>CM076572.1:413512244-414145383 GCA_034641835.2 Pinus albicaulis
GAGAGCAAGAGAAAAAGTGTGATGCGTAACTGAAAATAATGCTGCAGAGAACAGTATATAATGCTGAAATAACAGAAAATTAATAGCTAATTAATGCATCGATCTAACCCAAAAAGGTGGGTCTCTCAAAACTAGTCTAAAAGAGGGAAAAAATCTAGTCAAAACACACTAAAAAGAGGCTAATAGATCTAAGGTCGGGAGGGACAGGGATCTAAAGGAGAAATATGCTGAAAAGAGGTGTAGAACACAGCCAAGAGGTAGAGGCAAGGTGGCTGTAAAAAAGGAGGAAATCAGCAAAAAGAAGAAGGGAAAAGGAGGAGGCCCTAAAGGTAGATCCAAACAAAACTTCAGGAGGTGATTTGAAAGGGATAAGAGCTGACTAAAAGGGATCTGAAAAGAAGGTATCAGATCTGAAAAAGGGAAGGCTGAAACTCTGAAAAATCAGACACCTAAAACAGCTAAAAAATCTTCCACCAAAAGTGGAGGGTACTGAATCCCTAGGGGGCTATTTTTCCACTTATATGAGCAAGAAATATCAGAAACAGGTCTAAATGGGCTAAGACAGAGGCTGGAAAACCCTGACAGAAGCTTCATAACAACCCAGAAAAATTGCAGAAAAATAGCAGAAAAACTGGCAGGTCGCAGGTTCTGACCTGTTTTCTGTGCAGGTCGCAGATAATGGGCTGAAAAGTGCGACTTGAAGCTCCGGGGTGTCCCGGTGGTAGATTTCTGAAAAATTTGCCGTCTCAGTTGCGGCTGATGTCTGTCACCTGCGCAATAGGTCCAGAAACACGCGAAAGTTAGAAATTTTAATGTTTTAGGGTTTTATAGGTGAAAAAAACATATAAATAGGAAAAAAAAAAAGATGAAAAGAAACCCTAGGGTCTGAAGTAGCTGGATATGCAGGAATATGAAAAACGACAGCGGTTGTAATTGAAAACCCGTGTGGAGTCGCCAGTTGTTAGTATGAATCTTTTGTCGAAGTGTACGAAAAAAGACCACTTTAGCTACGCATAACTTATAGCCTTAACATCAAATATGGCTGCCAATATCTTCAGATCTGCAGTTAGTTGATCAAGACAAATGCTGCAAAAATCCAGATCTATGCATAAAGAGATATTAAGCAGTAAAAATAAGGTTTTGCTCCATACATCCAATAGACAAGACAAGAACACTATTTTTGAAAGAATTTTTGTATTAAGGGCACCTGGGAGGAAAACAAGAAGGTGTTTCCAATTCTCCTCAATGGGATGGGTTCTTGGAAGTCCTCAGCACTTCAGATCTAGTATTTCTCTCTCTTGTTGGTGTAGAAAACCGAGACAAAGATAGAACTCAAAGGGAGCTCACACAGCAAATAATGGAAAATTTGACAATGATAATGGATCAAAGTCAGACCAAGAGTATAGATCCAGAGTGATCTAATAAGCAACAAAAGGTGAAGAATGGTAGAATAAACCCTCCTATTTATAACAAAATATTGGGTCATTCTAGATCTCGGTGCATGATTAAAATAACATTAACCAAATCTAGATCCACCTTTTATGGAATATTTTATTATATTTGTTGGAGGGAAAAATTATTTGACTTGGGTCAAATCCCTTTATTTGTGAATAATAAATAAATAAATGATTTATTTATCATTTTAAGGAAGTGGTTGAAAGATAATCAAATAAATAATGATTTATTTAATTATTTATGGGTGATTTAGTCATATTTAACGAGGAATATTATTTAAATAAGCTTTAAATAATTATTCCTAGAAAATAATAAGATAAATAAAGATTTATTTAACTAATTTCTTTGTTTTGGGTTAAACATGACCAGGAATAATAATTAAATTATTGTTTAATTAATTATTCCTTGAGGAAAATCAAACAAATATAGGTTTGTTTAATATTTCCTTTTGGGGTTTCCTGTTTAGACCATAAACAACCTAATAAATGTGTTTTATTAAGTTATTTTGCATAGTGAAAGCAATTTTACTTAGGGTAAAATTGGTCTTACATGGTGTACTTGGGTCCATATAATGATAGTAGGTTAGATGACCAAAAAATGGTGTAACACCCTGTATCGTCGAAAGTCTTGTGATGAAGTCTATGGACACACTCTCCCACTTCCTCTCCAGAATAGGAAGAGACTATAATATACCTGTCGGGTGTGACAACTCCACCTTGTTCGTTTGATAGGTTATGAACTCTTATATGTGCCTCAACATGTCCCCCTTGAGCCCACGCTAAGAGAAATGCTCACGGATGGTACGACAAGCCTTGAGAAAACCCAAATGTCCTGCAAGAGGGTAGTCGTGAGCTACCTGCATAACCTTCTCTCTGACCTAGGATCCCAACACTAAGTATATTAGATATTTGTAGTAGATCACATCATCCATCACTCTAAATCTATCATCCCCATGTTTGTCATCTAGTATCTCACAGGCATATTTTTCCTTGGAATACTCAACCAAGAGTTGGGCCTTCCAATCATGTGCAATGTCGATCAGAGTGAGTATTGGGGCCTCTGAGAAAGCGCATCTGCAACTATGTTGTACTTTTCCTTTATGTACTCGATCTCAAAGTCTTAAGCCTGGATCTTACTCACCCACTTATGTTGCCTCTCCTGCAATGTATGTTGCTCCAGGAAGAATCGATGATTGTTGTGATCAGTCTTCACCTTGAATCAGTTCCCCACCAAGTACTGTCTAAATTTGGCCAAGGCTTGCAACACAGCCAACATCTCCTTATCATAAATGAAGTCGGTAATGGGGTAGCATCTTTCTACTCTCAAAGGCTATGGGGTGGCCTCCCTGCGTCAACACGGCCTCCCTCACCTGAATCATCACACTCAAATACAAACGGTCGAGTGAAATCAGGTGAATCCAAAATAGAACAGCAGCTCATGACTTTCTTGCGACGCTCAAATACCTCTTGTGCTACTTGCATCCACTCAAAATCCCCCTTCTTCCACAAGTCCATGAGGGGTGCTACAAGTTGTGAGAATCCTCTCACAAATCTCTTGTAGTACATAAAAATGCCCAGGAACCCCCTCAGCTCAGTCACATTCATGGGTGTTGGCCAATCCAAAATGGCCCTAATCTTCTCCTAGTCTCCATCCTCTAGGCCAATCACATGAACAAGGTACAACATATCTGTCAATCCAAACTCACATTTGGACATCTTCGCAAACAATTGTTGCTCCTCTAGTATGTGAAGTACTACCTCCAAATGTTGAAGGTTCTCCTCCCACATCCAGCTATAGATGAGTATGTTTTCAATGAAGACAAGGACAAAGTGCCACAATTGCCCAGGAAATACATGGTTCATACAAGATTGAATGTATCTTGAGCATTGGTTAGCCCGAAGGGCATCACCAAGAACTGAAAATATTCGTAGTGGCAACTAAAGGAAATCTTGGGGATGTCCTTCTCCCTCACCTAAATCTGGTGGTACCCCGAGCACGGATCTATCTTAGAGAAGTATTTGACTCCTCTAAGCTCTTCCATCAACTCATCAATGCACAGAATAGGTTACATGTTCTTAAATATCTTCTTACTGAGGGCCTTATAGTCAATGCACATGTGGAGTGTCCCATCCTTCTTCCTCACCTACACCATAGAAGAAGCAAAGGTAGTCAAATTGGGCTTGATGTGCTCCAATATTAGTAGCTCCTAAATGGCCCTCTCAACCTCATCTCGATAGGCTTTGGGATGTCTATACGGGGTCGTGATAATTGCATGCACTCCCTCCTCCAACTCGATAGTGTGTTTGAACCCTTAGCTTGGTGGCCTTCTTGGAGGGATATGCCCAAAAACCCCCTGATGCCTCTCCAATAGGGCCTGTATTTCTAGGTGCACTAGTCGTGGCTGGGCCCCTATCTCTAAAATCCTCAGCTCAAATACCCATTCTATGTCCCCATGGCATAGATCTACCTCCATCCGATGTCATGAAACTGTGTTGGGTGGGAAAAAGTGCATCCCCCTCAACAATACTAACTTTCCATCTGGCCCCATAAACTCCATATCTAACTTCTTCTAGTCAGTGGTGACCCTCCCCAATGAGTATAACCACTAGACACCCAACACCACGTTGGTCTCTAGGATATGAACTACAAAAAAGTGATGATTAACCAAGTAGTTCCCCATCATTACAGTCAACCCAGGAGCATACTTTGTGCACTACATGGTCTGGTCTCCTGGCACCAACAAGAACCCCTCAAATGTCTCCATGTGGATGCCCCTGCACTCCATCTAGGAATCAATAAAGTTGTGGGTGGCCCCAATGTCTACCTGAACTAAAACTCATTGCCCTCGTACCTTCCCCCTAATCCTAAGTGTCAAATACTTCAAAATTCCATGAGAAGCAAGAAATCCCCCTGATGGGGCAAACGGTACCCCTCTAAGTGGTAGTGGTAGTGGTGGTGCTCCCCATGATGATGGTCCTCCCTCATCTTCCGAATCTTCTCGAACCTAAAACTCCTCAACTGACTCATTATCTAAATACACCTCAATGTAGTGGGCCTTGCCCTTGGTGCGCTTTTTCCCAGGTGCTCAGGGTTCTTGGCATGAAAATCAAAACTTCCTCCTCCTAAGGTCCCTCTAGGTCTCCTCATCCAGCTGACCACATCCTCCATGTTGATTAGCGGTTGTCATTGATGTCAACCCAAGCAGCACCAGGGGCTACCCGAATATTGCATGGGAATTTTTACTACCAAATTAATATATTCTGGGTCAAGAATGTTTTTGATGGTTTCTGCTTGTCAAGATGTTTCTATTGATATATGGCACGCCACATAATTCTTCACGGTTTGAGAGATATTCATGTTTGAAGTTTGTACCCCTAGTTAGTGGGCTAAAACCCCATGGGGTTGTGGCATGGGTCATTTAAAAGTCATAATTAATATTCTTTAAGCTCCTAAAATCCCTCTCACATTCACTTATTGAAACCCCTCTCAACCTAAGCATTTATATAAATTGTTAGCCTCATATCCTCCTTATGCAAGGGATTTCTCCATCTGAAACAGATCATCGTGGAATTTTCGTTCTAAATTTTGTTCTAGGAAGGTTCAGGAGCTGAAATTATTATGAGGCGAAGCTGAAATCCTGAGGAAGATTTTGTAAACATTTAAGATCAAGGTACACAATATTTTTGGAGATATGATTTGTGGAAGTCAGTCTTTTTGCAAGCTCTTGAAATTAATCTCAAATAAGTCACCTTGGGAAAATCATCATAACTCCCTCTCTGTGTATTGGATTAGAATTATGTAGAAAGTGGTAGATAGTGCATGGACATTAGTGTTTTCTCTAGCAATTTTAGAGCTGAATGAAGAAACAGTGACACATGGAACGCCATACAAGTTCTGTCTACTGAAATAGTCCATAATTAGGGAATTGTGAGAGATTGGGCATAACTCTCCCTTGAAGAATCCAAATTGGGTCAGGTCTATGGCATTGGAAAGAAGACTTGGAGGAATACTACAGGACTGAAAATCACATATTGGTGATCTGAAATAACAGAGACACACTAGATTCAATATCGAGCTCCTAGAAGGCAAGAAAAAGCTAGATCATGTGTTGTCAAGGGCTGCAAAGGACCAGAATTTCTAGGGCAGCAAACCAAAGCAAGGTGTAGCAGAGGGTAGCATGAAAAGAGCATAAAACAAGGTGCATAATTGCAGCAAGAAGTTCATCACATGAATTCTTCAAGTAGGAAGCACTGCACACAGTGATTTTAAAGGTATCATTGTACTAAGTCATTGTAAATACATTATTGTAAAAATTGCACTGGTGTCTATCTACCAAGAGTTGAAGAGGAAGTGCGGGGAGGTCTAGGATCATAATTAGGTGGTTGTTTCATAGTTGGGGTTATGTTCTAGTGTGTCTTCTTCTTCTACATCATTCTATATCATTGTAAAGTGGACCATTTTCCCGGGTACGAGAGTCCATTCTTCTTTTATTCTTATACAGGGTGGTAGGGTGGTGCTAGGGTGAGTTGTAGCTCATTGGGTGTTGGGGCATCCATTTAGTTGACTACTGAAGAATCTCAGGCATTGGAGCATCCATCCAGTGGGAGCTGGAGAAGAATGCTTTTCTAGATTCTAGGAAGTTGGAGCTTTATTTTCAATTGGAGTTGAATATTAAAGAATTATTAGAAAAGCATTAGGTGGTTTTTGTCCCGTAGTGGGTTTCCACCTTAAAAACTGTGTGCATTTGTGTCTTTTGTTTATCATGATTATCAGGCAACATCGATAAAAATTCAAGATTAACTAATGCTCTAATTGAAGAAGACTATCACCACCTCCAGGCTCCAACAATGGTAGAAGAGTCTTCATCTTCAATAGTACTACAACACCAGAAGAGGTCATGGAGCATACCAAGAATGGTGTACCTCTGTTCAATGAAAATAATTATGCACTCTGGAAAGGAAGAATGGAGGTCTATCTCTTGGTGCAAGGTTACAAAGTATGGGACACTGTTCGAAATGGATTTACATAAACCGTGGATAAACAAGGTAAGAAGAATTTGGTGGTTGATGCAAAAGAAAATAATATTATTATTAGTGGAATTATTGAATCTGCTTATCATAAGGTCTTGGGTTGTAAAACCACCAAAAATTTATGGGATAAGCTTGATAATATATATGTAGGTGACTCAAATGTCAAAGAAGCAAAGCTTCAAATCTATAGAGCAAAATTTGAGCAACTCAGAATGAAAAAAGATTGCAACATTGATGCATAATTCCAATACGTTGATGGACTAACCAATACTCTGGAAGGATTGGGAGAGCTAGTTGACGAGAAGACTATTATACAAAATATTCTTAGAACGTTACCAAGGAGATTCAACCAAATGGTATTAGTCTTAGAATACAGTGAAAATCTAGACAAACTTAGCAAAGAGGAATTACATGGAGTTCTCATAGCATATGAAATGAGACTTGATGAAGAAGAGGGTACTTGACATCTATAAACTGCGTTTGTTGCATCTAAGAAAACCACTAAGGACAAACAACCTTCAATTGAAAAGACATGCACCTACAAGTGTGAAGAAAAGGGAGATTATGGAGAAGGTCTTTCAAATGAAGAATATGCTTACTTTACGCGAAAACTAAAAATTGGTAAGGGAAAATTCAAAGGTAAACTTCCATTGATATGTTTCGGCTATGGGTTGGGGATTTCACAGTAAAATGTTCGAACAGAAGTGATGGCAACTCAAAAGGAAAGAAAGGCTTTAATAAATTCAACAAGCAAGAAAAAATGAAACGATCCAAAAGGAACTTTCTGTCTAAAGAAGATAGCTCATCATCCAATGAAGACATTAATAGTGAAGAAGAAGCCAATGAGAGAGTATTGTTTATGGCCAAGCACAATAAAAAATAGGTATCAAACAATGAAGAAGAAGGGTTGACCATAGAAGAATTTTCTAAGGAGGCAATCAGGCTTATAAAAGAGCTCAAGGCTGAGAAAATCCGTTCCAATACTCTTGAAGAACAAGTTCAAGGTCTCAAAATTGAAGTTGAAGAACACAAATGTATTGAAGAGTCACTTCAAAAGAAGTTGGAAGAAAGCAACCAAGAAAGGAACGCATTAGAAGCTGAAGTGGTCTCGCTACGTAAGGAAGTGAAGAAGGGAAAAATTGTCCAAAACTATGCCAAAAAATCAAAGGAATTGGAAGAAATCATCAACAATCAACAATCTTACAACGACAGGACTAGACTTGGTTACAAAGAAGAAGAAGAAAGACCTTCTACAAAAAAATACAATGAACCTATGAGATCTAACATACATGTAGACTTCATTCGACAAGACTCGCAAGGACATCCTTGGAAGACGATTTCTCGACGAAGTTTTCCATCTAGGTACCAACCTATTTTTTATGGCTATTGTTATTCATGTGGAAAATTTGGTCATAAAGCTGTAGAATGTCGCACATACCCTAGGAACCAATACAATTCTAGGAGATCCTTCAAATATGAACCTCCTAGGTGTTAGACTCCTATACCAATAGGTGTCATTTTTCATGATTGACTTGATGAACTATGCAATATGTTCAAACCTTTTTCTTGTTGCAAAGGTGTTCCATATTTTCAAAAAAATCAAAAAATCAAAAAATTTAAAAATTGTAAATAGGGTATACCCTAAAAGAAAAATCAAAGGGTGAAAAAATAAAAATGGCCAAAAAAAAAAGTGAAAGAAAATGAACCCCAAACAAGAAAAGGCCAAGGAAAGTGTGCAAGTCTAAATGCCACTGCTTATTGCTCTGATGTAATAAACGAATTGTGTGCAACTTGTATTTTATGCCACAATTCATGAATAGTCAAACTGTTTAAGCTTGGCTAGTTCATTTTTCAATTTCATGTTGTAGAATAGAGAATAAATATCTGGCCAAATAGTTTAATCTTGGCAGATAAGTAGATAGGTAGAGTTAATAAAAGGTGCTCAATAGTTTAATTTGAGCCCTTGGATGTAATAAGTGGAGACTTAGATAGGTTTGCCATGTAAAAGAAAAAAGAAGATTGATAAGGGTTTGCCAGTCTAAGAGCACCCTAATAAAGAAGAGAAAATGGTAGGGTAAAGTAAGTAGGGTAAGTAGATGTTGTTGCAGAATTACATGTGATGAATGATGGTTCTAAATGTTTTCAATTTTACTTTCATCACAAAGTGCAAAGGCAGATACTTCATTGGAAAAAGTTAATAGTAGAGCAAAGTCAAATTATTAACTTCCCCTCTCATTTTCCCTAAACATTTCACTAATTTCCTTAAGTACTAAGGTATTTGAAGATTAAAAGGGCTCAAGGCATTTCCTTGACTTTTGGAGGGACCGGACCCTTGGCCCAATAATTGAAAAGACCTAAGTACTTGAAATCATCCATTATCACATTCATTCATCTTTCAAAAATCTTTTCCTAAGTAAAATCCCATTTTACTTAGGCAAATCCTTCAATATTTCATGAAAAGCCCTCAAAATCACTTTTATTCTAAGTCTAAGTGATGAAAGTATAATAATGCCATTTACTTTTGAATCTTCACTTTCTTGGTTATATTTAAGTATTTTGAGTTTACATTGTTCCTTTGTCATATTAACTCTAATTTATATATTAACTCCCTATGAAAATCACCTTTTCCTATTATATATAAATCCTTTTATAGTAATATCCCCAAAACCCTTATATTATGACTTTTTAGCCAAAAGTATTTAACTCCTATTTATTCAAATCAAAAACCCACAATATACCTCCTTTTGGCTAAAATATAACATTAATTCTATTCCCACCCCCTATGGTAAGAAAATCACATTGATTTAATTATCATATAATAAAATATATGAAAAACATTTAAACATATGTATATATGTTTAAAACAAAAAATAAACCCAAAGTTTAATTAAAACCAAACTTTGAAAATAATCCATCCCCGCGCATTTTTCATCTCCGACCATACAAAAGAGATTAATTAATCCTCACGATTAATTAATGAATTCAACCCGCCAATCAGATCCCGTCCGATGAGTTTATTTAATGAATAATTACATTGGGCCTGCGTCATTAAAACTCCGCCATATCCTTGTCCCGTCGACCGTCCGATCGCCCCGTCAAAGATCTATGGCCCCCATCCATTTCGCTGGCCATCCGCGTACGAAAGATAACGCGCGATGGCCAAACGATTTTCAAACAGTGTCGTGCTACGTGTCAATCGTTGTATCACATCGCTACCCTTCCGCCTAAAACCGCCTTCCCTCACAAGCAGTGCGATAGAAACCGCTTACCACCTCCCCCCGTGACTCATCTGTCGTACATGTTGACGTCATTAATTTATTATATCGTGCACAGTGAACGACCAGACTCCCATGCAGTAAAACCCTTTGTAACCCAGCTGCGCTACATGAAGCCTTTGTTAACCAATTCGAGCATGGTTTACCTCCCAAAAATCTTTCTAGATTCACTCCACAGACCTCTCAAAATCAAATGAAACCTTTTCGACCTCCCCTGCAAACCAATGCTTTCTTAACAATTTGTTTTGTTTTACAAGTGATCAGAAGATCACATTCTTGGATAAACAGTCTTAATACTAGTCATAAGACTTGTTTACTCTAAGAGTGTTATCAAATCTATTCAAACAGAGATGGAAGATAAAACATACAGTTGAAAGACAAGCAAAATAAATAGGATATTAAACAATTTACTGTTGAAATAGACAGTAAAAACCTAAACTACACATTGAAGGTAAAATGACACAGTAAAGAACAGTTAAAAAGTATCAGTGGTTAAAGTGTATCAGGTAAAAGTCAAAGTGAAAGTTAAAATGAAGTTAAAGAGCAATCAAAGGTAAAACAGTAAAAGTAATTACAGAGGCAGTAAAATGGTAAAAAGAGATGAAAATACTTTCACCAACATTGAAGTTTATCTAAAGTGAAAGTAAAACAGTTAAAAGAACAAAAAAGTGAAAAGATGAAAAACACAAGAAGAAGGAACATTTTTGCAGAAATTTAATGTTTTAGTCATTGTTTTGCAAAAACTATTGTGATCAATCCCAGATTAATTTTTCAAAACTCAAGGATTTTTATGTTCTTAAGAGAACTATATACAAAAACCTCTCTCACTTTTCTAACAGCTATTATGGTTTTCGAAATATTAAACAATGATGGAAAGCACTTTTGCAGAAAATACCAGTTAAGTCATCATTTTGCAGAGAATTTTTTGGTAAATAAAAAATACATAATACAACATGGAAGGAGGTTTTTCTTCCTAAGAGACATATATACAAAAACCTATCTCACTTTTTTCACAGAGATTTCATAATGAGAGATACATCCACATCGTTACAGGCTATTTTTCAGACTCTGTAAAACGTTGTTTTACACATATATTTTCAGAGACGTCTGTACCCAAATGGAGAGGAATTGGGGGAAAATGAAAGAGGTTTATCTCACCAACATATTAATATACAATAACCGCTTTCACTTTTTACATATCTATTACGGATTGAGAAATAAAAATGTCTCATTGGACCCCAAATTTGCAGAATTGTTGGAGCAGAATTGCACAAAGAAAGGAAGCAGTTAATGACTTGGATGCCTCATCATCAACTAAGAGTTGGATCAAATTCGAATTCTCCTCTTTGGCATCACCTATTCATACAAAATAGTGTCAAATAGATTCATTAGTTTGAGTGTCCTTTACTTAAGTTCTATTTATGTAAAATAGTTGAAGAGATTTGTGAACTAATCTTGATATTTTTTCAAGATATTTTAGTTTAGAATTTGTATAAATACTTCACTCTTGGAAGTATTGAGTTTGGATTCTTCTACTTTGATATAACATTGATTTTTGGAATAAATTTCTTTTGGAGAAATTTCTTTGTGGCTTGCTGGATGATGAATTGAAGCTCAAGACTTTTTGCAGGATTCATGTGTCAGACTACAATTCAATAAGTCATTTCTATCATGTGTTTTAAGTTTTATATATGTTTACTACATCACCGTGTTTCATTTCAGAATAATTAACAAAAAGGATTAAATCATAAATTGCTTAATTGTACTCTTATTTCAATTGTTATTATTCTAAATGTTTTCTTTTAAACTGGTCATAAACAATGAATTCTTAATTGCTCTTGTTTCTCTGGTTTAAGCATTTGATTACTTAGTAAAGAATTCTTAATTGCTTTTTATTGGTAATCACTCACTTTCCCTCATTTAAACATGTTGAAAGATTCTTGATTGCCTTTCATCCATTTAAAAATCCATTCCATTCACTTTAATATCTAAAATTGTTCTTTGTTTTGGCTATCTTGCCCTACAACGCCATCTTTTGTGTAAAAACTTAATCCAGTAAAGCCATCTTTTCGACTCCATAGCCCAATGGCCTGAAATACTCAATCTTTCCCTCAATTGGCGGATTCCACCATTCAAATTCAAACAAAACCCCTGGACTTATAACTAGCCTAATATGTTCTAAGAACAAAAGCTAAATCATAAAGAGAGAGCCCTCTCTGGATACAGATTGGCTAGATTATGTATCTGAAGGTTGGTTTGTGGTTACCTCGGACCCCTTTCCTCTTCCAACAACTTCAAGGAAAATCTGAGTGATAACATAGTGGCGACTCCATTGGGGACTTGAATAATTTTATCGTTACTATTGTTTGATTTATAAACTACAGACGGAGCCTGAAGATTAGCCAGGTAGCCTTTGAAATTGCTCTTGCTCTGCAATTGCAAAAGTAAATGAATGTTGCTTCAGTGTATCTCTAGTTTAGTTTATGAACTAAGCTTTGGTTTCAAACATTTTATCAGTTTCTTTAGTTTAATAAGTCTTTAAGAAAGTTTAAATCTCATATCTAAAGCCTCTTAAAGAAATCATAGAAGTTGTTTTGAAAATTCATAAAAAAACAAAATAATCATAAAATACTCAAAATTTGGTTTCCTGAAGAACTAACTTTTTCTTCAGAATTTTTTTACAGGTTTAGATCTGATCTATGATGGTGGACAGGGATCAGACACACAAAGGTTAAAATCATCCACCTGGCGACTCCAAATCAATTTCACAATCAAGACTCCATTGGAGGAATGAACCTCAAAGAACAATATGTAAAGATCAGGCTTTCAACTTGGATCTTAATCCAAGACAATATGATCTTTCTCATTAAGAAAGTTTTTCAATGTATATTGTATTTTATAGAAGATCTTAGATTAGTTTTTAATTATTTTCCTTTGAAGATTGTAAGTAATAATTCTCCTAATCTCTTTGAGCAACTTTCTTATGAATCTAATGCTAATCATTATCCAATTAAGAAGCCTCAAATAATCAATACTGATCTTACAATCCCTGTACATATCCCTGTGCCATATAAAGTTCCAGATAGATATAAGCCCCTTATTTTACCTCCTATACTCCATGATTTTCCTAAAAAATACTACTAGTATCTTCCTAGATTTGATGGAGAGAATGGTATCACTGCCCAAAAACATATTCAAGGTTTTGAAAATTATTTGGATTTATTTGAGATTGATGAAGATGATGTTAAAATCAGAATTTTTTCTCTTTCTTTGAAAAATAGAATAAAGAGTTGGTTCAAAAATCTGCCTAATGCTAGCATCTCAAATTTCCAGCAGTTTATCAAAATTTTCCTTGATAGATGGATAATCAAAGTTAATCATTTTGTGATCATGGAAGAATATAATCAATTAAAAATACATCCAAATGAAACAATACAACGATTTTCTGACAGATTTAATCAAGTTTATTATTCATTTCCATAAAATATTAGACCTCCTCATGATTCAGCTCTCTTGCATTATCCAAGTGCTTTTGATCCAGAAATAGAATTTCGATTAAGAGAAAGAGATCCAAAAACACTTGTACAGATGTAGAACATTGCAGTCGATGTAGAAGTTAATCTGCAAATCAAACAGGAAAAGTTGAAAGCGGAAGAAGAGGAAAATAAAAACATTGCAGAAGTAAAACTCAACCTTTTGGTAAGAAAACTAGATGAAAGAACACAAGAGATCACTATGAAAGATGCATTTTTTATTCAAAATCACCATGAAGAAATAGAAGAGGTTGATAGCCATGAACAAATTCCTCTTAATTCAATTTTTTTTTTCTAGGTAAAGTTAAATCTATTAGAGTAACATAATATACAGCAAGTACATGGCCTTCAGAGGCATTCAGTCACCAAGATAGCAGAGCATGAACCGCCCTTGAAGGGAAACCGGCCTGAGTATCGTTTGAGAGCTACCTCTAGAGAGGAAACCAACTTCGACATGCCAAAAATAATAAAAAAACCGGGTCGCCCATAAGGGGAAACCGACCCGAACAAAGTTCTGACCCCGTATTGACATAGACGCGCAGCATAGACATACCACGACCCGAACAAAGTTCTGACCCCATATTGACATAGACACACAGCATAGACATACCAAAGAGAGTAAAAACTAGAGAAAACGAGCATAACATGGAGACGTAGCAGGATTACTTGGACCAAGTCAGAAGCGCTACAGTCCATAGCTTCCCGATGGCTGTTCTTCTTCAATTCGACACCATCCATACTCTTCGTTGTTGAGGCTCGGACCTCTTTGGACTACACCTGCATCAGCATCACGCTCGCCAACCTGCAAACCAGGATCTTGTTGGACATTCGAGCAGCCCTCTCCGGCAGCGAGAGAAGAGCTTTTTCCCACGGGCAGAGGGCCACACGAAGACGAGGGGGTAGCCTGCAGGTTGACTGGATGCAGCGTCAGAGGGAGGTTAGGAAGGGCCTCAGGGATTTATTTGAAGGAAATAGAAACAGTAGCGATGACCAGAGGGCGAGAGGAGTCGCATTGAAAGTGAAAGACGGCTGTGGAGGGGCTATGCAGGGAGGCAGAGACGGCCAGGCGTGGAGAAAGGGACGACCGAGATGCTGCAAAACCTCGTTAAGGGGAGGAGGTGGAGTGAATTCCATGCCCTCTCCCACGTCGATTATGCACAGGGGCAGAGTGTTCACTGGGGCTCTCCAAGGCGGACGTCAGAGAGTAGGAGGAGAGCGAGTGTCGTCAACTGGTGTCACAGGGGAGGGATCGGCCCCGGCGAGCACGCAGTCTATGTCGAAGTCTAGGCATAGTATCACAGTGGAATGGAGGGGGTAATGAACTAACAAAAGGCAGCAGCGGAAGAGCAAGAGCCACAAGACTGGGAAGAGAAGCTGAAGGAAGGGAGCAAAAGGGGCTTTGTGAAAAGTGTAAACCGGGGAGGAGGTTGAAGCAACAACCCAAATGGAATCGCTTGCCCACAGAGGTGCGTCTGCAGGACGATTATGCTTCCTGAGAGCACCTGGAAGCAACTGGCCTGAGGAAAATTGACATAGAGACCTGCAAACAGCCTCAAGATCACACCAGGAGCCCGGAAGCCAAACAGAGAAATGGAATGGATGCGCCGGACGATTGCGAGTTGAATGCTGGTCTTCTTGGCCTCCCCACCGGCTTAAATGCCACGTAGGGTGACGAGCAGGGTAAATTCTCGCATGAAGGGTGCGTAAATGCCGACTGCGGGTGGCCATGTGGCTTTGCCACGCGCCACACCGCCAATTCACACACATCGTTTCAGTCTTAAAGACCCACATCCGGGTCCTCTTAATTCAAATTATCATAGATCAGAAAATAAATTTACAGATCAATCTGAGGAAGAGGAATCTACTAATCTAATGTGTATGTTTGATGACATTCCTTCTTTTGATGATTTTCCTAAGTATGATCATTATGATGATAGTTATGTTCTCCAAACTCAAGCTAACTTTACAGAGCAATCAAAAGCTAGTTTGTGGGATGAAGAAACTCAATTTCAGCAGATTGAAGACAGTGATCAACCAATACAGATAAACAATGAGAGCGAAGAAGAAAGAGCAGAAAATGTGGAAATAAGTGAAGGTTCTTTGACTCTTTGTTTTGCTTCATTTCAGTTCATTAGAGACAACTATCATGCCATCAATAATCAACAATGTTTAGGAATTGCGATTGACAACAAAGAAGATAATGAAATTATTGATCAATATTTTTTAGTTTCAAAATTGTAGTTATGAGTTCCCATTGAAGTAAATGATCAAATAACACAAGAAAGTTCAATACCACTATTTTTTGAATCATTTTAGTTTTTAAAGGAAATGTGGTATAACATGTTTAATGAAAAGGATGAGAAACTTGTTGAAGTTTATGAAGTCTCATGGAAATCTATATGCTATAGGTTGCAGCCATTTTCCCAAGTTTTTCAGGATCCAATAGCAAGTATGTTGAATATTGAAGGAATTCAAAGAATTCCTCTATTAAATAAATATGATTTTCAGAATCAAGATGATAAAGGATTCAGCAGTCAAACATTACAATCAGTAGGAATATCATCACAAATCTTATCTGAAAGTTTGCAGGGAGATAAAGTCGAAAATAAAATTTCAGATTCATGGCATGGCGGCCATCCAAAACAGATGTACAATTGTGCAGATCAGTTAAACATCAGTGTATATATTTTGGAAGATCCTTTTGTACAGTTTCTAGAGTCAACAAAGGAAATCAAGTGTTTCCTTATCCTCTCATTTTTTGACAAGTTTCTAATAGGCTGCAGGAGTACAATTTTGATAATCAACAAGAAAATGCAAAAAAATCTATCAAATTACATAATGCTTGAATGGTTTCATTGGCTATTTCATTTTACCTAACTAGTAGTTGAACAGTATATTGAGTAGGTAGATGAGTGCTAATAAGCTCAAAATTTTGAGCATTTTTTTTTACTTTTCAATTTTCAGCTAGTTTTTCATTAGGTTGGTTTGAAAATTTTTGTGTGTTGTTTTAGTTTCAGATTAGATTTCAGTTTGCAGAAGACAGAAGACATTTGCTAGTTCACCAAGGTCAATGGATGAGGACAACTGACCTGTTGTTCTTGACTTTTCACTAGGAAAAGCCATCCTCAAGTGGAGCCAGTGTTAGACTCCTATACCAATAGGTGTCATTTTCACCTCGGTCAGCTCTGGCAACTATGCAATATCATTAAACATTTTTTCTTGTTATAAGATATTATGTTTTAAAAAAACCAAAAATCAAAAAATTTAAAAAATGTAAAGAGGGTATACCCTAAAATAAAAAATCAAAGGGTAAGAAAAATAAAATGGTCAAAAAAGTGAAAGAAATGAACCCCAAACAAAAATAGACCAAGGAAAGTGTGCAAATCCAAATGCCACTACTATTTCATTTTTGTAAATAAGCAATTGTGTGCAGCTTGTGTTTTATGCCACAATTCATGAATAGTCAAAGTTGTTTAAAAGCTTGGCTAGTTCATTTCCAATTTTATTTGTGGGGCAGAGAATAAATATAAGCCAAGCAGTTTAATGCCGAGATAAGTAGATAGGTGGAAGTTAATAAAAAGGTGCTCAACAGGTTTAAATACAAGCCTTGGATGTAATAAGTAGAACTTAAAATGAGTTTGCCATGTAAAAAAAATTGATAAAGGTTTTCCAATCAGTGCACCCTGTTAAAGAAGAAAATGGTGAGGTAAGTAAGCTAGGGTAAGTAGATATTTATTTACGGTGCATGTGATGAATGATGGTTCTAAATGTTTTCAATTTTACTTTCATCACAAAGTGCGAAAGGAAAGATACTTCATTGGAAAAAAGTTCATGACGGGGACAAAATTAAATTATTAACTTCCCCTCTCATTTTCCCTAAACATTTCACTAATTTCCCTAAGCACTAAGGTATTTGAAGATTAAAGGGGCTCAAGGCATTTCCTTGACTTTTGGAGGGACCGGACCCTCAGCCCAATAATTGAAAAAACCTAAGCACTTGAAATAATCCATTATCACATTCATTCACTTCTTAAAAATATTTTTCTAAGTAAAATTCCATTTTAATTAGGAAAATCCTTGAATATTTCATGAAAAAGCCCTCAAAATCACTTTTATTCTAAGTCTAAGTGATGAAAGTATAATAATGCCATTTACTTTTGAATCTTCACTTTCTTGGTTATATTTAAGTATTTTGAGTTTACATTGTCCCTTTGTCATATTAACTCTAATTTATATATTAATTCCCTATGAAAATCACCTTTTCCTATTATATATAAATCCTTTTATAGTAATATCCCCAAAACCCTTATATTATGACTTTTTAGCCAAAAGTATTTAACTCCTATTTATTAAAATAAAAAACCCACAATATACCTCCTTTTGGCTAAAATATAACATTATTTCTATTCCCGCCCCCTATGGTAAGAAAATCACATTGATTTAATTATCATATAATAAAATATATGAAAAACGTTTAAACATATGTATATATGTTTAAAACAAAAAATAAACCCAAAGTTTAATTAAAACCAAACTTTGAAAATAATCCATCCCTGCGCATTTTTCATCTCCGACCATACAAAAGAGATTAACTAATCCTCACGATTAATTAATGAATTCAACCCGCCAATCAGATCCTTCCTGATGAGTTTATTTAACGAATAATTACATTGGGCCCGCGTCATTAAAACTCCGCCATCTCCCTGTCCCGTCGACCGTCCGATCGCCCCGTCAAAGATCTACAGCCCTCATCCATTTCGCTGGCCATCCGCGTACTAAAGATAACGCGCGATGGCCAAACGGTTTTCAAACAGTGTCGTGCTACGTGTCAGTCGTTGTATCGCATCGCTGCCCTTCCGCCTAAATCCGCCTTCCCTCATAAGCGGTGTGATAGAAACCACTTACCACCTTTCCACTCATGACATATCCACTGTACCATGCTGACGTCATCCAATAAAATAATAAAAAATTCCGCCACCCATTGACTTTGTGAATAAAACGAAATAAACCCACGTTTTTCATTTTTTCATTCACAGTGAACGACCAGACTCCCATGGAGTAAAACCCTTTGTAACCCAGTTGCGCTACCTCAAGCATCTGTTAACCAATTCGAGCATGATTTACCTCCCAAAAATCATTCTAGATTCACTCCACAGACCTCTCAAAATCAAATAAAACCTTTTCGACCTCCC
The DNA here is from genome assembly GCA_034641835.2 of Pinus albicaulis. Lineage (NCBI taxonomy): Eukaryota > Viridiplantae > Streptophyta > Pinopsida > Pinales > Pinaceae > Pinus > Pinus albicaulis. Next base: position 413,530,730 of record CM076572.1, read on the forward strand.
CTGCAAACCAATGCTTTCTTAACAATTTGTTTTGTTTTACAGGTGATCAGAAGACCACATCCTTAGATAAACAGTCTTAATACTAGTCATAAGACTTGTTTACTCTAAGAGTGTTATCAAATCTATTCAAACAGAGATGGAAGATAAAACATACAGTTGAAATACAAGAAAATGAAATAGGATATTAAACAATTTACTATTGAAACAGACAGTAAAAACCTAAACTACACATTGAAGGTAAAAGGACATAGTAAAGAACGGTTAAAGAGTATCAGTGGTTAAAGTGTATCAGGTAAAAGTCAGAGTGAAAGTTAAAATGAAGTTACAGAGCAGTCAAAGGTAAAAGAGTAAAAGTAATTATAGAGGCAGTAAAATGGTAAAAAGAGATGAAAATACTATCACCAACATTGAATTTTATCTAAAGTGAAAGTAAAACAGTTAAAAGAACAAAAAAATGAAAAGATGAAAAACACAACAAGAAGGAACATTTTTGCAGAAATTTAATGTTTTAGTCATTGTTTTGCAGAAACTATTGTGATCAATCCAAGATGAATTTTGCAAAACTGAAGGATGTTTATGTTCTTAAGAGGACCATATACAAAAACCTCTCTCACTTTTCTAACAGCTATTATGGTTTTGGAAATATTAAACAATGATGGAAAGCACTTTTTGCAGAAAATACCAGTTAAGTCATCATTTTGCAGAGAAGATTTTGGTAAATAAAAAATACATCATACAAAACTGAAGGAATTTTTTGTTCCTAAGAGACATATCTACAAACACCTATCTCACTTTTTTCACAGTGATTTCAGAATGAGAGATACATGCACATCTTTATAGGCTATGTTTCAGACTCTGTACAATGATGTTTTACACATATATTTGCAGAGCCTTTTGTGCACAACTGGAGAGGAATTTTGGGAAACAGAAAGAGGTTTATCTCACCAACATATTAATATACAATAACATCTTTCACTTTTGACATATCTATTACGGATTGAGAAATAAAAAGGTCTCATTGGACCCCAAATTTTCAGAATTGTTGGAGCAGAATTACACAAAGAAAGGAAGCAGTTAGTGACTTGAATGCCTCATCATCAACTAAGAGTTGGATAAAATTCGAATTCTCCTCTTTGTCATCACCTATCCATACAAAATAGTGCCAAATATATGCATTAATTTGAGTGTCCTTTACTTAAGTTCTATTTATGTAAAATAGTTGGAGAGATTTGTGAACTAATCTTGATATTTTTTCAAGATATTTTAGTTTAGAATTTGTATAAATACTTCACTCTTGGAAGTATTGAGTGTGGATTCTTCTACTTTGCTGTAACATTGATTTTTAGAATAAAGTGCTTTTGGAGAAATTTCTTTGTGGCTTGTTGGATGATAAATTGAAGCTCAAGACTTTTTGCAGGATTCATGTGTCAGACTACAGTTCAATAAGTAATTTCTATCCTGTGTTTTAAGTTTTATATATGTTTACTACATCACCGTGTTTCATTTCTGAATAATTAAAAAAAAGGATTAAATCAGAAATTTCTTAAGTGTACTCTGATTTCAATTGTTATTATTCTAAATGTTTTCTTTTAAACTGGTCATAAACAATGAATTCTTAATTGCTCTTGTTTCATTGGTTTAAGCATTTGATTACTTAGTAAAGAATTCTTAATTGCTCTTTATTGGTAATCACTCACTTTCCCTCGTTTAAACATGTTGAAATATTCTTGATTGCCTTTCATCCATTTAAAAATCCATTCTATTCACTTCAATATCTAAAATTGTTCTTTGTTTTGGCTATCTTTCCCTGCAAAGCCATATTTTGTGTAAAAAATTAATCCAGTAAAGCCATATTTTCGACTCCATAGCTCAATGGCCCGAAATACTCAATCTTGCCCTCAGTTGGCGGATTCCACCATTCAAATTCAAACAAAACCCCTGGACTTATAACTAGCCTAATATTTTCTAATAACAAAAGCTAAATGATAAAGAGAGAGCCCTCTCTGGATACAGATTGGCTAGATTTTGTATCTGAAGGTTGGTTTGTGGTTACCTTGGACCCCTTTCCTCTTCCAACAACTTCAAGGAAAATCTGAGTGATAACACCAGGGTTCAATGAAACATCAATAGATTTGAACATTTAAGAAATAATATGGAATGTTAGAAATGCCAGAACTTTGGACACATAGCCAGAGACTCCAGACTTGAAAATCCTCTAGAAGAATCTTCGAATCCATAGAATGAACGGACATGGAAGGAGAAGAACATTGATAATTGTGCTCTCACTCTCAAGGATCAAAACAACAAATATGTGTGGTATGTTGACATCGGTTTCTCAATGCATATGACTAGAGATAAAAGGAAATTTGTATCTTTGAAAGAGAAGAAGGATGGAATTGTATCCTTTGGAAATGATGGATCTTCAAATGTTATAGGATCAGGTACCATCACTCTTAGAAGCAAAGATGTTATAGCCAAGAATGTTCTATTGGTTGAAAACATGAATCAAAATATGCTCAGTGTTGGACAAATATGTGATCAAGGACACACAATTATACTCAACTCCACAAAATGTGAAATCAAGAAAGGTAGGTATGGTAAAATTGTGGCTACAACAAGTCAAGATCCAAACTACATATATGTTCTAGATGAAGAAACTAAAGCATGTCTACTAGCTAAAGAAGATGAAAGTTGGTTATGGAAAAAACAAATGGGTCACATAAACTTTGACAATCTTGTCAGGATAAGAAAAAAGGAAGCAGTATGAGAAATGCCGAAAATCTCAAAACCTTCCAACACATTATGAGGCCTGTCGGCACGGCAAGCAGACAAAAGTCCAATTTAAAACAGAAGAACACGTTGCATCACATCCATTGCAATTGATACATACTGATATATGTGTTCATGTGAGAACAAAAGGCTTATATGGATAATTATATTTCATGTTAGTGATAGATGACTATACCAGGATGACAGCCGTCAATTTCCTAAAGAAAAATTCTGAAGCATTTCAGTGCTTTAAGATCTAAAAGGACTTGGTCGAAAATGAAACTAATTTGAAAATAAAGTGTCTAAGATCAGATAATGGCGGAGAATTCATTTCCAAATTATTTCAGCAATACTGTGAGGAAAATGGAATAAAAAGACAATTTTCAATAGCACGAACACCTCAGCAAAATGGAGTTGCTGAAAGAAAGAATAAAACCGTACAAGAAATGGGTAGAACAATGTTGAAGGACTCAAAATTGGATGAAAAATTCTGGGTTCAAGCAATTGATACGACAGTCTTCATTATCAACCGAAGTATTCTCAGAAATAATTGCAAGAAGACCCCATATGAATTATGGAAAGGAAAACCAGCTAATGTAGAATATTTCAGAATCTTTGGAAGCAAATGTTATATCAAAAGAGAAGATCAAAATTTGGGTAAGTTTGAATCACGTGTTGATGAAGGTATCTTTGTTGGTTAATCACGCAAAATAAAGGCCTATAAATGTTATAATATAAGATGAAAACAGATAGTGTAGGGCATAAATGTTACATTTGACGAAGATGGTGTTCTAACAAATAATGATGAGGATCTAGAATATTTAAAACTTGAGACAGAGGCTGAAAAAGACACAGATAAAATTCTAGAAGAAGAAGCAACTATCAACCAGGAAGAAGTAAATAATGATCATCAAGATATACCAGAACAACAACAAGAAGCTCCTCCAAAGAGAACAAAAGAATGGATTCAAAATAACCATCCATCAAATCAAATCATTGGTAACATAAATGAAGGTCAACAGCTTCGTTCGTCACAACAAGCTCACATTGCTTTTCTAGCAACCTTTGAGGCTAGTATTTTTTAGGAAGCCAGCCAGAATGAACATTGGGTAGTAGCTATGAATGAATAATTGGATCAAATCGAGAAGAATAACACCTGGGAATTGGTTCCATGACCAAAAGATAAAAATATCATTGGGACTAAATGGGTGTTCAGGAACAAATTGAATGAAGATGGACAAGTTACTAGAAATAAAGCAAGATTGGTTTACAAAGGCTATGCAGAAGTGGAAGGAATTGATTTCAACGAAACATTTGCACCAGTTGCCAGAATGGAAGCCATATGAATTTTTCTCGTGTATGCATGTTCAAGAAAAATCAAAGTCTACCAAATGGATGTTAAGTCAACGTTTCTTAATGGAGAATTAGAAGAATAAGTTTACATCGAACAACCTGAAGGTTTTCTACTATCATAAAAAGAAGACTATGTTTGCAAGTTAAAGAAGGCTCTATATGGTCTCAAGCATGCTCCTAGAGCATGGTATGCTTGTCTTGATGGATATATATGTTAACAAGGGTTGAAGAAAGGTACTGTTGATAGAAATATTTATGTACAAATAGATAAAGATAATTTAACAATTGTTGAGGTATATGTGGTTAATATAATATTTGGTAGCAATGATGATCAACTAAGTAAGAAATTTTCTACAAATATGCAAAGTGAGTTTGAGATTTCTTTACTTGGTGAGCTGACATACTTCTTAGAGCTTCAAATATCTCAACAAGAGAAAGAAATATTTATATGTCAAGCCAAGTACATCAAGGAAATGCTCAATAAATTCAAAATGAAAGATTGCAAACTCGTCCTTACTCTGATGGTATCAAGTTGCAAATTGAGCATAGACGACTCATCTAAGGATGTGGATCAGAGGTTGTACAGATATATGATTGGTATTATTCTATATGTAACAACTTCCCAACTAGATGTTATGCAAGCAGTTGGACAAGTAGCAAGATTCCAAGCAGTACCAAAAGAACCACATATTATTGTTGTCAAAATAATTCTTCGATATCTAAAGGGAACATAAGAATATGGCTTGTGGTATCCTAAGGGTAAAAATCTCATTATTCAAGCCTTTATAGATGCAGATCAGGCAGGAAGCATTGATGATCATAAGAGTACTAGTGGAGCAACATTCTATCTAGGTGGTTGTCTCGTATCATGGTTGAGAAAAAAGCAAACCTCAATCTCGTTAACTACAATAGAAGTAGAATACATTGCAACAGAAGCATGTTGTAGTCAAGTCCTTTGGATGAAACAAAATTTGCAAGATCTTCAAGTACAATTCAGTGAGCCTATTCCCATATTTTGTGACAACACCAGTGCCATCAGCATCTCCAAGAATCCTGTCATGCATTAAAAAAAAAACACATTCCGATCAAATATCATTTTGTTAGAGAGCAAGTTGCTAAAAAGAATATCAAAATTGAGTATGTTGGCACAAAAGAACAAATCACTGATATCTTCATTAAACCTTTACCTCGTGAAGCATTTGAATATCTTCGCCAGAAGCTTGGGATTCTCCCAAGTTCTCATTAGATTTTCCTTATTCACAATATAAAGGGGGAGTGGAAGTGCGTATAGGTCCGCAAGATGGTTGTGTGTCAGGGGGAGTTACCCTTTGCCATTGATGTCAAAGGGGGAGAGAATGTTGTAGGAAGAGGTGTCATGATCACAGGGGGAGTACTTCTGTTGCCATCAATGCCAAAGGGGGAGATTGTTGATCATCGGTTGTTAATGATGTCAGCCCAAGAAACACTAGGGGCTACCCCAATATTGCATGGGAATTTTGTCCCACAAAATTAGTATATTCTAGGTAAATAATTCTTCTGATGGTTTCTTCTTGTTGATATGTTTCCGTTGATATATGGCACACCACGTAATTCTTCACGGTTTGAGAGATATTCATGTTCGAAGTTTGTACCCCCAGTTAGTGGGCTAAAACCCCATGGGGTTGCAGCATGGGTCATTGAAAAGTCATAATTAATATTATTTAAGCTCCTAAAATCCCTCCCATGTTCACTTTTTGAAGCCCCTCTCAACCTAAGAATTTATATAAATTGGGATCCTCATATCCTCCTTATGCAAGGGATTTCGCCATTTGAAATAGGTCATCATGGAATTTTTGCTTTAACTTTTGTTCTACGAAGGTTCAAGAGATGAAATTTTTATGAGGCGAATCTGAAATTCCGAAGGAAGCTCCTATAAAAATTTTAGATCAAGGTGTGCAACATTTTCGGAGATATGATCTGTGGTAGCCAGTGTTTTTGCAGGCTCCTGAAATTCATCTCAAAGAAGTGACCTTGGGAAAATCATCATAACTCTCTCTCTGAGTATCAGATTGGAATTGTATAAAAATTGGAAGATATGGCACAAACTACAGTTTTTTCTCTATCAATTTCTGTGCTGAATGAAGAAACAGTGAGACGTGCCACTCCGTACAAGTTCGCTCTACTGAAAAAATCCATAATTAGGGAATTTTGAGAGATTGGGCATAAATATCCCTTGAAGAATCCAAATTGGGTCAAAATTGTGGAATTGGAAAGAAGACTTGGAGGACTAATACAAGACTGAAAATCGCATATTGGGGATTTAAAATAAAAAATATACACTAGATTCAATATCGAGCTCCTAGAAGGCAAGAAAAAGCTAGATCATGTGTTGTCAAGGGATGTGAAGGACCAGACTTTCTAGGGCAGAAAAAAAAAATCAAGGTGCCACAGAGGGTAGCATTAAAATAGAAGCAACAAAGGTGTATAACAGCAGCAAGAAGTTCATCACATGAAGTCCTCAAGTGGACAGCACTGCATACAGTCATTGTAAAGTTATCATTGTACTAAGTCATTGTAAATACATTACTGTAAAAATTGTACTGGTGTCTATCTGCCAAGAGTTGAAGAGGTAGTGTTGGGAGGTCTAGGATCATCATTAGGTGGTTGTGTCATAGTTGGGGTTATGGTTTAGTGTGTATTCTTCTTCTACATTATTCTATATCATTGTAAATTGGACCATTTTCCCCAGTACGGGAGTCCATTCTTCTTTTATTCTTCTACAGGGTGGTAGGGTGGTGCTAGGGTGAGTTGTAGCTCATTGGGTGTTTGAGCATCCATTTAGTTGAATACTAAATAATCTTGGGTGTTGGAGCATCCATCCAGTAGGAGTTGGAGAAGAATGATTTTCTAGATTCTAGGAATTTGGATCTTTATTTTCAATGGGAGTTGAGTATTAAAGCATTATTAGAAAAGAATTAGGTGGTTTTTGTCCTGAAGTGGGTTTCCACCTTAAAAAATGTGTGCATTTGTGTTCCTTTTGTTTACTTCTATAATTGTACAAACGTTGATAATAGTTGAAGATTAACTAATCCTCTAATTAAAAGGAATATTGATTCACCCCCCCTCTCATTATTTCCAACACTCCATCCCTCTAGGGCGGTATAATGTCTCGATTCCCCTATGGTGCAATGGTTCTAGTGGGGACAAAGGATCGGGTCTTAGGCACAACGTCAATCATATCCAGGGTCCTAGGGATAGCATCTGTCAAAGATCCGAGGTATTCTTAGGGACATCATTAATCAATTTCCACACATGTTTCTTTGCACCATTAATATTTACAGGGGTGTTTGTTGTTGGTTCACCATTTCTGTGGAAAATCCCCCACGCCTTTCCATGATAACAATCTATTTTGAGCTTGATGCTTGTAATTTTTTAGAAATTCTTGTGTTGCCAATATATTTTAGCCAATATGGAGCAAATTCCCCAATTGGGGAGGGGCTTGGCAGCATCCAACATTGTCTTATTATTCTTCCTATTTTTCTTGACCATTGCGCCTTCCCTACAGTGGGCTTAGCAGCAGCAACACTAAAACCTCTCTACAGAACTCTGCATGCCCACATCAACATTGTTTTTATTTCCATAGCTTTTATATCCCCCAACACACACAATGTCACTTCCTCCCTTTCAATCATTCCTGGCACTCCTCGAAATCACATGCCACGAGTAAAACCCCTTAAAACCCTCTGTAGATTACTTCTTTTGTCATAGGCTTTTGTTGATATATGAAACCTTTCAAGCAACGGTCATTTAATTTTTCCTCTTTTTCAAAAATTAGATAACCAACGTTTCGGTTCTCAAGAACACTCCTCCTATGGAGGCGCATCTACTCCTTCAGTGGATTCAATCCCTCAACCGATTTCATTACATATGCCAAATGGATTCAATCTCTCAACCACTATAGCTTTGGCACCTGATAATTTATATGAATAGACAATACCTTTCATGTTAAACAAATACTGAGTTATTCACATGTCCAAGAATGGGAAGGGGAAGGAATTGGATACCATAGATGTCCAGGAATGGGATGGGCAAGGAATTGGATACCATGTAAAATGTATGTGATTAAAAATAACCAAAATAGAGGACTGTATTGGTCATTCTATAGAGAGGGAATTAAGGCATTCCAAAAAAAAATATCCCTCGCTCTCTTGTTTTACTTATGAATAATGAGAAGCACCATTAGCACTGGGAAGGAGGGAACTTATTAGATTTTATACCAAATGGTATCACAAATACAAGCGCTTTTGGTGCTTTCTGGAAGAGCAATATATTCACTCTGTTGTTGAAAAATTCATGTGTGATATTAGTGTATTTGATCAATCTCTCTCAAACCAAAGCAACTCAAAATCCCAAAATATTTACGTGCAGTGGGTCTGATAACCATGCCAATGGTCATTTAGCACCTAAAACAAGTCCTGAACCTAAAGTTGTTGGCATCATAGAATCTTTAAATATTGTTGGACAACATGAAGGTCCATGTTATGGGAATAAGCCTTGTAAATAGCACAAAGACAATTAAATATGCATTGACTTCTTTTGTTGGCAAGGAGTTGGGAAAAGAAAAAGGGCTTGAAAGACAAGTTGCTACTGGCACTGACTCTCCTTAGAGGGGAGGGAATTTGCATGTCATTCAAGTCTAATTGTAGTAGAAAAGAAACATTCTTAGAAGTAAATAAGTTAAGGGTAGGTTGATCTGCGTATGATCATAAGCCAATTTTTTTGATGTCAACTAGAAGATGGAAACCTGGAAGATAATATCCAATCAAATTTTACCCTTTGATATTCATGGGTAATCTATCAATTCATCTCAGCTGGTCATATATAATTTATAATGCTTTCTTATGCAAGTACAATGAGAGTTGCCTCACAAGTTGTTGCATGCTATTTAACGATGTGCATCCTTTAGAATAATTGTAAACTAAAAATGTTTTACAGGTATTGAGAAATGATGGACAAGTTCCCCATCCCACATCATCCTATATTTCCATTGTTTGATAAGGTGCATAAATATGGATATTTTTGTGAGTTTGCTAAGGAATACAAGAAATAACTATAGAGGCAGTTCCTTTCTCAACAACAATTAAACAAGAATGGCATCAAATTTAATGTGTCAAAAGCAGAATTATAACACCTAGAGGAAATTAATTCGAGGTGGCATTTATGGCATTGCCCTTGTTGCAGTAAATATACCAACTAATCACATCTCTGGGTTGATCAAACATGCTAAAGGTATTGAATGAGGTTGGTGAAAGTGTTTCAAATTTGTAGATAGATCTTGGCAGGCTTTAGTTGGAGGCCTTTCCCTATATCTAGTATGTTGGAGGTCACATGCATATTAGGAAGAATCTAATGAAGAGTTATTGGTAATGACATGATGGATTTATTTTGGATATCACATCGATTCAGAAGTCAAAGAAAACCTTATTTGAAGCTGGGCTAGAGATGTTGACCAATGTGCCTATTATGTATGGCCACAAGCATTTGGTATCGTCCTACAAACTACTAGTAGAAAGAGTTTGGAATGAGAGTTTGTAAAAAGGCTGAAGTCATAGGTTTATAGTGTGGTGAATAAGGTATGAAATCAATTCTTCCAACATCAACATTGGATTTATATTAGCACACACATGCTTTAAAGATTCATTTCTATAAATAATCCCCCCCCCTGCCGCCCCACAATTAAAGCACTACCATCTAATACAACACCATTTTGCAAGAAGGATGAGAATAGTCATTGTAGGATTTGAGGATGAATACATGTAATTTATTCAACCTATGGATTAAGTATCACTTGCCTCCCATACCACAAACAAATCCATATAGTTTTCAAAAATGTAATTGCAATAGCATTTGAAACAATATTATGTCCTCTAAGTAACCCACAAAGGAGAATTTCTAGAGATGGTTGGAGAAGAAATTTATGGTGTCACGGAGTTTACAAAATTTCTTGTGGGGATGGATAATCATATCATGTTGTAAATCACGTTCAATGTTGTAACCTCTTGCTGAGATATTTCAATTGCAATGTATTAAAACTTGTGGATCTGAATTTTATAGATGGATGAATAACAAAGCTTGTTTCTGGAAGAGGGGGTGCTTCTAATTAATTTATGTAAGAGTGGATTAGATTTTTCATGTGTTCAGTAGTTAAATTTTTTGGAAAATATTATTGAATGATTCGGTGATTTGAAGCATGTAAATTATTATTATTATTATCCAATTTTAAGGTCACGACTAAGCCAGAAACCAAATTGGTGTATGAGACTTCCTTGTTTGTTGTACAAGAGCAGTGGGTATTTCCACAACAATACGAATTTCTAGAGTAGGGGCCTGCTTCATCTTGCCCAGGAACTATGTAGTCTTTCGTGGGGGCCAAGTCACCCTCTTCTGCGGTGGACCACGAGTGCCACCCTAGGGAGGAAAATTCTACTCATCTTTGGTATTTGGGAGGATACCACACTTTTTCGGTTTGACTGGGATGCAAGAAAGGAATTTGTGAGGGATTTTCTAGAATTTTGGTGCTAACTTAGCTAGGAGCTGGAGGAGCTAGGGGGAAATTGGGCCAAAATTATGATGTCAAAATTTGGCCAATTCCTTCGTGGGTTTTTGTGGGTTATTGGAGGAGAACCTGAGGTTAATTTCCTAGAATTTTTTGGGCATCCAATAAGGCCCTAAAAACCATTTTTCACAGTTAGCAGTAATGTTTTTCACTAGGTCAGTGTAGAGATTGTCGGGGATAACCACATTGCATGTTAGAGTAGTCGATTTCATCACATGGGCATTGCTAGGTTGCCTTGGGCAAGCCCAAGTGCATGCTTTCTAATCTTACCTTTGTACCCAAAATTTATATTAATAAAATGGCTTAGCTTAGCATAGTTAATGGAGATTTCTTAGTGTTTAATATGTTGTAAATTATGTGTTTTTTTTTTTTTTTACTATGCTTGCTTTGCTTATCATTGAAAATTTATATTAGGAATATTACAATGGTACCAAAGCATGATCTTAGCCATCTGTGGGGAAGCTATCAAGATCATGAAGGAGTTAGACTCGCATGCACAGTGATTGGTGAGCTTATAAACACTCCAATGATGCAAAAATGGGAAAGTACAAAAGGGCTCTTGGAGGAGTTGATAAGGCAAAGCCAACAATTGGCTTGTGAAAGGGATCGAGGAGATGGGGTTGTTTGGAATTAGATTGGAGGAAATAGTGGGGGATTTTCCAGCATCTTGGTGGAGCAACAATCCCAAAATTTGCTACAGGTTACAATTTCTACTTGTGGAGGAGGTCCAAGCATTTTGAGGTCAATTTTGGAGCGTCAAAACTAGGGAAAGCCCTTTCCGGGTTTTTGAAAAGAATCTTTGAAATAATTTTTCAGAATTTTCTGGGTAGATTCGAGGGTTCAAATAGGGGCCCCAACTTAGCCAACAACTGGAGTAGCTAGGGGCGAAATTGGGCCAAAATTCTAAGGTCAACGTTTGGCTAATTCCTTCATGGGATTTTGTGGATTATTCGAGGAGAGTCTGAGGTTAATTTCCCAGAATTTTTTGAGCACCAGAGGAGACCCTAACAACCATTGTTTGCAACCAACAATGCAATTTTTCACTGGGTTAGCAAAGATATTGTTGGGAACAACCACATTTCATGTTAGAGTAGTCGATTTCATCACCTAGGCATTGTTATCTTGCCTTGGGCAAGCCTAGGTGCATGTTTTTTGATCTTACCTTTGTACCCAACATTTATATTAATAGAATGGCTAAGCTCAACACAATCTATGGAGATTTCTGGGTGTTTAATGTGTTGTAAATTTTGTGTTTTTTTTTTGTACTATGATTTCTTTGCTTATCATTGTAAATTTCCATTAGGAATATTATAGAGAATGCAAACACAATATTTGATAGAAAGTCCATCAGAATAATAAGCCATGCTTTGGCTCCAACATTATGGAGACTAGGTCTAGTATACATATGAATCAACTAGAGATTTCTCTCCATGAACCAAGACTCCTGGTCAAAATTTCTAATAGTAGCTGATCTAGAGATTGATCATCCAAAATTTTGTACGATTGGAGCTCTAGAAACTAATCACAATCGAGCCACTCCCCTAGTTGATGGTATGTAATATTGATGATACCATATACAAGTTGAAACCACTGGTATAAACACAATGAATACTTGCCAAGAAATCTGAGACATGACTGCAATGATCCCCAAAAGTTAATGTGTCCACTGCACTCTGATCAGTTGATGCTTGATTTAGTATTCACCCAAATGGAGTTGCATCAAAGGACATTTGTGCACGAAATATACACTTGTGCAGATCACTGAAAAGTTGATTTCCAGTTTTAAGTCCAACCAGTGAAAGAAGCATAGAGCTTATAAGAATGCACAAAGAGTTTCTTAATTTCAAAGAAAAATAAACGAGAATGAGAAGGGAGTCTCATTTTATTTTGTAGGGATTGCCCATTCCACCTAGTAGTTACTAATTATTTGAAGTCGCTAAAATATTATTTGGGCCATTAGCATTATAGGTATCAAAGTACCATTGTATGCAACAATAATGTAAGACCAATATATCAACATGCTTACCCTTCTTCCTCTGCATCCACCCCTTCCCATAACTAAAACGTATTCACCTCTCTAGAATTTGATATACATAGAGCCAAAATGGAAAATAAACAGCTCTGCATACTCAAAAAAGCCATATTAACAAGGGCTTATCTGCACTACATTGCTACCCAACAAAACCAACATTAAATATACAAGCATCTGCTCCAACTTTATATTATGTTGGTTCAAAATATTTACTAAATGCAGAATATTTACATTATCCTCTCAAGATCAGATTTAGAGATCCATGAAAGAGGTCCAACATTATTTGGCCAGACCCCTGTGTTAAACAAGTTAGTGTTCTATAAATCCACTAGAACCGAACCCCGAGTTACATATGAGTAAATTGGCATGGTTGGTTGCCTATTCGAAACATTTTTTACTGCATTTTATATGCAGCTTCATGGAGAAAACCCCACAAACCTTGGAAAGTTTTCTAATTTTACATTGTTGTTGACAATATGGTTGTTTGTCCTAAAAGGAAATGTAGCACATGTTAGATTTCATTACCCTTGTAATGTTATTATTTCCATTCTGTTTTTGTTTGTGTTTTTCCTAGAAGAAAATACAACAGGTCCTAGTTTTCTTTTGGCGTTCACCTTTGTTGCTGGAAATATGCTTGTCTTTCTACTAAAAGTAAATCTAGCACATGTTAGACTTCTTTCACCTTTCAATGTTGCTATTGATAATGCCTTGTATCTATGATAGAAGAAAATGTAGCACAAAATAGATTTATTTTTTCCCTGCAATATTGCTTTTGGCAACATACTTGTGTTTGTGCTAAAAGTAAATCTAGCACGAGCTAGATTTCTTTAACTCTGCCATGTTGTTATGTGCTTATGTTTTTTCTATAGGAAAATTTAGCATGGGTTAGATTTCCTTCACCTTGCAATGGTGTTATCGACATTTTGTGCTTATTTATGCTAGAAGGAAATATATCACTCATTATATTATTTTCATCTTACAATGATGTTATTAGCAATGCACTTTCGCTTATGATAGAATGAAATCTAGCACATGTTCTATTTCTTTTGCTTGATAATGCTGTTGTTGGAAATAGGCTTGAGTTTTTGCTAAAAGGAAATATAGCACATGTTAGATTTTTTTCGCCTTACAATATTTGTTATGTGCTTGTGTTTGTGCTAGAAGGAAATTTAGCATGCGTCAGAATTCAACTTGCAACATTTTTATTGACAATGTGTTTCTGTTTGAACTAGAAGGAAAATTAGCATGCACTAGATTTGTTTCACAATGCCATGTTGTGTTTTGCAATCTGGTTGTTTGTGATAGAAGGAAATATGCTATATCCTTTGACCTTGCGATGTTGTTATTAGAATATGCATGTGACTATATTATAAGGAAATTTAGCACATGTTAGATTTATTTTCTTGCAATGTTGTTATTGGCAATATGCTTTAGCTTGTGCTAGAAGTAAATTTAGCATGCTAAATTTATTTAACCCTACAATCTTGTTATGTTCTTATCTGTGTGCTAGAAGGAAATCTAGCACGTTCCAGATTTGCTTCATTTTATAATGTGCTTGAGTTATGTTGTAAAGAGATCTAGCACATGTTAGATTTCCTTTTCCCTATAATGTTGTTGTTCTCAAAATGCTTGTTTTTGTGCTAGAAGTAAATCTAGCATGCACTAGAATTATTTCACCTTATGATGTGCTTGTCTGCTTCTGTTTATGCTAGAAGGAAATATTACACATATTAGATTTATTTCACCTTGTTGGGGTTCCCATGTTTTGGCCAGGTTGACAGAGACCAAAAGATGAGACAACATAGAACCACTTTCAGACCTTAGGATCTAGCCCTCCTAGGTCTAGAGAGGGATCTCTCAATGATTATCAAAGGATATATGTATGTAAGGTTCTCAATTATGATTTTAGGCTAGTTATAGGCTCAAGGTCGTTTGCTTGATTGTTTGAGTTTGGTTGTTGAGAATCAGGAAGGAAGGTTTCATCATAAGACAAGGATGGGTAAAGAAGGAAGCTAGACAAATATAGATAACTCAGGGAACATCAAGGCCATTGGGCAATGGAGTCAAGAAAGGATTTACTTATGTTCAATGTGTAAGCTTCAATTGGGCTAGTCATCTAGAGAAATTTGGATCTCAAAGACTGATTGTTGGGATGGAACACTAAGGGATGAGAATGAAGGATGGAAAACCGTCTGATTCCGTCTATAGATCAGGCCAGAGGTCATTTAACTCTAGGCCTGCTTGGACAAAACCATAGGAAACACCAGGGGTCTTGAAAAGGTTTGTATTGGAAGGGCAGGTTATGAAGAGGCAGCGACAGGCTTTACACCTCCCAATGTTCCTAACCTCTTCAATTAAATCTTAACAAAGACATCCGAACACTGATTCTATTAACTTGCACATCAAAGAGCAGGCAATAATCATCCACTACACTGGTTTAGTTAATTAAAAACAATATTCAGACACACAATGAGCATAAAACATTAAAGACTGAGAGAGCTGGGATATAAGGTACCTAACAAGGGTAAATCTTATATCATGCATTCAGATGTTAGTCAGAAGAACATGAAATGAAATGGAAATAAACACAGAGATAAGAAGAACATCACCAACTACTGTAGATCAGGATCCAATGAAAACTGCTTAACATGTTAAACACAACACCAATCAGGTACATCACTGCCCAAAGCTTTTACATTCAGCCTGAATACATCCTATTCCTCAGCCTATCATACCACTATTACACAGGAAACTTGGCTCGGGACAAAATGCTTGCAGTTCACTGATAATTCCAACAACAACCTTTACATTATGCTCTCGGGGATCTTTTATAGGGGGCGAGGAAGAAGCAGTGGTAGGATATACAAATAATTGAGACTCATTAAGACAGTAAGGCGGAAGCGTTCACGCCCATACTGCTTAATGGCTTTCTGCAGTGCTGTAGGTACTCTGTAGGCCGGCTAGGGAAGCCTCTGTCAGGCCGATTGACCTCGGATATTTCTTTTGGCATCCCTCGGCTGTCCGGAACTCTGTGCTGCCATTCTGAATAAATGAACTGGATGGAAGTCTGCAAGGCCCTCCATGCTTCTTTAATGCCGCCTGACTATCTTTTAAGAAGCTCTGTCGGTGTTCTTTACTTTCCTGGGCTCGAGAAACATGGAGGACGCTGCGGGAAGGTGTACTTCTGGAGGAAACATGTCCTGCTACCAGGTAGCACAGTAATGGCATTGCTGGTGCGCTCATTGGTCTTCAAACAGTGCCTTAAGCCTTTGAATGCGGGGTCAATCGTTTATTATGTCAATCAACAGTCATTAACCCCTTTGAATCCTTTCTTCTGATCTGCTGGCCGGCTGAAAAGGCCTCTCTGTACTACCTGCATGATGCAATAAACTGTCGCAAGCCCGGGTAGTGGTGGTGGAGGAATTGCTACGTGGGCGGAGGAACGGTGGCGGAATGGTGAAGAAACAGTGGAAACAACGGACACAGTGGTGCGGAGCCGTGGAAGCGGGTCCCAGCCATGGTGGAGGGCGATTCACTGAACCTTAATGTAAAACACAAAGGTTTGAATAATGGAGGAAATACAAATAAAATGCATGGAATGTAATGAAATGCGGTAGGAAGATCGTACGAGGTGGGACCCAACGGAGGCGGAGGGTGATTAAACGAGAACCGTCGGATCTAGGAGCAGCCGGACGACGGAGATGCAATCGCACCATCGCAATCGGAGGTGGGAGCGATCGTCAATCGCAACACACCTTTTGAAAGTTCCGATTGCGATTGAGAATGGGGCATCGATCAAGCGATGACCGTTAGATCACTGGTCGAATGGACGGACAGGATTGAATCGGGAGATGGAGGGAAGGGAACCAGCGATTGAGTGCTGACTGTTGATCAAGGAAGAAACGGACGGCGGAGATTCAATCGGGAGACAGAGAGAAGAACTTGCGATCGGCGATCGGGGGGAATGCGACTGAGCGCTGGCCGTTGATCTGTGGGAAGAACGGACGGTCAAGATGAGATCGGAGGATCTCAATCGGGGCGGCACCCATGGAGGTTGCGATTGCGAGATGACCATCAGATCGCGGAAGAATGGACGGCGGAGATTTAATCGGAAGACCTCAATCGGGGTGGCACACGACAATCCTCCGATTGCGATTGGAAATGGAGGAGCGATTAAGCGCTGGCCGTCGGATCGCAGGGCAGATCAACGGCCAGGATGTAATCGGAGGACTGCAATCGGAGGAAGGGGCAGAAGGCTTGCGATTAGCGGAGGACCGTCGGATTGCGGGGCAGATCGATGGCCGAGATTTGATCGGGCTGGAGACAGGAAGACTTGCGATCAGCGATCAGAAGGTTGTTGCGATTAGCGCAGGACCATTGATCTGCGGGAGGAACAGACGGCTGTGATTGAATCAGAGCACGGGAGGAAAGACTTGCGATCGGGGGAAAAGGGAAGTGCGATGGCCATCGGATCAGCGGGGGAGATCAACGGTGGAGATGTAATCGGAGGTTCGCAATCGGGGGATGCATACTGGGCGTTGCGATTGCGATTGGGAGGAGGCTTGCGATTAAGCGCTGGCCGTTGATCTTGGGTCCAGATCAATGGTGCGGAACAGGTCGCGGGACTTATCGTAATAAAACAATCGCATCGGGTTTTTTCAGTGTTACAAAGGATTTTGCCATCCCGCCGATGGTTCCGATTGCGATTGGCGCTCGGGACTTAAGCGCTTGGTCCCAGCGCCGGGGCACATGTGGGGAAGTGGTTGAAGGGGCTTAACGGGAAAGGGGCTAGGGCCTATATTAAGGTCGGAATATGGGTTTTTAGCCCTTTTAAATGGATTTTGAAGGCGGAAGAGGGAAACGATAGAGGGAGAAGGGGGAGAAAAGAAGCCAACAAAGGGGTAGGGAAGAAATTAAAGAAGTTTTGGGGGGGATTTAACGAAGGGTAAGAAGGAAATAGAATGGGAGACAAGGAGGAATAAAATAGAGGTTAAGTGGGGGAAATGAGAGGGAAAAAGGGGCCTTTGGGCATTTCTTCACATGACAGAGAGGCTTTAAAAGGGGAATCAGCAGAGGGGACTTGATCAAAGGATAAAAGACACCAAGAGGCTTCAAGGGGACTGTGTTTTCAGAGGAAATGCATTCCTTGAAGACTCAACAATAATTTAGCCCCCTATTTGCTTGTCAAAAATTTCATAGGGGGGCTAACAGTGGCTCCACATGGGGATGGCTTCTTCTTGAAGGAGTCAAGAATTCAGGAATCGATCTCTTGGTGTAGGCCAGATGCCTGCTGCTATAAGCCATATTTTCTTCTTTCTTTAGATTAGCTGCCACAATATATTAGATACACAAATCAGCAGAAACACTTTCCCAACCAATCTACCTACCCAAACTAGAGTTCTAACAATTTTCCCTTGGGTGCATCTGAACTAGCAGAGTCTTCACATTTTATTTTGCAAAATAAAAATAAACCTATTCTAATTCTACCCTTATTGCTCCATGAGGCCAGATTAGACTGTTGGCCTCATATGATTCTCTACCTAAACTACTACCCGTTGGGATTAAACTGTCCAACAGGTTTCTTCACCTACATTCTAAGACAGGAAATTTAAACACAGCCAAGCCAGGATTAGACTGTCTGACTTGCTGGGCAGAAACTTGAAGAAAACAAAACTGAGAAGGCATGGAATTATGCAACTGTGACACATCCTTCTTTCTCTCTTGTGACTCAGGTTTTGAGCATATTTGAGTCACTTCTTTCCTTTGTTCCAGCTCTGGTTTTGGGCATATTAGAGCTGGATGTTCTTTCTTTGCTGATCCAGATTTTGAGCTTGTAAGGACTAGCTATTCTTCTTCCCTTTGGCTCAGATTTTGAGTTTATTAGAGCCAATCCTTTTGCCTCAGAGATTCATGTTTTGAGCATGTCTGAACCTCTCTTCTCATTCTGTTTTTTGGGACATTTTCTTCTCCTTTTTGCTGAAAATGAAAATTTGCAACGGTATATACAATGGAGGTGAAACTGGAAATGGAAAATTAGCAGAAATAGTGTTTGAGCATCCTGCCATTGACAGGACCCCCAAACAGCTCTGTACCATCAAGGTCTTGTAAGAAGAATGCATTAGGACCCACGGTGGCTTGAATGATGAATGGACCTTGCCACAAGCTGTCGAATTTTCCATGTTTGCCTTTATCCTCTCTTCTTGAATCCCATCTCAGAACTTTGTCCCCAACCTTGAAATTTGCTGCTTTGGTTCTTTTGTCAAACTGTCTCTTCATGCTTTCCTATACTCTGACATCTCTGTCATAAACTTGCTCTCTTGTTTTCTGCAAATGGATTGATTCATTAATTCTCCTTATCATGCTGTCTTCTTCTGATTGGATTTCTTGAATAAGCTTTACCACTGGTATCCCAAGGCTAGTAGGAAAAACTTCTTCTGTCCCATAAACCAACTGGAAGGGTGATGTGCCAATAGATTTCTTCGTAGTGAGCCTGTCTGCCCACAGGGCATGTATCAAATTTTTATGCCAAGACCTTTTGTTCTCTTCCAACAGCTTCTTAATGATTGTAACCAGGCTTTTATTTGATGATTCAGCTAGGCCATTACCCTGGGGGTAATAGGCAGTTGAATGCCCAAGTGCAATTCCGTACCTGTGACAGAAATCAGTCATTCTTTTGGACCCGAAAGCAATAGCGTTGTCAGTGATTATTTTCCTTGGGAAGCCAAACCGAGATAAGATAAAGTCCTCTAGGAACCTAATGATGACTGAATCAGTGGCATTCCTAGTGGGTATGGCTTCAATCCACTTAGTGAAGTAATCAGTAGCAGTTAGGATCCATTTGTGTTGCCCAGAAGAAGAGGGGTGGATTTCTCCAATGAAGTCTAAGCCCCATTGCATGAAGGGACCTTCTATGGTGATAGGTTGCAGAGGGAGGGGAAGGAGCTTCCTTCTGCCCTCAAAAATTTGGCATTTGTGACATGTAAGGACCATTTTATGCACATCACTGAAGAGTGTGGGCCAATAGTAACCAGCCCTGAGTATCTTGTTTGCAGTGGTTTTCCAACTCAGGTGACCTCCACATTCCCCAGCATGAAATTCAAGTTTGATTTTTTCAGCTTCAGTTTCAGGCAAAAATTTCAGCAAAAGACCATTTGGATTTTTCCAATATAGACTCTCATTCATAATGCAGTAATTTCTAGCTTTGAGTTTTATGAATCTGGCCTTTGTTTTGGACAGTTCCGGAGGGGCATTGAGGTGTGTGAGCACGTAAAGGATGTCAGCATACCAAGGAGAGTTCTGAAACTGCTCCTCAACAGTTTGATGGGGCAATCCTTCGTGCTCATCCAGGGCATTCATCATGTTAATATCAAGGGCATGTAGATTAGACTCAGCCATCAATTGGGCCAGGCCCTGACCTTTGATCAACTTGGTGGGTTTGATCTCAATGTCATATTCTAAAATTGCAGCAATCCATTTGCCCCTTTTCCCATCTGGGTCTTGGGACAAGATATCTTTGACCACTATATTTGGCACATAGGCAATGGTGTGAGAATGCAGAATGTACACCCTAAAATCTTTCAAGGCCTTAATCAGGGCATAGGCCTGCTTTTCCATGATGTTGTACTTTAAGGGTGCATCTCTCAGGGCTTTACTGAAGAAGGCAATAGGTTGTTCCTTACCTTCCGCATTTTTCTGCAGCAAAACTGATGCTATGGTGTGTGGGGAGGAAAATGAAAAGATCAGAAAATCTTTTGAGAAGTTAGGGATGATAAGGACAGGGGCCTGGGTGAGTGCAAGCTTTACTGACTCAAAAGATTTCTTGGCTTCGACAGTCCACTTAATTCCAGCATCTTTCTTCAGCATTTCAGTCATTTTCCTAAGATGCTCAGGAAGGTTGGGGATAAATCTTCTAAGAAAATTTATTTTCCCAATGAAGGACTGTAGCTCCTTGATGTTTCTTGGGTGTGTAATTTGAAGTATTCCATCAACTCGCTGGGGGTCTATCCTAATCCCTTTCTCATATATAACGTGGCCAAGAAGCTTACCTTCTTGCAGCCCAAAAACAGTCTTCTTAGGATTTAGGGACAGACCGTACCTTCTACATTTTTCAAAAACTTTCCTCAGATGTTTTAAGTGTTCTTCCTCTGTTCTAGAAAAAACAATTAAATCATCCAAGTAGATAACTATAAAGTGTCCAATCTCATCTGAGAAATTAATATCCATTGCTCTCTGGAAGGTAGCTCCAGCATTCATCAATCCAAAAGGCATTTTCACATACATGAAGGTGCCCCATGGAGTGGTAAAAGTTGTTTTGAGTTGATCTTCTGGGAGTACCAGAACCTGGTTGTATCTTGAAAAACCATCAAGCAGGGAGATTCTTTTAGAGCCCACTACCTTCTGTAAGATATGTTCCATTCTAGGCAAGGGGTAGTTATCTTTCAGGGAGGCTCTATTGAGGTTTCTGAAGTCTATGCACAATCTAATCTCCCCTGTTTTCTTCCTTACAGCCACTAAGTTCGACACCCAATCAGAAAACCTTACAGGGACTATAATGCCTGCATCATACATCTTCTTAATTTCCTTTTCTACTGCAGGCAATTGTTTTGGATTAATTCTACGGAGTTTTTGTCAGAAAGGTTTCTGATTTTCCTTCAGCGGTATCTTATGTTGTATAGTGTTGGTGTCATAGGCCTTTAAGTCTTCGTAGCTCCATGCAAACACATCAATGAATTCCTTAAACAAGTCAATGTATCTTTTCTTCATGTCTGCAGGTATAGACTTAGCCAGTTTTATCATTTTGGGTTTGTCTTCAGTACCTATGTTGCATTCTTCTACATCTGATTCTACATGTTCTATTGTGGGCTTCTTTGCAACATCATCAAAATCAAAGAGATCCTCTAAGGGTGCTAAGCCTCTTGGTATGTTCTTGTCTTTGGCTTGCGGCACCTCCATTTCTTCTCTAACTGCGTCTTCACGTTTTATGGTTGAATCCCCAGTTTCTTCAGAAAAAGAGTTTATTTCTATGCTACAAGGTGTTTCTAGTTCATCTGGGGATTCCTCACTTGGGCAGCTGTCATCATATTTTGAGTCTGAATCAGAAAATTCGAACTCATTTCTGCCCATTAGGAAATCTTCAATCTGTTTGTCTCCTTCAAAGACCTGCCAGTATTTTTCATTGTCTAGCACTGCAGGCCTGAATTTAGTCTGAATGATGATTTTTTGGTCAACTGGGGCCTTAGGATAAGAGCTAGCTAGGCAGGCTAGTCCATTTGCAATAGCGTTTTGACCCCTAGGAATGAATACTAAATCATACTCAATGAACGGTTTCAACAAATCTAGAGTATCGTTCCTATATGCCCTAAGCCTCAGGTGTTTTGCCGAATACTCACCATTCATCTGTTTGACTACTAACTCAGAGTCTCCTCTCACGACTATTCTACGGGCTCCTAATTTTTTCAACAGATTTAAACCCAAGATCAGAGCCTCGTACTCTACAATGTCATTTGTGCATTTGAAATGTAGATTGACAGCGTGGCTCTCCGCGTGATCATTTTCGGTGTTACGCAGCCACACTCCTGCTCCAGCGCTTTGTCTAGTACAGGACCCATCAAAGTTCATTTCCCACAGGGGTTCTTTGTTTACTTCCTCTTCAATTTCTCCACTACAGCTGGGTTCGCCATTAGGTTGAGTTGGGAGGTCTGTACTAGGTTGTGAGCTATCTTGTTGTTCGTAGAGGCCATGGATGTCAGGGAGGTGGTTAGCCTGTCGTTCTTGTTTTGTTTCTGTTTCACTTGGAGTGAGAGGTCCACCACAGATTCTACAGGCTTCATTGCTGACTTCCTCTTTGTTTTCAGTGCGTTGCCCATGGTTTTCCTGATCATATTCTTCCAGAGTGGCCATTATGTGGAGGTCCATAGGCTCGGTGTTCTCATTCGTATGCCTACTCTGGGACTCTAGCTCTTCTAAGGATTCATCATTACAAAAAATGAAGGAGTCAAGATCGGTATGCACAGAGTATAATGGTGAATTTTCAGGTTTCTCGGGGCTACTGACTAGGAATTTCATTTGGGACTCTCTATACAGTCTTCTTGATTGGCCAAATATAGGGATAGTGGCATATGAGCCATCCATCTGCATGGTGCCTTGCAGTTTGGCTCCCCATGATCTTGACAACAGCATGCCATACTTGGGTGGCACGTCTGCCACCACTACATCCATGACCATACATTTCGCAGGAATTTGAGTTAAGCTTACACATAAGTCTTTGATGAGGCCTAGGCATTTTACTCTACTAGAGTTGAAAGAGTATAAGTCTTTGTAAGGTCTGGTAATTTCTAGGCCTAGCTTCTCCATGACTACCTTAGGCATTAGATTGTGTGATGCACCGGAGTCATGCATGGCATTATGGAGGATCTTGTCATGAATGTTAAGACTGATATAAAAAGGTGGAACTACCCCCTCCTGAAATTTCCCCTCAATCTTGGGACCGAATAAGAGGGCAGGCTGATCATCGCTCAAATTTACAGTGTCATTATTTATACTCAGATTTAATGCCTTCAAAATCTGGCGCTTATATACATCATGAGAGGCCATCTCAGATAATGGTACAGAGATTTTGATTTTTGCAATCTCACTTTCTAAACTGAAAGTGGATTGACTCTTGGAAGTATTCAACTCTGTTTTATTTGCAACTACCTTAGTAGCTGAATCAGTTTGTGTTTTCTCATTATGTACATGTGTAGGAATAGTTTTGTCAGGAGCACTAACTGAGGTGCTAGTGCTACTGGTTGGTTGACTTTGTTTTTCATTGTTTCGGTTGTCCGTTTCTTTGTTACTCTCAGAACTCTTGGCCGTTGAATTTTTGTTCACGGCAGTTACTTTAGAAGATTTTTTAGGCCTCTTTTTGATGGTTACCTCAGGAGTTTGAGGTTTGGAAGTGTCTTGGTTCTTTTTACTCCTGAGCTCATATTGTTCTCTGACCTGTAACATGGCATTTTCGAATCCCAACCTATAATCCTCAGATCCAAACCATTCCTCCTCCCCATAAGAGGTTGAGGGTTGGTCCTCTTCTGAATCACAGTTTAGGATCGAATCTTCTGTTTCGAACATGTTTATCACATTCCCTTCAGACTCTTCTATGATTCCCTCATCCTCATCAAGAAAGTTTTGGAAAGAGGGAATGACTTGCTGATCTGACTCTTTCTGTCGGTTGGGGGTGTTGTTGTTTCTTCTAAAGTTTTGGTTTTGGTTTTGATTTTGGTTCCTGTTCTGAGTGATAGCCATCTTTTCGACCACTTGGCATAGCTTATCCAGATTCTTAGATAATCTGTCAATATTAGGATCTGAAGTGGAGGCTATGGTGTCATCCTTGTATGTTACTCTCTTCTCAGCTCTCAGTTTGGCCCTTTTTTCAATCAAATTTGCCTCTATGTTTACTGCCCCTTTCTGCATGTCTTCCAAAGTGGTGTACTCTTTATCTCTAAGCTCATAGGCCATATCGGCATCAAATCCATCAGGATATTTGGCCAGGGCCATACCTTGCGGAGGTTTCATGTGTGGGGGAAGAGCGTTGTAAATACTGTTAAATCTAGTGGTGTAATCATGAACACTTTCCCCTACGTTTCTCTTAAGGGACATGTATTCTGCTAGGAGCTGGCGAGGGTTTGCTCTAGTTTCCCATTTGTTGATGAAAGTCTGGTATAACGCAGGGAGATCTTGGATACTACCAGCAGGCAAGTTTTTAAACCACTTTTTAACCTCTCCCCCCAGGCTCTGCGCAAAAATTCTCATTTTGATTGTTTCATCATCAATTTCCATATAGTCGAAAGAGTCCTCCATTTTATCTACATGTTGTTGTGCAGTTGTAGGCTCTTTAGCAGGGAAGTGTGGGATTTTTGACTGATAATCATTTGGTAAGGGCAGTAGAGGCTGAGGCAAAACTAGAGGTGCATACCAGGCTGCCATGATGATGTTCTGCTGAGGTATAGGGTTGGCTTGAGCAGTTGGTAGTTGGATGACAGGGATGGTAGGGCCAACAGAAGTTTGTTGAGCAGATCTAGGGTGAGAAAGCCCCAAGTTTTGGAGAAAGTGGAGATCAGGTGGTGTGGAAGGAGGGGTTTCGCTGTCCCTAGTGTCTGGTTGGTCAGAAACACTGAAAGACCTAGTTCTAGGTAATCTGTTTTGAAGGCCTAGGTCGAAGAAAGGGTCTAATAGAGCTGCAAGATCTTCTGGTGCAGAATCGGCTCTATGAATGTTGCCAGAAATAGTTGATCTCCTACTCACAGGTGTTCTTTTAAGGATTCTCTCAGGATTATCAACTGTTTCAGGTGGGTTTGGATCAGGGAAAGCTCTTGTATGAATGGTTCTGTAAGCCATAGTGTTGTTTATAAGCCAAGCAGCTTAGCCCTACTTGTTATTTCTACTGCGGTTAATATTGTCTTGGGAACTGGTCTCCCAGTGGAGTTTTCATTATTCTTGGGACTGGTCTCCCAGTGGAGTCTGATGTGAAACCGAGATAATCAGCGGGCCTACTGATCACCAGTGGAGTCTTTACTGTTTAGGAACAATGGAGTCGCCAGGCGGAGGGTTTAGGATGATTCTAGGGTACACTGTCCACCACAGTGCTCACCGTCAAAGGTGCGACTTACCGTCAACCTAGCTAGGGTTCTCAGTTTCTGAGGTTGTTTGAAATGAGGAGCACTCAGAATCCCCAGTGGAGTCGCCATTATGTTAGGGTTCCCATGTTTTGGCCAGGTTGACAGAGACCAAAAGATGAGACAACATAGAACCACTTTCAGACCTTAGGATCTAGCCCTCCTAGGTCTAGAGAGGGATCTCTCAATGATTATCAAAGGATATATGTCTGTAAGGTTCTCAATTATGATTTTAGGCTAGTTATAGGCTCAAGGTCGTTTGTTTGATTTTTTGAGTTTGGTTGTTGAGAATCAGGAAGGAAGGTTTCATCATAAGACAAGGATGGGTAAAGAAGGAAGCTAGACAAAGATAGATAACTCAGGGAACATCAAGGCCATTGGGCAATGGAGTCAAGAAAGGATTTACTTATGTTCAATGTGTAAGCTTCAATTGGGCTAGTCATATAGAGCAATTTGGATCTCAAAGACTGATAGGTGGGACGGAACACTAAGGGATGAGAATGAAGGATGGAAAACCGTCTGATTCCGTCTATAGATCAGGCCAGAGGTCATTTAACTCCAGGCCTGCTTGGACAAAACCATAGGAAACACCAGGGGTCTTGAAAAGGTTTGTATTGGAAGGGCAGGTTATGAAGAGGCAGCGACAGGCATTACACCTCCCAATGTTCCTAACCTCTTCAATTAAATCTTAACAAAGACATCTGAACACTGATTCTATCAACTTGCACATCAGAGAGCAGGCAATAATCATCCACTACACTGGTTTAGTCAATTAAAAACAATATTCAGATACACATATGAGCAGAAAACATTAAAGACTGAGAGAGCTGGGACATAAGGTACCTAACGAGGGTAAATCTTATGTCATGCGTTCATATGTCAGTCAGAAGAACATGAAATGAAATGGAAATAAACACAGAGATAAGAAAAACATCACCAACTGCTGTAGATCAGGATCCAATGAAAACTGCTTATCATGTTAAACACAACACCAATCAGGTACATCACTGCCCAAAGCTTTTACATTCAGCCTGAATACATCCTATTCCTCAGCCTATCATACCACTATTACACAGGAAACTTGGCTTGGGACAAAATGCTTGCAGTTCACTGATAATTCCAACAACAACCTTTACATTATGCTCTCGGGGATCTTTTATAGGGGGAGAGGAAGAAGCAGTGGTAGGATATACAAATAATTGAGACTCATTAAGACAGTAAGGCGGAAGCGTTCACGCCCATACTGCTTAATGGCTTTCTGCAGTGCTGTAGGTACACTGTAGGCCGGCTAGGGAAGCCTCTGTCAGTCGATTGACCTCAGATATTTCTTTTGGCATCCTTCGGCTGTCTGAAACTCTGTGCTGCCATTCTGAATAAATGAACTGGATGGAAGTCTGCAAGGCCCTCCATGCTTCTTTAATGCTGCCTCACTATCTTTTAAGAAGCTCTGTCGGTGTTCTTGACTTTCCTGGGCTCGAGAAACATGGAGGACGCTGCGGGAAGGTGTACTTCTGGAGGAAACATGTCCTGCTGTCAGGTAGCGCAGTAATGGCGTTGCTGGTGCGCTCATTGGTCTTCAAACAGTGCCTTAAGCCTTTGAATGCGGGGTCAATCGTTTATTATGTCAATCAACAGTCATTAACCCCTTTGAATCCTTTCTGCTGATCTGCTGGCCGGCTGAAAAGGCCTCTCTGTACTACCTGCATGATGCAATAAACTGTCACAATCCCGGGTGGTGGTGGCGGAGGAATTGCTGCGTGGGCGGAGGAACGGTGGCGGAATGGTGAAGAAACAGTGGAAACAACGGACACAGTGGTGCGGAGCCGTGGAAGCGGGACCCGACCATGGTGGAGGGCGATTCACTGAACCTTAATGTAAAACACAAAGGTTTGAATAATGGAGGAAAGACAAAAAAAATGCATGGAATGTAATGAAATGCGGTAGGAAGATCGTACGAGGTGGGACCCAACGGAGGCGGAGGGCGATTAAACGAGAACCGTCGGATCCGGGAGCAGATGGATGGCAGAGATGCAATCGTACCATCGCAATCGGAGGTGGGAGAGATCTTCAATCGCAACACACCTTTTGAAAGTTCCGATTGCGATTGAGAACGGGGCAGCGATCAAGCGATGACCGTCAGATCACGGGTCGAACGGACGGACAGGATTGAATCGGAGATGGAGGGAAGGGAACCAGCGATTGAGCACTGACCATTGATCAGGGAAGAAACGGACGGCGGAGATTCAATCGGGAGACAGAGAGAAGAACTTGCAATCGGCGATCGGGGGGAATGCGACTGAGCGCTGGCCGTTGATCTGTGGGAGGAACAGACGGTCAAGATGAGATCGGAGGATCTCAATCGGGGCGGCACCCATGGAGGTCACGATTGCAAGATGACCGTCAAATAACGGAAGAATGGACGGCGGAGATTTAATCGGAAGACCTCAATCGGGGTGGCACACGACAATCCTCCGATTGCGATTGGAAATGGAGGAGCGATTAAGCGCTGGCCATCGGATCGCAGGGCAGATCAACGGTCAGGATGTAATCGGAGGACTGCAATCGGAGGAAGGGGCAGAATGCTTGCGATTAGCGGAGGACCGTCGGATCGCGGGGCAGATCGACGGTCGAGATTTGATCGGGGCAGAGACAGGAAGACTTGCGATCAGCGATCAGAAGGTTGTTGCGATTAGCGCAGGACCATTGATCTGCAGGAGGAACAGACAGCTGTGATTGAATCGGAGCACGGGAGGAAAGACTTGCGATCGGGGGAAAAGGGAAGTGCGATGGCCGTCGGATCAGCGGGGGAGATCAACGGTGTAGATGTAATCAGAGGTTCGCAATTGGGGGATGCATACTGGGCGTTGCGATTGCGATTGGGAGGAGGCTTGCGATTAAGCGCTGGCCGTTGATCTCGGGTCCAGATCAACGGTGCGGAATAGGTCGTGGGACTTATCGTAATAAAACAATCGCATCGGTTTTTTTCAGTGTTACAAAGGATTTTTCCATCCCGCCGATGGTTCCGATTGCGATTGGCGCTCGGGACTTAAGCGCTTGGTCCCAGCGCCGGGGCACATGTGGGGAAGTGGTTGAAGGGGCTTAACGGGAAAGGGGCTAGGGCCTATATTAAGGTCGGAATATGGGTTTTTAGCCCTTTTAAATGGATTTTGAAGGCGGAAGAGGGAAACGATAGAGGGAGAAGGGGGAGAAAAGGGAAAACAAAGGGTAGGGGAAGAAATTAAAGGGGATTTTGGGGGGATTTGAAGGGTAAGAAGGGAAATAGAAGGGGAGACAAGGGGGGATAAACAAAGGCTTAAATGAGGGGAAATAAGAGGGAAAAAGGGGGCCTTTGGGCATTTCTTCACAGCAGAGAGGCTCTATAAGGGAGATCAGCAGAGGGAATACTATCAAAGGATAAAAGACACAAAGAGGCTTCAAGGAGACTGTGTTTTTAGGGGAAAGGCATTCCTTGAAGACTCAACAATGATTTAGCCCCCTATTTGCTTGTCAAAAATTTCATAGGGGGGCTAACACACCTTATAACTTTGTTATTGGCAATGTGCTTATGTTTGGGCTAGAAGGAAATATAGCACACGTTATGTTTCCCTCACCTTCGAATGTGCTTGTGTTTGTGATAGAAATAAATATATAACATGCACAAGATTTCTCCAGTCCTACAATGTTGTTATGTGCTAGAAGGAAATATAGCACGTGTTAGATTTATTTCAATTTGAAACGTGTATGTGTTTGTGTTGGAAGAAAATTGATCACATGCTAGATTTCTTATACTATACAATGTTGTTGTTGGAAACATGCTTCTATTTGTGGTAGAAATAAATATAGCACTTGCTAAATTTATTTCACTCTACAATGTTGTTATGTGCTTGTGTTTGCGCTAAAAGAAAGTCTAGCACAAGTTAGATTTATTTTACCTTGCAATGGTGTTATTAGTAACATCTGAGTTTAGGCTAAAAGAAAATCTGACATGTGCTAGATTTTTTTTTGTCCTGCATTGTTGTTGTTAGAAATATTTATATGTTTGTGTTAGAAGTAAATATAGCACAAGCTAAATTTTTCTCAACCTACAACATTGTTATGTGATAATGTTTCCATTAGAAGGAAATCTAGTATGCATTAGATTTCTTTCACCTTGCAATGTTTTTTTTTTTTTGTAAGTTAGGCTAAGCTATATTAGATGATAAAAGAAACTTTACATAGGCATTGGGCTGAGATGAAAAGCAGTTCTTAGCCAATCCCAACCTTTTTAGCTTTCAAAATAAAGCAGTTTTGGGGCTGCCTCCTAGGAGGAAACCAACCCCTTAATAGAGTCAAATAGTCATGTTTTACAAAAAAAATTGTAACACATATAAAAACAAAATAACTATGGTATGTCCTGAGTTCACAAAAAACAAATATGAACTGAGCTATCACGCAGTCATGGTGTTCCTTCATAATACTCTATTGCGAGGTCCTCCTCCTCGATGCCGCATCCATATTCACGCACAATGGCCTCCTCCTCAGTTGTTGGATCACACGGGGGGGGAGGGCTCTGCGGATGATTGGAGCAATAAGGTACTCTGCATCTAGAACTATGGTCCAGACTCCATCCAAATCCATGATCCAAATGTTTTTCTCCTCCTATGCTGGCTCGTGAACAGGGAGCGGCTCAGTTTTCTAAGGAGTGGGCAACTCAAAGTGCACTATGGTGGACTTCCTGGGGCCTCTTCTACCCCCCAGATTCTCTTAAATTAAGACAATCTCTTCCTGGGTGCGCTAAGGAATTTGAGTAGCCTCCCTATCATGTCTATCTGAAGAGGAACCCTTAATGGATTCCAGATGTTGATCTTGACCATGGTGATAACACCCAAATAACGCACCTCTTTGGCTACCTTTGATGGGATTTTGATGTTGTTGCAGGGCCATGGGGAAGTTGACGAGCAGAGGTATGGAAGCCAGGCTTAGAGAAGTGAGATGCATAGTAGGGATTCACACAGCAGAGGTGCGTGACTGTGGGACGCGAAACATGGGAGTCCATCGCAGAGAGCTCGTAGCTGGGAGAGGCATAAGAGGAGGAGATTTCCACATGGAGGTGCACAACCGGGGGGCACACAGCAAGGGATGCAGCCAGGACTATTTCAGAGTGAGGAGCACGTTGTAGGAGGGCACGCAACAGGGGGAGCACGTAGGGAAGCTTGAGCAGCAATGTGATGGAAAGGGGAATAATAGAAATGGCTCTAGAGACCGGATGGAGCAGCAGAGAGATGGCACAATGGGGGGCTTCAGGGCCTTTTGAAGACCCATGGCACGAGCGCAAATGCGGTGAGGGGTTTTAGCACACTCGCAGATGCAATAAGGGATAGTCAATGTGTGAATACATGTGATTCAGATTATGGAAAGAGATCAGGTGTGGCAGAGCATCGTTATGAATGCTTGATGAATTGAGTTTCCGTATCATGTTAAAGTTGGAAATTTTGGAGGTCGTCATTAGCCTGAGCATGGGAGGATCTATCCTTGCATGATTGGGGCATGTCACCCACATCTGGGGCTCACCTTGCAATGTTTTTATGTGATTTTTTTTATGATAGAATGAAATATAGTGCACGTTAGATTTCTTTCACCTTAAAATGTTATTATTGGCAACATGATTTTGTTTGTGCTAGAAGAAAACATTGTGGGTGCTAGATTTCTTTTTCCTTACAATGAAGTTATTTTTAATATCCCTGTGTTTATGATAGAAGTAAATCCAAAATTTATTAGGTTTCTTTAACCATGCAATGTTGTTATTTTCTTATGTTTGTGTTGTAAGTATATGTTGCATATGCCATATTTCCTTTTACCCTGCTGCAATTTTGTTGTTGGCAAGATGCTTATGTTTATGCTAGAAGTAAATCTAACACATGCTAACTTTATTTCACCTTGCAATGTTGACATGAGATTTTATTTATTCTAGAAGGAAATATGGCATGCTTAAAGTTCTTTCACCTTCCAATGTTGTTATTGGCAATGTTCTCATGTCTTTATTAGAAACAAATCTAGCATGTGCTTCATTTAATTTTGTTTTCAATATTGTTGTTGGCAATGTGCTCGTGTTTTTTTTAGAAGTAATTCTACCACATGCTATATTTAATTTACCGTACAATTTTTTTATGTGTTTGTTTTTATGCTAAAATCAAATTTAACATGTGTTAGATTTCTTTCACCTTGCAACATTTTTATTGACAATGTGTTTGTGTTTGAGCTAGAAGGAAAATTAGCATGCACTAGATTTGTTTCACAATGCCATGTTGTGTTTTGCAATCTGGTTGTTTGTGATAGAAGGAAATATGCTATATCCTTTGACCTTGTGATGTTGTTATTAGAATATGCATGTGACTATATGATAAGGAAATTTAGCACATGTTAGATTTATTTTCTTGCAATGTTGTTATTGGCAATATGCTTTAGCTTGTGCTAGAAGTAAATTTAGCATGCTAAATTTATTTAACCCTACAATCTTGTTATGTTCTTATTTGTGTGCTAGAAGGAAATATAGCACGTTCCAGATTTGTTTCATTTTATAATGTGCTTGAGTTATGTTGTAAAGAGATCTAGCACATGTTAGATTTCCTTTGCCCTAAAATGTTGTTGTTCTCAAAATGCTTGTTTTTGTGCTAGAAGTAAATCTAGCATGCACTAGAATTAATTCACCTTATGATGTGCTTGTCTGCTTGTGTTTATGCTAGAAGGAAATATTACACATATTAGATTTCTTTCACCTTATGACTTTGTTATTGGCAATGTGCTTATGTTTGGGCTAGAAGGAAATATAACACACGTTATGTTTCCCTCACCTTCGAATGTGCTTGTGTTTGTGATAGAAATAAATATATAACATGCACAAGATTTCTCCAGTCCTACAATGTTGTTATGTGCTAGAAGGAAATATAGAATGTGTTAGATTTATTTCAATTTGAAATGTGTATGTGTTTGTGTTGGAAGAAAATTGATCACATGCTAGATTTATTATACTATACAATGTTGTTGTTGGAAACATGCTTCTATTTGTGGTAGGAATAAATATAGCACTTGATAAATTTATTTCACTCTACAATGTTGTTATGTGCTTGTGTTTGCGCTAAAAGAAAGTCTAGCACAAGTTAGATTTATTTTACCTTGCAATGGTGTTATTAGTAACATCTGAGTTTAGGCTAAAAGAAAATCTGACATGTGCTAGATTCTTTTTTGTCCTGCATTGTTGTTGTTATAAATATTTATATGTTTGTGTTAGAAGTAAATATAACACAAGCTAAATTTTTCTCAACCTACAATGTTTTTATGTGATAATGTTTCCATTAGAAGGAAATCTAGTATGCATTAGATTTCTTTCACCTTGCAATGTTTTTTTTTATATGTAAGTTAGGCTAAGCTATATTAGATGATAAAAGAAACTTTACATAGGCATTGGGCTGAGATGAAAAGCAGTTCTTAGCCAATCCCAACCTTGTTAGCTTTCAAAATAAAGCAGGTTTGGGGCTGCCTCCTAGGAGGAAACCAACCCCTTAATGGAGTCAAACAGTCATGTTTTACAAAATGTTTTGTAACACATATAAAAACAAAATAACTATGGTATGTCCTGAGTTCACAAAAAACAAAGATGAACTGAGCTATCGCGCAGTAATGGTGTTCCTTCATAATACTCTATTGCGAGGTCCTCCTCCTCGATGACGCATCCATATTCATGCACAATGGCCTCCTCCTTAGCTGTTGGATCACACGGGGGGGGGCTCTACGGATGATTGGAGCAACAAGGTACTCTGCATCTAGAACTCTGGTTCAGACTCCATCCAAATACATGATCCAAATGTTTGTCTCCTCCTATGCTGGCTCGTGAACAGCGAGCGGCTCGGTTTTCTAAGGAGTGGGCAACTCAGAGTGCACTATGGTGGACTTCCCGGGGCCTCTTCTACCCCCCAGATTCTCTTAAATTAAGACAATCTCTTCCTGGGTGCGCTAAGGAATTTGAGTAGCCTCCCTATCATGGCTATCTGAAGAGGAACCCTTAATGGATTCCAGATGTTGATCTTGACCACGGTGATAACACCCAAAGAACGCACCTCTTTGGCTACCTTTGATGGGATTTTGATGTTATTGTGGGGCCATGGGGAAGTTGACGAGCAGAGGTATGGAAGTCAGGCTTAGAGAAGTGAGATGCATAGTAGGGATTCACACATCAGAGGTGCGCGACTGTGGGACGCGAAACAGGGGAGTCCATCGCAGATACCTCGTAGCTGGGAGAGGCATAAGAGGAGGAGATTTCCACATGGAGGTGCACAACCGGGGGGTACAGAGAAAGGGGTGCAACCAGGACTATTTCAGAGTGAGGAGCACGTTGTAGGAGGGCACGCAACAGGGGGAGCACGTAGGGAAGCTGGAGCAGCAATGTGATGGAAAGGGGAATAATAGAAATGGCTATAGAGATCAGATGGAGCAGCAGAGAGATGGCACAATGGGGGGCTTCAGGGCCTTTTGAAGACCCATGGCACGAGCGCAAATGCGGTGAGGGGTTTTAGCACACTCGCAGATGCAATAAGGGATAGTCAAAGTGTGAATACATGTGATTCAGATTATGGAAAGAGATCAGGTGTGGCAGAGCATCGTTATGAATGCTTGATGAATTGAGTTTCCGTATCAAGTTAAAGTTGGAAATTTTGGAGGGCGTCATTAGCTTGAGCATGGGAGGATCTATCCTTGCACGATTGGGGCATGTCACCCACATCTGGGGCTCACCTTGCAATGTTTTTATGTGAATTTTTTTATGATAGAATGAAATATAGTGCACGTTAGATTTCTTTCACCTTAAAATGTTATTATTGGCAACATGATTTTGTTTGTGCTAG
Organism: Pinus albicaulis; assembly: GCA_034641835.2. Classification (NCBI taxonomy): domain Eukaryota; kingdom Viridiplantae; phylum Streptophyta; class Pinopsida; order Pinales; family Pinaceae; genus Pinus; species Pinus albicaulis. The sequence goes on from CM076572.1 coordinate 413,565,008, forward strand.
AAGAAAACATTGTGGGTGCTAGATTTATTTTTCCTTACAATGAAGTTATTTTTAATATCCCTGTGTTTATGATAGAATTAAATCCAAAATTTAATAGGTTTCTTTAACCATGCAATGTTGTTATTTTCTTATGTTTGTGTTGTAAGTATATGTTGCATATGCCAGATTTCCTTTTACCCTGCTACAATTTTGTTGTTGGCAAGATGCTTATGTTTGTGCTACAAGTAAATCTAACACATGCTAAATTTATTTCACCTTGCAATGTTGACATGAGATTTTATTTATTCTAGAAGGAAATGTGGCATGCTTAAAGTTCTTTCACCTTCCAATGTTGTTATTGGCAATGTTCTCATGTCTTTATTAGAAACAAATCTAGCATGTGCTTCATTTAATTTTGTTTTCAATATTGTTGTTGGCAATGTGCTCATGTTTTTTTTAAAAGTAATTCTACCACATGCTATATTTAATTTACCGTACAATGTTTTTATGTGTTTGTTTTTATGCTAAAATCAAATTTAACATGTGTTAGATTTCTTTCACCTTGCAACATTTTTATTGACAATGTGCTTGTGTTTGTGATAGAGGGTAATGTAGAATGATTTTTTTCGCAATGCAATGTTGTTGTTGGAGACATGTTTCTATTTGTTCCATATTTCATCCTTAGACCACATATTCCATACAAAGGGCCTTTGAATAATTTGAGGGTTTAACAGTTCTTATATTGTAACAACGATCTAGGTAGGCAGGGAATAAAACCTCATTGTCTTCAAAAAGTAAGGAAAAATTTCGCAAGCATGGAGATGTCATAGGAAAGATTATTGTTGCAATGTTTTGTTGACAATGTTTTTGTGTTTGCAATCATGCACTAGATTTACTTTACAATGCAATGTTGTTGGCAATCTCTTGTATGTGATAGAAAAAATTCTTCAATGTGTTCGCCTGTTTATGGTCTCTTGTTGTAGTATATAATATTGTTGTTATTTATTCACAGTGTATTCTTGTCTTTTAGTAACGTGCTTATGATTTTTCTAGAAGGAAAGCTAGCAGGTGATAGCTTTCTTATAGACACAATTAAAAGAACATAATAAATTATTTAGGGGTGGCGCCCTTTTTCTAATCAACACCATGATTAACTATTATTGTGAGTTCTACACTTGTTATTGCTCTCGTTCATTTTATTACACATACAATGATGCAAGTGGTGGTATTATTTATAAATTCATATTTTCTTCGATAATTTGAAGCTATTATAATAGTTTCTTACTTTATTTTCAGAAACCATGGACCATGAAGGTAGTGGGAATTTAAAGGAACCATCCAAGGAAAAAGGAAGTTCACCGAATACAACACCAAAATCTTTAAATGGTATGAAAATTTTAAAATTAATTTGTACTTTGTTACAATGGTTGCTAATAAATGATTGTTGATTAATGAAGTTCATGTTATCCTTATTTTTTAAGAAAAATTGCATATGCTTTGAGCTTCTTTGCTTTTGTGCATATGTATGAAATGAGATGTTATAGAATATGAATTCATATTGTTTTTTTATTTCATTTAAAATTTTACCACTATAAATTCTTACAAATGTTTACAGATGCTAAGAACAATGGTAGCTATGGTACAAACTATGAGATTCTAAAAATCTATTTTATATTCATTTTCAAATAATTTGACAAAATTCTAGTATGCAATTTACAACTTAATGAATTTTGATTTATTATTGAATAATATCCTACCTAATATTGCTATGGAAATTAAAATACAACATCTTAGTTGGATTTTCCACATTAAATATCCACTCTTTCACAAAAAACACATGTAAATAGCACTAGGAGTGGGTTTTTAATGTGGAAACCCCATACTAACATGGGTATTTTTCTTTTCCTAAAAATTTTAGCTAGGTGATTACTGTTGGTGTCATATACTAAACTTGCATTACACATGTGCTCCTTTATTATTTTGTATGTAAATGAAAATAGTGTATTATAAGGTTGTTTAATAATATTTTGTATTTCATGCCTTTCATATATATATATATATATATATATTTATTTATATATTTATATATATATATATATATATATATATATTTATATATATATATATATATATATTCATATTCATAAGCTGTGGAATATTGTGTGCCTGAATTCCAAGTAAATGAGTGAAGAGAAAACGAAAAACAAGTGATATACAAACAATGTCTCCTTCAATTGGTATGGTTGTTTTATATTTTATGTATAATCTCTTATAATTTTTCTTTTCCTAACAATTTTAGATAGGTGATTAATTTTGGTGTCATATAGTAAACTTGTATAACACATTTACTCCTTTATTATTGTGTATGCAAATGAAAATAGTGTATTATAAGGTTGTTTAATAATATTTGGTATTTCATGCCTTCCATAATTGATTTATTTCTGATTATTTTTCTCATAAGATGTGGAATCTCGTGTCCCTAAGATTCCAAGTAAAGGAAGTTAGGTGTGGAGCCTGATTATCTTATTTATTTTGTATCACAGCATTGGACCCCCATACCTTAATGGGGAGGCAATATGTATAAAAGATGCTTGGGGGTTTAGGGAGAGCGATGCAAACTTTGTAGAGCTGACGAGGGTTTCAGGGGCATTTACCCAAAGCTAAAAATAGATGTAAAATTGTCTTGTAAAAGTATAGTAATTTCTAGTCAATCTGGGCCGTTCATTAGGCGGATGATCTGATAGTAGAAGTTATGTTTAGTTTAGGGTTTTTTTCCCTAGAAGGCAACCCCTCACTTTTATGAGGGTATTGTATTGTGGATGTGTTATGTGTGTGTATTCTTAGAGCGAGAAAAAGATAAGGAGAATGTGAAAGAGAACAAAGGATATTACAGTAGATCTACTGTAGGTTGTGTCTCTTCATTTTGCTGGATAATAGAAAGGAAGGACTGGTTGTTCGAGGTGGACGTAGCCCAAACTGGGTGAACCATGTATATCTGTGTCTCTCTGGTTTTTATGTGTTTTGTGTGTTTGTGTTTTCCGCATATTTTATGTGTTGCATTGCTCTGTAATATATATAATTTTCTAACAAAGGAGTGAAAATAAAATGAAAAACAAGTGATATACAAAAAATGTCTCCTTCAATTGGTATGGTTGTTTTATATTTTATGTATACTCTCTTATAAATGGTTAGATTAGGTGGTCTTGTAAATTTTAAAATAACATTACATGACAATATTTGAAATTTTAATTTCATTTTGATTTATGAAAATATTTTTTTATTTTTGTATGCAGAATTGGTTGGCACCAAAGCAAGTGAAATGTTACACTCATCATTTGAGAAAAATAAAAATCAACTCAAATGGTAGTATCAATAACACCTTCAACTTCTACCCTTGAAATGATTCAAAAATACAACACATATAATAAATATGAGTTTGTACAAGATTGCTATGTCCAGATAGAAAATCCCATGAATATTATCCTGATATGTACCTATTTGGATCCGTAGATGGAAAATAACCTAAAATATTAGGAATAATTATTAATTGCTATGCTTAAAATGAAAATGACATTGAATTTCAAGTGTGGGTGATTAAAGAAAATGAAGTAAAATTAATTTCTTGTCAAGTGGAGTATACAAAATTTAGACCAGATTTGATTGAAGCTTCAAGTCACGATTCACCAAATACGATAAACAATTAAATGTTTAAGTTGGATAACTATGAGAGTTTTGCTACATATGGATTGAATAGTTGCATAGATCTTTTAAAACACATTGCTACCGTTATAAGATACCACTATGTAAGATGTAAAATAAAATCATCTGTACTTCTTTATTTACAAAAGAAAGGAAAAATTCTTGAAAAAATACTAGATGATAAACACGATTCTCATTTACTTGCTTTGAGAAAAGTATATTTATCTGAATTAGAAGAGAAAGGTACTGAAAGTGATTTCAAACCTACTACAAAATTTCAAAAAGCTAGGAAAATTGAATTTAAGACAACAAAACTTGCAGATCAATGTGATGAAATTCATGAATCTTTCAAGCATTGCTATATATTTTCAAACACCTTTAGTAGAAAGGTGGATGTTGTAAGATGTATAGAAGCCCCCAAAGTGTTTAAATTGAGATCATGAGATGATTTAAATGTTAAAGTATTAGTGAAATCATTCGTAGAGAAATTTCAAACCTCCTTGTCTAATGCTCTTCTAATTCCATTTGACATCAATGAGTTTGATCCATTGGTGAAATCTATCAAAATTATAAATGAGACAGATCTAGATGCTAATAATATAAACTTTTCGATAGTTGATGGTCAACACACCATTTAAGTAGAGAAAGAAATTTTAACAAATCCTAAATATAATGTATCTATGAAGGTGAAACAAAAATATAAAAAACTTAATGCTCGATTATTTCATCAATCAATTGAACCCACTGAAGTGATTTACATTTGTTGTCAACTAAATTATACCAATAAGGCATTCTAAAAAACTCCATTTATTGATCGTGTCGGCTCAACAAGACACTTCTTAATTGCTATTGAAAAACTAAAGAAAATGAGGATTGGATGTTCTAATACAACTAAAGACAAGGTATGTTATTTTATTGTTTTTTCATTTAACATTTTATTATTATATCTCTTTTTATTTTAGATAAATGATTAAAATCGATAATATGTGTCATATTTTCTCATATTTGTAATGAATTCTCATTAGTTTATACTTTTTTAAATTTCATCTCTACATTGTATTTTTATTAGTTTATATGTATGATATTATCAGGTCGATGATGAAATGTTGTGCTCCTTTGACAATCCAATTACAAATTTTTTCGATAAAAAAATTCTCTTATATCTTAATCAAGATATTTGGGATAAGTGGGAAACTGTATTTAATTGTTACCAACTTGGCACGTTAAAGTGTTCTCGAAGCCAACCTCATTTTGAGAACTACAAGAACAATAGTCTACACAGTTTGACAATGACTACTTTTCATCCCCTCCAGGGATTAATCATAGAATAAATTTCTTCAGTAGTAGATAAGTTATTGGATGGAACCATTTGGTTTTTTGTTCTACCTAATCATCCAAAAAATTCCATAAAATTAATTGATTATTGTTATAAATTGAAAACCAACAGAACAATATTGGATGCAATGGTTACATATGGTCAAAGTCACAATGAGAAATTGAATGATAAGACTCTTACCACATTCAATATTATTGAGCATTACGAAATTAACGATATCATATTTTCCAATTTTTGCAACACTATGGAGGGGTATACTGATGTAAAAGGAACATCGAATAAAAAGATAGATTCCCTTTCTAAACAAGCATGTGGAGTCCTTGACAGAATGATAAATGGATCAACACACATTCAACAGGGTGACAACAATTTTGAATTCGATTGTCATTTTGGGGGGCCTGATCTTTTGTCAACACTTTTGCACTCTTTTCCATGTCAGTTGCAGCCAGTTTTACATACTAACCATATTGTACTGGATACATTGGATTTGAAAAAAGAACCATTCCACAAGAGCTATTATATTGAATTTTTTTGATTTATTATCAAAAAAATGAGTTGAATGACTTTATACACTTCTCTTAATAGAAATTTGGTTTTTTAATGATGTATGTCAAACTTTGGAAATTTCCATAAAGAACTCCAAGTTCAAATATAAAATGATTAGTGGAATTTATGAATATAAGTCCCAAAATAGTTATATTTATGATATAGTTTTGACTATACATTTATATACTTCATAATTAAAAATGTTTGAGGCTTCAAAATACTCTCACACATTTGAAGACACGCTTGATGAAAAGTAGAGAGATTATGATTTCTGGATGGATTTATTGGGAAAACATCAACAACGTAGTAATGCAAAAGTGGCTATTTCTCTTTATGCAGGGGGAATTTAATCAAGGCTTGTTGTACATATAGAAGGAGAGTTGCATGTGTTGCGAAAACAGAGTCACAAAGGAAAACAATGTTGAATAGTTACAAATGTTTTCAACTATCACACCCATGATCCATTAGCTTCTTGGAAACTTCAGGTACTACAGTATGATGTATCTTTGTTATTTCTCTTATAATGCTTTGGATACTATTTTGTTCAAATTTATTAATTGTCAAAATGTTTACTACAATGACTAATGATGAAGATTCTAAAACAGGGAATGATGAAAGTGGAAACCAAGCAAATAATCAATATAGTTTGCATGACGATGAAACCATTTTAGAGATGGAAATAGGAGGAGAAGATGTTATCATACCAAGTACATAATTTGTTTGGTTATTGATTCTGTTACTTTTTAAATTTATTTAATTTTCATATTTATAACATTTTTAGATGTATATTATAGGGAATTATGAGAAGAAAGGAATTAATAAAGACTATGACCATGAAATAATGGAGATTGAAATGGGTATTAGTCTCTCTCTCTCTCTTTACATATATATTATAACTACAACCAAGACCAAAATATTATAGGGATGATTAAATATGATTCATTGTTTATATAGTTGTTTAATGCTTTTATTCATTGTCACAATTTATAACATTTTTTATGTTTATTATAGTGACAAGCAAGGAGAACAAAGACATTGATCAAATGCATGTGAAACAAAGCTATAATCAAGCAAATGATATCATATTAGGTAGTTAACATGAACTTTGTTGTTTATTCTTTTGTTTGTTTTTCTATTCAATTAATCATTGCCACAATTTATAACATATTAATTTTACATTATAGAGACAAATAATGAGAACAAAGACAATAATCCAAAGATTGAAAACAAAGTTATAAATAAGAAAAGAATATAATATCAGGTACTTATAATTTGCCCACATGTTTTCCTTATTATTTAATGATTTTATTCATTTTCACAGTTGAAAATATGTTATATGTTTAATGTAGAGACAAATAAAGAGAACAAAAACTATGATGAGGTGAAAAGTTATAATTATGAAGATAATGCCATCTCAGGTACTTATTACTTGTCTTTTTGTTTTTTTCTTATTATTCTTCAAATTTAATGCTTCTAATTCCACATTGTATATTTTTATTATAGGGACAAATAAAAATAATAAAACTAACAATCAAAATAATGTTAAAAGTGTGTGTGTGTGTGTGTATTTCATAGGTTATATTGCTAATGCTTTTCTTTAATTGTGAATTTTGTGTTGAATATATATTATATTAAATAATTTGATCATATTTAATTGAAGGTTTAATATTTTTAACTCCAGGTTCCATGAAGATGATAAAAGAGAAGATTGTTTCATCTATAAATAGTTGAAAAAACAATCACGGTAAGTGTATTGTTTCGATATTTTTTAAGTAATTTTTGTAACAAGAATAAAATGGTTTGACTAGAATATTTTGTATTGTATTGCAGCCCAAATAACTGAAAAGAAATCATTTATTCTTGAATTAAAGGACATTTTTATCATAGCATCAATGGTGAAGCAACAAACAAAGGACATTGACAAAATGGGAATTGATGCAGATTACACAATAGAGAAAAAGTTATTTTGGTTTCAGCCACATGCAAAAACATTTTTTGAAATGTGTTTAAAAAATGAATATTTTGAAATTGCAAGCTGGATGATAGCTTCTAAACAAAGCACAACAAGGGTTCTAAAAAATTTGGTTTCAGAAAAATTACGAGACGAACTTGTGTTTATGTGGACTGCTTCAGAGTGTAAACCAAAAAAGAGATATAAGGCCATTGATAATCCAACAAAAGGTATACACACTAAATCATTGAAAAAAGTGTGGGAAATGCATACCTAATATGATGCAACCAATACTATTATAGTGGATTGTTCACTTGAGTGAATGAAAGGAAATCCAAAAGAAAATGTGATTCTTTCCCTTCAATTCATTGGAACAACTTAAGAGGATACTTGGTTGATCGATGAGTTATGGAGAATGTTGATTAAACACAACAAAGCAACAGATGTGCGAGCTATTTTGAAGGATGTTCAATCACATATAAGAGTACCTTAAGATGATTGGTGTCTATTTGATGTCATAATATGTATGTCATCATGAATTATTACTATATTTTGTAGCCCTTTTAAATTTAAGCTTACTTCTATTTCACAATACTAATAAAAGAATTGTTAATTTGGTTTGTCATAAGTAGAATAAAATAATTTAATGTTTTTATTTTATTTTTGTGAGATATTTATTGTATTGAATAACAATTATTGATTTGAATGGTTTTTTAATGTTTTCGTATCAAAATTCCGCATGCTATAGAAATTTTTACAATGGATTAGATTGTATGTAAAAATTAATAGATAATTGGTCTATTTGTTTGAATTGGATCATTATAATTATTTTTTTCAATTGTGGTTTACATTATCATTATACCTCTTTGAAATTAGTAATTCAAATGATGGTTCACTGCATTCCTATAAACTTTTTTATTTCATGTAATTTGAAAAACTATATTAGGATGTATGTAGCACCAACAATAGACATAGAATCTTTACTAAAAGAAGCACCAAAAGAAACTAAAGTAGAGACTCTAGAAATTAGCGTATAATTAAGTAGGTTTGAAATTTAAAAATTGTATTATATTAGATGTGGAAACTAATATATAATTAGTATGTTTAATTGCAACCATTGTAATTATATATTTCAATTGAAATTAAACAAATCATTATAAGTCTTAAAATCAATGATTTAAATGGTGGGTCAATGTGATCCTATAAGACTTGCTTATTCCATACAAATTAAATAAAGGTATTAGGTTATATGTATGAAGTAAACATATTATTAGTTTGTTCACTTTACTGGGGCCATTGGAATTATAATTTGTGATTACCATTAATTCATAATAAATACTAATATCATTTTTGAAATGCTAGGTTTTTATATTATCAAGCAATAAAGTGTTGAAGTGGAGATATGTTAATATCATACATGTGGTTGCAGTGCAGTTGCAGACACAAATGGGCATTACTATAAGTCAAAAGGTGCTGATATTTGAAATGGAAGGATTTTTCTTCCAATCGTACACCAAAGATGAACACAATTGTCATATTCAAAGGGAGCCATATTGGCAGTTTGATGATAGGTCCTATTTTTTAAAGCATTTTCACTCAGAACTATTCAAATATTTCTTAAATAATTATGATGTTGCAATATAGACATTAAATGTCACTGACAAGTACATCCGAGAAGTACTTGAAATATCAAATATTGATATAGAGGACTTTAAATTTGCATGGAACGGATCTCATTGTCATTTGAAAACAAGATTAGAAACGGGGAGGAAAATACAATTTTATGAGAAAATGTTGATTGACGTGTGGTCCCAATATGGATATAATTATGAAGAATCAAAGGTATTGCTAATAGATACAACAAAGCATACTTATGAATTCATCAGATATCGATCAAAAAACATCTTGATAAAAGCCTATACAGGAAAAGAGCAAGATATTTGGCTTATGCAAGTTTTATTCCCCCTTCTTAAGACACTTCATCATATGAAAGAGAAATGTGAGTCCATTTGAATGTTCAATAGAACATGTACTTCATTGTAGTGGATGAAGATAATTTTCTTTATGAATTTGTTCACAAGTACATTCCAATTTTTTAATGCAATTTGAACATAATTTTTTCTGAATCAATTTGTATGATTTTATATCTTTTGGATTATTATATGGGAATTTTCAATTTTTTCTTTTTCTTTTTTAAATAAAAACTTTCTATTAATAAAAAAATATTTACAGTGGGAATTGTCAATTATATTATTAAATATTTCTATTATTATTTATAATGATTTTTGCAATGATTTTGTTGTATCACTTTTTTTTGTTAATATGTGTGTGTATGTGTGTTCTTAAATGAAGTATTTGCCATTGAAATCATCTTACATGAACCATCAAGGCATTCTTGCATTTTTATTGACATCTATGTACTTATATGCATAATACTCATATATAAATGTGAAACATAAGTTTTGAAATAGATCTCATTGCAAACAAAAATGCAATTCGTATTGAAGAAATTATAATAATTTACTTGATAAATGCTATGTCATGCACTATTGGCTATTCAGGCTAATGGGAAATGTTTCATAGGAAAATTATTTTAACTTTTGAAGCATAAGATATGTGATTTCTCAATCCCTATTTTACATAAATTTATATACTTCAATCAATTAACGGTTGTAATTAAAATCATATCATGTTGAAAATAAACAACACTTAAAGTTATTTATTGACCTTTTACCTATAAAATGCATTAATAGGAGTGCATAAATGTGATATTTAATTTTTGAGCTAAAAATATATTATAAATAATTTTGCATTTAAAAAAAGCATATAATTAATGATAATGATTGCTAAGTGGATTATCAAGGTTTCATTGGATGCTATCATAGATAAATTATGTCTTTGAACTTTATTTGAAGTTTTGTTGTTGTAAATTTGTATATTAAATAAACTGAAATCATATCATATGAGCCATAATTATATTACTGATTTTTACTTAGTTATATCCATTAATATAAGTGTATAAACGTGATATATAATAACCATATACTATAAGACATATTTTCCAAAAATAAATATAATACTTTCTTGATAATAAGTATTAAGTGGACTATTTAAGCTAATCAGTGATGGGTCATTGGTGAATACTTCAAACTCCTTAAATTGTAAGGCATTCAATTTTTTATCCATAATTTTTTAATTTTTTTAAAATCAACTATTTGTGTATGTAATCATCTCATCCCATATAAGTTAATAATGAATCCATTTATTGACCATTATTTTTCTACCACGTAGTTTAATATGAGTATTAATTTCATATTGTATTTTTTTGAAATAAAACTCCATGTAAAACAAAATGCTCTTCTTAATAAAATATGGAAAAATGAATTAAAAATGTGTTAAGTGGGCCATCTAGATTAATTAAAGAGATAGATGATAAATGGTTTTATTTAAACTTTTTGCACCATAAGAAATTTATTTTTCCATCCATTTTAACATTTTTTCATTTTCCTTTCTTAAATATTTTTGTTAGTATGAATCTTTTGTCGAAGTGTACGAAAAAATACCACTTTAGCTATGCATAACAAATAGCCCTAACATCAAATATGGCTACCAATATCTTCAAATCTGCAGTTAGTTGATCAAGAAAAATGCTGCACAAATCCAGATCTATGCATAAAAAGACATTAAGCAGTGAAAATAAAGTTTTGCTCCATGCATCCAATAGACAAGACAAGAACAATATTTTTGAAAGAATTTTTATATTAAGGGCACCTGAGAGGAAAACAAGAAAGGTGTTTCCAATTCTCCTCAATGGGATGGGTTCTTGAAAGTCCTCAACACTTCAGATCTAGCATTTCTCTCTCTTGTTGGTGTAGAAAACCCAGACAAACATAGAACTCAAAGGGAGCTCACAAAGAAAATAATGGAGAATGTGACAATGATAATGGCTCAAAGTCAGACCAAGAGCATAGATCTAGAGTGATCTAATAGGCAACAAAAGGTGACAAATGAATGAGAAAACCCTTCTATTTATAACAAAATATTAGGGTAGTCTAGAACTTGGTGCATGAATAAAATATTATTAACCAAATTCTAGAACCACCTTTTAGGAATATTTTATTATATTTGTTGGAGGGAAAAGGATTTTGACTTGGGTCAAATCCTTTATTTATAAATAATAAATAAATAAATGGTTTATTTATTATTTTAAGGAAATGGTGGAAATATAATTAAATAAATAATGATTTATTTAATTATTTATAAATGATTTAGTCAAATTTAACTAGGAATATTATTTAAATGAGGATTAAATAACTTATTCCTAGGAAATAATCAAATAAATAAGGATTTATTTAATTGATTTCCTTGTTTTGGGTTAAATATGACCAGGAATAATAATTAAATTGATGTTTAACTAATTATTCCTTGAGGAAATATAAAAAAATATAGATTTTTTTATTATTTCCTTTTGGGGTTTCCTGTTTAGACCATAAACAACTTAATAAAGGTGTTTTACTAAGTTATTTCACGTAGTGAAAGAAATTTTACTTAGGGTAAAATTGGTCTTACATGGTGTACTTGGGTCCATCTCATGATAATAGGTTAGATGACCAAAAAATGGTGTAACAGATTGCCCCCCAGTGTGCGAGTGTTAGGAGCAAATCGTATGACCGAAGTATGTTGGAAGAACTCAATCACCATACATCAAGAGGGAAGTCAGAGAGAGAAATGCAAGGTAGTCTAATTTGCTAAAGGACTAGACCCTGAGGAGATGAGATTTATAGGTGCAACAAGTCTCTTTTTATGAGATGGTACCTGTGCTAAAGGCAGCGGGGGAGGCATACCTATGCCTGCCGAGACAAAGTACAAAAGAATAGTGTGTCTAGTAAACAAGGAACTGAACTATAAAGTACATGCTGGCATAAACATGAGCCAGATAAAATATAAAATGATGAATCCCACATACATGTCGTGCCTGGGATAACAACCAGCACTTATACAACAATATCTGAGTACATGAGATACAAATACAACCCAAATGCCCCTTATAAATAGGGAAGGGCTCACAAAATCTGACTGATACATGCAAATCAAAGAGGCGCTACAAGCGGCTAAGGCCAACATCATCAAATATATGGAGCTGCATCAAAGGCTAGAATGAGGAGGTCATCCGGGCATGTGGGGGGCTACCTGCAGGGCCACCCCCTCATGAGGGTTGAGACATCTCACACACACTTGGGAATCATGAATATCTGCTGCTACATCACTAGACCATCAAGTATACGGATCTCGATCATGCTAAAAGGAGCTGGAGCTGAGAAGCAATCAAGTCAAAGGGTAATGAGAAATCCCCTTTTGCCTGATTCGAGGCACTGAACAAGTGTGGAAGCTAGAACCAAGGTACACCACCCTCTAGACCTGTCTTTTGGAATGAATGAGCTGATGTCGATAGAAGGAGGTCCGCCATAGGTGAGGCAATAAGGGATCCTCAACTAAGGCATGAGAGAAAATAGTAGAGTAACTGACAGACTGACAGGAATGATGATGATGGAGTGGGGGATACTAAGTAGCGAATCGATGACTTCCCTTGTTAGAGCATAAAGGGCATGGATGACTTGGTAGCAAATGATATGATATCATGAGGGATAGGGGACAGTGGTGCTAAAGGCCATAATGTGTGAGACGAGAGAGGAACCAAGCAAAGAAGGATGGAGGACTATGAGAGGATGCAAAGGGACTCGAGATGGACTCCATGAATGTGATGATAACTCAACTCGGATGCTCTAAACAAGGCGACTCAATGGTGCTGCCACACAGTGAAGGTCCAAATGGGGGACCATAAACACATGAGTACAAGGGGGTATCTCATGACGAAAATTGACATGAACAAGGACAAGTAAGGAGGCAACGTGGTGCCCCAAGTACAAGTGTTGTAAGTGTGGAAATTCGATTTGGAAGAGAGGTGACTAGACCCTTCGTGGACAAAATGTGTCCTAGTGAAGTATCAAATCACGAAAAACTAATAGATACCCATTTGAGTGCTCGGTGAGATCTTTCCAATAGTGTAGACAGTTTGTCAAAAAGGGCTACGGTTTGGTCGCAGTGGGAAAAATAAAAATCAATTGTTTCTCTTCTAATAAGGCATTTTCCCTCCAAATGCATTAATTTGCTTGTGTAGTTGTGGTGAATGTGGAGAGGAGAGAAGGCCCTAAATCTTGCGGCGATCATAGCGGACAAACTGACCGATGGAATTGAGATCCATCAGTTGTAGGTAAGAGGTCTAATCCTACTTTGTATTTTTTATGGATTGAAAGTTCAGATTAGGGTCCCAAATATTAGGAACAACCCCTCCCTCATCTTCACGGCCGAGTCGCACTGTTTGGGCCAAAAATTGCGACCTGGGAAGCAGGTTTTGGCTTGAAAAGTGTGACGTATCCCAGGATTTGGCCAAAAAGTGTGACCTGTCAGATGGAGGTGTTTTCAGTGCTGTTGAGGGCTGAGAGTCGGGTTTTGTGTAATTGAATGCAGTTTTTCCTATCTGTATACTGACAAAGATGATGTTTTTGTGCAGATATGGCAGATATACGGATCAAGTGGAGAGAGAGAGACCTGGGTACATTACGACTGGAAATCCAAGCGAATTAGGGTGTCCGTCGTGCATTAGCCAAGTTTGAGGTTCTGAAATTTGTGGAAAACCCTCTGATGAGAGCTGGGGAGCCCTTGTTGGCTGGGATTGTCAGTTATTGGGATCTATATCATGATGTCTTTATAGTACAGGGGCACAGGATTGAGTTGACAGTCCAGGATCTATATTTCCTAACTGGCTTCCACCATTGGGGATGGTGGGAAATACATATCCAGTGTTACTGTGGGGGCATAACATCATGGAGTTTGTAGAGAGACATTGTCGACCAGGGCTCTAAGTCAAAGGGACTCAGATACCGATTGGGGATCTAGAGAGGTTAGAGACCCGTGCAGTGGCGGCAGCAGTGTTGCGGATCCTGGGCAGCCGGGCACTCCATCACATCACTGGAGGGCAGATGATGATTGTAGAAAGTGTGTTGAGTGGGACCTGCTATGGGTGGGCCCAGATGATGTTGGTGTCATTGAAACAAAAAATGTCTCTTTACAAGCAGCAAGTGAACCATGATTGCGCGTATGGGACCGTATTGTGCTCCTTATTTTTTGAGAAGATCCCGACCTTGCGACCTCATGTACAGCTACCGGATGGGGGTCCAAGAGAACCCAGGATGCACCAGTGGGGGAGACTACTGTGTAGAGGAGGAGGAGGGGTGGTCGGACGGGTGTTCCGACCAGATTTTCTTGCCCATTGGGATCAGATGTCATTGTACATAGACGACTATCCCTATAGTGGGATGAGTTATTGTGGAGATCCGAACTTGACACTTCCACCTGGTCGAGTATGGGGGCCAGATGGTAAGTGACAAGTGACTAATATTTTACATGCATGTTAAATTTTGTGAATAGTATATAAGGTATTGATCCTTATACTTTTGGTATGTAGATATAGCTCTGGTAAAACCGGCCGAATATATGGGACGACCCGCAGTATCAAGAACTACAGGTGCTAGTGGATCGAGAACGACACAGAATGAGGATATGACCCCTCTCCTGGAGGACATCCATCATAGATGTGAGGGGCTGCTGACCGGTGTTTCAAAGCAAGGTTGGCAAGACTTAGACGACCAGTACATAGAGCTATGTATTGGGCTACCCTCGGAATGGCGAGGTGTCATGTGGCGCATGGCGATGGCTGGTCAGACTGTGCATGATCTATGAGCTGTGGGAGTAGATCCATTGGCTCGGGATCCTCCAGACAGTGATTAGATGTAGGGCAGGTGGTGCCCCCTAGTGTGTATGTAGGGGCAAGTGGTGCCCCCCAGTTTTGAGTTTCGTTTTTTGTAACATGCTATGGGCATGCCATATGTATCAGAGTAGATGGACTCTAAAAAGATGTTGTATGACACATATTATGGATATGCATCGTTTTGATGATTTTGAATTTTATTGTCTTGTGGGAAATGTGTGTGATAAATTCCAATCTAGGACATGGTTTGCAATGGTATCTACGTAGTGATTTTGTTCTCTAGGTACATTACTGAAAGTAATGACTCTAAATTCGCGTATCAAAAGTTTCACTTGTAAATACTGTCGAAAAAGGATGGGATTATGTACATGATAAACACCATTGAGTTGCATGACAAGAAGCAGGGAATCTAAACAAACATGCAGATGGAGGATGCGATGAGAGAGGGCATCAGCTAAAAGACCGCGCACGACATCATATTCAGCCTGATTATTGGTGGAAGCACCAATGCAGATCCCATTGGAGAGAATGACGGTATGCAAGGGGGTAAAGATGGCCCAAGATGCCGAGGCTAGATTCTGGGAATAGCGACTTGCACCATCGGTATAACCGATATAGTGTGTGGACGGGAGGTCCTGCGGAAGAGTGTCAGAAGACAATAAATGGGAGGGGGAAGAACAATGATGGCAGCGTGAGTGCAGAGTAGACATCAAACAACAACTATGGGAGGGAGTAGTTTGGATAGGATGGCTAGGACTCATAAATCGACTAGACGGTGATGTATGAGGGCTATGGGAGGGATAGCTGGTGCTCATGCTACGGATAACATCATAGATTCGGATGGTATCATCTTGGTTATGGGTGGGAAAGAAAAGGTCAAGGAAACCACATGAGGCTGCAAAGCTACCTAAATCATCAGCATGGGAGGAGAGGCTCACATACGAATCGTCACGGGGGATGACAGAAGAACAGGTAAAAAGATGGTCAAATGATGTGGAGCCCAATAATGTCGCTAAATGGGGATCAAGGAAAACAGAAGGAGGGGATTCAGAGGGAATGTACTCCGAGGGTCACACAGATGATGATAGGTAGAGGATAGGGGTGGCTGGTTCCGTCATCTCAACGTCATGAGGGGGAATGTCAATGGTAGCAGGGGGATCCTCGAGCTGACCTGACGAATATTGTGCGAGGATGGGAGAGGTGGATTGATTTTTTTCAACCTCATAATCACGAATGACCTCTAAAGAGGCTCGGTAATGCGTCAGGTGAGGAAAATGGTGGGAATAATGGCCATGGACACCACACAAAGCACAGGGTTTGTTGGTGCGAAGAGTCTTTGGGTTCTTGGCTGCAGATGAGGAAGAAACATAGGGTTCAGGGACCGTAGACTCAGGGAATGCAACTTTAACCATGGGTTTAATATGGGGCAAGTCAAGAAAAGTATGGGTGGCATGACCGACGACATCACAGAAGGCACAAGGCTTAGTGGGTGGAGGAGGGGTAGGGTCAATCGGGGTGAC
This sequence comes from Pinus albicaulis, assembly GCA_034641835.2. Lineage (NCBI taxonomy): Eukaryota > Viridiplantae > Streptophyta > Pinopsida > Pinales > Pinaceae > Pinus > Pinus albicaulis. The sequence goes on from CM076572.1 coordinate 413,581,867, forward strand.
CTTGTCTTTAGATTCCCTCTTGCGAGCTTTTCCTTTCTTTCCCGTTGTTGTCACAACAGGAGAAGGGTCCTGTTGAGGTGCTGGTGGCATTGTAGCGACGGAATAAGCTAGGGGAGCCCATTGAATTGGTGTCAAAGCAAGTTATGGTTTGGGGTGACCTAGTGGGGTAGCGGTTGGAGGGTCAAGGTACCAGACGGGTATGCCTAGGGTCAAATTGGGGAGGGAGAGGGTGGACATGATGGGGACCGAATAAACTTCAGGAGGGAGAGCAAGGAAAGGTATCTAACCAGCGGGGTAGTGGCCAGGAGGGATGGCTCCAAGATGGTTGAGACCTGGTGGAACTGACCCAGGAGGATAAAGGGGCTCATGGGTACCAGCTGTAGGAGAAGGGCTAGAAGGAAGAGGTCTGGCTGGCTGAGGCAAAGGGCTAGGAGCAGGTTGCGGCAAGCGAGGTTGGGGTTGTTGACTAGCCGAAGTGGGTCACTTAAGGTCAGCTCGAGACGATTGCATCATGCAAACATTCGCTAAGCTGGGTGTTATCACTCAGGTTTTCCTTGAAGTTGTGGAAAAGGAAAGTATACAGGACGCTTATAAACCAACCTTCGGATACGGAATCTAGCCAAGGGCCATCCAGAGAAACTCTCTCTGAATAATTTATCTTTGTTCTTAGAAGGTTTTAGGCTAGATTATAGATCCAGAAAAGGGAAGTTTATTTGAGAATGGTTGAATCCGCCAACTAAGGGTAAGGTTGAAGATTTTTAGTCCATTGGGCTATGAGGTCAAAGGATGGATTTACTGGATTACTCTTCTAAACACAAGATGGCTTTGCAGGGCAAGATAGCCAAACAGAGAACAATTTTAGAATTTAAAGTGAATGGAATGGATTTTTGAAGGGATGAAAGGCAGTTAAGAATATTTCAACATGTTCAAAAGAAATAAATGGAATGATTACAAATAAAGAGCAATGAAGAATTCTTTACTATAGTAATCAAAATGTTTAAATTAGCGAAGCAAGAGCATTTAAGAATTCGTTTCTTATGACCAATCTAGAAGAAAACATTTTAGAATAATCACAAATGAACTCAGAGTACAATTAAGTAAATTCTGAGTTATTATTTTATGTCAATTATTAAGAAATGGACACAACGATATTATAAACATATATAAAACTTAAGACATAGGATAGAAAGACTTATTGAACTGCAGTCCGACACATGAATCCTGCAAAAAGTCCCGAGCTTCAAATCATTATCCAGCAAGCCACAAATAAATTTCTCCAAAACACTTTTATTCCAAAAACATCAATGTCACTGCCAAGTAGTAGAATCTACCCCCAATATTTTATTCGAGGGTTTATTTATACAAATTCTAAACTAAAGTATCTTGAAACAAATATCAAAATTGGTTCACAAATCTCTCAACTATTTACATAAATAGAACTTAATTAAAGGACACTCAAACTAATGCATCTATTTGGCACTATTTTTTATGGATAGGTGATGACAAAAAGGAGAATTCGAATTTGATCCAACTCTTAGTTGATGATGAGGCATCCAAGTCACTAACTGCTTCCTTTCTTTGTGCAATCTGCTCCAACAATTCTGCAAACTTGGGGTCCAATGATATCTTTGTTTTTCTCAATCCGTAATAGATATGTAAAAATTGAAAGAGGTTATTGTATATAAATATGTTGGTGAGATAAACCTCTTTCATTTTCCCAAAATTCCTCTCCAGCTATTCATACTAGTCTCTGTAAAAAATATGTGTAAACCAGAGTTTTACAGAGTCTGAAAAATGGCCTGTAAATATGCACATGTATCTCTCATTATAAAACCATTGTGAAAAAAATGAGATAGGTTTTTGTAGATGGGTCTCTTAGGAACACAAACCTCCTTCAGTTTTGTAAAATGTATTTTTTATTGGCCACACTCCTCTCTGAAAAATGATGACTTAAACTGGAATTTTCTGCAAAAAGTGCTTTCCAACATTGTTTAATATTTCCAAAACCATAATGGCTGTTAGAAAAGTGAGAGAGGTTTTTGTAGATGGCCCTCTTAAGAACATAAAACTCCTTCAGTTTTGTAAAATTCATCTTGGATTGATCACAATAGTTTCTGTAAAACTATGACTAAAATATGCAATTTCTGCAAAAATGTTCCTTCTTGTTATGTTTTTTCATCTTTTTACTTTCTTGCTCTTTTGACTGTTTTACTTTCACTTTAGACAAACATCACTATTGGTGAAAGTATTCTCATATATTTTTACCATTTTACTGCCTTCTGTATTTACTTTTACTGTTTACCTTTGACTGCTCTGTAACTTCATTTTAACTTTCACTGACTTTTACCTGATACACTTTAACCACTAATACTCTTTAGCTGTTATGCTTTCTAACCTCTGTTTGAATAGATTTGATAACAATATTGGAGTAAACAAGTCTTATGACTAGTATTAAGACTGTTTATCCAAGGATGTGATCTTTTGGTCACCTCTTCAGGGGACAACTGAGTAGATTTTTCAAGCAATTCCCCAATGGACAAGGGAGTGAGGTTTTAACCAGGTTCAAAATGGAGCATCATTCAAGGCTACATAAACTCCCATTTTGGTTTTTGTGTGTTCAAAATGGCAGTTTCTGGGTTTTCTTCACAGAAATGTCGTGTTTTCAGTTTTAATGAGGGAAATTGGCACAATTGCAGGTTCGGGGGAACAATTCATAGTTTTAAACCTCAGAGAATGATCTCAGTGATAAGATTTAATCACTAATCCAGTGGAAAACAAGGAAAACAGACTTTCTTTTGAAGTTCGAAGCGCTATAGAATAAATACCTGTTCTTAGAGGAAAGCTGGCTTTTAACAGGTATCAGGCGGTAGCAGGAGGATGCTTGAACACAGGTCTGGCGGAATTCTGGAGCGAAATTGAATAGAACAGTGGATTTCAGTGGAAATTTGAAATTTGTAGCCGAAAGCACAGTCGCGTTCAAATGGTGAAAATGACATAAAAACACGAAATTTTGTTTTATTTCCAAAGTCAAAAGAGGGTTTTTAGTTTTTCGAGGAGTGACGTCACTTCGATGCGAGGCCGACGTGGGGCGGGGGCGGGCGGTAGCGGTTGGTCCACGCACCGCTTATGGACAAAGGTGGTATTGAGCGCGGAGCGAGCGATTCCATTGGGCAAGTGACACGTGGTGGGTAGTATTCAATACACATTTTACAGCAATTTATTGTTCGGGTGTTGGACGGCTAGCGGAGCTAGCGGGATGAATGTTCGCCGTAGATCTGTGTGGATCTCATAGCGGAGATCGGACAACTGGTGGAAGGACATGGAGTAGCGGGAGGTTTATCATGCGGAAAGTGGGGGTTTAAACGTGATTAACTCAAATTAAAAGTCCGGAAATAAGTTGGTTATGGAGTGCGGTTGTTAATTAACTCGATAATTCAATTATCAAATGGTCAATATGAAAATTGGGGTCGCGGCGGGGTCTATAGTCAAGTGTCGGGTGGGATGCCAGGTGGATGAGCCACGGTGGCATGGGGTTTTTCCAAAGTTTTTAGTTTGAATTAAAACTTTGGCTTTATTTATATTTTTGTGTTAAACATATATATCATATGTTTAAAGCTTTTCTCATATATGTTTTTATTATATGATAAATTAATCGATATAATTAACTTATCATAAGGGCGGAAATATTACATAATGATATATTTTAACCAAAGGGCGCAAAATGTGGGTTTTCAATGAATAATTGGGAAATAAATACTTTGGTTAAAAACATAATAGAGGGGTTTTTGGGATATTAATTTAAAAGGAGTTATATACTTAGGATAAGGCATTTTCCCTAAGGATTTAGTAAATACAGTTAAATGTGAATATGACAAACGGACAAGGACAACTCAACATACTTTGCACATCTAAGAAAGTGAAGATTTCTGAAGTAACCACATTTTATCAACTTCAACACTTAGACTTAGAATAACAAGTAATCTTGAGGGTTTATTGTGGAAATTTACATGATTTTCCTAAGTAAAAGAGGATTTTACTTAGGAAAAGGTTTAAAGTGAATGATTATTATGACAAGTAATCTCAAGGACTTAGGTCTTTTTGATCATTAGGCCGAGGGTCCGGTCTCTCCAAAAGTCAAGGAAATGCCTTGAGCCCCTTTGATCTCCAAATACCTTAGCACTTTTGGGGAAATTAGTAAAACTTTTTAGGGAAGAAGTGATGTGGGAAGTTAATGATTTTGACTTTTCTTTCTGTGATTTTTCCAGTGCTTTTCTTGCTTTCAGTACTTGTGATGAAGGTAAAAGATTAACATATTTAGCACCATCATTCATCATATGAAACTTTGCAACACCATCTACCTACCCTATCTACTTGACACTACCATTTTCTCTTCTTTATTAGGGTGCATTTAGACTTGCAAACCCTTATCAACCTTTTTTCTTTTTACATGATAAATCTATCTATTTCTACCCTTATTACATCCAAGGGCTCAGATTAAACTATTGAGCACCTTTTATTAACTCTACCTATCTACTTATCTTCCAAGATTAAACTGTTTGGTCAGATATTTATTCTCTATTCTACAACATGAAATTGAAACATGAATGAGTCAAGTTTAAACAGTTTGACTCTTCATAAATTGTGGCAAAAGTTTGACAAGCTGCACACAATTGCTTTATTACAAAAATAAAATAGTAGTGGCATTTGGATTTGCACACTTTCCTTGGTCTATTTTTTGCTTGGGGTTCATTTCTTTCACTTTTTTGACCACTTTATTTTTCTTACCCTTTGATTTTCTTTTAGGGTATACATTTTTTAAATTTTTTAAATTTTTGATTTTTTTGGCTTTTCAAGAATATGGAACACCTTTGCTCAAGAAAAAAGGTTTGAACATATTCCATAGTTCAATCAAGACAATCATGAAAAATGACACCTATTGGTATAGGAGTCTAACACTGGCTCCACTTGGGGATGGCTTTTCCTTGTGAAAAGTCAAGAACAGCAGGTCAGTTGCCTCAAAATGTCTTCAAAATAAACCATGTAATCTCCTTCTTCTGGTAGCTTTATTGTATATATGATAGTAAAACTTCTGAAGCTTAGGGCCTTCACTTCGGGCTTCAACTCCAGTAAGTTACTATCCACTCAAAACATAAAACTTTGTTGCCCAGTTAGGAATTTTTTGCCTTGTTCCAATCCAAAACATGATTTTTTTGTGGTTGAAAATCTTGAATTGAGTATAGTCCTTTTTCTGCAACCTGAAATCTGATCTAAAACTAAAACAACACACAAAAATTTTCAAACCAACTTAATGAAAAACTAACTGAAAATTGAAAAACTAAAAAAAATGCTCAAAATTCTGAGCTTATTAGCACTCATCTACCTACTCAATCTATTGTTCAACTGCTAGTTAGGTAAAATGAAATAGCCAATGCAACCATTCAAGCATTATGTACTTTGATATATTTTGTTGCATTTTCTTGTTGATTATCAAAATTGTACTTCTACAACCTATTAGAAACTTGTCAACAAATGAGAGGATAAGGAAACACTTGATTTCCTTTGTTGACTCTAGAAACTGTACAAAAGGATCTTCCAAAATATATACACTGATGTTTAATTGATCTGAACAACTGTACATCTGTTCTGGATGGCCTCCATACCATGAATATGAAATGCTATTTTCATCTTTATCTCCCTGTAAACTTTCAGATAAGATTTGTGATGATATTCCTACTGATTGTAATGTTTGAGTGTTGAATCCTTTATCATCTTGATTATGAAAATCATAGTTAGTTAATAGAGGAATGCTTTGAATGCCTTCAATATTCAACATATCTGCTATTGGATCCTGAAAATCTTGGGAAAATTGCTGGAACCTATGACATATAAAATTCCATGGGACTTCATAAACTTCAACAAGTTTCCCATTTTTTTCTTTAAATATGTTATACCACATTTCCTTTAAAAGCTGAAATGGTTCAAAAAATAGTGGTATGGAACTTTATTTTGTCATTTGATCATTTATTTCAATGGGCACTGATAACTGCAATTGTGAAACTAAAAAATCTTGATCAATAGTTTCATTATCTTCTTTGTTGTCAATCACAATTCCTAAAGATTGCTGATTATTGATGGCATGATAATTGTCTCTAATGAACTGAAATGAAGCAAAACAAAGAGGTAAATAACCTTCACTTATTTCCACATTTTCTGCTCTTTCTTCCTCACTTTCATGGTTGATATGTATTGGCTGATCACTGTCTTCAATCTGCTGAAACTGCATTTCTTCATCCTCCAAACTAGCTTCTGATTGCTCTGTAAAGTTAGCTTGAGTTTGGAGAACATAACTATCATCATAATGATCATACTTAGGCAAATCATCAAAATAAGGAATGTCATCAAACATATACATTAGAACAACAGATTCCTCTTCCTCATATTGATTTGTAAATTCATTTTCTGATTTATGATAATTTGAATTAAGAGGAATTTGTTCATGGCTATCAACCTCTTCTATTTCTTCATGGTGATTTTGAATAAAAAATTCTCCTTTCATAGTGATCTCCTGTGTTAATTCATCTAGTTTTCTTACCAAAAGGTTGAGTTTTACCTCTGCAATGTTTTTCCTTTCCTCTTCTTCTACTTTCAACTTTTCCTGTTTGATTTGGAGATTAAATTCCACATCAACTGCAATATTTTGCATCTGTACAAGTGTTTTTGGATCTCTTTCTCTTAACCGAAATTCTATTTCTGAATCAAAGGCACTTGGATAATGCAAGAGAGCTGAATCATGAGGAGGTCTAATATTTTATGGCATTGAATAATAAACTTGATTAAATCTGTCAGAAAATTGTTGTATCGTTTCATTTGAATGTCTTTTTAATTGATTATATTCTTCCATGATCACAAAATGATTAATTTTTATTATCCATCTATCAAGGAAAAGTTTGATAAACTGTTGGAAATTTGAGATGCTAGCATTAGGCAGATTTTTGAACCAACTCTTTATTCTATTTTGCAAAGAAAGAGCAAAAAGTTTGATTTTAACATCATCTTCATCAATCTCAAATAAATCCAAATAATTCTCAAAACCTTGAATATGTTTTTGGGCAGTGATACCATTCTCTCCATTAAATCTAGGAAGATACTTGTAGTATTTTTTAGGAAAATCATGGAGTATAGGAGGTAAAATAAGGGGCTTATATCTATCTGGAACTTTATATGGCACAGGGATATGTACAGGGATTGCAAGATCAGTCTTGATTATTTGAGGCTTCTTAATTAGAAAATAATCATCATTAGATTCATAAGAAAGCTGCTCAAAGAGATTAGGAGAATTATTACTTAAAATATTTAAAGGAAAATAACTAAAAACTAATCTAAGATCTTCTATAAAATACAATATACATTGAAAAAATTTCTTAATGAGAAAGAACATAATGTCTTGGATTAAGATCCAAGTTGAAAGCCTGATCTTTCCATATTGTCTTTTGAGGTTCATTCCTCCAGTGGATTCTTGATTCTGAAATTGATTTGGAGTCGCCAGGTGGATGATTTTAACCTTTGTGTGTCTGATCCCTGTCCACCATCATAGATCAGATCTAAACCTATAAAACAATTCTGAAGAAAAATTTAGTTATTCAGGAAACCAAATTTTGAATATTTTATGATTATTTTATTTTTTTATGAATTTTCAAAACAACTTCTATGATTTCTTTAAGAAATTTAAGATTTTTAATTAAAATTTTCTCAAATATTTATTGAACTAGAGAGTCTGATTGAATGTTTTGAATCCAAAGTTTAGTTTATAAGCTAAACCAGAGATAGACTGAAGCAGCATTTATTTACTATGCAGTTGCAGAGCAAAAGCATTTCAAAGGCTACCTGGCTGATCTTCAGACTCTGTCTATAGCTTATAAATCAAACAATAGTATCAATAAAATTATTCAGATCCCCAGTATGGTCGCCACTATGTTATCACTCAGGTTTTCCTTGAAGTTGTAAGAAAAGGAAAGTATACCAGAGGTAACCACAAACCAACCTTCAGATGCAGAATCTAGCCAATCTGCATCCAGAGAGGGCTCTCTCTTTATAATTTATCTTTGTTCTTAGAAAGTTTTAGGCTAGTTATAAATCCAAGAGTTTGTTTGAAAATGCTGGAATTCGCCAACTAAGGGCAAGGTTGAATATTTTCAGGCAATTGGGCTATGGAGTTAAAGGATGGCTTTACTGGATTAATCTTCTACACACAGGATGGCTTTGCAGGGCAAGATAGCCAAACAAAGAACAATTTTAAGGAATTCAAGTGGATGGAATGGGTTTGAAGGGATGAAAGGCACTCAAGAATCTTTCAACATGTTCAAAAGAAAGAAATGGAATGATTACAAATAAAGAGTAGTGAAGAATTCTTTACTATAGTAATCAAAATGTTTAGATTAGCGAAGCAAGAGCATTTAAGAATTCATTGCTTATAACCAATCTAGAAGAAAACATTTTAGAATAATCACAACTGAACTCAGAGTACAATTAAGTAAATTCTGAGTTATTCTTTTATGTCAATTATTTAGAAATGGACACAATGATATTATAAACATATATAAAACTTAAGACATAGGATAGAAAGACTTATTGAACTGCAATTCGACGCATGAATCCTGCAAAAAGTCCTGAGCTTCAAATAGTCATCCATCAAGCCACAAATAAGTTTCTCCAATGCACTTTTATTCCAAAAACATCAATGTCACAGCAAAGTAGAAGAATCCACCACAAATGCTTCCAAGAGTGGAGTATTTATACAAATTCTAAACTAAAATATCTTGAAACAAATATCAAAATTGGTTCACAAATCTCTCCAACTATTTACATAAATAGAACTTAATTAAAGGACACTCAAACTAATGCATCTATTTGGCACTATTTTTTATGGATAGGTGATGACAAAAAGGAGAATTCGAATTTGATCCAACTCTTAGTTGATGATGAGGCATCCAAGTCACTAACTGCTTCCTTTCTTTGTGCAATCTGCTCCAACAATTCTGCAAACTTGGGGTCCAATGATATCTTTGTTTTTCTCAATCCGTAATAGATATGTAAAAATTGAAAGAGGTTATTGTATATAAATATGTTGGTGAGATAAACCTCTTTCATTTTCCCAAAATTCCTCTCCAGCTATTCATACTAGTCTCTGTAAAAAATATGTGTAAACCAGAGTTTTACAGAGTCTGAAAAATGGCCTGTAAATATGCACATGTATCTCTCATTATAAAACCATTGTGAAAAAAATGAGATAGGTTTTTGTAGATGGGTCTCTTAGGAACACAAACCTCCTTCAGTTTTGTAAAATGTATTTTTTATTGGCCACACTCCTCTCTGAAAAATGATGACTTAAACTGGAATTTTCTGCAAAAAGTGCTTTCCAACATTGTTTAATATTTCCAAAACCATAATGGCTGTTAGAAAAGTGAGAGAGGTTTTTGTAGATGGCCCTCTTAAGAACATAAAACTCCTTCAGTTTTGTAAAATTCATCTTGGATTGATCACAATAGTTTCTGTAAAACTATGACTAAAATATGCAATTTCTGCAAAAATGTTCCTTCTTGTTATGTTTTTTCATCTTTTTACTTTCTTGCTCTTTTGACTGTTTTACTTTCACTTTAGACAAACATCACTATTGGTGAAAGTATTCTCATATATTTTTACCATTTTACTGCCTTCTGTATTTACTTTTACTGTTTACCTTTGACTGCTCTGTAACTTCATTTTAACTTTCACTGACTTTTACCTGATACACTTTAACCACTAATACTCTTTAGCTGTTATGCTTTCTAACCTCTGTTTGAATAGATTTGATAACAATATTGGAGTAAACAAGTCTTATGACTAGTATTAAGACTGTTTATCCAAGGATGTGATCTTTTGGTCACCTCTTCAGGGGACAACTGAGTAGATTTTTCAAGCAATTCCCCAATGGACAAGGGAGTGAGGTTTTAACCAGGTTCAAAATGGAGCATCATTCAAGGCTACATAAACTCCCATTTTGGTTTTTGTGTGTTCAAAATGGCAGTTTCTGGGTTTTCTTCACAGAAATGTCGTGTTTTCAGTTTTAATGAGGGAAATTGGCACAATTGCAGGTTCGGGGGAACAATTCATAGTTTTAAACCTCAGAGAATGATCTCAGTGATAAGATTTAATCACTAATCCAGTGGAAAACAAGGAAAACAGACTTTCTTTTGAAGTTCGAAGCGCTATAGAATAAATACCTGTTCTTAGAGGAAAGCTGGCTTTTAACAGGTATCAGGCGGTAGCAGGAGGATGCTTGAACACAGGTCTGGCGGAATTCTGGAGCGAAATTGAATAGAACAGTGGATTTCAGTGGAAATTTGAAATTTGTAGCCGAAAGCACAGTCGCGTTCAAATGGTGAAAATGACATAAAAACACGAAATTTTGTTTTATTTCCAAAGTCAAAAGAGGGTTTTTAGTTTTTCGAGGAGTGACGTCACTTTAGTACGGGCTGACGTGGGGCGGGGGTCGGGCGGTGGCGGTTAGTCCCAGCAGCACAACATGGACAAGGTGGTATTGAGCGTGGAGGGAAGCGACGATTCCATTGAGCGGGCGCACGTGGTAAAGTCTGTTGGCTTAGTGTGGTTAATGTTGAGGTATTGGATGGCTAGCGGGATGAATGTTAGCGTAGATCTCATAGCGGGAGATCGACGGTGGGAAGGGACGTGGAGTAAGCGGGGGTTTATCATGCGGGCCGGGCGGGGTTTTAAACGTGATTAACTCAAATTAAAAGTCCGGCGTCGGTTGGTTATGGGTCTGGTTATTAATTAACTGCGATAATTCTTAATTAATCCCGTGATCGATATAACAGAAAATTGGGGGGTGTGGCCGGTCTATAGTCAAGTGTCGGGTGAGATGCCAAGTGGATGGCCACGGTGGCATGGGGTTTTCGAAGTTTTTAGTTTGAATTAAAACTTTGGCTTTATTCATCTTTTTGTGTTAAACATATATATCATATGTTTAAAGTTTTTCTCATATATGTTTTATTATATGATAAATTAATCAATATAATTAACTTATCATAAGGGCAGAGAAATATTACATAATGATATAGCTTTTAACCAAAAGGAGTGCAAAATGTAGGGAAACATGAATAATTGGGAAATAAATACTTTGGTTAAAAACATAATAGAAGGGTTTTGGGATATTAATTTAAAAGGAGTTATATACTTAGGATAAGGCATTTTCACTAGGGATTTAGTAAATACGAGTTAAATGTGAATATGCTGTGAAGGGACAAGGACAACTCAACATAATTTGCACATCTAAGAGAAGGTAAAGATTTCTGAAGTAACCACATTTTATCAACTTGACACTTAAACTTAGAACAGTAAGTTATTTTGAGGGATTTTTTATGGAATTTTGCATAATTTTCCTAAGCAAAATGAGATTTTACGTAGGAAAAGGTTAAAGATGAATGATTATAATGATGAATTATCTCAAGTACTTAGGTCTTTTTGATCATTAGGCCGAGGGTCCGGTCCCTCCAAAAGTCAAGGAAATGCCTTGAGCCCCTTTGACCTCCAAATACCTTAGCACTTTTGGGGAAATTAGTAAAAAATTAGGGAGAAAGTGATGTGGGAAGTTAATGATTTTGACTTTGCTTTCTTTGAATTTTCCAGTGCATTTCTTGCTTCAGTACTTGTGATGAAGGTAAAAAATCAAACATATTTAGCACCATCATTCATCATATAAAACTTTGCAACACCATCTACCTACCCTATCTACTTGACACTACCATTTTCTCTTCTTTATTAGGGTGCATTTGGACTTGCAAACCCTTATCAACCTTTTCTTTTTACATGGCCAATCTATCTAATTCTACCCTTATTGCATCCAATGGCTCAGATTAAACTGTTGAGCACCTTTTATTAACTCTACCTATCTACTTATCTGCCAAGATTAAACTGTTTGGTCAGATATTTATTCTCTATTCTACAACATGAAATTGAAACATGAATGAGTCAAGTTTATACAGTTTGATTCTTCATAAATTGTGGCAAAAGTTTGACAAGGTGCACATAATTGCTTTATTACAAAAATAAAATAGTAGTGGCATTTGGATTTGCACACTTTCCTTGGTCTATTTTTTGCTTGGGGTTCATTTCTTTCACTTTTTTGACCACTTTATTTTTCTTACCCTTTGATTTTCTTTTAGGGTATACCCTCTTTACATTTTTTAAATTTTTGATTTTTTTGGCTTTTCAAGAATATGGAACACCTTTGCTCAAGAAAAAAGGTTTGAACATATTCCATAGTTCAATCAAGACAATCATGAAAAATGACACCTATTGGTATAGGAGTCTAACACTGGGATCAGAGACAGGAGGAGGAGGAAGACCAGGGAAAGTTCCAAGCAAGGAGGAGTCTTTGTAGACGCCAGGAGAGACACTTGTCAAAGAATCAATGGTTTTCTTATTGGCTACAGAAGAGATGGTCGACTCAGGGGAGGTCTGAGTTTTTGGCTCATGATATGTCAATTGGTCAATGGTGACTATATTTCCATTGTGATGGAAAAACATCTTGTGGTGGACTGCGGATGGGACAACATACATGGCATAGGTGTAGCTACACCCCAAAAGAATGTTATAATCAAGAGGGGAATTGATGACTTCAACATCGACGCAAACAGTCTTGCCCGCAAGAGTGATAGGACAATTACGAAATAGGCCAATGGGCTGGGAGGCATGGCCATCCCATGCATGAAGGGTGATGGTGGAAGGGGCCAGCTCAGGAGATTCGAGTTGTTTCCAAAAGGAATCAGACATCACACAGGTAGATGCCCCCTCATCAATAATACACCGAGCCATGTTGGCATTTCAGATTTTGACTGGGATTTGGAAAGCAACGGAAGCAGGAAGGGGAGGATGGTCTGACTGATGAGTGTTGAAAACAATCAATTGGTCATCAGCAGGATCTATATGCCCATGGCAGATAATAGATCCTTCTTTTGAGAATGACATGACTGGAGGTGTTCCAGTGTTGAAATGGCAGCAGGAGACTACGCCAAATCATCTACTATGCTATACGAATGAGCAGCTCAACCAGAAGTAGCATTTTGGCGTGATGGGACTTTAGGAACCTTGGTATGAACCTCAGCTTTGGGTTGAGGGATTCGTAAGGGACCATTGGGTGTCGAAAGAGGCTCTGTAGGACCTAAATATGGTGACTCGGGGACAGACGGAGTGGGAGGCGTGGGGTACTGATGAGACCAAGTTTGAAGGTTAACATCGATGGTGAGAGGTTGGTCAGAGTTCATCATGAGAATCTGGTAATCGGAGGAACCGGAAGGGGAAGGTTGAGTGGCTACCGGTGCGTGAGGTGGTTGGGTAGCCACGAATCTTTGTTGAGGGAAACGATCGGTAAACACAGCCAGTTGAGAAGTAGTCGCATTGGGGGGAACAGTAGGGGAGGCATGATGTCCTCACAATGTAGCCTGAGACTCCCACATTTTCCACATATGTGGTAATAGGGGACAATCGTGAGTGTAATGATCATAAACACCGCAACACGAACAAGGCTTATTTGTATGAAGAGGCTTGTCCGGCTTGGGCTGAGATCCCTGTTGCTAGTTAGCAGTGTCAGAATCAATACTTGAAGGATTGGATCCATGATTACCAAGGGTAGATTGATTTTTATTGCCTTTCCTCTTCCTATGAGAAGAAGGAGGATTAGTCACGCCCTTCTATGCAAATACTTTCCCTGGAGGGGGTAGTAGTTGCTGTTGTGGGGGTTGAGAAGGCAAGGGAGGTGGAGGTCCAAATGCTGGAGGAGCTGGGACAACAGGCTGTGGGTAAGGATAATGGTTAGGATGGGTGACAATGAGGTAAGCAGGAGGTTGGGAAAAAGGAGGAGGCATGTCGTATCCTGGATACATGCTACCTGGAGGGTGAAAAGTGATGGAGGTGCTGGCCCCTCCCGGAGGGAAACCATAGCCCATAGGAGGTTGAGCGTAGGTATGCAAAAGAGCCCCAACGATACCATTGATAGAGTGAGATGCCCCCGGGGTGTTAGCGCTGCCGGGTCTGGGGAGGTCAGCAAGGACAGTATAAACATAACCAGATTGAGCATAGATGAGGTCATATTTCAAGGCTATTTGGAGGGTGGCTTCTTCGGTTTGAGGGAACTGGGATGTGACATCTTTTCCAATGGCAGGTAAGAGAGATCGAAGTAACCAGTCCATGTAGACCCGATCTTGAAAGGTGGAAGCGTGAAATAAGCTCCTTCTTCTTTGCCATTCCTGAACATGAGTAGAAAGGCAGGTCGAAGATGATTATCGGAAGGAAGTCAAGAGTTTGGTACCAGTGTCGTATCGGAGAGGGAGCTGGAAATAAGATAAGAAGGCTTGGGCAATGGTCGCAAAGGTGGTATGGGAAGAAGCGGTCTGATCAACATACCATTTAGAAGCTTCGCCTGTAAGTGTGCGTTGGAACAATCTAAGATGGATGGAGTCATCAGTAATGGAATTGGATGAACACCACATGTGGAAAGACTGAATATGGTTGGAGGGATATTTTCCAGCAAGGCCTTCGAACTTAGGAATGTTGGAGGGGAGCTTGGTTGGCATAGCAGGCCAACCAACATCATGGAAGATAGGATCATTGATCAACTGATTGAAATCGGGGAGACTGAGACCTGCCATATAAGGGAGTAAAGGGATAGTCGAGGTAGTTCTCGTGGTGGTTTCGCTAGTAACAATCCCAGCATTAGGGCTGGGGTTGCTTCTTGCTTTAGGCCTTAGACCAGACATGGTGAAGGTACTAGGGGGAGAGCCAGAATTAGGGGGAGAACCCAAAGAATCAGAAGATGAGTCAGAGTGCGGACTCGGGGGAGGACTAACTCGATGACGGCGGGAAGGAGCTGTTAGCCCCCCTATGGAATTCTTGACAAGCAAGCAGGGGGCTATGTGATTTTGGAGACCTTCAAGGAATGCATCTCCCTTGAAGACACGTCATCCTTGAGGTCTCTATGTGCTTTGCCTTATACAAGTTCCCTCTGCTGGTATTTTTCCCTAAGGTCTGCATTGCCCCCCATACTCTTGCAAAACACCACTTTTTACCTCCTTTCCCTTTGACAAAGTCCCTCTTTTCCCCTTCTTATTTTCCCTATTAACCCCCTAAATCTCCTCTAAAAATACCTACACCCTTTTTTTGCCCAAATTCCCCCTCCATCTCCCTGTCACTGCCCATGGTTGGCCTTAAAAATATTTGAAAATGGGCCAAAAATCATAAATTCCATTGAAAATGGGTTAAAAACCCACTTCCGACCATATAATAGGCCCAGCCCCTTCCGCATTAGCCCCGTGCCTTTTCCTCTCCATATAACCCCGCGCCGTAACCGATCGCTAACCCCAAAGGCGCTTGTTACATTTGTTCATCGGGCATGATTGCAGCCGTCGATCTGCACATAACGGACGACGATCGATGCCCCCGCAGCCTCCGTTGATTTCCTCGTTCATCACCCGTCGCTTCATCTCCACCATCTGTTTACCACCAGATTGATGGTCCATAGTTTACCCACCAGTGGACCCCGCCGCGCACTATTCAAAACCCAACTATTCCTATCGCACCGCCTTTGGGCGGCAGACAATATTTCTAAAATCACAGCGATTCCACTCAACTCTTGACACGTGGCCCCGACACTGTTTCAAAACCGCCGGTTCATCGTGCATTAACGTTCGGTACGGGACGCCCAGTGATATGTGTAATAGCCGTCCGATCCAGAGTCCTTCATCCGACGATTGGCGATCGACGAAGCTGTGCACTTTTTAACTCCCAATCGTCGTACCCCTGGCCCACGGTCTATCGCCCCCCGACACGTTTCCACCGTCGATCTCTGCTGAGATCTAATGGTCCAGATTCGTTTTCCCGCCGTTGACCATTCCACTATCGCCCGGGCTTCCACGTCACCCCACGTGTATTCCCCGTACATCCTCCCATTCCACTACGTATATTTGGTCCATTTTCGTGTTTTTTCATGTTTTTCATTCGTTTTTCTGCTCTGCAGACCGCCAACCTCTACCAGAGTGATTTTCATCATTTCCACCACAAATTTCTCCTCCATTTCGCCTGCATGGCCTTTTCCTCCATCCACACTGCATCCATTGCCCCCGTTTATGATTTTCTTTGCAGGTTTCGTGTTCTTGCAGGTTTATCAGAGGCGGAAAACTACCATGATGCATATGTACCTCTTCAATGGCATGCTGCGCAACCAGAGAGCTGATGTGGGAGCTGGTACTCCAGTGAAATGTCAAAGGGTGGCAGAGGTATAAATTTCATCAAAGGACAGGTTTTTAAAAGCCGCAACCCTATCCGGCGCCATTAAAGCCCAGATCTTGCCATAATCGAAACATTTATGGAGCAGTAGCAAAACCAGCTTATGATTATAGTTTTCAGTGCTCAGGACTAAATATTTGGATCCAAAATGCAGCAGTTTCAGAGGCAAAGCACCAGATTCAAAACCCCGAAGGTCAATCAGAAGTTTAATGCACGAGAGATCATACCACCAGGGTTTCTACAGCAGCAGAAGGTTTCCCTCCATTAGAGGACAAAGTGCCCATACAGTCTTTACTATACATCGTGTTCTAGAGAATTTCCTTCCTAGACAATAGTCCTACATGATCAGAAAGCATTGGTGACTCAAGTAGGGCAGACCACACTATTTCTTATTTTATTTTTGTTATTGTAATAATAGTACCACAATACTGTAGTCAGAACACCTAAGCCATACGACAAATACATGCAGAGATTTAAAATAGAATGAGGCTTCGGCCCTGCATTCATTTTTGTGTTTAATGTTACATTTAGTGTTCACCTACCCCCTCAGTCGATCTTCTGTTCATCCTCCGCTATAAAACACAGAAGGAAAATATTGTAATGGTTGTTGGTTGTTGATTGGATATCAGTAGATTGCAAGCATTCTCCTCTTGAGACAAGTTCTTTGTGTAATATTGTAAGATAGGCTGAGATTTGATGTACTCAGACTGAATGTTCAAGTTGTGGGCAATGATGTACCTGATTGGTGTTGTTTTTAATATGACAAGCATATTTATTTGGATCTTGATCTAAAGGAGCTGGTGAAGTTTTCTTATCTCTGTGTTTGATTTCATTTCTTTCCATTTCTACTGGCTCGCATCAGAAGTATTGGCATAAGATTTACCCTTGATAGGTACCTTATGTTGCTGCTCTCCCAGCCTTTTATGTTTTTTTCTTATGTGTGTATCTGAATATTGATTTTGATTGATTTAACTAGTGTAGTGGATGTTATTGCCTGCTCTCTGATGTATGAATTAATGAAGTATATGTTTAGATGTTCTTGTTAGGATTTAGCTGGATGAGTTGAGAACACTAGGAGGTCTAGAACCCTGTCTCTGCCTCACTAGGATCTTTCCATATCATTAAACCTTTCTAAGATCCCTTCTGTCAAACTTATCCTTGTTTTTCCTTGGAGTTGCTAAAGCAGACCTGGAGTTAAATGACCTCTGGTCTGATCTATAAGCAGCCCCTTTGTCCCTCTTTGAGAGCTTCCTCTGAGTATGTCCAAGTAGTTCTGGAGTTAAATGACCTCTGACCTGATCTATAGACAGAAATTTCGTTGTCTTTCCTTCTTTCACCTTCATTCCTTTATGTTCCATTCCATCAACCATCTTTAAATATCCAAATGCTCTAGATGACTAGCCCAACTGAAAGCTTGCACATCGAACACAAGTAAACCCTTTCTTGACTCCATTGCCCAATGTCCTTGATGTTCCCTGAGTTATCTATCTTTGCCTAGTTTCCTCTTTGCTCATTCTTGTCTTATATTGGACCCTTCTTTCCTGATTCCCAACAACCAAACATAAATAATCAAACAAACAAACCCTATGCCTATAACTAGCCTAAAACCCTTAACATTTGAGCTTCAAATATCTAAATCCTTTGACAATTATAGAGAGATCCCTCTCTGGGCCTAGGAGGGCTAGATCCTAAGGTCCGAAAGTGGTTCTATGTTGTCTCATCTTTTGGTCTTATCAACCTGGCCAAAACATGGGAACCCCAACAGGAGCAAGTCGACCAACTGGAAACTGTGGGTGAAGGCCAAGAATTCTCCAAGATATACGCCTTGGGGGCGTAATGATGACGACAGAAAGGGAAGAAGAATAACCGACAAAGGCAGGGAGGTGTAGAATCAAGTGATGTCAATGTCGAAACAAGGGCAGAGAGGTGTAGTGTCAATTGATTTTAAAGTCTTTGCCTGGCAGTGTTAACCAGGCTCTTCTTCACTTAGGGTCGGTGTGTGGCGTGTGTTAATTTTAATTTTTAAACCCAAACGTTTTGAGAGTAAAAGAAAAAGTGTGCTGCGTAACTGAAAATAAATCTGTAAAGAAGAGTAAATAATGCTAAAATAACAGAAAATTAACAGCTAACAATGCATCGATCTAACCTAAGAAGACGGGTCTCTCAAAAATAGTCTAAAATAGGGAAAAAATCTAGTTAAAACACACTAAAAAGAGGCCAATAGATCTAAGGTCGGGAGGGACAGGGATCTAAAGGAGAAATATGTTGAAAAGAGGTGCAGAAAATAGCAAAGAGGCAGAGGCAAGGTTGCTTCAAAAAAGGAGGAAAGTAGCTAAAGGTAGAAGGGATAAGGAGGTGACCCTAGAGGCAAACCGAAACAAAAATATATGAGGTGATTTGAAAGGGAGAAGAGCTGATCTAAAAGGGATCTGAAAATGAGGTATTAGATCTAAAAAGAAAAAGGCTGAAACTCTGAAATTCAGACATCTGAAACAGCTAAAACTCTTCCAAACAAATTGGAGGGTGCTAAAGCCCTAAGGGGCTATATTCCCACTTAGTTGAGTAAAACGGATCAGAAACAGGTCCAAACGGGCTGAGACAGAGGCTGGAAAACCTTGATAGAAGCTTCAGACCAACACAGAAAAATTGCTGGAAAATTGCAGAAAAAAGTGTAGGTCATAGGTTCTGACCTATTTTCTGTCCAAGTCGCAGATTCTGGGCTGAAAAGTGTTTCCTGCAGTCCAGGTCGCAGATTCTGGGCCGAGAAGTGCAACCTGCAGTTCTGGGTGTCTCGGCAGCAGATTTCAGAAAAAGTTGTCGTCTCAGGTGCGGTTGATGTCGGTTACCTGTGCAATAGGGCCAGAAACACACGGAAGTTATAAATTTTAATGTTTGAGGGTTTTATAGGTAAAAAATGACATAAAAAAAGAAAAAAGAAAAATCTGAAAAGAAACCCTAGGGTCTGAAGCAGCTGGATATGCAGGAATATGAAAAATGAAAGTGGTCGTAATTGAAAACCCATGAATCTTTTGTCGAAGTGTATGAAAAAAGACCACTTTATCTACGCATAACAAATAGCCTTAACATCAAATATGGCTACCAATATCTTCAAATCTGCAATTAGTTGATCAAGACAAATGCTGCACAAATCCAGATCTATGCATAAAAAGACATTAAGCAGTGAAAATAACGTTTTTCTCCATGCATCCAATAGACAAGACAAGAACAATATTTTTGAAAGAATTTTTATATTAAGGGCACCTGAGAGGAAAACAAAAAAAGGTGTTTCCAATTCTCCTCAATGGGATGGGTTCTTGAAAATTCTCAGCGCTTTAGATCTAGCATTTCTCTCTCTTGTTGGTGTAGAAAACCCAGACAAACATAGAACTCAAAGGGAGCTCACAAAGCAAATAATAGAGAATGTCACAATGATAATGGCTCAAAGTCAAACCAAGAGTATAGATCCAGAGTGATCTAATAGGCAACAAAAGGTGACAAATGAATGGGAAAACCCTTCTATTTATAACAAAATATTAGGGTAGTCTAGAACTTGGTGCATGAATAAATTATTATTAACCAAATTCTAGAACAACCTTTTAGGAATATTTTATTATATTTGTTGGAGGGAAAAGGATTTTGACTTGGGTCAAATCCTTTAGTTATAAATAATAAATAAGTAAATGGTTTATTTATTATTTTAAGAAAATGGTGGAAATATAATTAAATAAATAATGATTTATTTAATTATTTATAAATGATTTAGTCAAATTTAACTACGAATATTATTTAAATGAGGATTAAATAACTTATTCCTAGGAAATAATCAAATAAATAAAGATTTATTTGATTGGTTTCCTTGTTTTGGGTTAAATATGAGCAGGAATAATAATTAAATTGATGTTTAACTAATTATTCCTTGAGGAAATATAAACAAATATAGATTTGTTTATTATTTCCTTTTGGGGTTTCCTGTTTAGACCATAAACAACTTAATAAAGGTGTTTTACTAAGTTATTTCACATAGTGAAAGAAATTTTACTTAAGGTAAAATTGGTCTTACATGGTGTACTTGGGTCCATCTAATGATAATAGGTTAGATGACCAAAAAATGGTGTAACAAATTTACTTGTAATTTAAACAAACTCATAGAATCCACCATGGCTCGAAGCTATTTATTGTATTCTATTTGGTTATATGCATTAATGGAATTATGAATGTGATATATTTTTGAAATGTAGCTCCTAATGTAAAAAATATATGTTTTTATAAAAGAATTAGAATTAATGGATAATAAGTTATAAGTGGTCTATATAAATCCATATATCAACTTTTATTTGCTTATCATGAAGTTCACTATAAGTGTATAAATGCGACATTGTTTTTTTCAAATAAAACTCCATGTAAAGTAAAATGTTTTTTCTAACAAAACATGAAACAATAAGTTGATAATGAATAGTAAGTAGATTCCTCAAGTTTTCTTAAGGTATAGGTCATAAATAAATTTATTTCAACTTTTTACAACATACACCATTTGATTTTCCCATCCCTATTAACATTCTGTAAATTTCAATTCGTAAATAAATCATTTCTAATTGAAATAATAAAATCCAACTAGACATAAAGCAGACATATTAAATTCTATTTCGTTATATGCATTGATACAAAGTTATAGATGTATTATATTTTTGAAATAACGCTCTTAATGTAATTAAAGATACATTTAAAAAAAAAATTTAAAATCAATCGATGATGAGTTCTAAGTGGTTTATTATATTTTCAATCAATAACTTTTTCTAACTGTGAATTTTAAGAACAATTACTTTTATATACTATCATGCCATATAAGTTGATAAGTCAAGAAATAATTGATTGATTTTTATTTACCTAGCATGTGGTTTAATATGAATGTATAAATGTGACATTGTTATTTCTAAAAGAAAGCTCTATGTAAAAAAATATTTTTTATTAAAACATGGATTAATTAATTCATAATGAGCATTAAGTAGATTATTCAGGCTCATTCAAGAGTTGCATCACAAATGGGCATCTTTAAACTTTTTTCCACCATATGACATGATTTTCCCATCACGATTAACATTTTGTAAAATTCAATTATTAAATAAACTATTTGCAATTAAAATAATCTCATAGAAGCTAACAAGGCCTGGAGCTATTTATTGTATTCCATTTAGTTATATGTATTTATACAAGTTTGTAAGTGTAATATATTTTTGAAATAAATCTCTTAATGTAAGTAAAGATACATCTTTTACAAAACTAATTAGAATTTATTGATAATGGGTTTTAAGTGGTTTATTTAGACCACATGGAAAATCATGTGTAATAGATAAATGGTTTTTAATACATATTTAATATTCAAAATTACTATTTTAATGATAATTTATTAGTAGTTACATTAAGTATTTAATAATTAAAGAGCATGAGGACTTATGTAAATTTGAACTAAAATCCATCAGTTGTCTTTCACATTTATTTATTCCCCATTAACAATTCTTATCATTTTCTCCTCTTGGTGAAAGTAATGGTCAATCATGGTTTTTCGTAAAATAGGTTGGAACTATTACATTAGGACTATTCTTAGTTTTTGACAATTTTGACAAGGAGAGATAAATATCTGTACTGCCATCTAGTGTATCGTTTTTTTTTTAACCCTTGCTTCCACTACTTACTTGTGTATGTATCTTGGTTTTCAACAACCACTAATTCTTGTCTACTTCAATTTGTGAGAGTGTCCATCATAATGGAATCATTCGAATACCCATTTAAGAACTCTCATTCGATGTACTTGGATTTGAGTATAGATAGATTAATGATACCCAACCTTCTTGAAATACCTAGATCAATAGTGCCTGGCTTTTATAGTGGATGCATGGATGATGTAAAGAAGAATTATCACCTCCTCATTAGTCATGTTAATTAAAGGCATGAAGGGGTAGAAAATTTAGCACAAATACATTTTACTAAGTTTCTAGTAGACTAGTTTCAAAGCAATGCAAGGGAGGCACCTCGTTTCCACTTACACTAAGATCCTCAAATCACCAATATTCAATCAACAACTCTCTAGTAGGTTGTGGGAAAGGGGGTTAGAGTTGTCTAACACAAAAATCAAACATTGATGATTCTAGTATGTTATCGATAACTATAATATCTTTCTTGGATGTTAGACATACTAATATGATTTACCTTAAATAAATTGTTTCTAAGAGTTTTCTTTCAGACTCATATTGTGCATTGATACTATTATACCTAAAAACCTCATGTTTGACCTATTCATGGTATCTAATTGGTTTGACATTCCTAAAATTATTTTTATCTTAATTAAGTGAATATGGTGATTTACAAAAGAATGAATGTTGTTGAAGGCCTTGTAATAGAATACTTCCAAATTTAATGAAATATGTGTTATATGTTTGATGTATTTTCCCCTTCCTGGTTACCCCCAGAGGGAGCCCCAATATTTGAATTCGTGCCAGAAAGTAATTGTTTCCCTTGGGGAAAATGGTTTGTCAACACAGCCTAGGAACTAGAAGAACCCTGTTGAGCTAACAAGCGTTGCGCATCTTGAATTTTAGGGCAGAGGTGCGTAAGATGGTCTTTAGTGCAAAACTTGCATGGAAACTTAACTTTATTTTTATTATCCTTCTTACCCTCTCCAACATGATCGTTGGATTTGTTCGCATTCCCCTTCCCATCCTTTTCCTTTTTCTTGTTATTTCGTCCCTTCTTCTTCCCATTGAATTGTTGATTTCCTTGGGGGTTAGAATTTTGAAAAGCATTAATTTCCAAGGGTTGAGAAGGAGTTGACACTGAAGGCACAGCCTGACCAGAAGGAGAAGATTTTATAGACAACTGCTACAATTGATTTAGCAGGTTAGTCATACTGCTATCGATCGAATCGATAAGACCATTACCATGAGGACCAATTTTAGTTTTGGCTAAATCTAACTTGGAGCGAGGAGCATCTGGCAAAAATTTATTAAGGACTCTAGACTGAGAATAAATCAGTTCTAGCCGCTGAGCCCTAAAAATAGCCCGCTCTTCAGAAAATACCCCTGAAAGGGATACATCCTCTGAAATTTCTGGTTGTAAAGGTTTCAAAAACCATTCAAGAAAGAATTCATTCAGGATTTGGCTTTAAGCAGCCTCTTCCTTCTTCGCCATTCCTGAATATGATAAAAAATGTGAGTTGCTTTATCCTACTGAAAATTAGCCAGGACGTTAGTCCCAACATCATAACAGATATGTTGGAACGGGGTCTCCTAACAAGTTGCGAAACTGGTCCATTTTGAATATTTTTTATTATATTTAGTCTAGCGTAGGGGTTTTGGGGTGGGTAAAAGCCCCGAAAGCATTGTAATGGGTGAAAGGGTAAACTAGGGGTTTGAAAACCATGGGTTGCGGACCATAAGAAAGTCTAGGCTAGATTGTTATAAATAGAGATGCATTTTGTATTGTAAAAGGATAAAAAATGATGAGCTATTGATGTGAATAGTGGTTTAAGACATCTGTTTGGGTTTTGGGGAAAGGACTCCTGCTGCCTGTATGCACGGAGATCCAAGTCCAGTTGTGTGTGGACCCTACTGCTATGTGCGCAGGTTGGGAAGGGAATTGTAAGGAAGAATTGATGAATGAATGAATGCATAATATTGTTAGAGAACTAAATATGTGAGTACTTTTGTGTGAATTATTGATCATTGTTGTATTGTGTGTTTTCTGTCTTTAAGCTGCGAAAGATCTGTGTACTGCATTCTTGGATCTAGATCTACTATGTTCTATTTATGTACTATTGTGTTGATGTTATAACAAGCATATAACTATAGATCTAGTGCACTTGGATGTGAATAGAGACTTAATTAACTCTGCACAGAACAAGGTAATCTGGGAGTCATAGGATCTAGCTCAGCTCTGCTTGCCTTACCCATCCTTTCTCAGGGTGTGGAAACCTGGTTCCAGTACCCACCCATACTACTTTGGGTGAGACTTTGATCTGTGCAAGTAGGTCACTGCCGAAAGGGCCAGTAGTATAGGGGTTTTTTGGCAAACCTTGCACACCGAACCTAGGTTAGGACCGCTCAAGCCAACAAATGGTTCCGTTGTAGGGACTCGAAGAAGTCTGAGAGAGGGATCGGGTAATGAAAAGAGAATATTGGAAGCCTGAAAGAAAAGAAATCGAAGATTTCTTTGAGAGGCAGATCCAGGAGTTCACAGTAAAAGAAAATCGCAGTGGGAAGTTAACGGTGGAAAGGTGGAAAAATAGGTACATCCTTACTGAAAGCTATGAAATATTCTTTGTGACCTTTACGATTGAATTCCAGGAGTGGATGGCCAGACTTGTTGAATTATAGAAGTGTTGGAAGGACGAGCAAGTCACTCAGTGGACCCCAGAGCTGTTTGAGCAGTTGGAAAATACTAATAATACTATCATGCACACGGTGGATCAATGGGTGGATAGTGTGTTAGGAGGATTTGTGACGAAATTTTCCATTGATCAGTTTGTCTCATACTCTGAGGCCAAGCGACAGTTCTTCAAAGGGTTCCAAGGAAAATTTTTGAGGACGTTACCATTGTTGGTTAAGATATTACTGTGTGAAAAGAGTATTCTATGTAGTCATACTAGCTAAATGACCTCAGATCTAGATGGGAGTGCGACGCGTAGTGGTAAATACTATCGGACCAACCTTGACGGATGGAGATCCACCTATAATTTGTTGCAAGAACTAGCTGCGCAAGATCCCCCAACTACATCGCCACCTAGGCCCCAAAAAGGTAAGAATTCACCTATACCACCACCCCCCCTAGATAGTGATATGGCTGCGCATCTGAAACTACCTACCTTCAAGGGGGTACGAGATGAGGATATGGACCAGTTTTGGTTCGTTTGAGACTCTATATGGTCTGAACAAAATTTGGCGAGTGATACGGTAAAAAGGGCACAACTGTCGTTGGCATTCGAGGACAAGGCCCTGGACTGGTATATGCAGTATATTGCCCAGAATGGGAGCGCATCTATTCAAGATATCAAGGATGATTTGAGGCACCAGTTCAGGAAGCCGAAATATTATTCCCAGCTGGTAGCAAAAGTGAAGGACTTCAAACGAGGTGTGTCTGAGTCAGTATGAGAGGCTGATCAACGATTGAAGAAAGCAATCAGGGAAGGAGGATTCGAATATGATGATAGAGAGCATACCGAATGGTTCATCGCTATGTTGTTACCTCATCTGCGCATGCCAATGAGTCATTAGACCTTTGAGTCGCAGGAGAAGGCTGTGGAAGTCACTATGAAACTACAGGCTGCCCCCTGAGAGGATACGTCGGCGGGGGTAAAAAAAATTCAGGAACAGCTTGGGGCTATGCATATGGAAATAAAAAACTTGCAAAAAGAACGAGGAAAGGACGATTGCACAGATCTTTGGTGCATACGATGTCGAGTGTTTGGCCATACAAAGGATCAATTCCCTCTACTGATGAATTACATGAAAGTAGGAGGACCTAGCCTGGTATGCCTAGGGGAAAATAGGGAACCTATTCTGTCACGACCTGGGTCGGGTGGACCTGTGCTGTGGTGTGATGACTGTCGGGTAGCAGGACTACATGATACGAACCATTTCCCTCGGCTAGGTGCATATGTCCCAGAACTAAAGGAACAATGGTGCAGATTTTGTTGATCAATGGGACACGACGAGAAGAACTGTCAAACCTATGACTTAATGATGGATTGCGGAAACTTATATAGGGTAAAATCGAACCCTGCGTCGCCAAGAATTTCTGTGCACTTTGGAGGAACACCAGCCAGAGGTATAGGAGGTCGGGGAGGAAGCGTAGGCCGAGGACATGGATAGCTGATCTGCTATAACTATGGAGAAATAGGGCACTTTTCCAGAGAATTCCCAAATCCCACTAGGCCATCGTGAAAATATTGTAGGTAGTTGGACCAGGTGGTGGAGGATTGCCCAATTTTAATAGCCAAGATGCAGGAAAAGTAGCCCACCCCTATGCAGAATGTACAAAGATTTAAAATCGAGCTAAGAAAAGTAGATCCCTGTGTAAAATTCATAACACACAGCGGGCTGGTCACCCAGGGAGCAAAAAAGGAGCTTACCTCCCAGGAAGGAGTGCCTTCCAAAGAACAAACATCACTGGCAGCCCCCGCGCAGCTGCCGACGCAACCTCAGATAGAGGAATGAGTTGAACCCTTTTTAAAGGCATGTCTGAAGCTGCTATGAAATCCGCAGGGTATAGGAAATCTCCAAGCACTACTGAATACCTATGCATCTCGGTCCAATTTGATCCATGAGACCAAGGATGTACACAAACTATACAGCTATAAGAAGCGCACTGGAAGAGAGATGTGATTGACTGCATAGATTTGTGACTACGAGATGGATCAGGTTATCTTAGATCTTGGGTCAGATGTGAATGTATTACAAAAACAGACATGGCAATGAATGGGAGAGCCTAAATTAGAATGGTCCACCATCTAGCTGCGAGTGGCCAATCAACAAAAAATCATCCTTCTAGGGAGGTTACCAAAATTCATGGTTGACATTGCAGGGGTAAGGGTCCTAGCTAACTTTGAAGTAATAGAAATTGTGGAAGATGCAGATCCCTACTCTACACTCCTCAGACTAGACTGGGCAATAGACATGGGGGGTGTCATCAATCTCAAAAGGCGCAGCATGGTG
Organism: Pinus albicaulis; assembly: GCA_034641835.2. NCBI lineage: Eukaryota > Viridiplantae > Streptophyta > Pinopsida > Pinales > Pinaceae > Pinus > Pinus albicaulis. The sequence continues at coordinate 413,608,905 of CM076572.1, forward strand.
TTTGGAAACAAAGGTACACGCATCATACTACCACTTGATCTAGCAGAAGGTGCGTGGTATACAAAGCCAGCCTATGAGGAGGAAGAAATAGATCAAATTTATAAATTAACTGTGCGGGATGAAGATCAGGTTAACCCCACAAATGAAGGAGTTGCTCTGCTGGGAAAATGACAGTGAATGTTTTTCCGACTCTGATGAGGAGCTGGAAAATTGGCAAGGTCAATTGCACGAGGTTTTGGCACTACGATATCTTTGGACAACCAGGAATTTATGTCGCATCTCTACCACGGAAAGAGACCTGCCTTGCCATACGAATGCAGTTGATAATAGGAAGACTGTTGAACCTAAAATTCCTATGGAACATAGGCTAGGAGCACTACCACTAACAATACGCGGAGCACCTACGCAAGGGTCGGTATTCTTCACTCAGGAGAAGTATTGGAGCAGGGTGATCCTGCACTTAGGGACCTCAGTTTCCAGATGGGCTCCGAGGTCAGTTGACCTACGCAGATACTTGCTGACATACAACACTCAAGGGTGGGAGCGAACCTTGCCTGGACAGGCTCGCCTGGGTACCGCTGACCTAGGTGTGCGCTCGATTATGGACCTACCTGAACCTAGGTGCAATTGGGGGAATTTACATATGCCCCTAATGATAGATGGCCCAAAAACATGTGACGTAGCCCTATCATACAGAAATGTCCCAACCAAGGGCGAGGCACATGGCTCGAGAAGATTGGTGGCCAACTTACAAATTTGATACCTGCACCATGTCCTGAGACACCTAGCATCAACCCTAATTCAGGGAACGCAAATGGCACATAGGCGTCACCTGCGGTCTGAAATTTTGTGGAAGCGACTTAAGGCATGAGGGACATATGTCAATGCCTCTCAATGTGATAAAAAAGGAACCTTACAAGTATGCAAAATAGGCGGCAGATCATCAATGCAACCATTTATGGTAAGATTGATCCGCATGAGCGAAGGTCAGTTTCACAAACGGGCTACTCCACCATTAAATAGCTCCGGACGGTGTGCAGGTGGCCGCATGACGTCACACCTGGATATTTATTCACTCTACAACATGCTCCTACTATCTGCGTATAGCGTTTTTGCGCTCATTAACATTCTCTGGGATGCCTGTTTTCTTGTTGCTATGATGGACCCTAACCCGCCGAATGATCTGGTCCAGGGCTACTCGATACCCATAGGTATCATCTCGAGAGGCCATGGGAATATTGAGTGCAGTCAAAGGAGTGAGCACTAGCTTCCTGCAGAAATAATTTTTTGTGAGCCACGCACAGAGAGGCACCAGTACTACACGATAAGAATAACTAACCTTTGTACTCCAGGGATATCCGCGGGACCCAGTCGGATGGCCTTAGAAGATATAGTAGAGGAAGGTCTACTAGTACCACAATCCCCCACCCGCAGCATCGCAATAAGGTCACAACTGGTTCTGCACCAAGGAGGAATGCTAAGATAGAGGGACATGCTGCGACTTCTCCGCAACTCCAGAGTACTGCCCAGCAGAAGCAATGTATGTTCACTCCCTCACACTGCCCTAGTTAACAATCAGGATCCAACTACTGGGGACATCCAAATAGATTTAGCACAGCTATCTCGCACAGAGCTACAAGGACTATACACCAAAGTGTTACACGAGGTTCACCACTGTGACCGGGCCATGTAACAACAGTATGACATACCTCCGGAAGTTCGAGACCAGCGGATTGCAGTGGTCACATACACAACGCATATCATTCAGGAGCAGTTGACGCAGGGCACACAATTGGTCGAAACAACTACCCAACTATGGACAACCATCCAGCACCATTCTACGCTTCAGCATATCCAGAAGGAATTACAGCAGGCGGAAGCTGCTCTGGATCAAGTTAGAGCCTCCACCGTCTCCACACAGCATCTAGACATCTTGGACAAGCTTGAGAACCTTCGCCACAACAAGCATGTCATCCGAAAACAATTGAAACCATGGTCCAACACTGCACTCCACCTTGCCGAAGACACTTAGTCTATCATTGCACGCCTCCAACGACTGTTAGAAACGGTTACCGTGGCTCCAGATGGCACTGCTTCCTTGACACTTGTCAACATTGGGCAATGAGCTATGGCCTAGAGTCAGGAAGTGCTCCCCCACCTCGTCCGCGCTCTGGCTACCTTGCGCACGCAAATAGAGGCTGTGCCACTACAGTGACTCAGGACGAGTCACAAGATTGTGTTGGGGGACTGTTGGAACGAGGTCTCCTAACAAGTTGCGAAACTGGTCCATTTTGAATATTTTTTATTATATTTAGTCTAGCGCAGGGGTTTTGGGGTGGGTAAAAGCCCCGAAAGCATTGTAATGGGTGAAAGGGTAAACTAGGGGTCCAAAAACCATGGGTTGCGGACCATAGGAAAGTCTAGGCTAGATTGTTATAAATAGAGATGCATTTTGTATTGTAAAAGGATAAGAAATGATGAGCTATTTATGCGAATAGTGGTTTAAGACATCTGTTTGGGTTTTGGGGAAAGGACTCTTGTTGGCTATGTGCGTGGAGATCCAAGTCCAGTTGTGTGCAGACCCTACTTCTGTGTGCACAGGTTGGGAAGGGAATTGTAAGGAATAATTGATGAATGAATGAATGCAGAAGATTGTTAGAGAACTAAATCTATGATTATTTTTGTGTGAATTACTGATAATTGTTGTATTATGCGTTTTTTGTCTTTAAGTTGTGAAAGATATGTGTACTGCGTTCTTGGATCTAGATCTCGTATGCTCTATTTATGTACTACTGTGTTGATGTTACAATAAGAATATAACTATAGATCTAGTGCACGTGGATGCGAATAGAGACTTAATTAACTCTGCACAGAACAAGGTAATATGGGAATCACAGGATCTAGCATAGCTCTTCTTGCCTTACCCATCCTTTCTCAAGGTGCAGAAACCTGGTTCCAGCACCCACCCATACTACTTCGGGTTAGACTTTGACCTATGCAAGCAGGTCACTGCCGAAAGGGCCAGTAGTATAGGGGTTTGTTGGCAAACCTTGCACACCGAATCTAGGTCAAGACCCCTCAAGCCAACAGGATAGGTAACTGAAAATGGCTTAAGAACATTGTAGCCAACTCTCCAAAAGTATAAAAACTACCTCCATTCAGTTCGATGTACCATTTGGCTGCATTTCCAGTTAGGGTTCATTGAAATAATCTCAACCTAATCGAATCATCGATAAGGGAGTTTGATGAACACCATAAATGGAAAGTGGTGACATGATCCGAATGATCCTCACTAGTCTTCCCTTCAAACTTTGGAATGTCAAAGGGTATTTTGGTGGGGACCGGAGGCCAACCCATACTATTAGTCAATTTCGATAGATCTGGCAAGTTTAACTTTTCCAGAAATGCTAAGCATGGAGGAGCCTAGGAATTTCATTCCCAATAATAATGATTCCCCACATTCTGAAAATAATAACTTGGATTTGTGGAGGCACTAGGTTGCTAGATGTTGTTCGTAGAAAATTCTAAACCATAGGAAAAACTTTGTGATCCAGCATTCAAAGAAGGACCCCCTCCCAACATAGGGTTACTATACACAAGAACATTCCCTCCAACTGAGCTATTGAATGAAGAATAAACCCCTTGGTAAGGGTTCCAAGCATTTGAAAATGGATAAAAATCCTGAGAAGCACCCACTGAAGTGAAAGGAACATTCCATTGCTGACCAGTGAAAAAATGACTCCCCGCTCCCAATGCTGTAAAAGCAGGGTTCCATCCCCAAAAAAAATTAGAGCCTTGACCTCCAGAAAAAGGATTGAAACCTTGATTCTGAGAGGTGAAGGGCATGGATCCTAAGGAAGGGTTTGAATGAGGGATATGCCCACTTCCAAAAGGGAACCCTTGAAATTAAGTTGATCCACTAACCATAGAAGCTAGGGGTGCAGAGATAGTTGAAACAACAGAAAAGGAGAAAGAAGGAATTCCACTAGAGGGCATTCCATAAGAAAAGGGAACAAATTGAGAAGCATATTCCTAGGTGTTTCCACTCTAAGATGGAATAGAAGTAGAGCCAAGCACATGAGCACTAGAAGTGATTGTCGATATGGCAATAATTCCTCCTCCTCCAACTGAAAGAGGAGTGTGAACACTTGCAGTGCTTATAGCCAAAATTGTGTTCCTAGTCATGGCCATCAAAAGAAAGGGATATGATGGAAAAGGACTAACAAGTCTCTAAGACCCAGGCCCAATGTACAAAAGGATGTCAGGAAAACTAGCAAGAAGAGGAGATGGAAGAGACTCAGTAGGCTGAGGAACTTCTTGTACTTCAACTTCTTTTGTTGGAGACAAAACTCTAGATATGAGTGGAGCACTCCTCTCTAAACTAACAATAACACCAGGACCACCCACGGAAACAACAAGCCCAGATGGAGGATCACTCTCCATTGCATTCGAAACCACCGAGTAAAATTCACCCATTTAATTACTCCTATGCCTTCTTGAAGAAGGCTCGACACTTGCACGAGAAAGCCCACGGAGCCTCCTCAATCGACAAGGCGATCGATAAGCCACTTTAAGAGATTAATTTTATACTAGAAAAATATAAGAAGCTAAGCAATCTAGGAGTAAAGAGAACACTCTAGACATTTCCTAAGATACATCCAATCAAACAACTTTCATATATTTCCGCACCGAGTGATGAGGACTGGAAACCAAAATACAAGAAACCGAAATAAGAGGACCTTCTGAAAATAGTCTGGGGTAATTACGCCCTAGGTCAACTAGCAAAGGTAACAGAAACAATTATGATGACCTCCTGAAAATAGCCTTTATTGGTGGAAGTCCCCAATCTTCGCGAGGTCACTGTCCAGAAGTACTGATGAAAGTGATGCAACATTTGTCTCAGGTACCATGGGTATTTATTAGGGGAATTTTGAGGTCTAAAATGGGCCTCCTAAGGAAATAATAAAATAATAAAATAATATTTATGAATTTGCAATTCCCTTTTTGCACCAAAATCCATGTAACCATAGTTAAATTCAATTCAAAAGTTGTACCAAAATAAAATTAATAAAAAAATTGTATTGATGTGACTCTAAATAAGAATGAGCTTTTCAAGAAAAATTCATTATCATTGAACAACTAATGCTTTTGCCCTTTTTACTTGAATAACTTAAAATAAAATATAAATATAGATTTATAAATTCTTAATTATATTATATGCTATTAATTAAAATTTATATTATTTAAATTTTATAATAACATGTAACTAATATACTATATAAAATAATATAATATAATAAAATAAATGTATATGGATATGCATTGTTTCTTTCAAGAAATATGAAATGACAATAATATTATTTTATTCAAAAAGTGTGAAATGGCATTTATTATAAGTACTTTACTTTGACTTTAAAAGTACTTAGAGCACTACCATGGTTAACCATGAGTTTTTATCCACCATTGAGAATGTGACAAGTAAGTACCTTTTAATCAATAAATGCCACCTCAACCATTAGGGATGATGTCATCCCCTAAAATGTGATTGGTTCTCATAAAGTGAATTTTGATTGTAAATTTTTCTTAGGAGGCCAATTTTAGACCTCAAAATTCCCCTAATACCCCCACACAGTCACCTGTGTGGTCCCTAGGAGAGGCAAATAAGGGCACCAATCCATATCGATAGCTAGGAAGAATGGCATTAGGTCAATATTCAGCAAATATGAGAGGGGGTATCTCTCTTCTCTTCTTGCACTCTCCCTCGTGCTTGACTCTCTGAAGGAGATCTTTCCTGGTCCACTTAACGGAGTTGGATTTTTCTCTTTAATAAACTTTCTATGTTTAATAGTTTGAGTTACCTTGGATATTTAACTCTCCACTCACCTATTCCAAGGCACTACAACCTAGCTAGTTGGTGTATGATTAATGATAATTATAAAAAAACTTCTAGTTTCTTTTAATTATAGCGCTTGATTTTAAACTGGTTGTTACTTAAGTCAATGGTATACAGAAGTGAAACTGATGGTGTTTTTCAATGAAAAATAAATCAATGAAAACCTACTACATGCAAATTCAATAATTTCCTTTTGATGAAAATAGATCTCTATATGGGTTCTACGAAACTAAATAAGCAAAAAATTTGTTTCTCTTTTCAATTACTCACACTTCACACAATCTAGAAAACTATGAAAAAGACTAAAATGCTTCAATTCACTTAATGCAAACTACCAATGACATGCAAATTCTAAGATGCTAACTTTGAAGAAGCAAAAAGAGTCTCTAGAAAGAAATGGTTCAATCACTTTTGACAGAAAAGCAAGGCTAGTTCCATCTAGAACTCCTATGCATAAAACGTGCCAAAATGTACTTGATGCAAAAGAGAGAAATCAAGAAAAGACTTCCTTCAAAACCAAGCCAAGAACCAAAAACTAGAAACCAACAAAAGTGCTTAAAAAGATATGAAAAAACCGTAAAAATGAACTCAAAGCAAAAGCAACAGAAAACAAGAATTTTTTTTGGGATTTTCACTTATAATGGAAGGAAACAAAATTCAAGAAGACAAGCATAAAACTACCCAAGAAATGGAATCAAGAAAAATGAGTCTCAATAGTGCTTCAAAGTGCTCAAGACAACTATGCTACTTTCGTAGCAGGATCCAAATGAGAGAGAAGAAGAAAAAACTCAAAAAATTGATTCAGTATAGTAGAACAATCTTTTAGCGAACAAAAATTCAAAAAACCAAGAAAGGTTTCTTCAAGATTCGCTACAAGGCTAGTCCAAGAAATCAAGAAAAGCTAGGTAGTCAAGAAGGGAAAAGACCAAAATCAAAGCAATGCATAAGGCCAAAAATAGAAAACAAGCAGAGGCTCACTGTTATGAATGGTCAGAATAGCCAAGAACTCCAGGAAGAGATCCTCGTGCTACAGCCACAATCGTAATCACACAAAATAGGAAATTTACCAAATGGCTAGGTTTTCACAAGAGCAAGAGAGAAATGGATATGCAACCACAATAAATACAGTCCAGACACCTTCAAGACACCATAGAAGTGGTCAACCATAGACAGAAAAAACCACAGAGGTTTAAAACTCAAAATTTCAAATTTTCTGAGGCATACACAGTTTTGCAGTATGCAACAAGTGTGTATACACGACTGTAAATAAATAAAATCATGTATATGTTGTGAAAACAACTCCAAAAATATAAGAAAATAGATATCAACGCCTTAGAAATAAGCCACTTCGAGAGGGCAACCTCCAATACATTACATGAATGAAAAATTCTTGGATGATACAAATGACCAAAACCTCCTTCCATATATAGGAGTCCATGGGGCCACAATGTAATCCTAGCCGACCTAACAATAATAATTTAAGATCACAATAATAACAATATTGGGGTTACAGGGTTACAACAATAACAATAAGGGGGGCTACACTAACATAATAAGGGACTACACTATTAATATAGGGACCTAACATGCCCCTCTCCTTCAAAAAAGTGTTGTCCTCAATGCTTCAATAGCTCCGAGATATTTTGTATAAAATTCTCATCCTCCCATGTAGAATCTTCAATGGGTAAGTTCTTCCATTTAATGAGATACTCTGAAATTGATCGATTTCATAGTTGTCGAGTTCTTGTTTCCGTGACTGCTTCAGGTTCAAATATGGTTTTTCCTTCCTCATCAAGTTCTGGCAATATTGTTTGAACTGGAATTTTGTCCCCTATAACCTTTTTTAAGCATGAAGTGTGCGAAAGTAGGATGCACTCGCGAAGAAGTAGGAAGCTCCAATTTGTATGCCATAGTACCAATATTTTGCAAAACCTTGTAAGGACCATAGTACTTTGGAGATAATTTATTATCCTTCTTAGCTTGCTTGAGGGAAATTTGTTTGTATGGTTGTAGCCGTAAAAATACCCAATCTCTCACATCAAAAATTCTCTCACTGCGATGTTGATCTTCATGTTGTTTCATTCGATTTTGTGCCAAATTTAGGTTATCCTTTAAGAGTTGGAGAACTTCTTGTTGATGCTTGATGTGATCCTCCACTGCTTGAACCCTAGAATTTTCCCTTAAAGAAGATGTGATGGATGGTGTATGATATCCATAAAGTGCCATAAATGGGGTCATTTTTGCTGCAATATGGAAGGAAGTGTTATACCACCATTCGGCGAGAGGTAACCACTTGAACCATTGTGCTTGCTTATCAGATACAAAAAAATGAAGATATCCTTCCAAACATTTATTCACTATCTCTGTTTAACCATTAGATTGAGGATGATAAGATGAGCTATGAGCTAGTTGAGTACCCAAACAAGAAAATAATTACATCCAAAAATTTCCTGTAAAAATGGGATCTCTATCACTTACAATAATCTTCGGGTTTCCATGTAGCTTTTGAATTGTTTCCATAAATGCGGTAGAAATTGTACTCACTTTAAATGAATGAGATAATGCACAAAAGTGTGCATACTTGGTAAGTCTATCAACTACCACCATGATGACACTCCTTCCTTTAGACTTAGGTAAACCTGTGATAAAATTCAATTAAATCTCCTCCCAACGTTGACTTGGAATGGATAAAGGTTGTAGAAGACCCGGGGTCTTAATTGTCTCAAATTTATTTTGCTGGCAAACCAAACATTCTGCCACAAAATTCTGAATATCATATTTAAGGCCATCCCAAAAAAATTATTTCTTCACCTTGTGGTAAGTTTTTAAAAATCCTGAGTGTCCTCCTAAAGGAGAAGTGTGCAATTCCAAAATAATATTTTGTTTTAGTTTGGAATTCTTGCAAATATATAAGAGATCTTTGTACCATAAGGAATCATTTTTCCAACTAAATGTATCAGATGTACTAGGATCTTGCTGCAATTTTTGAATGAGAGTCCACACTTCTTCGTCCTTCTTCCATTCATCCCTTGCTTCAGTTATCCAATCTGGTTGGATAATTGAAATGACACAAAGCAATGCGTCCACCTCTTAATCCTTTCTTGAGAGTGCATCTGCAACAACATTTAGCTTCCCTTTAGACAATTTCAAAGTCATAACCCAACATCTTTGTGACCCATTTTTGCTGCTCTTCTGAAGATAGTCTTTGTTCCAAAAATTATTTAAGACTATCATGATCAGTTTTTACCTTGAAGTGTCTTCCCATTAGGTAAGGTCTCCATTTCTTCAGCGCATGTAGTATTGCCAACATTTCCTTCTCATAAATAGCCTTTTGTAAATAATTTCCTTTGATTGAATGACTTTCAAAAGCAATGGGTCTTCCTTCTTGCATTAAAACAACACCAATTCCATTTCCTGAGGCATCACATTCCACAATAAAGGTTTTTGTGAAGTCTGGCGTAGCTAAGACTAGTGCTAGTCACATTTCCTCTTTAAGATGTTCAAAGGCCTTAGTTGCTTCAAGAGTCCATGAAAATGCATCTTTCTTCAATAGTGTTGTTAGAGGTGTTGTTATTCTCCCATAATTCTTAACAAACTTGCGATAATACCCTGTTAACCCGAGAAATCCGCGCATCTGCTTTACGGTTGTGGGGACTTTCCATTCCTTAATGGCTTTAATTTTGTTAGGGTCTACCTTAACACCCTCGTGAGATACAATATGACCCAGATATTCCACCTCTTGTACTCCAAAGAAACATTTGTATGTTTTTGCATATAAGTGTTTCTCCTCTAATAGTTTGAGTACCCTGTCAACATGTTGAACATGATCCTTCCAAGACCTGCTGTAGATTAGTATATCATCAAAAAATACTAGCACACATTTTCTAAGTAAGGGTTTGAAAATGGAATTCATCAACCCTTGAAATGTAGAAGGTGCATTGGTAAGGCCAAAAGGCATGACCAAAAATTCATAATGACCCTCATGATTTCGAAATGCTATTTTCGGAATATCTTCAGTCTTCACTCTAATTTGATGATATCCTAAACAAAGATCCAACTTGGTAAAATAAATTGATCCATGTAATTCATCCAATAATTCATCAATCATGGGAATGGGAAATTTATCTTTAATAATGAGCTTATTGAGATCCCTATAATCCGGACACATGCACCGTGATCCATATTTTTTGTGCACCAATACTATTGGAGCAGAGAAAGAAATTTTACTAGGTTGAATTATACCAGCCTCTAACATTTCTGCAATCATACGTTCAATTTTTCTCTTTTGGACATAAGGATATCTGTAAGGCCTGATGTTTGGAGGAACACTTCCTGGAATCAAATGAATAGCATGATCATGATCACGAATAGGTGGGAGTCCTTTGGGAGTATCAAACACCTTGGAATAATTGTCCAAGACTTTCTGGAGATCTGGAGAAATAGATGATTTTGATGTTGGAACTTCTAGTGAGCATAATTGTGCAATTACGCCTCGTTGTTCTTTCTTTAGAAGCTTTTTCATGACATTAGAGCTTATTATCTTTCCTGGCTTCCCTATGATACCCCGTAATTCGATTTCGTTTCCTTCCGAAAAAAATTTCAAGAAAAGTTCCTGAAAACTAAAAGCTACCATCCCCAAAGATTGTAACCATTGCACTCCTAGTACAACATCAGCACCTCCCATTGGTATGGAAAGCATTAGACTATTCAATACATATTCCCCCATGGCTAGCTTGATATTATGGCATTTTCCAGAGCAATTTATAGTTCCTCCATTTGCAACTTTGTTGGAAATATGATGCAGTGTTGTCGTCCTTGATGGCAACCCACTAATGGAGATGAAGACATGCGTCTATTGACATGTGTTGTCCTTGATGGCAAACCACCTGATGAAGTTATGCTTGACTTGATGGACTTAGTAAATGAGGTAAATCTGATATGATATAATGTGTGTTGATCTTGAAAGGCAACCCACCTGATGAAGATGATGACAACTTGATGAAGTTGTGCTTGAAAAGAATATGTTCTTGATAAAGGAAATATGATGTTTCTACAGTGTGTACAGAAGGCAATGAAGAAAGGATTTCAGAATGTACTCAAAGTATGATGAAAAAGAATATGTCTCTTGGTATACGCGGATTGGCCTAGGGGAAGTCGCGTATGCACGCGGAAAAGAACGTGCCAAGTCGCGTATGGGCAAAAGCGCTCAAAAAGTGCAAAACCAGGGGTAACCACCATGGTATTGACCCATTGTATTGGGTAATGATCCGCCTAATTGACCCCGTCCAGAGAGTTTTGGGCTTATGGTATTGTTTTGGTCCATGGTATTGAAAAAGGGGCTCATGGTATTGACAAAGGGTAATCATATATAAGGAGAAGAAATTCATTGTGCAAATGATGAGTGTGGGTGCAAGATGTCTGAGCTTGAATGAATACTTCTCTCTGAAGTATATCTGAATGGAAAGGGTTACACTTGAATGATAGATCTGAATGTATGATGCACCAATGATGAAGAAGAGGATCTAGATCTGAATTGCTCTTGTATTTGCTAGATCTGATTATGGAAGGCTTAGATCTGTGATGAGGCGAACATCTAGGCGAACATCTGTCTGAAGTAAAGGGTTGAATCTGAGGTGAATGTCTGATCTGATGAAGTATGCTGCTCTGTAATGTTTAAATATCTATACGCTACTTCGCCGCGGAGGAAGCGCGTATATACGCAGATTCGCCGAAGAGAAAGCGCGTATGCGCAATAAAATATACACTGAGGTATACGCTGGTTTGTATGGACGGAAGCGCGTATATACGCGACATCAGTGACGTGAAAGCGCGTATGCAAACTAGGGTTTGCTGAAGCAAAGGGTATGAAATATCTGATCTGTTCTGCTGTGTTTCTGCTATCTGATCTGTGTTGTTAAGTATCTGTTGGTGATGTATGTCTGTGCTTAAAAGTATGAAAGGGTCCAGTGTGAAAATATGATGAAACGTGGCCTGCAAGTGTTGTTATATTGAAGGTGTTGGATCCAGTGTGAAAATTGATGAAACGTGGTCCAAGGTGGTGCTGAGGGTTGTAGCCTTCAGTCAGGGGGTTGTAGCTCCCTTCCAGGTGAGGCTGGTAAACGAGATCGGGGGGTCGTGGCTCCCTTCCAGGAGAGGCTGGTAAACGAGTCAGGGGGTTGGAGCTCCCTTCCAGGAGAGGCTGGTAAACGAGCGCAGGTGGGTGCCTGCGTGCTGGTCAAGTCTGCGCCAGCACATATGTTGTAAGATGTTTTCTCTATAATAAAATATTGAAGGTTGAGCAACTGCAGCGGTGGTTTTCTCCCGACTTGGGTTTCCACCTAAAAATCCTGGTGTTCATGTGTGATGCTTTGTGTCATGATTTATTCTGTTCTTACTGCACATGTTTACTGCTTATTGAATATCTGATGAATAAATGAAGGAATGATTTGAGTGATGAATTAATGACATATATAGATATATGTGTATACGCTAGTTTCGTAAAGGGTATCCGCGTATATACGCAAGTCTGGTTCAGGAAAGTAGCGTATGCATTTTAGAAGCAGAAAAAGTGAAAGTTTTGAATATGCAGTAAATACTGATTCACCCCCCCCCTCTCAGTATTTTTCCCAACAATTGGTATCGGAGCAAGGTCCTTCTACAGAAGCTTGATCGCTTGAAGGAGATCCGTCACAATGAGAAGTATACATACAAAAGCCTTGCTGAATTTTGGTGCAAAAGTATGGGCTCTCGCAAAAGAATGTGATGAAGAAAAGGGTACCTTTGTGGATTCTTTAGAAGACAATAATCTTCTTGAAGAAAACATTCAACTCAAAGTAAGCCTAGAAGAAAAGAACATAATCATTGAGACTTTTAAAAATCAGCTTGAAGCAAGAGAAAAACGCATGGAGGATCTAGAATGTGAAGTAGTAAGTCTAAGGAAGGATAATGAGAAATTGAATTCTCTCAATCTCGGATTTGCTAAAAGTTCAGAAACCTTGGATGAGATTATCAAGGTACAACGGTCTCCCTTTATAAAAATAGGTCTTGGATATACTGGGGAATCTTCTCAGACATCAGCACCAAATTCTCTAAAAGCAGCCACTGCTGGTTCTCTACATTCAGCCACTCAGCAAGAGAACAAAGGATCTTTACAGGTAAAGCAAGATCACCTCAATTCAAGAAACACTAACGGGGAGATCTTTCAAAATGGCTACAACCAACAGGTAAAGTTTAATAGAAGATTTCATGATCACAGAAATTTCTACTTCAATGGTCAATGTTTCACATGTCACAACTTTGGTCATAAATCTATTCAATGTGTTGCATATAAAACCATCATGACCAGAGAAGCAAGAAAGATCAGGATGAATGATGAACCAAAGAAGAACACCTATAACAATTTTTCTCCTCTCCAAAATGAAGTTGAATGTACTTATTGCAATAACTTTGGTCATGAAGATTCTGAATGCAGGAGCAAGGTCCAACCAAAAGAGCATGTTCCCTCAAGCTCTAAAGTATGGAAAAAGAAAGAATTACCGGTTGAAAATTGTGGGATAGCGTTATTTGCAGAGGGTGAAGAGAATCAATGGTATATTGATAGCGGGTGTTCAAGACACATGACAGGTGACAAAAGCAAGCTGCATACTTATAATGCTCTAGAGAAGGAAAAAAAAGTTACTTTTGGAAATGATACTCCTGCTGTTATTAAAGGAAAAGGGTCAGTATTTCTAAAAGAAAAGGTGAAGGCTAAAGATGTCATGTATGTGGATGGATTAAGGCATAACCTATTGAGTGTTAGTCAAATGTGTGATCAAGGAGCAGAAGTGGTCTTCAGTTCCAAAGAATGTGTGGTTCGTGATCTTGATACAGGTAAAATCATTATAAAAGGAAAAAAAAATCCAAGCAACCTGTATGTACTCAACGGCATAGAACAATGTTACTTAAGCAAATCTTCAGAAAATTGGCTATGGCATCGAAGACTGGGACATCTGAGTTTCTCTCAAATCAAGAAAGCAAGCAAACTTCAAGCTGTTCGTGATCTTCCCAAAATCAATCTTCCAGAAAGTACCATATGCAAATCTTATCAATTTGGTAAGCAGACCAGAGTCCGATTTAATGCCAAAGAAGGTTCATCAAGTAAGCCTCTTGAACTCATTCATACTGACATCTGTGGACCTATGAGGAAAAAGTCATTACGTGGGGAAGAATACTATATCCTATTTATTGATGACTACTCCAGAATGTGTGAGATCGTGTTTATTAAACACAAAGATGAAGCCTTTGAAAAATTTCAGAAGTACAAAGCACTGGTAGAAAATGAATTGGATTCAAAAATCAAGTGTCTTAGATCTGATCGAGGAGGGGAATATTCATCAAATGAATTCTTTGAATTTTGTGAACAACATGGCATTAAAAGACAGTTCTCTGTAGCAGGCACTCCACAACAAAATGGTGTAGCAGAAAGAATGAATAGAACAATTGTTCAAATGGCCAGAGCTATGCTTACTGACTCTAATGTTCCTAACATGTTTTGGAGTGAGGCAGCTCGTGCAGCAGTTAACATTCTCAACAAGGCTCATGTTCGGGTAAACAGTGATAAAACTCCATATGAACTCTGGTATGGCAAATCTCCCACTGTAAAGCATTTTAAAGTTTTTGGAAGTAGATGCTTTATCAAAAATAATGATGAAAAACTTGGCAAGTTTGACCCTAGATCATATGAAGGGATACTTCTTGGCTACTCATCTTCAAGCAAAGCATTCACATGTTACAATAAGAGGCTTCAAAAGGTTGTTGAATGTATTGATGTTGTTATTGACGAGTCTCCTGCAGCTCCTAAAGAAGAAAAACAAACAACAGAAGAAGATGATGATGACATATGGCCTTCTACATCAGATGGAAATGATATAGACAGTGAATCAAATGAAGAACCTGAAAATGATTTATCTGAAAAAGCTCCATCCAGATATGTTCAAAAGAATCATCCCGAATCTCAAATTTTGGGAGACAAGGAATCAGGTGTACGAACAAGGAGAACTCTTGCGGGATCTTCTAGTAATTTGGCACTTCTATCCACAATTGAACCACAGAATGTCAATGAAGCTAGCAAATATGAATGTTGGAATAATGCCATGGATGAAGAAATTGAGCAAATTGAAAAGAATGACACTTGGGATTTGGTACCAAGACCTCATGATAAAAATGTCATTGGAACTAAATGGATTTTCAAGAACAAGTTAAATGAGAATGGGGATGTTGTAAGAAACAAAGCTAGACTAGTTTGCAAAGGGTATACTCAACAAGAAGGTATAGACTTTGAAGAAACGTTTGCTCCTGTAGCTAGACTTGAAGCCATAAGAATGTTTCTTGCTTTCTCAAGCTATCAACGAATCAAAGTTTATCAAATGGATGTTAAGTCTGCTTTTCTTAATGGTGATCTAGAAGAAGAATTTTATATAGAACAACCGGAAGGATACATTTTGGGAAATGATGCAAATCTTGTTTGTAGACTTAAAAAGGCTCTGTATGGACTCAAACAAGCTCCAAGGGCTTGGTATTATCGTCTTGACAAATATCTTCATCAACAAGGATTTTCAAAGGGGTCTGCTGATAGCAACTTATACACAAAAGTTGAAAATGATAAATTATTGATTGTAGTTGTATATGTTGATGATATCATTTTTGGGAGCAACGAAGAATCTATGAGTCAAAAATTTGCTTCTGTCATGCAGCAAGAATTTGAAATGTCTTTACTTGGGGAACTAACATTCTTTCTTGGCTTGCAAGTGCATCAATCTGCGGATGGTATATTTCTATCACAAGCAAAATATCTTAAGCAAATTCTGAAGAAGTATGGCATGGAAGAATGCAAACCTGTAAGTACACCAATGATAACCGGAAGCAGTCTCAGTTCTAATGATGATTCTCCCACTGTGAATCAACCAGAATACAGATCGATGATTGGAAGTCTACTTTATCTCACTGGGACCAGACCAGACATTATGCATGCTGTTGGGATTGTTGGACGATTCCAAGCTAATCAAAAAGAGTCTCACCTTCAGGCTGTCAAAAGGATATTCAAATATCTACAAGGAACTCAAGACTTTGGTCTATGGTATCCAAAGGATGCTGATCTTACTCTTCATGCTTACACTGATGCAGATTGGGCTGGAAGTGTTGATGATCGGAAAAGCACTAGTGGTGGTGCATTTTACATGGGGCCACGGTTAGTATCTTGGTTCAGCAAGAAGCAAAATTCTATTGCCTTATCAACAGCTGAAGCAGAGTATGTAGCTGCCGCATCTTGTTGCACTCAACTCCTATGGATGATGCAAACCTTGCAAGATTTTCAAATCAAATGTGAAACTCCTATCTCCATTATGTGTGATAATACAAGTTCCATCAGTATCTCAAAGAATCCTGTTATGCATTCGAAAACCAAGCACATTCCCATCAAATATCATTTCCTACGTGAACAAGTGCTTGAGAAAAAAGTGAAGTTGGAGTATGTTACCTCCAAAGAACAAGCTGCTGATATCTTTACCAAACCTCTGCCCAGGGAAGTGTTCGAGTATCAAAGACAGAAGCTGGGAGTGGTCTCTGCCAGTCAAAAGAAAAAATCTGCATAATTTTTAGAAGATGGCTTGGGATACGCGGGTTTCCTGAAACACAGTCGCGTATGTACGCGAGTTCTTGCACATAAAACCGCGTATGTTTGGTTGCTGACAATTTTTGGTTGGATCAGCTCTCTTCAGCACAGCTGCAGTGCTGTTTGGTATCTCTGATACTGTTTGGTAGCTCTGGTGGTGTTCCAGTTCTCATAATTTTGTTTCTATTGTTTTGATGAAGATGCCTTGATGATTTGTTGGTGGAAGTTTTCAGGATGCACAATCTAAGGGGGAGCCTTAGTCTTTTGGAAAAATTGCTTGGTTGCACAGATTCAGGGGGAGCATTAGCATTGCTAAGTATAATGCATTATTGGCATTATGATGGTTCTGTTATATGATCTCTCTTGAGGTCTTCTTGGTATTGGTCATGAAAAGTCATATTTGTATTTTTGATGAAAAGGTCATGTTGAGACCCTTGATGTAAAATCTGCAATATTCAATCATGTATGTCAAATTTTGTAAACCCACTTGGTTGGGTAGCTGAATTGAAATGTGTAAACCCACTTGGTTGGGTACTTGAGTCTCATATGTAAATCCACTTGGTTGGATATTTGATGTAAGTATGAGTCTTTGGTGATAGGAAGAGTCATGTACTTTATTGAAAAATATGTTTGAAGATTCAGCATGAACTAAGGGGGAGCTTGGCCACTTCAGCATATATCAGTTCTACAAAATGTTTCTTCCACATGAGGAGAAAAGGGGGAGAATGTTGGTTTTCATCCGCTGGTTTTACCCTTTGCCCTTGATGTCAAAGGGGGAGAGTGACATGGTGTTTGAATGAAGAAAAGATAATGATGTCAAATATTTGGGAGAGTAACCAAACACCATCATGGTTGCCATCAAGTCCAAAGGGGGAGATTGTTGGAAATATGATGCAGAGTGTTGTCCTTGATGGCAACCCACTAATGGAAATGAAGACATGCGTCTATTGACATGTGTTGTCCTTGATGGCAAACCACCTGATGAAGTTATGCTTGACTTGATGGACTTAGTAAATGATGTAAATCTGATATGATATAATGTGTGTTGATCTTGAAAGGCAACCCACCTGATGAAGATGATGACAACTTGATGAAGTTGTGCTTGAAAAGAATATGTTCCTGATAAAGGAAATATGATGTTTCTACAATGTGTACAGAAGGCAATGAAGAAAGGATTTCAGAATGTACTCAAAGTATGATGAAAAAGAATATGTCTCTTGGTATACGCGGATTGGCCTAGGGGAAGTCGCGTATGCACGCGGAAAAGAACGTGCCAAGTCGTGTATGGGCAAAAGCGCTCAAAAAGTGCAAAACCAGGGGTAACCACCATGGTATTGACCCATTGTATTGGGTAATGATCCGCCTAATTGACCCCGTCCAGATAGTTTTGGGCTTATGGTATTGTTTTGGTCCATGGTATTGAAAAAGGGGCTCATGGTATTGAAAAAGGATAAACCTATATAAGGAGAAGAAATTCATTGTGCAAAATAGGTGTGTGGGTGCAAGATGTCTGAGCTTGAATGAATACTTCTCTCTGAAGTATATCTGAATGGAAAGGGTTACACTTGAATGATAAATCTGAATGTATGATGCACCAATGATGAAGAAGGAGATCTAGATCTGAATTGCTCTTGTATTTACTAGATCTGCTTATGGAAGGCCTAGATCTGTGATGAGGTGAACATCTAGGCGAACATACGTACGATAAAGGGTTGAATGCGAGGTGAATGTGCGATGCGGTAAGAAGTATCTTGCTGCGCCAATGATTGAAGATCTATGCGCTACTTCGCCGCGGAGGAAGTGCGTATATACGCAGCTTCAGCGAAGAGAAAGCGCGTATGCGCAATAAAATATACACTGAGGTATACGCTGGTTTGTGTGGACGGAAGCGCGTATATACGCGACATCAGTGAAGAGAAAGCGCGTATGCAAACTAGGGTTTGCTGAAGCAAGGGGTATGAAATATCTGATCTATTCTGCTGTGTTTCTGCTATCTGATCTGTGTTGATATGTATCTGTTGGTGACGTATGTTTGTGCTTAAAAGTATGGAAAGGGTCCAGTGTGAAAATATGATGAAATGTGGCCTGCAAGTGTTGTTCTATTGAAGTGGTTGGATCTAGTGTGAAAATTGATGAAACGTGGTCCAAGGTGGTGCTGAGGGTTGTAGCCTTCAGTCAGGGGGTCGTAGCTCCCTTCCAGGTGAGGCTGGTAAACGAGATCGGGGGTCGTAGCTCCCTTCCAGGAGAGGCTGGTAAACGAGTCAGGGGGTTGGAGCTCCCTTCCAGGAGAGGCTGGTAAACGAGCGCAGGTGGGTGCCTGCGTGCTGGTAGAGTCTGCACCAGCACATATGTTGTAAAATGTTTTCTCTATAATAAAATATTGAAGGCTGAGCAACTGCAGCGGTGGTTTTCTCCCGACTTGGGTTTCCACCTAAAAATCCTGGTGTTCATGTTTGATGCTTTGTGTCATGATTTATTCTGTTCTTACTGCACATGTTTACTGCTTATTGAATATCTGATGAATAAATGAAGGAATGATTTGAGTGATGAATTAATGACATATATAGATATCTGTGTATACGCTAGTTTCGTTCCGCGTATATACGCAAGTCTGGTTCAGGAAAGTAGCGTATGCGTTTTAGAAGCAGAAAAGGTGAAAGTTTTGAATATGCAGTAAATACTGATTCACCCCCCCCCCCTCTCAGTATTTTTCCCAACACAACCATCACTTGACATTCTGGTGCTGGGTTTAGGAAACAATTCAATTCCTTGCCTACCTTACAATGAATAAAATTATGGGTACTACCTGAATCAATCAACATTATTACATTTTTCTTCTTGATCTATCCTTCTATATTGAGAGTTTGAGGAGTGGTAATTCCTGCCAATGCATTACATGATATGGTTGGACTCATTTCTTCCTCTACTAGGATTTCCTCCTGGTATATATCCTCTACTTTTGAATTTTCTTCTTCATTTTCTTCCTCCTCTTCACAATCAATGTAAAATAATTTCTTCTCAGCGCACTTATGACCTTTAGTGTATTTGCTATCACAACTGTAGCAAAGCTCTTCTGCTCTTTTTTCTTCCAATTTTTGTGGTGTCAACCTTGTAGGTTGTGGAAGTCTATGAGTAGCAACACTTCCATATTTATAGATGTGAGTGGTAGGTTTCCTTGTTGCCATAATTTTACATTCAATTTTTCTTGCCAACCTGAATTCCTTCTCCAATGAATCAGGATCCCAAGCGTGAACTTCATGTTAGATGTTATTCTTCAAAGTCCCTATGAAGACATCAATCCTATGTTGCTTTGGAATATCAGTTACCCTTATATTCAATTTTTGGAAGTCCTCAATGTGATCCCCCACTAAAACCTTTTGTTTGAGATTTATCATTTGGTTAAAGAAGGTGTTGCTCTTTGTATCCTCATAATGTGCTATCATTTCCTCCGTAAAAATTGAGCAAGTGACAATTTTTTTACAAGAGAAAAGCCATCGATACCATACAAATGTATTTTGTTCTAAATGTAAAGTTGCAATGTGTACCTTTTGTGTGTTTTGCACATTATGGAGATCAAAATATTGCTCCATCTGTAGTATCCATGTTACGAGATCCTTTACATCAAACTTCCTCATATCCATATTTGGAATATGGCGGTTCTTCAATCCAACATTAGAGTTGATGAAATCATGATTAACATGTATTTTATTCTCATCATGAGTTTCCTCTACTACCTTTTCGCCATTAGGAATCATTTCTTGTATCAACTTTTTCAAACCTTCCATGTCCACTTTTAGATCATTCTTCATGTTTTCCATGTTGTCTTTCATTTTTTCTTCCATGTCCTCCATCTTAGCTTCCACAACTTTCTTCAAACCATCCATATTATTCTTCAAACCATCCATCTTCACTTCCATTCCTTTCTTCAAAACTTCCATTTCAATTTTTGCTGCTTGTTGTGAGAGAAAAATTTGGTGCACTTGCTCTTGTAATTTTGATAGATCATGTTGTAATTCTTCATCTTCATGAGTCATAGTAGAGCCTTCTGAAGGCTTAATGGGTGTTGAATTATTTTTACAGAGAATTTTTATTTTTTTTATGAACCCAATACTGATATCTATTCTACAATATGCCCTTGGAATCAATTCAAATTGATTCTTCAAACAAGACTTATGCAATTCAGAAAAAAAATACACACCTTTGTCTTGCTTTTGAAGAGCTCGATATTGAAATTACATTATCTTTGTGATTACGACCCTTCAATATCTGCGATTTGGTGCTGAGGTAGCCTTCTGAATCCTCTTTCAAATTCCACAGGTCCGACCTTATTTGGATTCTCCAAGAAAAAGTTATGTCCAATCTCCCACAATGACCTAATTATGGACTAGCTTAGTAGAGCGAACTTGTACGACTTGCCACGTGTCAGTGTTTCATCCTTCAGCTCTGAAATTGATAGCAAAGAAACTAAATTCCATGTACTTGTGGCCACTTTTTACAACACTCCAATATGATTCCCAGAGAGAGAGTTATGAAGCTTTTACCACGATCACCTCTTTGAGATGAAATTTGAGAGCCTGAAAAAGCACTACCTTCCACAGATCATATCTCCGCAAATATTGCGAACCAAGCTCTGAAATGTTGTCACATGTTTCCTCAGGATTTCAGCTTCATTCCCTAAGAATTTCAGATTCTGAACCTTCGTATAAAAAACGTTATAGCGAAAATTCCACGATGATCTGTTTATGTTAAATTCGGGAGCCTGCAAAATGACCTAACTTCCACAGATCATATCTCCAAAAATATTGCGAACCAAGCTCTGAAATTTTGCGAAGATTTTCTTCTTGATTTTTTCTTTGCACTCTAAAAATTTCAGCTTCTAAACCTTCATAGAAAAATTTTTAGAGTGAAAATGCCACAATGACCTGTTTGGAACAGCAAAACCCTAGAATCCCAAAGCTCTGATACCAAATGTTGTGAAACCAGCTCCAAAAATATAAGAAAAGAGATATCAACGCCTTAGAAATAAGCCACTTTGAGGGGGAAACCTCCAATAAATTACATGAATGAACAATTCTTGGATGATACAAATGACCAAAACCTCCTTCTATATATAGGAGTCCATGGGGCCACAATGTAATCCTAGTGGGGCCACAATGTAATCCTAGTCGACCTAACAATAATAATTTAAGGGCACAATAATAACAATATTGGGGCTACAGGGGTACAAAAATAAAAATAAGGGGGGCTACACTAACATAATAAGGGACTACATTATTAATATAGGGACCTAAAAATATATGCAGGTTCTTTTGAAAGATATAGGAGGTATACATGATTGTGCAAAGAATAAGTAATGTATGTAAACAGAAATAAGGAAAAAAGAAAAATTGAAGCCTGATCGAGAGACCAGGTCTTCTATTTGATTGAAAAAAGACTTACTAGACTGTAAAAGTGATAAACCTATCATGGTATCTACAAGATAGATAAAACAACCCAAACTAGGAAATACACGAATGTAATCCCCAGCAGAGTCACCAGTTTTGTTATGGGAAATGTTACCCTAAGATATTGGGTTGATAAACCTTCACAGATCAGGGGTATGTCATCACAAGAAGGACTCAATTAACCAACTTCTATAATTTAAAATAGGGAATAAGGATTACAGATCTTACCGATTTATCCTTCGGTTGGAGTAGATCCCACGGGGTTCAAACCCCCTCCAAATCCTTGTGCTCCAGAACCTACAAACCAACAAAGAACAAGCACAAAAACCTAGTTGTACAACATATATATTTTCTATATGTTAGCAAAAATCATGCATAATCTCATAAAAATAACAATAAATGAACTATTTAACATCATTAAGCATGTATAATAAATAAATGATACGTGAACATCAGGAACAAGATGGAACTTCTTTTATAGATAACATGTACAATAAACAAATGTGGAGAGATCACCTAAAATCTGCCATGACCTCGATCATACCATCCTCTGGATTCATCCAACCCTAGCCTCGCATAACTTCTTCCAAGAATAGTGCACAATGGATGTCACATAGGATGAGTGAACATCTCAAGGAAACAAGGGTTTCCTGAAAATCTAGCAAGTGTAGGAGGCACAGGGGAAATGTCAGAGTTATATAGGGCTATAATGGGGTATAATATCTATAATTCTCTCTCTTCTTCCCTTAGGCCATTCCCTTGACAGGTTTTTATACTCCCTCAAATTTCTTTTTTTAGTTGGGGAACAATTAGGCCACGGGCTAGGGTAGTTAAGTTACGTGAACAATAGTAAACCCCGCCTCAAAAGTAGGGAAATTATATATTTTTTAATATTTTAAATAGCATATGTGGGTTCTCTATGTATGGACTCACATGTATACATGGAAAAGTCTGGGCAGAGTCGCATATGGGTTTTATTTTTATTTTTTTGAGAAATATTATCAAGTCTGAATGGAAGGGTTGCGGAGGGCCAATGCATAAGTCATCAAGTATATAATGGTGATAAATGATGCTATAACAATGTCATAAGTATATCTTAAAGTTCCTAAACTATATTCCACCCCGCTCTTCATTAACACTCCCCTACCCCACCATCTAATCACCCGTCCCATCATCACTAAACACACCCCATCTTTTGTCCCATCCCTGCGCCCTCCTCTTCATTCAAGTGCCCATAGAGATTTTTAGCCCCCCCTCATCCTCCAAACATTAACATCAAGGGGGGGAGGTCCAAAATAGATGTTATTCTAAATCTTCCCGCTCACTACGTGTCACGCACCAACGATTTCGCACCCCCCCCCCCACCACTCCTTACCACTTAACTCTCATACCCCCCTGCGAAAAGAAGTTTTCCCCCACAACCAAACCACTACGTCTCTAACTATTGTATAACCATTGCACCATGGCTGCACATTCCTATCCCCTCCATATAACCAGTTATAGGCTCGGCATAGGCCCGTTGGATAATTAATGGCTCAGGGCATTACCCAACGTGCCCGTGCCATGTCAACGGTCGCCCAATCACTTCATAAAAAAAAATCCCGCACCTTTTGGCAAGGTTTACCATTTTTATTGCATCCTATTATTGTAGGTGATCAATTTTTAAAGGTTTTATAGCAAAAGATAGGTGCAGAGAAGCTTTCAGTTCTCTGCAGGATCAATTAGAAGTCCCTTTCCACTATTTCCCCTCCCCATTATGATCTTCTAAAGCTCCCTCTCTTCATTCCATTCTTCTTTTAAGCCCATTCTTCTCTACAACAATGAAAAACAGACTTAGATTATTTACAGAGTACAAAAATGCCTCTAAAGAAGGATCAACATCCCTTTAATCCTATGGTTTACCCCCAGGTAAACCTGGATCATGTGGCTCTGGTAGACAGAGACTATAAAATCCATGAGATAGAGTCAAATTTCGATTTATTCAATCTACTGATGTCTTGAGGATAAAATAATAGATGAAGTTGATGATATATGCTTATGGGAGACCAAGTTTCCCTATTTTATATTCCAGAAGACCCATAGTTGCCCGAAATTTATTAGGAAACGTCATGCATGTTATGACATTAACCAAAGAGCTGTAGTAGCCCCCACAAGGGAAGTTATCTTTATTGAAATTTCCCAGTCAATCCTACAAATGATGCACGCTCCCACTATTGAAGAAACCATCCCAATTTCTTATGAAGCTCTCACCGAAATGTATCAAAAGCTGGAATTTGCTAGAAAATCCAAAACATTAGATATTTTCATGGATACTGATGCCCCAATGCCCAAAAATAATCCTCCATATCCCTCTTCCACTTTCCTTGATAGAACCCAACATATTGTTATTGTCTTGTCATATTTTCTAGGGTATCATTCAGACCAAAGGAAAGATGAGGGTATGATAGGTTTTCTGTCTATTCTTTCATCAGATTATAAACCTTCAATCATGTTAAACTTTAGCCAATTATTGGCTGATGTCATCCATGATAAACTCCTAAAGCTTCACATAAAGGAAGTGTTCAAATACACTTCAGTTTCAGTCTATATGTTTGTCTATTTTCAGGCTAGCAAATTCCAGTTTGAAATGACAAAGGTTAATGATGACTCTGAGCCTTGATCAGTCATATTTTGGACAACTATGTTATGAAGGATCAGAATAATTATACTTAAAATACATTTGTTGATGCATTTGTGCATCTAGCATTGAACATACTTAGAAGTACAATAGAACCCAGGATTAATGAGGAAATTAAGAAAATCATGCAGCTACTAGATTAGGTGAGAACTGGAGATTGGTACTTGTACCAAAATTATACTGAGACTAAAATATATGGATGTGATTTGGCCCCCTAAAAGCTTCCAAAGTTCCTCCCTATGAGGATATTTTCCCTAGAATATGTAAGGAATATTATCAATGCAGATGAGGTGCACTTTTTATCTGCTAAGAATAAATCCCAATTTAGGATCAAGTCCCAAATTGGTCCTTTTATTTGTAAAAGAAAAGCATTAGGAGAAGAGGCTCATAAGATCACAAGGGACACGAAATTCAATCACAGTTTCACTTGGTCATATGACCCACTAGGTATCATCTCCAAGAAAAGGGTGGAGAACAAATCAACCCCATAAATCCACACCCACAGGCTTGAGATAGAGAAATTTATGAATCAAGCAGAGTGGGAAGCAAATACACTATAGGAGGCTGAAGAATAGGTGATATCCACCTCAAGAATTCAGAACCCTACTCTACAGGAAGAGCAGATTGTAGAAGGAAAAGAAGACAAGGAAAAAGATCTAGAGAAAGAGATTGGAAGGAAGAGACCAATATATGAGCAGTTTGATATGGAGAGTGATACATCTAGCATAGGATTTAAAATGATGTACAGAAATAGAGCTAGAGTCCACATGGACATTGACCAAAGCGGTGAAAAATAGTATCAGACAGTCATCACCATCTGGGATTCTCCAAGTTCATCTTGATCTGGTGGCCAAACCATATTTTCAACATATTCAACCATCATTCCATTCAAGTAGTAGAACTTGCAAACTCCTACATCTACTATTACTACAGGGGGAAAGGAGGAGAAAATATATGATACATTTAGAGAAATCAAAAGAAATAATGAAACCCTAAAAACAAACACCTACAACCAGTTTTGGAAAAAAAACAAGAAGTTCACAAAGTAGGCTTTTATCAGCCTTTGACTCATAGAGAGGAAATATCAGAATGGCTTTCCTAGAAGAACAAATATCTTAGCGTAAAATACCTACACACTTCAAGCATACTACTTTTGAATTTGATGTGAAAGACATCCATCCAATAGAACAAATAGAGATGCATAAACAGACTGGAGAGATGATTTCCTCCACATTGACCATCACTGGCATGATCTTGTCTTAAACGCAGGTATCATTATCCAATTTTCAATCTCAGCTAAAAATGGAGAAGATATATTCTCTGGCCAAAGATATAAGGATCAAATTTTTGGAGGACTTAGTGACAAATATTAGATATGACCCAACTAATGTAGACGCTATGGAAGAGATATTGAAAAATAAGAATGTTGATATAGCAACCCTCAGGAAACAACTCAAACTGCCAGCAATTGAAGACCCTTTCACAAAGGTGGTGAGCCTTGGTATTGCA
The DNA here is from genome assembly GCA_034641835.2 of Pinus albicaulis. Lineage (NCBI taxonomy): Eukaryota > Viridiplantae > Streptophyta > Pinopsida > Pinales > Pinaceae > Pinus > Pinus albicaulis. The sequence continues at coordinate 413,635,076 of CM076572.1, forward strand.
CCAAGAGTGTTGCAACTCCCAGGGGCTACCCTATTTTACTTTATCAACCTAGGTTTCATACAAACTTGGAGGTGACATTGCTATATACACAGTAGATGCATTATGATCATGTCATCCTCTTCTTCTTTACGAAAGGGTGATATTTCTTAAACTATGATAGGGACTGGAAAGTAAATTGCTGGAAGGAAATGACATAAAGGAAACTAAACTAAATTGTTGGAAAGGAATGACAAGAATGAAACTAATTTAATTTTCAAAAAAGGAAATGACTGAAAAGAAACTAAACTATATTTCTGAAAAGAAATGACAGGAATGGAGCTAATTTAATTTTCACGAAAGAAATTAAAGAAAGGAAACTAATTCTAAAGCACACTTAAGTTGGCCAAAGGACTAAATGAACTCTAATTATCATATGGTATACCTACCATGATTCTACCCATGCAACTAAGCTATATATGACTTAATCCTAATTGAAAAAGTGTTGATTTTGTAGCTTGGAGGAAATAAAAGGGCTAAAGAGGCTAATAGAGGGCTTAACACATGAAACAGAGCTTAGGAGTGGAAAGCGGGGGTTTAAACCTTATAAAACCTTATAATATGGTGGAAAGATGCTTTGGAGTGGAATTATTGAAATATGTGATGACATATTTATGATTGGCGGATAGAAGTGCAATATGTGATATCGCAATCGCAATGTGGCAAGGTTGGAGCAGTATAGGTTAAGAGGATCAAAATAAAAACTGTGAAAGGCGATTTGTGATGCAGAAAAGTTCGGAATCGGTGTTTGGAGTGGTACGTCTTAAATAAAAATGGAAAAGGCTGCAGAGAGCGATTTGAGGGGTGGTAAAAACTGCGACCTACGATATGTGATGTCGAAATATCGCAATCAGTAAAAAAAATCGGTAAGTCTTAAAAGGAACCAAATGAAAAATGCGGGATGTGATTTTCGATAGAATAAATATTGCGAGGTGTGGTTGCAAAAAGGGATTGCAGTAATTCTTCAAGGAAAAGGGGAAAATAAGTGAAGTTTGATTGCGATAGTGGTCATTTCGAGGTGGAAAGGCGAAGGTCAAACTTTAAAGTGTTTGGAGGGTTTTCAATTTAAAATGGTTGCGATAGCTGTGCAAAGTGAAAAGAATGGATGGGAGGTGAATTTTAAGATTTTGGGGGATTTTTCGAGAACAAAAGGGTGCGGTAGCTGCGATAAGAGAAAAGGAAGGAATTGAAGCATAACAGAGGTGTTTGGAAGTGTAACACAGAGAGGGAAAATGAAACAAGGCAGCATCACAGAGCTTCTCTGGAGTTTTAACAATAATTCCTGCAATCAAGTTGCTGACCCATGCATGAAAAAAAAAATAAGTGCGTGATAAAAACAGTGAAATGAACGACTGAAACTGGTATTTCGATTGTACTCTAATCTCAGAAGCAGTGAACAGAAATCAATTTTTGGGTCTGTGGGAAGGTTTACCCTCCTCAAACTTTATTGATAGAGATGAGAAGGGGGTCTTGATCCATAACATTTTTTGTTTTTCTCCTCTACTCTATTGCTCACAAGAAAATTAAAAACTACAACAGCACACTGAAATAAAAAACTAAGTAGTAGAAAAACTATCAGAAGTAGAACTAATTGAATGACAGAAACAAAACTAGCTTAATGGAATAAAGGAAAATATAGTAACAAGAGAGAAGCTAAGGCACATGGATTGGGCCCTAACCCACGAGCCTAGCTCTTTGAAACTTAAATCAGTCAAATGAAACTAGTTTGATAATTTCATAAAAGAATAACCTCATACATCTTTGAAAGTTTGATCACTAAGTAAAATAACAAAAAGATCAATAGCTTACAACAAAGTTTCAACTAGAATCGACTGGAATTGACTAACTCTTCCTAGCTCTAGCTCTGCTCTATTTAGTCTATAGGGAAGGTACCAATAGCTCCCTAGAAAATAGTGTTTGAGTCCACTTGAATCCAAGTAAACAAAGGTTGAGTGCACTCCTCTTTTAGTTTCTTGGCTACCTCTAGAATTCGAATTGCTAGAGAGGATCCTTGGGGATCCTTTGGCTACCTTTGGAGCTCGAATTGCTGGAGAGAATATTTGGGATCCTTTGGTTGTCTTTGAGTGTTAGGGAGGGTGGAAAATCCTCCAATAATTTCTCCTTGTTGTCTCATCCAAGTTTTTATCATAAAATCATTATAAAAATTCTTAATAAATCATGATTTTCTGCACTCAACCCCATATTAGGTACTCAGAGTATGTTAGCCTTAATCACCACCTATACTAGTGTCATAAAACCAAATAATAATAAAAATGCAAGAAAAAGAGATCTAAGAAGGAAAAAAGGTGACCATTAACCCCTCCAAATATGTCTAATGATGGAGCTCATTATCACCCCCCTACTGAATGGTTGCTCATCCTCTGAGCAACTAATCCTCCTCCTGCATTTCCTTCAATGCTTTATTAGCCCCCCTAATTTCCTGAGGAAAAAATGTGGGATTTTCCCTAAGGGAGTAAAAACCATTATTATTTTCTACATTCTCCCATTCTCTATCTTGTGCATCTATGTCCTTTTCATCATTCAGCCCCAGCAACAAAGGTGTGCTGAGCTTTAGTCCATATTTATGGCCTACATGGACATCTTGTATAATGGTGCCCTTTCCAATGCACCACTCAGTATTTTTGGAGTATGGTACTCCCTGTTCTTGAGGCTGTGAGGGAGGTTGTTCCATCTCTTCTGGCTGGCCATAATGCACTCATCTTCTATCTTCCTAGAAATATCATCAATGTGGACTATTACCTGTGTTTGAATCTAAAGGTAGCTTTCAACTAGTATAGGTTCCCTTTCAATCTCTCGACGGATAAGGATGACTCCTCTTGGGCTGAATAATTCTGGTCTAATATATAAGGGTTCTCTCCTTTTTCTTCCCATGACTCTCAATATTTCTTTTTCTCTAGTGTCCTCATTCATCATCCAATATATTAGAGCCATCAACAGCATATCCCCCATTGTAGGATTGGGGTCCCAAGTATCCATATTTGTTAGCACAAGGTTATGCACATAAAACTCCACCATATTTTCCTGAACAACCATGTTAGCTGGCTTGTAGAAATTCATGAATTTCCTACAATCTTGGAAAGGTAGTGATCCATGGGAGGCGAGAGTTTTTATTAGAAATAGAAGCCATTTCTCCTTGAGGTAAAAAGCATATGAATTAGAAGGGAATCTGTGTTGAAGGGCTTCTATGCATAAGTCTACCATGGTGGGTAATTGCTCCCCTTTTTGCTGCAAGTTCTCCTTCAGTGATACATTCTATGCCTATGCCTTCTGGAGTTTCTCCTTCAGAACTATTTCTTTTATTCTTTCTTCCTCCCTCGGTGATTCTTCAATGATAATCAGCCTCATGGGAGGTGTTTCTGGCTCTCTCTAACTCTTTTCAGCTGGAAAATACATAGAATTCTGCCTTTTTCTCTTTGTGATTAGAGGAGATACAGTGGAAAATACCTCTTTGTATTGAGGGGATGTGGTGTTGTGTTGTCAGTCTGTTTCTTGCCCATTTTCTGCTATCTATATGACTTCTATGTCCATCTCTTATGTTTTTCCTTGGCCCTTTGTCTCTTCCTCTTCTTCTTCTTGTTCCTCTTATGGTTCTTCTTCTGGATCTTCTTCTTCTTCTACCTCTTCTTTTGGTTCTTTCTCTTCTACTATAAGGGTAGGAGTGGAATCCTGCCTTATTTGGGTTGCTATAAAAGCTTCCCTGATCATATTTACGAGAGGACTAGGCGATGGGTAGGGTGACGTTGTTCCACCATTGTAGTTGCGTGTTGTTCAAATACGCATCCCACTCTCGGTATTGTTTTTCTATGGCTCCCTTCGGTCTCTTTCCCTCAAAAATTCTCAATTTACTGGTTTGGATGAGATGGGATTTCCTTTTATTAGGTTTTGAAACTAATTTGGGAGTGTTTATGTAACTCGGCTCAGCTCCAGTTTTTGTTGTAGACAATTATTTCCTTCTCCCTGTTAATTCACGATGGACTGTGTGTTTCCTCCCCTCATTCTCCTCTACTCCACTTGATTTAAACTCTTTTGTTTTGCATGACTAGGTTGTGGGAGTTTGCAATTCTTCCTAGTCATACTTCACGATGGTGGCCAAGCTAACTAGCCAATTTTCTGCCCCTTAAAATCTAAGTTTGCAAATTTCATTATTTATGGCTATTATGGATGCATAGCGAGGGGTGAGAAACTATACCTGAGTTTACCTATCATTTCCAAGGCATGTGAAGGAGTTGGATTGAGGAGACAAGCCTTTTAGATGTTGCGTTCTTCACTATTTTATGTTCTCTGAATGAGAAACTTGCAAAATGTGCAGCACTCTGAGTGAGTTACTGATGTTTCCTTGTTGTTTCCTCCTTCTAGAGATGTTGCATGGGGATGGTTTAGATGCCATGGGTAGAACTCTTGTGTTTCTTGGGGTCTTCTTTGTTATTTCATCTCTTGTTTTTCTTGTTGTTCAAGAACAAACTTTTGCACTGTAGGAATTCCCTGATGTCTATAGCAGTCCTAGAGATTAGATGTCTGTTGGAATTTCCTTGCTACATTGTGCTTAGGAATGGAGGTGATGGAAGAAGTTATGAAAATGAATCGAGTGAAAAATAGAAGAAGGGAAAAGAATATGAATGCTTCCTTGTGTTTCCAGAAACCATTAATAACTTGCAAAATAGCAAACATAGAAAACACAGAAATGTAGATGTATTTTTTGTTTTTTGTTTTTTACTTTTCCTTTTTTTTTTTTTGAAGGAAAGTGGGCTGCGTCCATGGAGGTTTTCAACCCATGGACTTGCCTTAGGTGCCTAAGAGAGGTTTTCACCCATGGATATTTATTCTCTTTTCTTTTTTCTCCTTTTTTTTTGAGCAAGTGAGCTACCTCCATCGAGGTTTTTAACCCACAATCTTGCCTTGGGTGCCTCAGAGAGGTTCAACCATGGAGATTTATTATTTTTTGTTCTTTCTTGTATTTTTTTTTTGAGCAAGTGAGCTGACTCCATCAAGGTTTTCAACCCATAAGGCACCTCAGAGTGGTTTTCACTCATGGATATTTATTCTTTTTTTCTTTTCTTTTTTTAGGAGGTGTGGGAAACTATGGATTTTCCCATCACATACACCTCTCTGCTCATTGAATTTACAAACTCTGCCCTTGAAAAAGGCTTATTGTAAATTTTAAGTCTGTGACCACTGACAAGCAAGGGGATCCTTTCCTCATCTATGGTTCTCATTTGAACTGCGCCATTATCAAAACATTTTTCCACTGTGTAAGGTCCCAACCATATTTTCATCAGCTTGCCTTTGAAATATTTAAACCTTGAATCATACAATAGCGACCATTCTCCTTCTTTGAAGGTCTTCTCTTTGACGTTCTTGTCATGCCAGACCTTCCTTTGCAGTTGAAATACCTTCGTGTGAAGAATTTCTTGCATTCTGAACTCATCCAATCCATTTAGTTGCAGCAATATATCTTTTTGGGCATTTTATAGATCCATATTTAATTCAGCTACCATTCTTAAAGTGTTGAATTCAAAATAAACTCAAAGTAGAGCCTTCTTACCATAGACTAGTTCATAAGGAGTGAATCCTGTTTTTGTCTTCCAAGTAGCGTTGTAGGCCCAAGTAGCTTCTACCAATCTCTCTGCCCAATATTTTTTGTTGCTGCTCATAACCTTGGTGAGGATTCTCTCTAAAGCTCTCTTATTCAGTTCTACTTGGCCATTCACCTAAGGGTGATAGGAAGTAGAAGTTCTATGCTTAATCTTGTGCTTCCTAAAAATATTGTCAATGAGGTGAGAGGTGAATTGTGCTCCCTGATTAGTGACTATTTCTCTAGGGTACCCAAACTTGTAAAAAAAAATCTCCCTTAGAAATTATGCTACTTTCTCCTCGGTTTCTACCTTCACTGCTTTTGTTTCAACCCACTTTGTTAGGTTATCAGTGCAGACTATGATATATTTCTTTTGTCCTGATGGTGGATCGATAGGTCCAACAGAGTCCATGCCCGACTTGTGAAATGGCTCAAGAGCCACCTGAGGGTGCAAAGGCATATCATACCTTTGCGTGGGTTTCCCCATCCTTTGGCACTGGTCACACCTGCTGGTGTATCTTCTGGAATCTTGGTGAAGGGTAGGCCAATAGTATCTTGCGTGCAAAACTTTGTAAGCAGCTCTATTTCCAACAAAGTGGCCTCCACATGGGCTGTAATGACATGTAGAGAGGATATCAAAAACTTCTTCCTCCCTCACACATCTCCTTAGGATTTGATCAGGGCCTAGCTTGAAGAGGTTTACCCAATCCATGTGAAAGGGGAACTTTTCCTGATGATTCTGCTCATCTCCCTGAATGAAAGATTAGGAGGGAGTATCCCAGCAACCAAGTAGTTGGATATATAAACAAACCATGGTGAGAGTGTTGATATAGAAAAGAGATGCTCATCTGGCAGCTGGTTATTCGCCATTCCTTCTTCATCTATAGGAAGAGCTAACATGGACAAAAAATGTGCAACGACATTCTCCTTTCCAGGTTTATCAATAATAGTCAAATAAAATTGCTACAAAAGTAACAACCATCTAGTTATCCTAGCATTAACATCTGGTTTTCTCATTAAATACTTGATGGTTGCATGGTCAATGTGAACAAAGTTCTGGTATCCAGTAACATAATTTCTGAAGTTGTTTAATGCATGGACAATGACTAACATCTCCTTCTTAGTAACAATATAATTCAGCTTGACCTTGGACAAATTCTTGCTGATGAAATAAATGACATAAGGGATTTTGTCCTCTAATTTTCCTAATGATGCCCCTACAACTTTGTAGGATGCATCAGTGTGGATGTGGAAAGGCAGAGTCCAATTTAGACCTCAAAGGATAGGGGCAGTAGTCAACTGTGTTGGAAATACTGAGGAGGAGGGGGGGGGGGGGGAATCAATATTCCTTTCAATTAGTATTATTATTAATATTTCAGAGCATTATTTAATCTTCAATTATTATAAGTTTTTTTACAATGATAGTAGTAAAAAAGGAACACAAATGCACACATTGTTTAAGGTGGAAAATCACTCCGGGACAAAAACCACTTAATATTCAACTCCAATTGAAAATAAAGGTCCAACTTCCTAGAATCTAGAAAAGCGTTCTTCTCCAGCTCCCACTGGATGGATGCTCCAACACTCGAGATTCTTCAGTAATCAACTGAACGGATGCCCCAACACCCAATGAGCTACAACTCACCCTAGCACCACCCTACCACCCTATAGAAGAATAAATCAAGAATGGACTCTCATACCAGGGAAAATGGTCCACTTTACAATGATATAGAACGATGTAGAAGAAGAAGACACACTAGAACATAACCCCGACTATGAAACAACCAGCTAATGATGATCCTAGACCTCCCGACACTGCCTCTTCAACTCTTGGCAGATAGACACTTGTACAATTTTTAGAATGATGCATTTACAATGACTTAGTACAATGATATCTTTACAAAGACTGTATGCAGTACTACCCACTTGAAGACTTCATGTGGTGAACTTACTTATTCCATTCTACACCTTGATTGCATTTTTTTTCATGCTACCCTCTGTTGCACCTTACTTTTCTTTGTTGCCCTAGAAAGTCTAGTCCTTTGCAGCCATTGACAACATATGATCTAGATTTTTCTTTCCTTCTAGGAGCTCGATATTGAATCTGGTGTATCAATATTATTTCAGATCCCCAATATGTGATTTTTGGTCCTATATTATTCCTCTGAGTCTTCTTTCCAATGCCACCAGTCTGACCCAATTTGGATTCTTCAAGGGAGAGCTATACCCAATCTCTCACAATGCCCTAATTATGGACTGGTTCAGTTGAGCAAACATGTATGGTGTGCTACGTGTCATTTTTTCTTCATTTGGCTCTAAAATTGATACAATGAAAAATAAATTCTGTGCACTATCTGCCAATTTTTATAGAATTCCAATCTGATACTCAGAGAGAGAGTTATGACTATATTCCCAAGGTCACTTCTTTGAGATGAATATCAGGAGCCTGCAAAAACGCTGACATCCATAGATCATATCTCTGAAAATGTTGAGCACCTTGATCTGAAATTTGTACAGGAGCTTCCTCAGGATTTTTTCTTCTCCTAATAAAAATTTCAGCTTCTGACCCTTCATAGAAAAAATTTATAGTGAAAATTCCACGATGACCTGTTTCAGGTAGCGAAATCCTTGCATGAGGAGGATATAAGGATCACAATTATATAAATGATTAGGTTGAGAGGGACTTCAAAAAGTGAATGTGGGAGGGATTTCATGATCTTAAAAATTATTAATTATTGGCTTTTCAATGACCCATGCCACAACCCCATGGGGTTTTATCCCACTAACTAGGGTTACAAACTTCAAACATGAATATCTCTCAAACCGTGAAGAATTACATGGTGTGCCATATATCAACGGAAACATCTCAACAAGTAGAAACCATCACAAATATTCTTGACCCAGAATATAGTAATTTGGTAGGTCAAAATTACCATGCAAGATCGGGATAGCCCCTTGTTTTTCTTGGGTTGACATCAATGACAACCATTGATAAACAATATCCCCCTTTGGCATTGATGGCAACACAAGTACTCCCCCTGCGATCATGAAATCTCTTCCTATAACATTCTCTCTCCTTTGACATCAATCTCAAAGAGTAACTCCCCCTGACACCCAACCATCTTGTGGACTTGTATACACTTCCACTCCCCCTTTATATTCAAAATAAGGAAAATCTAATGAGAACTTGGGAGAATTACAAGCCTCTAGTGAAGATATTCAAATGCTTCACGAGTACTCTTACGATCATCAACGCTTCCTGCCCAATATACATCTGTAAAGGCTTGAATAATGATATTGTTTCCCTTGCAATACCACAAGCCATATTCTATTGTTCCCTTTAGATATCGAAGAATTATTTTGACGACAATAATATGTGATCCTTTTGGTGCTCCTTGGAATCTTGCTACTTGTCCAACTTTTTGCATAACATTTGGTCGAGAGGCTCTTACATATAGAAGACTACCAATCATAGATCTGTACAACCTATGATCGACATCCTTAGATAATTCTTCTATGCTCAATTTGCAACCTATTACCATTAGGAAAAATTTTAAGGATGGATAATTATCATGAATTTTAAAAATTTGGCGAATCTCACTAGTCCCTAATATGCAAACTATACAAATTTTATTGATGTATTTGTAAAATTATTCGAATTTATAATGATATTATATATATTGAATATATCATGTTGGCGATTTTTAACGTAAAATAATTTTATATTGTAAAATATGGGCGAATCATTTTTATAAAAAACTGGAAATTGGCAAATCTTTTTTTTGGAAAAACCATGGAAAATTAGCCCACCTGCAATTATTAGCCCCTAAAATTTTCCATGAAATTTACCATAGGAGTAAGGATGGGTTTGCAATCTTCCCTTTTGAATTTCTTGAGTATTTCCTTGATGCACTTGGCTTGAAATATAAATATTCCTTTCTCTTGTTGAGATATTTGAACCCCTAAGAAGTATGTCAGCTCACCAAGTAAAGACATCTCAAACTCACTTTGCATCTTTGTAGTAGATTTCTTACTTAGTCGATCATCATTGCTACCAGATATTATATCATCCTCTTTAGTTATTAGACATGCTTTAGTTGCTTCATCTAGAAAATATATGTCATTTGGAGCTCGACCTGCTGTAGCCACAATTTCACCATACCTGCCTTTCCTGATTTCACATTTTGTGGAGCTGAATAGTATTGTGTGTTCTTCGTCACAAATTTGTCAAACACTCAACAGATTATGATTCATGTTTTCAACCTATAGAACATTATTTTCTAGAGCATATTTTATTCTAAGAGTGATGGTACCTGATCCTATAACATTTTAAGATCCATCATTTCCAAAGGACATGGTTCCATCCTTCTTCTCTTTCAGATATACAAATTTATTTCTATCTCCAGTCATATGCGTTGAGCAACCACTATCAACATACAACACATATTTGTTGTTTTGATCCTTGAGAGCAAGAGCACAATTATCGGTCTTCTTCTTCTTCCATGTTCGTTCATTCTGTGGTTTCGAAGATACTTCTCGAGGATTTTCAAGTCTGCAATCTCTGGCTATGTGTCCAATGTTTCAACATTTTTAACATTCAATATGATTTCTTAAATGTTCAAATATATTGATGTTTAGTTGAGCCTTGGGAGGTTCATATTTGATAGATCTCCTAGAATTGTATTGGTTGCTAGGGTACGTGCGACATTCTACAGATTTATGACAAAATTTTCCACATGAATAACAATAGCCATAAAAAATATGGTGGTACCTGGATGGAAATTTTCATCGAGGAATTGTCTTCCAAGGTTGTTCTTGTGAATCTTATCTAATGAAGTCTACATGCATGTCAGATCTCGTAGGTTCATTGTATTTTGTTGTAGAAGGTCCTGCTTCTTCTTCTTTGTAACTGAGGCCATTCCTGTCATTGTAAGATTGTTGATTGTTGATGATTTCTTCCAATTTCCTTGAGTTGTTGGCATAGTTTGGAATTTTTTTCCCTTCTTCACTTCCTTACGCAGTGAGACTACTTCGGCTTCTAATTCTTCCCTTTCTTGGTTCCTTTCTTCCAACTTCTTTTGAAGTAACTCTTCAATGCATTTTTGTTCTTTAACTTCAATTTTGTGACCTTGAACTTGTTCTTCAAGAGTATTGGAACAGATCATCTCAGCCTTGAGCTCTTTTATAAGCTTGATTACTTGCTTAGAAAATTATTCTATGGTCAACCCTTCTTCTTCATTGTTTGATACCTCTTGTTTAATGTACTTGGCCATAAACAATACTCTCTCATTGGCTTCTTCTTCGCTATCATTGTCTTCATCAGATGATGAGCTATCTTCTTTAGAGAGAAAGTTCCTTTTGAATCCTTTCTTTTTTCTTTGCTTGTTGAATTTCTTAAAGCCTTTATTTTCTTTTGAGTTTCCATCACTTATGTTTAGACATTTTGCTACGAAATTCCCAACCTCACCACAGCTGAAACATATAAATGGAAATTTACCCTTGAATTTTCCCTTACCAACTTTTAGTTTTCTCGTAAAGTAAGCATATTCTCCATCTAAAATACCTTCTTCATCATCTTCATTTTCTTCACACTTGCAAGTGAAAGTCTGTGCCTTTGAAGGTTGTTTCTCCTTATTGGTTTTCTTAGATGTAGCGAACACAGTTTCTAGATGTGAAGTACCCTCTTCTTCATCAAGTCTCATTTCATATGCTATGAGAACTCCATGTAATTCCTCTTTTTTGAGTTTGTATAGATTTTCACTATATTCTAAGATTGATACCTTTGGGTTGACTCTCCCTGGTAACGTTTTAAGAATATTTCGTATAATATTATTCTCGTCAACAATCTCTCCCAATCCTTCCAGAGTGTTGGTTATTTCATCAACGTGTTGGAAGTATGCATCAATTTTGTTATCTTATTTCATTTTGTGTCGCTCAAATTTTTCTCTATAGATTTCAAGCTTTCCTTCTTTGACATTTAATTGACCTACATATATATTCTCAAGCTTGTCCCATACATTTTTTGGTAGTTTTACAACCCAACACCTTATGATAAGTAGATTCAATAAGTCCACTGATAATAATATTATTTTCTTTTGCATCATTTACCAAATTCTTCTTACCTTGTTCATCCGTGGTTGATGTAAATCCATTTTTAACAATTTCCCATACTTCATAACCTTGTCCTAAGAGATAGACCTCCATTCTTCCTTTCTAGAGTTCATAATTATTTTCATTGAACGAAGGTACACCATTCTAGATATGCTCCCTAACATCCTTCTAGTTGTTAAACTGTTATTGAAGGAACCAATCTCTCATCACAATTGTTGGAAATATTGATAGGGGGGGTGAATTAGTATTCCTTTCGATTAGTACTATTATTAATCTTTCAGAGAAATAGTTAATATTCAATTATTATCATTTTTTGTAAAATGGTAGCAGTAAACAAAAGGAACACAAATGCACACTGTTTTTAAGGTGGAAACCCACTCCAGGAGAAAAACCACATGAATGATTTTCTAATAATTATTTAATATTCAAATCCAATTGAAAATAAAGCTCCAACTTCCTAGAATATCAAAAAGCATTATTCTCCAGCTCCCACTGGATGGACGCTCCAATGCTCGAGATTCTTCAGTAGTCAGCTGAATGGATGCCCCAACACCCAATGATCTACAACTCACCCTAGCACCACCCTACCACCTTGAATTTTTCACACGCTTGATCCTATTCGTGACTTCATGCACTAGCCTAGCACCAGCCTAACACCCTATAGAATAATAAAGCAAGAATGGACTCTCGTACTAGGGAAAATGGTCCACTTTACAATGATATAGAATGATGTAGAAGAAGAAGACGCACTAGACCATAATCCCAACTCTGACACAACCACCTAATGATGATCCTATATCTCTTGACACTACCTCTTCAACTCTTGGTAGATAGACACTTGTACAATTTTTACAATGATGCATTTACAATGACTTAGTATGATGATACCTTTACAAATACTGTATGCAATGCTGCCCACTTGAAGACTTCATGTGGTGAACTTCTTACTGATATTCTACACCCTTATTACTGCTCTTTTCATGCTACCCTCTGCTGCACCTTGATTTTCTTTGTTTCCCTAGAAATTCTGGTCCTTTGCAGCCCTTGACAACACATGATCTAGCTTTTTCTTGCCTTCTAGGAGCTCGAAATTGAATTTGGTGTATCTCTATTATTTCAAATCCAAAATATGTGATTTTTGGTCTTGTATTATTCCTCTGAGTCTTCTTTCCAATGCCATAATTCTAACCCAATTTGGATTCTTCAAGAGAGAGCTATGCCCAATCTCTCAGAATGCCCTAATTATGGACTGGTTCAGTAGAGAGAACTTGTATGGTGTACCACGTGTCACTATTTCTTCATTAAGCTCTGACCTTGATATAGTGAAAATTATAGTCTGTGCACTATCCACCAATTTTTACAAAATTCTAATCCGATACTCAGAGAGAGAGTTATGACAAGTTTCCCAAGGTCACTTCTTTGAGATGAAGATCAGGAGCCTACAAAAACACTGACTTCCACAGATCATATCTCCGAAAATGTTGCACACCTTCATCTAAAATTAGTACAGAAGCTTCCTTAGGATTTTTTCTTTGTCTCATAAAAATTTCATCTTCTGACCCTTCGTAGAAAAATTTTATAGCGCAAATTCCACGATGACCTATTTCAAGTAGTGAAATCCTTGCATGACGAGGATATGAAGATCACAATTTATATAAATTCTTAGGTTGATAGGGAATTCAACAAGTGAATGTGGGAGGGATTTCAGGAGCTTAAAAATTATTAATTATTGGTTTTCAATGACCCATGCCACAACCCCATCGGGTTTTAGCCCACTAACTAGGGTTACAAACTTGAAACATGAGTATCTCTCAAAATGTGAAGAATTACATGACGTGCCACATATCAACGGAAACATCTCGACAAGTAGAAACCATCACAAATATTTTTGACCCATAATATAGTAATTTGGTAGGCCAAAATTACCATGCAAGATTACGGTAGCCCCTTGTTCTGCTTGGGTTGACATCAATGACAACCACTGATAAACAATCTCCCCCTTTTCATTGACAACAACACAAGTACTCCCCCTGTGATCATGACACCTATTCCTAAAAAATTCTCTCCCCCTTTGATATCAATGGAAAAGGGTAACCCCCCCTGACACACAACCATCCTATGGACCTGTACAGAGTTTCACTCCCCCTTTGTATTCGGAATAAGGAGAATCTAATGAGAACTTTGGAGAATTCCAAGCTTCTGGTGAAGATATTCAAATGCTTCATGAGTACTCTTATCATCATCAACGCTTCCCACCCAATCTCATCTGTAAAGGATTGAATAATGAGATTCTTACCCTTGCGATACCACAAGCCATATTCTTCTATTCCCTTTAGATATCGAAGAATTATTTTGATGACATTAATATGTGATTCTTTTGGTGCTCCCTGGAATCTTACTACTTATCCAACTTCTTGCATAACATTTGGCCGGGAGGGTCTTACATATAGAAGACTACCAATCATAGATCTATACAACCTTTGATCGACATCCTTAGATAAGTGGTTTATGCTCTATTTTCAACCTGTTACCATCGGAATAAGGATGGGTTTGCAATCTTCCATTTTTAGTTTCTTGAGCATTTCCTTGATGTACTTCGCTTGACATATAAATATTCCTTTCTCTTGCTGAGATATTTGAAGCCCTAAGACATATGTCAGCTAACCAAGTAAAGACATATCGAACTCACCATTAGGGGAATTTTGAGGTCTAAAATGGGCCTCCTAAGGAAATTATAAAATAATAGTGGAAATAATAAAATAAGATTAGATTACATCATCAAATTTAGAGGAAAAAAAGGAAAAACTATTTTTTCAGCTCGTATTTTCAACTTATCTCTCTATGGGTTTACTCAAATTTTGAGTAGGAACACTCACTGGATGCATAATTTGATTCCTCATCCAAGGAGTATCCATGTTGCATACTTTTGATGGACCCTTCTACACGAAATAAGAAATACATGAAAAACGTGATTGCAATCACGTCTTTTCATGTATTTCTCATTTTTCGTGTATCGGGGTCCATCAAAAGTATGCAACATGGGTACTCCTTGGATGAGGAATTAAATTTTTCATCCAACAAGTACTACCGCTCAAAATTTTAGTAAAACCTTAGGGAGATAAGTTGAAAATACAATTTGAAAAAAGTAGTTTTATTATTCTATTGTTTTTTAATCTTTTAACTTTTTACCCCAAAAATGGTGAATCATCCCCCATGGTTGACATCGTCATCTTGAATCCTATTAGTTCTTATAAAGTTTATTTTGGTTGTACATTTTTCTTAGGAGGGCCATTTTAGACCTCAAAAGTTCTCTAATGCTTTGCATCTTTGTAGCAAAGTTCTTACTTATTCAATCATCATTGCCACCAAATATTATATCATCCTCTTTAGCTAGTAGACATGCTTTAGTTGCTTCATCCATAACAGATATGTCATTTTGAGCTCAACTTGCTGTAGCCACAATTTCACCATACCTACCTTTCTTGATTTCACATTTTGTGGAGTTCAATAGTATTGTGTGTCCTTGATCACACATTTGTCCAACACTCAGTAGATTGTGATTCATGTTTTAAACCAATAGAACATTCTGATATTGAGAATATTTGCTTCCGAGAGTGATGGTACTTGATCCTGTAACATTTGAAGATCCATCATTTCCAAAATACATGCTTCCATCCTTCTTCTCTTTCATAGATACAAATTTCTTTCTATCTCCAGTCATATGCGTTGAGCAACTGCTATCAACATACCACACATATTTGTTTTTTTGAGCCTTGAGAGCGAGAGCACAATTATCAGTCTTCTTCTTCTTCCATGTTCATTCGTTCTATGATTTCGAAGATTCTTCTGGAGGATTTTCAAGTCTGCAGGCTCTAGCTATGTGTCCAAAGTTTCAACATTTGTAACATTCAATATTATTTCTTAAATGTTCAAATATATTGATGTTTCATTGAGCCCTGGGACGTTCATATTTGATAGATCTCTTGGAATTGTGTTGGTTCCTAGGGTACGTGAGAAATTCTACAGCTTTATGACCAAATTTTCCACATGAATAAAAATAGCCATAAAAAGTATGTTCGTACTTGGATGGAAATATTTGTTGAGGAACTTCCTTCCAAGACTGTTCTTGCGAATATTATCTAATGAAGTCTACAAGCATGTCAGATCTCATAGGTTCATTGTATTTTGTTGTAGAGGTCCTGCTTCTTCTTCTTTGTAACCAAGGCCAGTTTTTTCATTGTAAAATCATTGATTGTTGATAAGCTCTTCCAATGCCCTTGAGCTCTTGGCATAGTTTTGGACAGTTTTTCCCTTCTTCACTTCCTTATGCAGTGAGACTACTTCGGCTTCTAATTCTTCCCTTTCTTGGTTCCTTTCTTCCAACTTCTTTTGAAGTGACTCTTCAATGCATTTGTGTTCTTCAACTTCAATTTTGAGACCTTGGACTTGTTCTTCAAGAGTATTGGAACGAATCTTCTCAGCCTTGAGCTATTTTATCAGCTTGATTACCTCCTTAGAAAATTCTTCTATGTTCAACCCTTCTTCTTCGTTGTTTGATACCTCTTGTTTAATGTGCTTGGCCATAAAAAATACTCTCTCATTGGCTTCTGCTTCGCTGTCATTGTCTTCATCGGATGATGAGCTATCTTATTTAGAGAGAAAGTTCCTTTTGAATCCTTTCTTTTTTCTTTGCTTGTTGAATTTCTTAAAGCCTTTCTTTTCTTTTGAGTTTCCATCACCTATGTTTGGACATTTTGCTGTGAAATGCACAACCTCACCACAGCCGAAACATATCAATGGAATTTTATGCTTGAATTTTCCGTTACCAATTTTTAGTTTTCTCGTAAAGTAAGCGTATTCTCCATCTGAAAGAAATTCTTCATCATATTTATTTTCTTCACACTTGCAAGTGCAGGTTTGTGCCTTTGAAGGTTTTTTCTCCTTATTGGTTTTCTTAGAGGTAGTGAACGCAATTTCTAGATGCGAAGTACCCTCTTCTTCATCAAGTCTCATTTCATATGCTATGAGAACCCCTTGTAATTCCTCTTGTTGGAAATACTGATAGGGGGGTGAATCAATATTCCTTTCAATTATTATTATTATTAATATTTCAGAACATTAGTTAATATTCAATTATTATCAGTGTTTGTACGATGATAACAGTAAAAAAAAGGAACACAAATGCACACTGTTTTTAAGGTGGAAACCCACTCTAGGACAAAACCACCTGAATTATTTTCTAATAATTATTTAATATTCAAATCCAATTGAAAATAAAGCTCCAACTTCCTATAATATAGAAAAGCACTACTCTCCAGCTCCCACTAGATGGACGATCCAACACCTAATATTCTTCAGTTGTCAACTGAACAGATACCCTAAAACCCAATGAGCTACAACTCACCCTAGCACCACCCTACCACCCTGAATTTTTCACATGCTTGATCCTATTGGTGACTTCATGCACCAGACTAGCACCACTCTACCACCCTATAGAATAATAAAACAAGAATGGAATCTCGTACCAAGGAAAATGGTCCACTTTAAAATGATATAGAATGATGTAATATTCCAAAATGGAAAATTTAGCAATACCTGGTAGAATAATGCATTTTTCAGAATTCTGTGCACTGAAATGAATTTGTAGCTCATGGATACCTTAGATATGGATATATAACATCTAAATCCAAGAGGAGAGAAAAAAAATCAAACTAGGTGAGGTAAACAGACCTCCCACACCTAGTATGGCTGGAAAACACCCAAGAATGGGGTTGCAGCAATATACAACAATACTGCAGGAAAATAACATTGTTCTTCTAAGAAAGAATAGGAGAATAATGAGAAGGCTCAAAATTAATATATACAACAATAAATTAGATCTATAATGAGGCCCTTACAATGTACAACAGGATACATAAGACAAGAATAGAATAAATTCCTCAAAAAGAGGGGTTGCAGCACATGTATTGACTAAAAAATGGCTTGACAACATTATTTTAAAGAGCTGCAGTAGCTGTATATTACACTCCATATATAGAGCAGATATTTGTATAAAATATTAGATCCATACCAGATATATACACTAGAAGAGCTCCTTTACAAATTCCCCTTGGGGTTTTGAGCAAAACATGAAACACAAAGAGTAGATCTGAGATCTAAAGTTGTAGATCTACAGTAATATTTAGAAATTTATGAAGATGAATACAATAGAAGCAGATCATATCTAAAAAAAACATGGATTAGAAGTATAATATATGGATCACCATAGTGAAGGGCAGAACCCCAACACTAGAGATCTCTCCTCCAAATGTGTGTCAAAACACCCTGCAACTGTACACTTGCAAATAACGTAGTCCTGGAAGGTAAACTACATTGTAGGCTCTAGAAAAAGTTTGGTCTGATGCCAAGATCTGAAAATGCAGATCCAAAGATCTAATACTCTCTTATCAATGGGATATATGGCTTTCCCACAAAAAACAGGCACTAGATTGGCCTAGATCTTAGTAGATCTAGCCTCCACTTGCTGCAACTTACAAGGAAAACCAAACCCTCAATAGGATCTACGTTGTAGTTAGAAGATGAGCTTGGCCAAATTCCTGATAGTGGATAAGATCAGAAAGACTCCTCCAAGACCAACTCAATGGAAGAGGTGGGATTCCTGATCAGGAACACCCTAGTGCTAAACAACACTATTCTTAGCTAAATAGAAAGAGAATGATATATGTCTAAACAGAAAATATATTTAGAAATATACTCAATAAACAACCTTATCTTGATGTCCCCTCTTCCTTTGATAAGATTAAAGTCTTGTAAAACCCTAAGCCATCTCAAAGGTTTAGCTCCTTTCACATGTGTAGCCTCCAACTAGAATTACTTTGTGCATCTAGGAGGTTCATTGCATCTGGACAACGCTGTGGATTTGGTCCCGTCGACCCAGTCAAATGCCTTAATCCCTTTCACACATAAGGGAGTTTTATTAAGGCAGCCCAGATTTAGCCTTGTTCACATGGGGAATTGATTTATTTTTCTATTTTAGGAGTTTGTTGATCCTCCTTTACAATTTTATTCATGCAACAAGAAAAATGAAACAAAATTTTGTATTCCCATTAGCTTGGTTTAATTGGGAATATTACAGTCCTCCCCTCCAAAATGTTGTTTGTTCTTAAGCAACTGATAGAGTGAGTGCTACAACTCCTTTTCTCTTCCATTGGTGACACCATCAAGTGATAAGATTCCTCCATGAGCTGAGTGTTCACCAAACCATCCTTCCATGAATTGTTTCTTTAATTTTTTTATGAGAGGTAAATGACCCATCCCATAAGGAGTTAAGAACTCAAATGAAACAACCATGGCTGAACCAAAACTCTCCCCGAAACATGTAGCATAAGGTACATGGAGAGCCTCCATCCCATGAAGTACATACATGCTCCCCATCCTCCCTCCATACAAGCCCATAAATAGTACAAGTATATCATCAATGTATGGAAGAAAAACTATGTACATACAAACAGAAAATTGAGCATGAGGAGGTGGGTCATAATCCCACATATGATACCAACATAGTGCATCTCCTGCCTGCCTCAAATCAAGACATGGTAAGTGGTTTTCCCACCACTTACTTGCTACCCAAGTCATTTCACTATTTCTGAAGGTGATAGGTATGTTTGGTGCCTTGGGGAAGCACCCATCATGATGAAAAATCTCCATTTTCTCATCAAGGGAGTGGCCATATTCAGAAATTTTAATGGCCCAATATTTTCCATGAGATTTACATGATACATTTCTCCTTCTAGGAGTCATGGCCTACATAAAAATGGTAAAAGAACATGTAAAATAAGAAAATAAATATTGCTTTACATGAACAGATCCTTTACCCAAAATGCTTCTCATACACATGGAGTTGTTCATGGATATTTCTCCTCTTTCCAAGGAAGGAAGAGATGACTGAAATGACTCTTACATAGAGTCCCATGGCTGCCCCAACTCCACATAGCTCATGCATTCTTGAAAATGTTGATATATTTCCTCTTTCAAGCCTTCCCAATTTAATCTCGTCATGATGATGTTGTAGATCCTCATGGAATACAGGTGGCTAGAACAGAAATCTTTGTATGCTCCTTGTAGTATCTTATGCTTGAGCTTAGAAGCTCTAGACAAAAATATTCTACCGTGATGATATATGACTCCTCCTTGGACTAAGTATCCCTCTTCATGCAGCTGGTCATCAAGTATCATACATGTGTGAAGATCTTTGGAATAATCCACTAGCATTTGGGATTTCCAATACAGATCTACACTGCTTAACAATGACAGTGTTGATGATGCATCAACCAAAGTGTCTGTCATGTTGTTGATCCTTCCCTTGACAGATCCTATGCCAAAGGTGTGTGTGGGAAGGATGTTCCTTCCATTATTCTCCTCCCACAGTGCAGATCCAGAAAAGAGAGTGGGTGATGATGATAGGGGAAGATAATTTCCCTCCTCCTTGAGCTTACCCAAGTCTCCCAGCATTGTAGCTTTGTCTTCAAGTGCTCCAATCCCTCCTGGATTTAATTTTGTAGCAGCAAGTTGTGAGGTATCCCCCATAAAATCTAAATCAGGTGGCCTCTGAGGTGGTTTGCCACTAGATAAAGAGGTTTTATGGACCATCCACTTGTGCATGATAGATGGGATCCTCATGTCCCTGCTTCCACTATGAAAGTTCAACTCTTTTTCATGTGTGGAAGTTTCATGAAAGTTGGAGACCCCTCTTAGTGGTGTAAGAGTGCCTCTGATTGGAGCATTTGCTCCATTCTCTTCTCCTAGCAATAGTGGATCAGCTTCTTCTATGTCAGCTTTGTGATCCCTCCTTTGTTTTGTCTCATTGTCTCTTAGCACAGACACATGCTGCTCATGTTCTCCATATGGAAGATCATTAGGAACTCCTTGCAAATATGCAAGAGCCCCTCTAGTGTAATCCATTGCTTCATCTCCATCTCCTAATGAAAATAGAACTCCTCATGCTATCATAGGGCTCGATGATATTATCTGCTCTTTCTCTCCCTTCTCCTCATCAATGGAGAATGCCTCATCATTAAGAGACCCTTTTCCTTGATCTCTTATGGAAGAGGGAACCCTCATGTTTTCTCCTTGAGAAAAGAGACCTTGTTGTAGTGGGGCTTTTGCCTTTGGAAAATTATGCAGCAGATATTCAAACCCATCAAAAATGTTTAGAACTGGAGTTGGCTTTATGGAATCTTCTGAATTATGAAAAGATTCAAATTTCTTGGGCTTGATTTTCTTTCCCCAAGAAGTCTCAGAATGTATTACATCAAATATTTTCACTAGTCTCCTAGTGAAATTTGCATAAGAAGATGTATTTACCCTTTTGAAGGAAGAAGTCTCAAATAGCCACTAGGCATAAGCCTTTCCTTGAAGATGCAGTGCTGCTACTCTCAAGGCTTCTTATTCTAAAACTTGATGCAGCTGAAAGTATGTGTCAAGCTTCCTTACCCAAGACTTGGTTGATTCCTTAGGTGATCCATCAAAATCAGGTAGAGAGAATCTACCCAAAGTGTGCTGCATGCACCCTCTTCTCCTATTGTTGCTGCTAGATCTTTCTTCTTTAAGTTGACAAAACTCCGCGAAACTGAGATGCTCTTTTAATCTCTCTGATTGGGACTCATATTCTTGGAGATAATCACCAAGAGATCCCTCCTTTGGTGTTCCTCCTTTTCCTCCTTTCTTTGACAAGAAAGTAGGCATGCTCCAACATTGTAGATCAGGTTGTGTGGCTGAATGCTCACACACATAGTAAGAAGTACTGGGGCTTTCCTGATATAAAAATCCTCCCGAGGTACCCGCATGTATTTCCCTCTTCATTCCCCAGATTTGTTCTTTCAGTTCATACATAGCTTGAGAAAGAGTTTTAGAGAACTCTTCTCCTTGCAATCTTTCAGATAAAGGGATATTACCCTTTTAATTTGTGTCTTTAGTGTAATCATACTTCTTCATCAGTCTCTTCTTTCCATGAAAATACATATTGGCTTCTCAAGAAAATAAAATCACAGGCTGTGCCAAGATGATTTCTATGATACCACTGTAGTATCCCAGATTGGGACTGTCAGCCATACATGTCTGAAAAACGCTTTTTTTAGAAATGGATGCTACAGAATTTCAAATCAGCCCTTGGATCCATTATATCTAATAATCTAAAATCCAATTCCAATAGGGGATAAAAAAAAAATCAAACTAGGTGAGGTAAACAGACGTCCCACACCTAGGATGGCTTGAAAATTGCCCAAGGAAGGGACTGCAGCAATATGCAACAATACTACTTCAGAAATAACGTAGTTTGGCTAAGAAGTAGTAGGAAACCAACATGGAGGCTCAAAATTCATGTATATATCAACCAAACAGATCCATTACGAATCCCATACAACATACAACAGAAAAGAGAAGACAATGGTGGAAGAAATCCCTCAAGAAGATGTGTTGCAACACATGTAATGACTGCAAAAAGGCTTGACAACATTATTTTAAATAGTTTTAGCAGTTTTATATTACACTCCAGATCTAGAGCAGATATGTGTACAAAATATTAGATCCATACCAGATCTGTACACTAGAAGAGCTCCTTTACAAATTCCAGTTGCGGTTTTGAGAAAAACATGAAACACAAAGAGTAGATATGAGATCTAAAGTTGTAGATCTGCAGTAATATTCAGAAATTTTTGAAGATGAATACAATAGAATCAGATTAGATCATTATTTCATTCCCCATATTTCTTATTTTAGTTCATACATAGCTTGAGAAAGAGTTTTAGAGAACTCTTCTCCTTGCAATATTCCATATAAAGGGATCTTACCCTTTTCTTCTGTGTCTTCAGTGTAATCATACTTATTCATCAGTATTTTATTTCCATGAAAAGACATATTGGCTTCTCAAGAAAATAAAATCACAGGCTTTTCCAAGATGATTGCTCTGATACCACTGTAATATTCCAAAATGGAAAATTCAGCAATACCTGCTAGAATAACGCAGTTTTTAGAAGTATGTGCATTGAAATGAATTTTCAGCTCATGGATACCTTAAATCTGGAGATCTAGCATCTAAATCCAAGAGGAGAGAAAAAACAAATCAAACTAGGTGAGGTAAACAGACCTCCCACACTTAGTATGGCTAGAAAACACCCAAGAATGGGGTTGCACAAATATGCAACAATATTGTAAGAAAATAACACAGTTTTTTGAGAAACAACAGGAAACCAATAAGAAGGCTCAAAATTCATATATACATTAATAAATCAGATCCATAATGAGGCCCGTACAATGTACAACAGGATACAAAAGACAAGAATATAAGAAATTCCTCAAAAAGAGGGGTTGTAGCACATGTATTGACTGAAAAATGGCTTGACAGCGTTATTTTAAAGAGCTAAAGCAGATATATATTACACTCAAGATCTAGATCAGATATGTGTACAAAATATTAGATCCATATCATATCTATACACTAGAAGAGCTCCTTTACAAATTCCCCTCGGGGTTTTGAGCAAAACATGAAACACAAGGAGTAGATCTGAGATCTAAAGTTGTAGATCTGCAGTAATATTCATAAATTTATGAAGATGAATAAAATAGAAGCAGACTAGATTTGAATAGAACATGGATCATAAGTATAATCCTTGGATCATCATAGTGAAGGGCAGAACCTGAACACCAGAGATCTCTCCTCCAAATGTGTGTCAAAACACCATGCAACTGTACACTTGCAAATAATGTAGTCCTGGAAGGTAAACTGCGTTGTAGGCTCTAGCACCGGTTTGGCCTGATGCCAAGATATGAAAATGCAGCTCCAAAGATCTAATACTCTCTTATCAAGGGGATAGATGGATTTCCCATTGAAAAGAGGCACTATATTGGCCTAGATCTAAGTAGATCTAGCCTCCACTTACTGCAACTTACAAGGACAACCAAACCCTGAAGAAGATCTATGTTGTAGTTGGAAGATGAGCTTGGCCAAATGCCTAATAGTGGACAAGATCAACAAGACTCCTCCAAGAGCTACTCAATGGAAGAGGTGGGATTCCCGATCAGGAACACCCTAGTTCTAAACAACACTATTCTCAGCTAAACAACAAGAGAATGAAATATGTCTAAATAGACAATATATTCAGAAATATACTCAATCAAAAACCTTCTCTTGATGTCCCCCTTCCTTTTATAAGATGAAAGTCTTGCAAAACCCTAAACCATCTCAAAGTTTTAGCTCCTTTCACATGTGTAGCCTCCAACTAGAACTGCGTTGTGCATCTAGGAGGTTCATTGCATCTAGACAACGCTGTGGATTCGGTCCTATTGACCCAATCAAATGTCTCAATCCCTTTCACACATAAGGGATTTTTATTAAGGCAACCCAGATTTAGCCTTGTTCACATGGGGCATTGATTTATTTTTCTATTTTAGGAGTTTATTGATCCTCTACAATTTTATTCATGTAACAAGAAAAATGAAACAAAACTGTATATTCCCATTAGCTTGGGATAATTGGGAATATTACAAATTATGTAGAAGAAGAAGACACACTAGACCATAACCCCAAATATGACATAATCACCTAATGATGATCCTAGACCTCTCGACACTGCCTCTTCAACTCTTGGAAGATAGACACTTGTACAATTTTTACAATGATGCATTTACAATGAGTTAGTATAATGATACCTTTACAATAATTGTATGAAGTGCTCCCCACTTGAAGACTTCATGTGGTGAACCTCTTACTGATGTTCTGCACCTTGATTGCTGCTCTTGTCATACTACCCTCTACTGCACCTTGCTTTTATTTTCTTCCCTAGAAATACTGGTCCTTTGCAGCCCTTGACAACACATGATCTAGCTTTTTCTTGCCTTCTAGGAGCTCGATATTGAATCTGGTGTGTATCTGTTATTTCAGATCCCCAATATGTGATTTTTAGTCCTGTAGTATTCCTCTGAGTCTTCTTTCCAATGCCACAGGTCTGATCCAATTTGGATTCTTCAAGAGAAGGTTATGCCCCATTTCTCACAATTCCATAATTATGGACTAGTTCAGTAGAGTTAACTTGTATCGTGTGCCACATGTCACCGTTTATTCATTCGGCTCTTAAGTTAATATAGAAAAAACTGCATTCTGTTCACTATCCACCATGTTTTACATAATTCCAATCCTATAATCAGAGAAAGAGTTATGATTATTTTCCCAAAGTCACTTCTTTGAGATGAAGATGAGGAGCCTGCAAAAACATTGACTTCCACATATCATATCTCCGAAAATGTTGCGCATCTTGATCTGAAATTTGTACAGAAACTTCCTCAAGATTTTGTCTTCACCTCATAAAATTTTTAGCTTCTTACCCTTCGTAGAAAAAATTTATAGCACAAATTCCACGATGACATATTTCAGGTAGAGAAACCCTTGCATGAGGAGAATATGAGGATCACAATTTATAAAAATTCTTAGGTTGAAAGGGAATTCAACAAGTGAACATGGGAGGGATTTTAGGAGCTTAAAAATTATTAATTATTGACTTTTCAATGACCCATGCCACAACCCCATGGGGTTTTAACGCACTAAATATGGTTACAAACTTCAAACATGAATATCTCTCAAACCGTGAAGAATTACACGGCGTGCCATATATCAACGGAAACATCTCAACAAGTAGTAACCATCACAAACATTCTTAACCCAGAATATAGTAATTTTGTAGGTCAAAATTACCATGCAAGATCGAGGTAGCCCCTAATGCTACTTCGGTTGACATCAATGACAACCACTGATCAACAAACTATTCCTTAATGAGCTCGAAAGCCTCTTGACAAGGACCGGACCAAATAAAATCAGAATACTTGGCCAATAACCCAAAAAAAGGCAAAGCTATCTTGCTGAAATCTTTGATGAACCTTCTATAGTAACTAGCTAAGCCTAAGAAACTCCTGAAATCTTTCTACTTTTGAGGAGAAGGTACCCTTTTAATGATGGTGATTTTTTTTGGGTCTACCTGTATTCCTTCCTGGGATATGGAGTTTCCTAACACACCCCCTGCTTTCTTCAGGAATTCACACTTTTCTGGGCTCAAGGAGAGATGCATCTAAATGCACCTTCTTATTACTTT
Source organism: Pinus albicaulis (assembly GCA_034641835.2). NCBI lineage: Eukaryota > Viridiplantae > Streptophyta > Pinopsida > Pinales > Pinaceae > Pinus > Pinus albicaulis. The sequence continues at coordinate 413,660,954 of CM076572.1, forward strand.
ACCTAAATTGGAGAAAGCTTCCTAGAAGTCATCCCTGTATGGTGTAAAATAATCCATGTAGATTTCATCAGAGTCATGGACTAACTTAGAAAATATGCTCAAGAAATCTCTTTGGAAGGTAGTTGGGGCATTGCGCAACCCAAAGGGTAGGTCTCTATAATCAAAGGTAACCTAAGGGCATGTGAAAGTAGTCTTATCCTAGTCTTCAGGGCTGATTTGAGTTTTATTGTACCCCTTGAACCCATCTAAGAAGGAAAATAAATTCTTCCCCGGAAGGCCATCTAGGACTTGGTCTATAAAGGGTAAAGGGAAATGGTATCTCTTGGTGGCTTTTTTAAGTTCTCAATAATCAACACAAATTTGCCACTTCCCATTCTTCTTCGAGACTAGGATAAGAGGAGATACCCACTCACTATCGTATATAGGATATATGAACCATGCATCCAATAATTTTTGTAGCTCTTGTTTGACTATGTCCTTCAGATCTAGGTTCATCCTTCTTTGGGGTTGTCTCACAAGCTTGCATCCCTCTTTGATGTAAATGTGATGTCTGCATACTGAAGGATGCACCCCTTTCATATCCTTGTAATCCCAAGCAAATTATTCAATATTTTCTTTTAAAAGCTGGCATAGCTACTTATCTTATTCATTTGAGAGGTTTGGGTTGACTTTCGGAGATTTGGATGGGCCAAACTCAATAGCCTTGGTGGTTTGAGAGGTCGACTCAAATGAGTGCACTTCCATCCAAGGTTGGCTTTCAGAATCTTTGACTAAGGTTTCGAGAGGAATGTTAGTGGAGGATTAGTTTTGAATGGCATGGTTTACAACCATCTTTCTTCATCCTCTAACCATATAGGGAGATCATGATGAATGGAAGGTTGGGCTGGAGGATATAACACTAGCTATTTAGACAAAGGCCCATTTTTTATAGTCATGTTTCCAGCCCAACAACTAATATAATCATATGTAGTGGCTAACCAAGGGCTTCTTAAGATGAGAGGATAGCCATTAAAATTGGTTTTTTGTTGTAGTACAAGGAAATTTATAGGATACTGCCAAGATTCAATGGCAACCATGACATCCTCAACAATTCCTTTCAGAGTTACTATGGACCGATCTACAAGTTTCAGTATTGTTGTGGTTTTCCTCAAAGTCCCTTGGAGGTTAAGTTTCAACATAGTTTCCTTGGTCATGACATTGATGACAGCCCCTAGATCAATCAGAGTGTTTGGGACTATGACACCATTTACATTCACATCAACAACTGGACTACCAGGGTCTAGGTACTTTGGAAATATCACCCTTCCCAACATTAGGTCAGACAGTTATCCTACCACATTGATGGTGGGGGTATCTCTCTTCCTTCTACTAGGTTTCTTGAAGTAATTTTCTTTGGTGAGCCTATTATAAATAGAGACATCCTTAATGGCCTGGAGAAGTGGTATATTTACACACAAATTTTCCAATTCTCCCAGGATTTTAGTCTCCTCTGGGTGTCCTGACTAGGGTGGATTTAGCTCTCAGGAAAAGGAGGTTGTTGGATCTGACTGTTACCTTCTTCCTTTTATTCCTCAACCTCTACAGGTGGATATGGAGTATGGTTGTCTAGGAGTACTCTTCCTGACCTAAGATTAACCTCTTGTATCTCCACAACATAAGTTGGATAGGATGTTTCTCCACTGGGAGCTTGTTGTGTTGGTCTGTTGTTCGGGTTTGGATTGGGCTGTGAAGGTATTTGGGGTAGCCTAGGTGGAGCAACATGAGTAAGATGAGGTTGAGGTTGGGGTGGAGGCATTAGAGCAGGTGGTTTATTTTCATGAGGTATCCACCCTTAGGATGGATTGTTCCACTAAGTTTGCTGTGGAACATACTACTAAAAAGGTTGGTTTACTGGTTGAGGATAATATGAAGGGTTGCAATGCCAAGTAGGAGGTGTAGACCAAGATAGGAGAGTGGGGGTGTACCAAGGTTGCATCGGTGCACTCTGATTGTTGTGATAATAAGAGTAACGTGCACCTTGCATACCTTGTTGATATGGCCAAGGGCCTTGAGGCCTTCTCTGGTTGATGAAATAGAGTTGCTCTGGCATTTCTTCCCCACCTTGATATACAACCTTAAGTCCAGGTAAGGAGGGACACTTGTCTGTGGTATGATTCTCTTCACATACTAAGAAAACATTTATGACATTCATGGGACATTCATTTCTTGGGTGCTTCCGGGTACATCTAGGAAAAAATATGGCCGGGGATCTCTTTGCTTCCTCTTGCTTCCTTTTGACCTGAATTGTGTCCATTTGCAAGGCAAAGGTGTGCAACATGTCACTCTTGAAGTCCTCTAGCATGTTTCCAATCTCATGTTTGATGGAGGTGGAAGAGGAATGGGTATTGGATGTACTCTGGTTGGCTCTTCCCTTCTGCCTAAATGCCCTAGAATGGTTCCAGAAGACATTTTTGATTGTTTCATAAGGAATTTGATACATATCTCCTCTTGATAGCATATTCAAGAATTATATCATATCTTCTCTGATCTCTCGAAGAAGTACAATTTTAAGTGATGCATGATCAAGAGTACAATTGGCTCTCTTATAATTTAATTGAAAACTCTCTTCATAGTCCTCTAGGGATTCATCAGGCCCTAGAGTCATCCTAAATATCTCATTCTTAGTTTCCTTGGACCTACAATAGTATCTGTACTTGTTTTTGAAGGTCTCTTCCATCTGTGCCAAGGTAGTGATGTTGTCCCCAGGAAGACCCATGAACCAGTGCAAGGTTACATCCTTAAGGGAGGATGGGAATAGCTTCAACTTCTGATCATCATAGGTGTATTCATAAGTCCTACAAACAATAAAAAATTCAAACATGAACATGTCAGGGTCCTTAGAGGTAAGTCCATGGAAGTGTGGAAGCGCTGAGGGGATAATGTTTTTCATCTTAGTTTCCCCATCTTCCTCTTTTATGGGAAAGGATCTCTGGATCCCAACCAAGGTTAAGATAGGTGAAGCAGGTCCATCATTTGAAACAAGGTCTTCTTCTTCTTCCCTAATAGGATCCTCAAAATATTCAGAAGGCTGCCCTATAGGGGGTTCAATCTCACTACCACTGAAGAAGATTGAAGGGTGTCTAGGAGGTGATGTGGGGGTTTTAGGTAATATTTGTATTTGAGTATTGCTAGTCCTATGAAGCATGAAAATGAGATATTCATATTTTTTCAATATGTTTGAAATAAAATGAAAATAAAGGAAAGAAGAAAAGGATGCTAAAAAAAAAATCAAAGCATCTACTACACACCTCCCCGAAAATGACACGAAAAAGTGGTGAGTCCTAGTATTGCACCAAGAGTACTACAACTCCTAGGGGTTGCCTTACTTTACTTTATCAGCCGAGGTTCATAAAAAATTGGAGGTGATAGTGCTATATACATAGCAGATGCATTCTTCTCATGTCATCCTCTTTTTCTTTACAAAAGGGTGTTATTTATTAAACTGTGATAAGTACTAGAAAGAAAATTGCTAGAAGGAAATGACATAAATAAAAATAAACTAAATTGCTGGAAAGGAATGACAGGAATGAAACTAATTTAATTTGTAGAAAAGGAAATGATCGAAAATAAAATAACCTATATTGCTAAAAATAAATGAGAGGAATGGAACTAATTTAATTTATAGGAAAGAAATGACATGAAAGGAAACTAATTCTAAACCACACTAAGCTTGGCCAAATTACTAAATGCATTCTATTTATCCTATAGTCTATCTACCATGCTTCAACCCATGCAACTAAGCTATCCATGAGTTAATCCTAATTGAAAAAGTGTTGATTTTGCAACTTGGTGGAAAGAAAAAGGCTAAAGAGGCTAATGGAGGTCTTAACACATGAAATAAGGCTTAGGAGTGGAAAGTGGGGGTTTAAACCTTATAAAACCTTATAATATGGTGCAAATATTCTTTGGAGTGAAGTGACTGAAATATGTTATGGTGAAGTTATGATTGGTGCAAGGTTGGAGCGGTAAAGTTTAACATGATCAAAATAAAAAATGGGAAAGGCAATTTTCGATGCGGCGGAGTTTGGAATCAGTGTTTGGAGCGGTAAATTTTAAAGAAAAATGGAAAATGTTGAGGAGAGCGATTTGCAGGGTGGTAAAAAATACGACCTACGATATGGGATGTCGCAATATCGCAATGGGAAAAAAAAGCAGTAAGTCTTAGAAGGAACCAAATTAAAACTGCGAGATGCGATTTGTGATAGGATAAATATTGCGAAGTTCTTTTGCGAAAAGGGATTGCGGTAAGTCTTCAAGGAAAAGGGGAAAAGATGCAAAGTACGATTTCGATAGAGGGAATTTTAAGGAGGAAAGGCAGAGGTTGAACTTTAAATTGTTTGGAAGATTTTCAAGTTAAAATGGTTGCGATAGCTGCGCAAAGTGAAAATAAGGGAGTTTTCAAGAAAAAAAGGGTGTGGTAGCTGCGATAAGAGAAAAGGAAGGAATGGAAGCATAACAGAGGTGTTTGGAAGTGTAACATAGAGAGGGAAAATGAAGTGGGGCAGCGCCGCGGTCCTGCTCTGGAGTTTTAACAATAATTCCTGCAATCAACTTGCTGACCCATGCACAAAAAATAGATGAAGTGCGCTATAAAAACAGTGAACCTAACGTCTCAAACTGGTATTGTGATTCTACTCTAATATCATAAGTAGTGAATAGAAATCAACTTTTGGGTCTGTGGGAAGTTTTACCCTCCTTGAACTCTATTAGATGAGAAGGGGGCCTTGATCCATAGCCTTTTTTTTTCTCCTCTACTCTATTGCTCACAAGAAAATGAAAAAATATAGTAGCACACTGAAAGAAAAAACTAAGCAACAGTGAAACTATCAGAAGCAGAACTAATTAAATGACAAAAAGAAAACTAGCTTAATGACAAAAGGGAAAATATAGTAACAACAGAGAAGCTGAGGCAGATGGATTGGGCCCTAACCCACGAGCATAGCTCTCTGAAACTTAAATCAGTTGAATGAAATCAGTCTGCTCATTTCATAAAAGAATAACCGCATACATCTCTGAAATTTTTATCACTGAGTAAAATAATAAAAATCTCAATAGTTTGCAACAAAGTTTCAACTAGCATATTCCCGGATGCAGGTGCTGGTATTGTTAATTACGTTGATGGGATGGAGGTTCACCGGATGGGAGGCCACCTGCCTTCCCGCATGAGACCGGATATCCCACCTAATAGCTGTTAACGCGCTCATCTCATGGATTTAATGACATTCAATATGGGTGCACTTCACGATCCGGAGGCAGATACTCGAGGCAGTCTCGACTGCTATGTTAACGTTTCATAGCAGACATAATTGAATGGTAATTCAATGTTGCATATTTCTCGTTACAGAGGAGAGCTGTTAAATGCCATGGCTCCGTTCTCCCCAGCGCCGGTGAACTGGTGGTGCCATCCTGACGTGGGTAGGGCGAACGAGCGCACCGCCACTGGCAAAAGAAGCCACAACAATTATTGTTTGGAGTTCGATGAAAGCGTTCATATCTCTCTCTCTGGTTCTTGCATGTCGGCCACAGTCTTTCTGAATCCTCCTCCGACGCAGCCCCCTGTCAATCCTTCAGCCCTCTATAATTCTAGCTCCAATTTCACTACAAGCATGCCTAGACTAAGGCAAAGGATGCGCTGCAGGCGCGGGTCTACCAGAAGCATTGGGAGGCATCCGCCTTCCCCCTCCAGCTCGCCTTCTGAGATTTCTTCCCCCTCGGATAGCCTCCCCCATCTTCTCCATGGTCGTTTGCTCCGTTCTGGACGTAGATTGGACTCTCCCTCGTCCTGTGCGCTGCCAGCTCAATCCCACACCACTCTCTTCTCTTTTGATTGCTCCCTCAACCGTCCGAGAATCTCTGTCGCCATTTCTGTAGTTTTTCTTGAGGAGCCCCAGGATGAGAAGACTGAGATTCCTACGGAGGGGCAGGGTCCTGTTGGTTGCACTAATCAGGACGAGGCGCTTCAGGGTTCGAGGGGCCAGCCCAGCGGGAGCAAGGATGGTCGGCAGGGAGACTCTGGACACTGTCAAGCTGATTTGGTGGACAATCCATCCTCCAAAACCGCGGTCCACTCAGATGCAGACATCTCCAACGATCGTGGCGAACCGGAATATTTTGGGTGCAGGATCGAGGAGGTGGCTCCTGATGAGTAATTATGCTCTCTTTTATGGTTTTCTTGTCATGTCTTTGCCCTCTCCAGAGGGCTTGTTATTTTTTTTTTTCTGTTATCTCCTGTCATGGTCCAGTTTTTGTCAGTGACAATCTTCAGAATTCACAGTATTTCGATCCCCTGTGTGGGATTTTTTTAAATGGTGGTTGCTACAGGCTGGTTTCCCTCCTGCAGGGTAGTCTTAAACTATGTTTTTTCTGTCTAAAATGCCTTCACACTAGGCACTGTTAAGGATTTGGCCCGCTGTACCATACTTTTACTGTTAATAGAATACTTTTACTTAGAAAAAAAAAAAACAAAGTTTCAACTAGAATCGACTGAAATTGACTAAATATTCCTAGCTCTAGCTCTGCTCTATTAATTCTATGGGGTAGCTACCAACAACTCCCTAGAAAATAGTGATTGAGTCCACTTGAATCAAAGTAAAAAAAATATTGAGTGCACTCCTCTGGGAGTTTCTTGGATGCCTCTAGAATTTGAATTGCTGGAGAGAATCCTTGGGGATCCTTTGGCCACCTTTTGAATTCAAATTGCTGGAGAGAATCTTTGGGATCCTTTGGTGCCTTTGAGAGTTAAGGAGGGTGGAAAATCCTCCAATAATTTATCCTTTTTGTCTCCTCCAAGTCTTTATGATAAAATCCTTATAAAAATTCTTAATAAATTACGATTTTTTGCACTCAACATCATATTAGGAAATCAGATTATGTTAGCCTTAACCACCACCTATACTAGCATCATAAAACCAAATAATAATAAAAATGCAAGAAAAAGAGATCTAAGAAGAAAAAAAGGTGACCATTAAGCCTCCAAATATGTCTAATGATGTAGCTCATCAAAAGGACATTGAGGAAAATGAAGAACATAAAGCTGAAATGATGAAGTTAATCATGGAGCAGTCTACACAACTAAAGCAGATGGAAATAAAGATGGAAAAGTTGATGAAATAAAAGGAGAAAGCAACAGAAATGGCCATTTGGAGGTTTTTCCTATTGCATACATCCCCACAGAAACACCAACAACCACAGGCTCAACAGGTGGTGCAAAGAATCTATCCAAGGCCATGGAGAACATGACCCTAAAAACAACAGAGATCAAGAAGAAAGAGGCAGAAATCAACACCATGAGAGATTTGAAGAAAAGGTCAAACAATTCTCATGAAACAGAGATATAGAGAGCTCAGAAACAAATTGAGAAATTAATGAAAGTAGACAGTGAAGCTTCTATTGGAAAAACTATTGGCCAGGCAAAAAAAAAAAATGGTCAAGTATTGTTAATTCCATGAATGAGATATGACGATCTATTCAAATAATTTTTGAAAAGAGAGATCTAATTGGATTAGTGAGTGATGCCATAGATAAATCAAACAGAGAGTAGACAGGCATGCCTAAAAAAACAAACAATATCATCAAATTCTTGATTTCCAAGAGAAGTTTTGGATTGGAAGCATTAGGAGTGGAGGGAAAAACATCAACCATCCTAGAGGTCAAGGAGGTACTCAACAAAAAGACTTTGGTCACACAATTAGAAGAAAAGTCTCATCAATTAAAATTTTTTGTTAGAATATTTTTCAATAGAATTGAACCATTGACCAAAAGAGGATTTCCATCTCTTTTTGTGATAAAAGATAAGCTCATGCACATGCTGGATTATGTCAAGAAACTGAAGGAGATTGCCAAAGACACAACAAAATTTGCAGGAATTAAAGGTTCAATGACTGGAAGAGACTTCTTAGAGGCTATGGACAATGATTTATATATACAGCATGAAATCAACCATATTTTTCAATTAAGGCCAACTTTCATGAAGTATACAGAGACCAATGAGGTTTACAGGAAGCTAATCAAGATCAAGATCTCGAATGCACAACAATGGGAGAAATTATGTGATTACCAAGAAGGGTGACACCTCAGCGCATCAATAGGACATCCAACTCAGCAAATCAATTAATTCCATAGACCATTGTATCTTTGCAACATTTCAGCATTAGATTACCTAAATCTTCCAGCACAACAACAAGTCAAAATGCACAGTAACGACCTTCGGAATATTATGGCCACATGTCACAGATATTCCATCGTGTCCACTTTGTGGTCACATTTGTCAATTTTCAGTAATTATTTTAATAAATAGTAGAGCTCCCATGTAGATATGGCAATCACTAGGAATTAGTTAAATACTGCATTTTTATTCAGTATCAGAGGTTGGACCTTACATTGTAAGCCTTTCTATTGGAGAATTGTAACTTTGGAGATGGAGCATCAATAATAAAAGACCATTTTGCAATATTCTTGAGATATTTTTATCTGGTGATGTCTTTTCTTTATTGTGTTTAATGTTTTCCACTGTTATTTCTTTCAGTATATCATTTAACCGTAATTGTAAGACATAAATCTAAAGAATGAGATTTGCGGCATAGAGCACCTTAATTCTGGTTGTGTTTACAATATAAGTTTTTTCTTCTGAAGTCTGGTTAAATAATTATTAATTTCTTTTTAAGCACTACTGAAATCACTCTTCTTTCATTCCATCATCCATTATGTTTTAAAGATCCAGTAACTATAGTTAGCTTGCCTTGCAATTGCTATGGAAAAATTGATGCAATAACCTAGCTTGTTATGACTCCATATCCCAATGGAAATAGTTTAAACGGGTCCCTTAATCCAACCAAATTATCAATCAAAAATCAACCCTCACAATCAGTTTAACTATCCTAATATCATAAATCATTAAAAACAAAGCTAAATCTTGAAGAGAGATCCCTCTCTGAGTCTAGGAGGGTTAGATCCTAGGCTCCAAAGTGGTTTTGATGTTGTCATTTTATGATTATTCTTTCCAATCTTAAAATTATAGAACGATAATAGACCTCTTGCATCTAGAAATTTTCTCCAAGGTACAATATTACATATGGGGAAAGAAAATCTGAGGAAGGTGTTCCCCCAAGGGGTAGGGGTTTGTGACAACCCCAATTTCCTACACTTAATGTGAAATTTTTTTGTAAATGGGCTACGTAATGGGACACATATTCTAGAGGCTGGGAAGGTTTCTTGCCTAGGATGATGTAACTTCCCTTAAGGTAGAAAAATATAAATTTTTGGGACAACCATTGAAGGTTGGTTGTTGTATTCCTTAATGGAATGGTTCTTAAATTTAATGGAACTACAAGGAGGGTACACAAGATCATGCTCTCTTGAAGAAAATGAAAGAGAGAAGAGGACCTTGAATTAAATGCAGTGGAGGAAACATTGTTGAACAAGGAATATTGAGGCCTACAGGATGAACAAAACATTCGATGGATGTAAAAAACATGTAACAAAGAGGAATTCATGGCACACTTGTCATCTCCTAACAATATTCTGCTAGCAGAGTCATTATCAGAAGGTTAAGAAATGAAGAGATAATCTTGAACTATCACAGTCAAAGGAGGAGGGGATGACCACTGAATTTCATAGGGTAGAAAGAAGGTAGGATAAAGTAGCTTTGATCTTCACTTATGTTGGAACGCAATAAAATACAGAAATACACATAAACATAGAGATGCAACATAAATAAGACTTCATTTCATTAATATCACATAACTGAAATATGCTTACAGAGAGAATGGAAATACACTAGCTAGGGCGTTGGTAGCTTATCTCTAAGAAGAGATGTGGTGGCTACAAGCCTTTGAAGTATGTTACAATGAGGTCAAAGGCATTTTTATTATTGAACAATAAGGGAAACCCTAAACAACCAAAACCCTAGCCCAAGGAGATGTAACACTTTGTTGTCCACCTGGAAGCTATGTGGCACTCGATGTCGACCATGTCACTGCTTGTACTTAGCATTGGCTCTGTCCAATTGTAATATTCCTAATTTAGCTTTTATATTATTATAATATTAAATCTTGTATTCCTTAATTAATATATGAATAAGGGGGTAGAGGGACCCATAAATCCCTTTAGTAGAATAAAACCACTTCACCAGTGTGAAAGTGGAACAATGCAGTAGTGGAGGGGGCCAAGAAATCATATGAACAGCATAGTCAAGGAGGAGGACATGGACCAAGGGAGAAACATAGTTATGATGTGGGCCCAAGGGTGTGGGGGTTCCACAAGTACAAGAAAGAGGTGAGGGCATCCATGCGGGCATTCTGGATTATCATTACTTTCTTGTCATTTACGACTTGAGCACGCTTGAGTTGTTTAGCTGAGTCTATAGTGTTGTTTAGCACATGGGCGTCTCCGATCGGAGATCCCAACCTCGTCCTAAGGGGACTTTGAGTGCCCGATCAGGAGAGGAGTTTTTCTATCTTGTGAGTATATTTCAATATTCTAGTATTTGGCCATTTTTCATCCCTCTTGATCAACACAGCCACCCAGTGACTCATGCAATGTAGCAGTTGAGAGATCTAGAGGATGGTTAGATTCTATAACATTTTCGCTTGGAATCCGGTGGGGGGTTCAGCCCTTCGTCAGTTTAGCTACGGGGGAGTTATTTAAACATTTTTTTATTTTTATTTTTATTTCAGCTCATATCACTACATACCCAATAATTGTATGTTTTCTTGCCCTAGGAGGGTGATTTTCTGGGGTCTTCCAATACGGAAATCCATTCTGTGTTTTTCATGGTTTTGCGAGAAGAATACAATTTCAAAATCTCGGCATTTTCCGAGTGCCATAACAACCTCATCTACGCACCCATTTTCAGCTAGCAGTTGCATTTCCAACAGGGGCAACACATTGAGGTCTTCAGTAGAGAAGCAATTACGCAGTGTTCTCAGTGGGGTAACTTTAGGGTTATTCTAGCCATCTTTGTTAGCTTGAGTGCTACTATTCTTGAGCACTATTGTACTTCCTTTTCACCTTATTAATAAAATTCTCACTGTTCTGTCTATTTTTATGGTGTTTGTAGTTTATTTCCATGTTGTTGTAGTTTCAAGTTTATTGTGTTTTGTATTATTGTCTTTTCCTATTTGGAATATTAGAGTGGTATCAGGTGTCATAGACTTGGTTCAACATATGGAACAATCAGCTTATAACACCGAAATATAGAGAATAAATTACAGACTGGACAAGGAGATACAAAAATAGAGAACACAGAAATTAGCCGGAATAACAAGTGATGGTTTTGCTTCGGATGTTTATGGCAAATGAAGATGAATCTCCAAAATCCAAGACATGGGTTTTGTGCAGAACAAACCATTTATGTTTTTTGTGAGTATTTTTTCCAAATTCTGTCTGGATTGAGATTAGCGAAAGGTTATCTTAGAGATACAAAAATAGAAACACAGAAAATTCATTGGGATCAAAATTGACGCTTTTTGTTGGATGTTTCGGGAAAATGAAGACGAATCTTGAAAATATGAGACATGGGTTTTGTGCAAAACAGAACAATTTTGTTTTTCCATGAGAATTTTTACAAACTATGTATGAATTGAGAGCAACAGAAGGTTCTTTGAAGATAATTTTCTCAGATTTGTTGTGGTGGTTTTTTTTCAAATTCTTCCAATTGCAATACCAGATTCAACTTGTTTTAGAGTTCACATCCGACAAAGAAAATTGTGTTCTAGTGGAGGAAGATAAAGGAAGTCTCTAATGGCAGAATAAGGTTATATGAAGGATTTTGGAAATCTCCTCCTTAGATCAGTGCAGGATCTCACTAGAGTAAAAAGGGAGATGAGAATAGAAATGGAATCCCATAGGGGTTTCAGAATGGAGAAAGTTCGGGTACTTCTCACCATTGGACTGAGAATCCAATGGTGCCACAAGTCTCACAGAATCCCACGATGCCCACTTTCTTAAAGGTGGAGACAAGAGCAGGTGGACCTCAAGAGTCGAAGGCAGATCACTACGGTGATTATTTCACGGAGTACCAATCTCATACCCAGGATTTCATATATCATTTGACTTTCTAGGAATTTTTCCAGATTAAGTATAACCGAAGACCTCACAACTATAACAGAGGAGGAGTGTACATACAGGGAAATGACCTGTAGAGTACCATGGGTGGAATTTTTCTACCTAATTTTGATGGGTCATCAAAGAGTACGACAAATAATTGGGAGGAGACACCTGAGCATACACTCGTTGGTGAGACACCACCCATTGTTGAGGTATCCATTGATGGGGTGTCTGGGGTTGTCATTGAGTTCTCCGATGATATAAATGCATCACAGGTTGATGAGTTGTCAGGAAACAAATCCACCGTTGTTGAGGAGCCAATAGGTATAGAGGCCTCTAGGTTTATGATAGAATTATCGGATTACAATCACATGCAACTGACTAATGAGCATGCCTTGCATGTTGGAGTGTCTATGGAGGAGGGTCTGCAGCCATCCTTTGGGCTAGCCTTTAATGAGATGCTAGGAGATATAATATTATTGGGAAATGTTCGCACATAGCAGTGCCATCAGTTTCATGCCGACCTTATAGCTTTGAAGGAGAAGGCTACATCAGTACGAGAGGCTATCCTACGGTAGAACGAGGAGCTGGAGAGGATGAGAGTGGTTTCTACCGAGTCAGTGGAAAATTTGGCCCAAATTAGGGAATGGTTGGATTCCCTAATGGTGAAGTTAGATGGAAAAATGGAGTATCAGAGCACCCCCCTTCAAGCATATATAGAGAGGGTACATCACTCACAAGATGGAGGGATTATTTTGTGTGGAGATTCTTACATTTGATTCTTTTCTCAAGCTTGGATGGCAAGACGTACTAAACTGGTACCCCATGGAGAAGGCTAGGAACCTGGATACATCCATGGCCACATTTCAGCATATTCCATGGATTACGAGAGGGACACGAGCGCCAAATTACTGTTGGGATCCAGGTGGGATTTCCCATCACATGATAGAGTCGATTGGTGATGGTAGTCATTGCACGATGGGTTTGGTGTTTGGGTGCACAAACATTTTTCAATCTCTATCAGAGCCCCAGAAATCCCTAGTGATAGGATGGTTCACCAGGAGGGTACACCCTTTTCAGGAGCTATCTCAGCATATCAACCATGGATGGAGTCATAGGGTGATTATCCTACTTTGGCGGGAGCTAGTCAGAGGAGGTGGCATTGAGAGGCCACTAGACATGGAAGTATGTAGAGACAGTCCTCTCTCATGGGTATACGGTACACTTGAGCTATGGAGGATAGGAGCAGTGATGTCATTGTCATTGCAGATGGGGAGATGTAGGCCACCTCATGGGGGGTTTACTAGCAGAGTGCTGGATATTTTGGCCCAAGGAGGATACTATATAGTACAGGATGGTATAGCCGTAGCCGATGGTATCTGATGGTGTACAGGGGTAGGTTTCATCATACAATGGCATGATGAAGAGTGCGGAGACACTTGGTGGTATGAAGCGACCCATGTTACGACACAACAAGCACATGGAGCATTGCCTCTAGAGGGACTTATGCATAGGGCCATTAGTTGTACCTTTTGATGCAGTTCACCTAGGATTGATGAGGATATTTTTTAGCATCTTGATACACCACGTTTAGCATAGACAGGGCTACAAGGGTGTTATCAAATCACATTTGAGGGACAATGGATGGTAGACTTCATTTACAAGAGGGTACCTAGACTCCAAGCAGTGTCCAGATGTATCATCAAGAGTTGGGACAACAGAGTTTACTACAAGGTCTGGCAGGAGCAGGATAGGTATGCATGTGTGGGAAAGAATTTTGATACTTGGGGTCCACCTAGGGGATACATACAGGAGTTATATCTGAGGGTCATAGGGGTTCTAGAAGGTGGCAACATTGTGTAGATACATCCTGAGAGGAGTTGGAGTTGGGATATCCTAGTATGGTTGGGGAATCTAAGGATCTGTTGGGCAGATGGATCACTCCCATTTGAGATGAGCAGGGACAGAGTAGACGATGATCCAGTCCACTGTGGTTTTTACACTTGGGGGAGCACTGAGATTTCCACTACACGGCGAGGAAAAATTATCATGTTGCTTCTCAGGGTCGTGATCGGTACTGGACAGGTAGATATTAGCATCACGGGGATGCTCGGGTAGGATGAGCTTGGCCTATGCATATTTTTCACCACGAGGCCCCAGGACAAATGGATACAGTCTGCACCTGATTGGGGGTATCTCACAATCATAGTGGTGCAATGGCAACATTGTGGCACCTCTACGAGACTAGCAGAGGACCCGAGCAACACAGCTCTACACATCTCGATAACCTTTAAGGGTGAGATACATACTACATGGGGGGATCATGTATATTTTCCATTGGGATTTAGAGAGTCTCTAAAGGAGTGGGGGAATTCATTAGTATGGAAGGTTGGTCAGCGGGATGATAGTAGGTCAGATTTTTCTTCTAGCATGTAGGGTGAGCAGTCAAAACATTCAATGAGATATTCTAGATGATGAGTCACTTGTGATGATTCAGCCCGAGCAAATATGGTGGAGCATGGGGAATCTCAGGAGGAGGCTATGCACATCATGCATAATATTCCTTTGGGGGAGAGCCATATGGAGGCTGACAGTAAGCCAGTGCTATATATGCGGCTAACCTTGGGGTCAACCATTGAGGAGGAGCTGTTGGAGATGGTGGTGCATCCATCTTTGGGCTGACCCATTGATGAGGTGTTGATAGATGCATATATAGTTAGCAGGACTACAATAATTTCAGGGAGAATCACTCTCCAGGAGTACATCGATGAGGCTTGGAGTGTACCTTTCCCACTTAAGCCTATTATTGAGAGATAGGCCTTCCCTTTCAGGAATTTCTCATTGACAGGAGCTATTGTCGACAAAAATTGTCTTTCCTAGAGACAGTCTAGAGTTGCCATAGACCAGTGCTTAGGACATCTTAGCATAGCAAGGAGTGTATAATGTAATAAGTGAAGTTGTCAGCTTCAACTCACTTGCTATCATCTATATAAAGGAAATATTGATTCAGATGGGACTAGAACTTACAGAAACTGCCAAGGAAAAGTAATGTTGCAGAGACAAGATGTAAAGATCCAACACAAAAGCATCAGACAGTTAAGAGACAATTTACTGCAAAGAGGGCCGATTCAAATAATATGCCACAGAAATCAAATATCAGAAGGTGTATGCGGTGAAAGAAATATAAGAAGATATTAGTTAACTTTGGTCTGATACCCAGATACACAACAGAACCATATATGGGCTTATCATTTTAAGAATCCATACATGACAATGGCATTTTAAAAGAACCTTCTCAAAGCAACTAATATAGCATAAATATGGATGAAGTGAATATGAAACAGTATATCATGCCTGAGCCTATTTAAAGCGCTTGAATGATTTAAGTATGGGCATCAACTAGGATGAATCCTTACCCAACCAGTGAGCCACTCGCATTCCAAAACATGATACAAGAAGATGAATGAAACTGAATATTATATTAGACACATAAGAGAAAGTTACATACTGTGAAATACCAAAGACAAGAATCCTCATTACAAAGAGAACTCCTCCTCACTGAGACCCTATAGGCTCTGAGCCTTCACACAGAAACCTTACAAAATGTATACAAAAATGCCTTTCACTGCACAATTTTCTGATAAAAATCTGGAACCTTTACAATGTCTTTTTTCTCCCTTTTTATAGAGGAAGGAGAAGAGAAACTAATAAAAGAAGTAGGTGAAACATTTAATTTTCTTAATTTGAACAAAATGGTGGAAACATCCGTGCCCTTGTTGCTTAATTAATATGTTGAGCTATAGGTACTCTGAGGCCGGCTCCATGAAGTAAATGTTGTAGGTGCAAATTTCTCCAGGGATAAGACATGAAAAATAAAATATGTAACATTCTTGTACCTTCCTGAGGAAAATTCGGCTGAAATAAACCTTGAGGGCATTGTTTTCTATGAAAAAATATTTCTAGTGATCTGTAGGGCCTTCGATTTGGTACTTTGCCTCCAAAAGGTTATGTAAAAGCCCCAAAGTCCTTAAATGCATTTCTTTAATCCCCTACTCTTCACTGATATTATCTATCTACACCATTAATTCTTCATCTGCTCAAACTGTGCATTCGAACGACCCTGGAGGGTTTAATAGATTTAAATCCTTGCTTTATTTAAAGGTGGTCAAATCATAGCAGCTCTCGGATCTTTTTTCATAAATTTTGCTCCTGAAACATGGTCCTGTCACGCGTTCTCGGCTTCTGTAATGGTGGTCGTGAGTAATAGCCATTTCCTCGTCGTTGCAACCTGAAAAACCCACAAACATGTTAAAGAAAACTGGACACATGGGTAATGGATGCGGCAGTGACCACAGAATAGTGATGTGGACTGAGTGAAACGATGAGGAGATGCAGGGTGATAGAGTAATGAGGGGTGGCAATGAAAAATACAGTGGGGTGACAATGAATGCACGAGGCGGAGATACGTAACATAAACACTGTAATATGACACGTAAACGGAGTATATGGATGGTGGGGGAAAACACAGATGACACTTGGGCGTACGAAAATCCGAGTGGGAGAGAAGACGTGGAGGCGGACTTGGTCAATCAACGGGATGTGTGAACAATTCTGGGCCATACGATCTTGAAACCAGATCAACGCCCGGGAATGCATGGGGAAGAAATGAGTTGGTGGGCCCAGGACGATTTTATATGGGGACTAAACTCTGCGCAGCTCCGAAGGATGATAGCCGTCGGATGAAGACTCACAAATCTAACGGCTCATGTCAATTTCGCTTGGCGACTACGACTGAACCATAATGCGCGAAATGGAGCGGTTTTGGGACCGTACAGAGGGACACGCGGCGATCGACGTATCAAATCTCTGTGATTCGCGGAATACCGCCTTCCTTCGAAAGGCGGTGAGAAATAAACAGGCCGGTTTTTGCAATGTGCGCGGGCGCGGGGACAACCAGGACAGGCTGGCGGTGGACTGTTGATTTATATTTAATTGGACGGCATAGAGTGTGCCCGATGATCTTACACAGAGTGCGCCTTTTGGTCTAGCACGAGGTCTAGCGCCTTGGTCACACGGGAAATAAAGTAAAGGAGGGCTGAGACCGGAAGGAGCTGGGCCCAAAATATTTTCAAATATGGACTTTGGGCATTAAAAATGTGATTTTAAAGCTAAGAGAGGGCAACGATAGACAGCTAATGAACTTTGCAAGAAAGGGCGAGAGAATTTGATGATTTAAACCAGATATCTCATGGAAATTTTGATAAGAGGAAGACCGTGGTCAACATTGGCTCCATCTAGGGACGACGCGTTCATCCCTGAATGTGTCGAGAACCTACAGACCGCCGGATCATCTTTTATGCAGACTCTGGCCTTCAAAACCCTTTCTCTTCATGCTTCATTATAATGCCTGCATTAGTCAGTTAGTAATAAAACAAAATCTAATATACAATATGATACAATCAAGCCACCTCGACCTGAATCAGAACTGGAAGTAGGGCTTCAGAAATTGGCCGTTTATAGGGGCATCCAGTACGTCACCCTGTAAATTCTCCAATATAAACGTATTATTACCTCTCTGCTCCACAATTTTAAAGGGGCCAAACCAGAGGTGGTCGAATTTTCCATGCTTTCCTTTTTCTGCCCTCCGGAAATCCCATTTGAGCACTAGATCACCAACCTGTAGCTTTCTGTCTTTTGCATGCTGGTCAAATATATGTTTCATTTTCTCCTGATATTCAGTTAATCTCCGATCTACTTGGCCCCGTGTTTCCTCTAATTCCACCAATTGATTTATTCTTCTGACCATATCATCTGGTTCTTCCTGATTTTCTTGCATGAAACGTGCCACTGGCAAGGCCAACTACACAGGAAATACTGCTGCTCGTCCATATAACAACTCATATGGAGATTTCCCAGTTTCTCTCTTACTGGTGATTCTATTCGCCCATACGGAAAATTTTAATTGGGAATCCCAATTCTTATGACTCTCGTTTATAGTTTTCTTCAAGGTCCTCACCAGAGTTTTGTTGGAATATTCTGCCAAGCCATTTCCCTGTGGATAATAAGCCGTGGAATGATTAAGTGAAATATTATACTGTTGACAGAAATTTACAAATTTTGCAGATTTGAAGGCTTGTGCGTTATCATTCACTATTCTAGCAGGACAGCCAAACCTGGATATGATGTTCTCTTCCATGAATTTTATGATGACAGTGTCAGTAGCATTCCTTGCAGGTATGGCTTCCACCCATTTTGTAAAGTAATCTGTAGCTGTCAATATCCATTTATGTTGTCCACTTGATGGGGGATGTATTTCTCCAATAAAATCTATTCCCCATTGTTGAAATGGCTCATTCACATGAACTGGAATCAGGGGCAGAGCCGCCAACTTCTGTTTCTTAGAAAATTTCTGACACTTATCACATGCTATAACCCAAGCAAAAACATCTCCAAATAACTTTGGCCAGTAGAAACCAACCTTTAAGATTTTATGGGCTGTGGCCCTCCAGCTATAATGGCCTCCACAAATTCCCTCATGAAATTCTATCATTATACTTTCTACTTCATTCTCTGTAAGGCACAGGAGTAGGATCCCTGAAGGACCTCTCCAATAAAATTGGCCATTAGCAACTATGTACTTTTGTGATTTTAATCTCAAAGCCCTTTATTTTTCTTTATCACAACTGGGAGGACAGCTGAGTGTCAAAATATATTCCACTATTTATTTGTACCAAGGACTGGTGAGATACTTTATGTGTGCTGTTTGAGTGACTATCTCCAGTATTTGTTGTTCTTTTTCTTTCTCAGACTCTCCATTTGCTACCATAGACAAATTTATGCCCAGAGCCTAGTAGTTTGACTCTGATAAGATCCTTGCTAGCCCCTCTCCTTTTATCAGCTTAGTAGGGCGAATATCCAGATCATACTCCTGTATTTTTGCAATCCATCTTCCCCTTTTGCCTTCACTATCTCCCTGAATGAGAATATCTTTGACAGCTGCTGTAGGGACAAATGCAGTAATGTGGGACTGCAAAATGTACATGCGAAATGATTTGAGGGATTTTACTAGGGCATATGCCTGCTTCTCTAATATGTTATATTTCAATTCTGCATCATGGAGTACTTGGCTGAAAAAGGCAATAGGCTGCTCATATCCTTCTTCATTTTTTTGTAGCAGCACCCCAGCTACTGTATGAGGTGAAGCAAAAGAAAAGATCATAAATGGTTTAGTATAATCAGGCCCAGCTAGCACAGGAGCTTCAGAAAATGCATGTTTTATCCTGGTGAATGCCTCTCTAGATCCCTGAGACCATTTTACTTCATTATTCTTTTTCAGCATATTAGTTATGTGCCTAACTATCTCAGCATAGTTAGGAATAAACCTTCTCAGAAAATTTATGCGGCCCAAAAACACCTGCACTTGTTTCTTATTTCTGGGGAAAGGGATGCTATTTATAACCTATACTCTTTTGGGATCTATCCTTACCCCATATTTAGTTACAATACGCCCCAAAAGTTTTCCTTCCTCTAATGCAAATAAAGACTTTTGTGGATTTAGAGAAAGACCATACCTTCTACATTTTTCAAAAGTTCTTCATAAGTGCTCAATGTGTTCAGCATCATTTTTTGAGAATACTGTAATGTCATCAAGGTATACCACCAGAAATTTATCCTGCTCACCCACAAAATCAATGTCCATCACCCTCTTAAAGGTAGCCCCTGCATTAATCAACCCGAAAGGCATCCTGGCATACATGAATGTTCCCCATGGTGTAGTGAAAGAAGTTTTCTTCTAATCCTCTGGGAGCACAGCTACTTGATTATAACCAGAGAAACCATCCATCATTGACATCCTGGAAGCTCCAACCACTTTCTGCAGGATATGATCCATCTTGGGCAGTGGATAATTGTCCTTTAAGGATGCTCTGTTTAAATTTCTGAAATCCACACATAACCTTATTTCTCCATTATTTTTCCGGACAGGGACCAAGTTTGCAACCCATTCTGAGTACCTCAGTGGTACAATTATTTTAGCCTTTAGCAACTTCTTGATTTCTTTTTCAATGGAGGGAAGCAACAGAGGATTTATCTGTCTGAGCTTCTGCTTATAAGGTCTTGCATCTTCCCTCAAAGGAATTTTGTGCTGCATTATATTGATGTCAAAAGTTTTAAGGTCCTGATAGGACCATGCAAACACATCTTTATATGACTGGAATAATCTCAAATATTTTTCTTTAAATTCCTCTGGGACCTTCTTAGATAACTTTACAATTTTAGGATCTGCCTCAGTACCCAGATTTAGATCTTCTATCTGATTTTCTTCTACTGTTTTGCTAGGCTACAATGAGACATCATTCTTGTCAAACAACCTTTCTAGGGGGACCAGCCCTCTAGGGATAACATTTCCTTTTAGCTGCAACACTTTACTTCCTGCCATCTTCTCTTCCCATTTTTTCTCTAGAACGTTTTCAGTCTCCTCTTCATCACAGTCATCAATCTCCATATCAGAGAATTCTCCCACTGCTTCCAGGAATCTCTTCATCTGTTCATCATCTTCAAATACCTGCTAGTGCTTGATATTATCTGGGATTGATGGTCTATAACATACCTCGATTTCATACCTCAGGAGAGGATTTTGAGGAAGAAGGAATGTACTGGCAGCTACAGCAAGAGAATCTGCCATTCTATTCTTCTCCCGGGGCATGAACTGGATATTGAATGCCAAGAAGAAGTTGTCCATCATGTCCCATACTTCATTTCTATAAGCTCTTAGCCGAGGATGTTTGGTTTGACACTGATTTCTGACTTGTCTGACCACCAGCTCAGAATCTCCCAGAACCTGTAAACTCTGTATACCCATGCTCCTGGTTGTCTGCAATCCCAATAGCAGTGCTTCATATTCAGCCACATTATTAGTAGCCTCATATTCCAATTTGAAAGACAGAGGGACCCATTTTCCTGTAGGAGATATCAATAGTACTCCAGCTCCATTACCTTCTCTTGAATTTGATCCATCAAAATGTAGAGTCCATACTCCTGCTTCATGGTCTTCTAAAGACTGCTCAATTTTAATCTGATAGAAGGACGGTTCCTGAGCATGATGTTGATCTTCTTCAAGCACGAAACATGAAAAATATCCCTCTTTGCTGTAGACTGGTGAATTCTTTGAGCTGTCAGCCTTAGTCACCATTTTGACAAATCTAGTTTCTCTGTATAACCTCCTCTCCTGGCCACCAAAAACAGGGATAGTGGCATAGGTTAAATCCATCTTGAGTGACCCACCAATCTTTGTTCCCCAGGACCTTGACAACAACATGCCAAAATGAGCTGGGATGTCAGCTACCACAATGTCCATTACTACACTTTTTTCTTGAATTTGGGCCAGATTGACCACTAAATCTTTAATCATCCCCAAACATTTAAATCTTTTGGAATCAAATGAATAGAGGTCTTTATATGGATGTGTGATCTGCAAACCTAGTTTCTCCATGACTGACAAAGGCATAAGATTATGGGAAGCCCCATAATCTAACATACAATTGTGTAACAGCAGGTCATGAATAACTAGAGACACATAGAAAGGAGGAGTAGAGGGGTCTATCTCCTCGACGTGTGGGCCAAAAACTACCATGGGTGTTTCTTCCTGAAGATTAAGACTGTCTGGGATTATTGGTGCTTCAGGAGGGAGCAATAAAGAAGTGACTTGAGATTGATATGTAGGTTGTTTCAATATTCTAGTCAAAGGGACTGGGATTTTGAATTTCTCAAGTTCTTTTTGCAAATTGAAAGCAGGAGGGGACTTTTATATTATAAATTCTTTTGACTCTTTATTTTCAGCTGAAGGTTTAACTTCTTTTGATACAGACTCAGTATTAGAAGGAGGGACTACTTTTGAGGAAGAAGGAGTTTGATCATTAGACTGTAGAGGTTTGTTTAGAGGACTCTTACCTTTGTCTGTGAATTTCTTCATTGTTTACTCCTTTTGAGTAGGTGCTTCCTTCTGGGGAGGCTCTTCTTCATCTTGAGTCCGAGTTCTCTTTCTGGAGGATCTGAGATCATATCTCCTATTGAAATGTGCTTGCATGAAATCATTAAACTGTTTGCAATAGTGATCAATTTATGCATCTTCTGTGTCTCTGATCTCTTCTTCTTCTTCTTGCAATGGGCATTCTATCTCATCATTGTTTGAAAAGGCAAGATTTGCACCTTGCAGTTCATAGGAAGCATCTTCAGTGGAGTCATCTGCTGGGCCTTCCAGGTACAATGGATGTGGTACTTGGTCCTGTAGTTCCTTGGCTTCCCTTGGCAATATTTGCAGGGGTGGCTTTCTATACTGAGGGTTGTAACCCCTGTTTGGAGCATTCTGGAAGTTCTTGGAAGCTGAGTTCTTGGTCTCCAATTCAAGCTTGACAATTTATTAGAAAGATTCTTAATCATTTTGCTCATTTCTTCAATTTTATCTGAATCCTTATCCTGATTAGAAGTAGATATCTCCTCTTTACCTCTTCTTCTGGTATCTTGTTCAACTTTTCCTTTTAATTTTCCAGTGGAGGCGAAGTTTGCTTCCAATTCGAGAGCATCTGACTGAGCATCATCTAGAGTGGCAGGCTTTCTTTCCCTGAGAGAGAAACCAAAATCTAAGTCAAAGGCTGCTATGAAAACAACTTTGGCAACATTCTGATGAGTCTTCATATCTGCGGGGAGGTTTAGATATAACATATTAAATCTCTTGATAAAATCTGACACCCCTTCATTATGTTTCTTCTTGAGTGTATTGAACTCAGTAAGACACTGTCCATAATCTTTCTTTTCTCCCCATTTCCTGAGAAAAGTACTTTCCATATCATCCCAAGAGGTTATGGAATGGTTTCCTAATGTTTTGAACCATTTTCTAGCTTCACCGTCCAGAGATTGCACAAACAGTCTTAAGACCACATCTAGATGTTCAACATTAAAGTTCTCTGCAAAAGAGCAGAAAGTCTCAAGATGTTTTTCAGCATCAATTTCATTTTCCCCAGTGAATCTGGGAAATATCTTTAAATAATCCTGGGGCATATCATTTAGCACTTGTGGTAATGCCAAGGGAGCATATTTATTCAGCAAAAAGGTTGGAACATTAGCGATTGGAGGAGGTGGGGGTTGTGCAGCAATCTGATGTACAAATGGAGGAAGAGGAGGAGGAGGATGTGGAGTATGGATAAAAATAGGAATATACTGTACAACACCCTGAGGTGTAGATGGGAACAGTTCACGGTTGACAGCAGAAACTTCTGTAACTTCTTTAACCTCTTCAACCTCAGGAGTAGGGTGAATATTAGCTTTAATTCTAGCACCTCCCCGGGGTGGGCTATCTGAGTAATATTCAGGATTTTCCTCAGTGGAGTCGGGATTTTCTACTTGGATTTCTTGAGAAGAAGAGGATGGATAATATTCTACAGAATATTCAGGGATTTCAGCACGGACGGATTTCCTTTCTTTCCAACTTCTTCTATGTATGATTTTCTCAGGGTGAGACACTGAAGGTATCTTTGACTGTGATGTATCTGACCTCAAGTGTGGCTTACGAGGAGACAGGACTACAAATGGATTTATCTGATAAACAACAGTGTGGAGTCACCAAGGTGAGAGATATACAACTCCTAAACTCTCTGTGCTCACCTGATTAGAGAGTGAATAAATATTGTCGAGGCCCAGGGAAACTGATATTCTTAAATTCGTCCCCGGCAATGGCGCCAGAAAGATGTTGTCGACAAAAATTCTCTTTCCTAGAGACAGCCTAGAGTTTCCATAGACCAGTGCTTAGGACATCTTAGCATAGCAAGGAGTGTGTAATGTAATAAGTGAAGTTGTCAGCTTCAGCTCACTTGCTATCATCTATATAAAGGAAATATTGATTCAGATCGGACCAGAAATTACAGAAACTGCCAAGGAAAAGTAATGTTGCAGAGACAAGATGTAAAGCTCCAACACAAAAGCATCAGACAGTTAAGAGACAATTTACTGCAAAGAGGGCCGATTCAAATAATATGCCACAGAAATCAAATATCAGAAGGTGTATGCGGTGAAATAAATATAAGAAGATATTAGTTAACTTTGGTCTAATACCCAGATACACAACATAACCATATATGGGCTTATCATTCTAAGAATCCATACATGACAATGGTGTTTTAAAATCACCTTCTCAAAGCAACTAATATAGCAGAAATATGGATGAAGTGAATATGAAACAGTATATCATGCCTGAGCCTATTTAAAGCGCTTGACTGATTTAAGTATGGGCATCAACTAGGATGAATCCTTACCCAACCAGTGAGCCACTCGCATTCCAAAACATGATACAAGAATATGAATGAAATGGAATATTATATTAGACACATAAGAGAAAGTTACATACTGTGAAATACTAAAGACCAGAATCCTCATTATAGATAGAACTCCTCCTCACTGAGACCCTACGGGCTCTGAGCCTTCACACAGAAACCTTACAAAATGTATACAAAAATGCCATTCACTGCACAATTTTCTGATAAAAATCTGGAACCTTTATAATGTCTTTTTTCTCCCTTTTTATAGAGGAAGGAGAAGAGAAACTAATAAAAGAAGTAGGTGAAACATTTAATTTTCTTAATTTGAACAAAATGGTGGAAACATTCGCGCCCTTGTTGCTTAATTAATATGCTGAGCTATAGGTACTCTGAGGCCGGCTCCATGAAGTAAATTTTGTAGGTGCAAATTTCTCCAGGGATAAGACATGAAAAATAAAATATGTAACATTCTTGTACCTTCCTGAGGAAAATTCAGCTGAAATAAACCTTGAGGGCATTGTTTTCTATGAAAAGATCTTTCTAGTGATCTGCAGGGCCTTCGATCTGGTACTTTGCCTCCAAAAGGTTATGTAAAAGCCCAAAAGTCCTTAAATACATTTCTTTAATCCCTTGCTCTTCACTGATATTCTCTATCTGCGCCATTAATTCTTCATCTGCTCAACCCGTGCATTCGAATGACCCTGGAGGGTTTAATAGATTTAAATCCTTGCTTTCTTTAAAGGTGGTCAAATCATAGCAGCTCCCGGATATTTTTTCATAAATTTTGCTCCTGAAACATGGTCCTGTCATGCGTTCTCGGCTTCTGTAATGGTGGTCATGAGTAATAGCCATTTCCTCGTCATTGCAACCTGCAAAACCCACAAACATGTTAAAGAAAACCAGACACATGGGTAATGGATGTGGCAATGACCACGGAATAGTGATGTGGACTGAGTGAAATGATGAGGAGATGTAGGGTGACAGAGGAATGAGGGGTGGCAATGAAAAATACAGTGGGGTGACAATGAATGCACGAGGCGGAGATATGTAACATAAACACTGTAATATGACACGTAAACGGAGTATATGGATGGTGGGGGAAAACACAGATGACACGTGGGCATACAAAAATCCGAGCGGGAGAGAAGACGTGGAGGCGGACTTGGTCAATCAACGGGATGTGTGAACAATTCTGGGCCATACGATCTTGAAACCAGATCAACGGCCGGGAATGCATGGGGAAGCAATGAGTTGGCAGGCCCGGGATGATTTTATATGCGGACTAAACTCTGCGCAGCTCCGAAGGATGATAGCCGTCGGATGAAGACTCACAAATCTAACGGCTCACGTCAATTTCGCTGCGCAACTACGACCGAACCATAACACGCGAAATGGAGCAGTTTTGGGACCGTACCGAGGGACATGCGGCGATCGACGTATGGAATCGCTGCGATTCGCGGAACACTGTCTACCTTCGAAAGGCGGTGCAAAATAAAAAGGTCAATTTTTGCAATGTGCGCGGGCGCGGGGACCACCAGGACAGGCTGGCGGTGGACCGTTGATTTATATTTAATCGGACGGCACAGAATGCGCCCGATGATCTTACACGAAGAGCGCCTTTTGGTCTAGCACGAGGTCTAGCGCCTTGGTCAGGCAGGAAATAAAGTAAAGTGGGGCTGAGACCGGAAGGAGTTGGGCCCAAAATATTTTCAAATATGGACTTTGGGCATTAAAAGTGTGATTTTAAAGCTAAGAGAGGGAAACGATAGACAACTAATGAACTTTACAATACAGGGTGAGAGAATTTGATGATTTAAACCAGATAGCTCATGGAAATTTTAATAAGGGGAAGACCGTGGTCAACAGGAGCGATGGAGCAACATTAGTTGAGTGTGAGTTGGTGACCACACTCCAGACATGTTTCGTATGCAGATATCACCACATTGGATTCTTCGACCAGAATAGACCGGCAGGAGATTATGAGTTTGTATCCTATTCATGGTATGATCTTCTTAGTCAGAAGCATAGTGGAGCAAGGACCCGTAGAAATGATAGATACTACAGTTTACAGTTGGTAGTGGGGCACATGTTGACAACTCTTTAGCATTCCATCCAAACTTCAGGAAAGTAGGATCAACATTCGATTGACTTGGGGGTTGGATTGGAGAGAGGTAATGAGTTGGCATGCATCTGGTGGGGCAGCTTATACAGTCAGAGCCATGGCACAACAAGAGCCATGGCACAATAGGAGCCATGGAGCATTGATGCATGTTGATAGTCTTCACCTCATGAGGCAGTAGTTATAGCAAGATGTAGTGCGCAGTCCAAGCTAGGGGGATTGATTGATGATAGGTATGGTGAGATATCTGTTTGGGATCCTGACATTGAGGGTTTTGTTCCAAGTAGTCTGACAAAGGGGCATAGCCGCAGTAAGGGGTTTGTATGGTATCTAGGAAATGGGTCTCAGTTGCACTGGGCCAATAGGGTGGCCCACATATTTGTAGTTGTTTGAGGACAAGCAATGTTTTGGTGGGGAGGACTGTAATATTCCTAATTTAGCTTTTAGCTAATTAGAATTTTAAATCTTGTCTTCCTTAATTAATAGATGAATAAGAGGGTAGACGGGCTCATAAATCCCTTTAGTATAATAAAACCACTTCACCAGTGTGAAAGTGGAACAACGCAGTAGTAGAGGGGGCCAAGAGATCATGTGAACATCGCAATCAAGGAGGAGAATATGGACCAAGAGAGAAACATAGTTATGATGTGGATCGAGGGGTGTGAAGGTTCCAGAAGTATAAGAAAGAGGTGAGGGATTATTTTTCTTTTCTTTTCGTTTACAACTTAAGCACGCTTGACCTATTTATCTGAGTCTATAGTTTTGTTTAGCACACAGGTGTCTTCGAGTGGATATCCCAACCTTGTCCTCGAGGGACTTCAAGTGCCTGCTCAGGAGAGGATTCCTTCTATCTTGTGATAAAATTTCAGTATTCTTGAATTTGGCCATTTTGTATCCCTCTTGAGCAGCATAGTCACCGAGCGACTCACGTAGTGGAGCAGTTGAGAGATCCAGAGGAGGTTCATATTCCATAGAATTGTCACTTTGAACCCAATGAGGGGATCTGCCCTTCATCAGTTGAGCTACGGGGGAGTTGTTGTAGGATTTTATTTGTTATTTCAGCTCATATAGCTGAATACCCAATAGTTGTACATTTTCATGCCCTAGGAGGGTGATTTTTCAATGTCTGCCAATCCAAAAATCCTTTCTGGGCTTTGCGAGTAGAAGCCAGTGTCCAAATCTTGAGATTTTTCAAGCGCCAAAATAGCCTCATCTACGCACCCCTTTTCATCCAACAATTTCATTTCCAACAGGGGCAGCACACTGAGGTCTCTAGCAGAGTAGCAGTTACGTAGTGTTCTCATTGGGGGAACTTGAGGGTCATTCTAGCCATCTCTGTTGGCTTGAGTGCTACTATTCTTGATCACTATTGTACTTATATTTCACCTTATTAATAAAATGGCTTATTTTTTCTATCTATTTTTATGGTGTTTGCAATTTATTTCCATGTTGCTTTAGTTTCCAGTTTATTGTGTTTTGTATTACTGTCTTTTCCTATTTGGAATATTATAGCAATATGTCATGAACCTGTTGGTAGATGTGTTGAATGTGCTCAATGAATTTTTTCTCCTTGTCAACTTCAATGTAATATTCCAAAATTTGCATACAACAAATTGGAATATTAAATTTTGTTGCTTTCACCTCGGAGATGAATAAATGGGTAGGGAGGCCCATGAGCAATAAAAATATGAATAATTTCCATCTTAATGAGGAAGGAGATCACCTTAGGAGCTAGATTTTACACTTTCAGGTGTGAACAAGGGAAAAATAGATGTGGACAAAATCAAGTTTGACTAAGTCAACATGCATTCTTGAGGAGGAAGAGATCATCCAAGTAAACTAGCTCAATGTGAACAAGGATCAGCCTAGACACACATATGAGAGCTGGATTGAAGACACCTTAGTGTGAAAGGAGGCAATGCAGGTGAACTAGTTCCAGTTGACCAAGTCAACAATGTTGCTACAAGAGGAGGGAAGCCAACAAGGACAACACAACTTTAAAGGAGGAATCTTCACTAGGAAGTCACCTCAACAATGTGTGGGGCCCAAGTTGAGGAGGCTCACCAACGATAAAAAGAAGGGGATAGTAGCAAGTGATTCATTCAGTAATCATCTATCTTTGGTCTCTTGACTACTTGCATGGTCCACCTATTTAGTTATGGTTGCAACACTGTTTAGTGAAAGGAATTCTCGTGCAGGAATTCCATCCTCTTCTTGGATCAGCTTTCTTAAGGGATCCGAGGGAAGGTTCAGAGCTTCAATTTCATCATCTGGCTTAGGGTCAATCAACCATCAACATCTGCAACATAGTTACCTTCAGAAACTACATCTTTTATGCAGGTGCAGCAGCAGCAGGGTTGCACCCCTTGATTTTGTGCTAATGTTTGAGGATGAGGTGTTCATTTCCCTTCGAAAGATCTAATAAGGAGGGCCTTTGGCCATTTTCTGTATTGATCAGCTATTTTATGTTATATTTAGTCATTTTTAATATAGAGTTGCAGTACTATCTTTTATACATATGTAATGCTGGATACCCATGCCAGGTGTCTTATTTCTGCTGTAAAAGAGGTTAAACCTCCATTTCTCTGCTACATGATTAATATAATCTTTAGATCAGTCTTATTTCATCATTTTCTATCGAAACCCTCATGGGAATTACGCTCTTATAGTCTTCATAAATTCTGTAGCTGGAAATCATGGGGTTGGGGTGTTTTTGAGTTATCTAGAGTGGGGAGATCTGTTTAAGGTAGCTAGAATTATTTGTTTAAGCTCTAATTATGTATGGGGATTTTATTTGGGCCAAAATAAGGGATCCAAGTCCCAGTCCCCACTGTTATTGCGATATTTTCTAGAAATAATGTTTCTCATGCAGTAGCTACTCATTGTCCTAATTTGGGAATATTATAAGATATTCTAAAGGCTGCCATTTTTCCCTCATTTGGGATATTACAGTGGTACCAGAGCTGCCATATTGGCTCAGCTTGTGGATTTTATATCCAATCAGAAGATAAGGAGAAGAGGGAGGAGAGGATAATAAAATGATGGAGAGGATGAGATTACTCTCATTTATTTTTAGATCTAGGAAGAAAGGAGAAGGATGCATTGATACTCCAAAAAGGTTTCAGGGAGAAGAGAGATAC
The DNA here is from genome assembly GCA_034641835.2 of Pinus albicaulis. Classification (NCBI taxonomy): domain Eukaryota; kingdom Viridiplantae; phylum Streptophyta; class Pinopsida; order Pinales; family Pinaceae; genus Pinus; species Pinus albicaulis. The sequence goes on from CM076572.1 coordinate 413,690,605, forward strand.
AGTGAGACCTCTAGAAGGGTTCAAGAGAGAAAATAAGACCCAAGCACTTCCTATTCTCATAGAGGAAGTGGAGAGCAAGAAGACCACTTAGAACATGAGATCCTAAGTGGATATTTGGCAGAGTACAAGTGCCAACCTAGGGCTTCCAAAGTGACCCTAGATCTTCTGTAGCTTATCCAACTGAGAGAAGAAAGAAGACCATGCAGCGAAAGAATGATAAGGGGCAATAGATTTCTATTGTCTACCTTTGATGGATCACCCTTATGTGTAACATAATCTTGGGTGATGAAGTTAGAATCATTTTTCCTACTACATCCAGTAGTGGAGGAAGAGGTTGTGGAGATCTCAGCGCTGCACTTGGAGGGAGAGCAAGATCTTGGTGGTTCAGCCATGTGAATCATGCAAGGGTGTCTACTTTTGCAGATTTCACTCAAGGAGTAATTAGGAGGTTTGACAATAGGAGTTCAAAGGAGGAGGAATCCTCTTCTCCACCTGAGGAGCCTTGTACTAACACTATCACACTCATGGAGGAGAAGCCGCCTACATCAGCAGTTAGGGAAGCCATTAATTTGGAGGGAGGAGCCGTTGTAACCCTACAATAGGTTCCCACATCTCATCAAGGTATGGGAAGATTTCCACTTTTTATTATTGCAGCAAATCCTTCTAAAAATTGTGGAAATTTGTCTTCATATGACCCAGGGTCAAACATTATTACTGAGATAGAGCAACAGGATTGCACTGCACTGTGAAAGCTTGAATGGTTCAAGGAAAATATGAACCTTCGTCCTCATGTATCACTGTTGAGTTTCACACAACCCTTGAGGTTGGAGTGTAATCTTTTGGAGGACGTCATGAACTATGTCCACCGTAAGAAAGAACATAGATTCATCTTTGATATGGAATATGATGTAGAAACTATATCATTGGAGAGACTATCAGCGCTTCCAAACAATAACAGTGAGGAGGCTTTGCCTTTATCACATTGGGATCTTTATGGATTCAAGATGGTTATGTACATGGGATCTTCACTAAGGGATCTCCAAGGAAATGCATTTCAACACTTCATGACATGCAAAGAAGAGGAACTGGTTGTGAAGGATGGTAGCCCACATTGGAAGAATGCCAAGATGAAGATTGATAGAAGGCATCCACATGGTGCTCAGTGGATGTGGGTGGATAGCAAGAGGCTGGTGAGCCACTTGCAAATTTATGATACAGGGTAGCAAGAGGCAATGCTGTGTTGGCTACTCTTGAGAGTGTTTGGCCATCAAGAGGAATATCCTTTTCCGAAGGATATGAGGGTGGAAGACACCTGGTAGGACACTAACATCATATGGCAGCCTAGGGGTTGGATGTATCATGTTGATTTGATCCTCTTCATATCAACCAACATATTTTCACCTCGTGATTTGTATTATGGAGGTGTGAGAGGGTAGCAAGAGTCATTGTTGTTGTGGCTCCTCTTGGGAGAGTATGGGAAGAGGTTTTCCCATACTCCTTATGATATTTCAGGAGGGAGGAATGACACAATCAAGGTGCAAAGAGGATACCCTTAAACATTGAAGGAAAAGGAGGAGCTTCCACATAGGAATAAGATCTTCTCCCATAGAATCATGATGGTGTATTGTTTTGACATGTGCAATGTCAAGGGAAGAAGTCATGGAGTGACTAGAGCCTTATCACTAAGGCCTATAGTGTTGTCCCTTGGGAGTATGTCTTCACTAATGGAGAGTTCCAAGAGGAGTATGTATCCCTCCTTTTTGCAGATTTTTATGAGGGGATTCTCATGGGAGGACTCATTCATGGACCTCATTTTCAGCCTACTCCCTATGTATGGTAAGAAATTCATTTCTATACTTCTTGATTTTTCCATTGAATATTTGCATCTTTTTACCATCTCTACACAGTACACTGCTCCACAAAGGAGCAAGATTGTTTTTGGGTTATATGGTCACTTTAGGGCCAACCTTTGTAATAATGATAACCCATTTCCACATGACTTTGGGCAAATGTATTGTTGTTTTGATCATGTACAGTTGATGTATATTTCTTCTTGCTATCTTATAGTAGATGAGAAAACATATACATCTAGTAGCTCATTGGAAAACAACTTTCCACATGATGTTCTAAATCAATAGTTGGAAAGACTGTGTTGTATCCACCAAGGAAACCATGTGTATCATCCTCACCATGTGTATCATCCTCACTTGCACACAGCCTTCAGAAAATTTCTGATTTGGATGACATATGGTAGTGATGTGCCATTCACTTTGAATGGAATGGTTTGGGCTATCATGATCCATAATTTTGGAGAGAGGATCTTTGAAGATTCAATCTTTTTCTTGCCACTTGAGGGCAACTTGTTTGCAGCCCATGATCAGCATGAACTCTACACTTATCATGAGTGGAGAGGAAGACAAATTGGGGTAGGCTATCTTGTCTACCATTTTTAGATTTTCAACCCACCTATTTTTCATGAGCCAAAGGTGGAAGAGATTCTTCATGAGTTGCCATCTTGGAGGGTGACTCATTTTGTATGGTTGATAGCTTGGGGATGGGAGATTCAAATGGGGATGATGGACCCTAATCTATATCAGCCCTCATACCTCAAGAGGACCTTTAAACAGCCCATTATTTCCTCCATGGATGTTTCATTGTCACATGATGTCAGTTATTTGGAATGTTCACCAACATATAGCTTACACACTTGGAAGGGGCAACTTGGAGATGTATTGATGGAAAATCACCTTCATCTATGGGGGATATTATCATATGAGGATGCTATAGGGGAAGAAGAGGAGGTTATTCAGTCCTATATTTGTATTTTCTTGAGAAAAAGCAACATTTGAGACGGGAGGACTGTAATATTCCAAAATTTGCATACAACAAATTGGAATATTAAATTTTGCTGCTTTCACCTCGGAGATGAATAAATGGGTAAGGAGGCCCATGAGAAATAAAAATATGAATAATTTACATCTTAATGAGGAATGAGATCACCTTAGGAGCTGGATTTTACACTTTCAGGTGTGAACAAGGGAAAAATAGATGTGGACAAAGTCAAGTTTGACTAAGTCAACATGCATTCTTGAGGAGGAAGAGATCATCGAAGTAAACTAGCTCAATGTGAACAAGGATCAGCCTAGACACACATATGAGAGCTGGATTGAATACAACTTAGTGTGAAAGGATTCAATGTAGGTGAACTAGTTCCAGTTTAGAAAGTCAACAATGCTGCTATAAGAGGAGGGAAGCCAACAAGGACAACGCAGTTTTGAAGGAGGAATTTTCACTAGAAAGTCACCTCAACAATGTGTGTGGCCCGGGGTGAGAAGGCTCACCAAGGATAAAAAGAAGGGGATAGTAGTAAAGGATTCATTCAGTAATCATATATCTTTTGTCTCTTGACTACTTTCATGCTACAAGTGTTTAGCTTTGATTGCAGCACTGTTTAGTGTAAGGAATTCTCGTGCGGGAATTCCATACTCTTCTTGGATCAACTTGCTTAAGGGATCTAAGGGAAGCTTCAGAGCTTAAATTTCATCATCTAGATTAGGGCCAATTAGCCATCAACAAAAACAGTGCAGATACCTTCAGAAACTGCATCTTTTATGCAGGTGTAGCAGCAGTAGGGTTGCACCCCTGGAGTTTGTGCTAGTGTTTGAGGAGGAGGTGTTCATTTCCCTCCGGAAGATCTAATAAGGAGGGCCTTTAGCCATTTTCTATATTTATAAGTTATTTTATGTTATATTCAGTCATTTTTAATATAGAGTTGCAGTATACTACGTTATTTTCTGCAGTACTTCCTTTTATATGTTGGAAATATGATGCAGGATGTTGTCCTTGATGGCAACCCACTGAATGAAGATGAAGACATGTGACTGTTGACATGTGTTGTCCTTGATGGAAATCCACCTGATGAAGTTATTCTTGACTTGATGGACTTGGTAAATGATGTAAATCTGATGTGATATGTTGTTGAGTGTTGTCCTTGAAAGGCAACCCACTTGATGAAGATGATGGCAACTTACTTAATGAAGTTGTGCTTGATAGAATATGGTTTGATGAACCAAATCTGATGTATCTGCAGTGTGTACAGAAGGCAGTGAAGAAAAGAAGTCAGCAAGTGCTAAATCTATGATGAAAAAGAGTATGTCTCTTGGTATACGCGGATTGGCCTAGGGGAAGTCGCGTATGCACGCGGAAAATAACGTGCCAAGTCGCGTATGGGCTAAAGCGCTCAAAAAGTGCAAAACCAAGGGTAACCACCATGGTATTGACCCATTGTATTGGGTAATCATCCGCCTAATTGACCCCGTCCAAGTAGTTTTTGGCTTATGGTATTGTTTTGGTCCATGGTATTGAAAAAGGGGCTCATGGTATTGAAAAAGGAAAAACCTATATAAGGAGAAGAAATTCATTGTGCAAATGATGAGTGTGAGAGTAAGATGTCTGAACTTGAATGAATACTTCTCTATGAAGTATATCTGTATGGAAAGGGTAAAGGTTTTATGATAGATCTGAATCTATGAAGCACTTATGAAGAAATGATGAAGCGGGATCTTTAGATCTGAAATGTACTTGTATTTTCTAGATCTGTTTATGGAGTGATTAGATCTGTGATGAGGCGAACATCTAGGCGAACATCTGTCTGAAGTAAAAGGGTAAATCTGAACTGAATATCTGATCTGAAGAAGTATGCTGCTCTGTAATGATTGAAGATCTATACGCTACTTTGTCGCGGAGGAAGCGCGTATGTACGCGGCTTCGCTGAAGTGAAAGCGCGTATGCGCAATGAAATATACACTGAGGTATACGCTGGTTTGTGTGGACGGAAGCGCGTATATACGCGACATCAGTGAAGGGAAAGCGCGTATGCAAACTAGGGCTTGCTGAAGCAAGGGGTATGAAATATCTGATCTGTTCTGCTGTGTTTCTGCTATCTGATCTGTGTTGATATGTATCTGTTGATGATGTATGTTTGTGCTTAAAAGTATGGAAAGGGTTCGGTCTGGAAATATGATGAATTGTGGCCTGCAAGTTGTGTTCTATTGAAGTGGTTGGATCCAGTGTGAAAATTGATGAAACGTGGTCCAAGGTGGTACTGAGGGTTGTAGCCTTCAGTCAGGGGGTCGTAGCTCCCTTCCAGGAGAGGCTGGTAAACGAGTCAGGGGGTTGGAGCTCCCTTCCAGGAGAGGCTGGTAAACGAGCGCAGGTGGGTGCCTGCGTGCTGGTCAAGTCTGCGCCAGCACATATGTTGTAACATGTTTTATCTATAATAAAATATTGAAGGCTGAGCAACTGCAGCGGTGGTTTTCTCCCGACTTGGGTTTCCACCTAAAAATCCTGGTGTTCATGTGTGATGCTTTGTGTGATGGTTTATTCTGTTCTTACTGCACATGTTTACTTCTTATTGAATATCTGAAATGGAATGGTTTAAGTGAAGAATTAATGACATATCTAGATCTCTGTGTATACGCAAGTTTCATAAAGGGGATCCGCGTATATACGCTAGTTTACTGAAGTAAAGTAGCGTATGGGTTTTAAGGAATGAAAAAGTAAAAAGATTTGATTATGCAGTAAATACTGATTCACCCCCCCCTCTCAGTATTTTTCCCAACAATTGGTATCGGAGCGTGGTCCTTCTGCAGAAGCTTGATCGCTTGAAGGAGATCCGTCGCAATGGGAAGGAAGCAAAAGAAGAAGGCTACTGAAAACGAGATATCCCAGAAATCATGTGCAGCAGATGAAACAGGTATTGATTGCTGTGATAAACTTTCCTGTGCATGCAATGGTGAAGATAGTGAAAGTAAAATTTTAGAGCTAAAGGAAGCTATCAAGAAAATTGAAGATCAACAAAGATCATTTAATAAAAGCGAAGCTATGTACAAAGAGTTAATCTCTAGAATGAAAGAACAAATGAACAAGTATCAAAGGTTGTATGACAATGTAACCAATCAATGTAAGGGACTTGAAGCAGAAAACGTTTCTCTAAAAACAGATCTGGAAAAATCAAAAGGGAAGAATAAAGGTCTTGAAGTTGGAATCATCTCTCTACAAGAAAAACTTGAAGCGTCAAGTAAGAAGAATGATGAACCTCTGCAATCATTTGATTATGAAGAATTTGGAGCAAAAATCTGGTCTGTCATGGCAGAATCATACAAGGAACATGAAGAACTTCTACAAGCAGATCTTGAAGAATCAAACAAGAAGAATGCAAGACTTGAAGCAGAAATCATCTCCCTCAAAGAAGATCTCGAAGCATCAAACAAGAAGAATGAAGAACTCATACAAAATTTTGAAGAACAAGAAAAAGGGTTGAAAGAAGATAGAAGAAGGAAAGAAGAAAGCATGACAAAGCAATGTCAAGCCTTGGAGGTTGAGGTAAACATTCTCAAAGGTAAATTAGAAGAAAAGGTAAAACTGTTGAGGTTTCATGATAGTACTAATATTCTGAGTAATCAAAGGTCTCCTGCTATCAAACATGGTCTTGGTTTCCATGAAACTGTTAAAGGAGAATCTAGTTCACAAGGAAGTGCTAAAGATTCAGAGGAAGTCAATGTAAAACCTAAAGTGTTGAAAGAGTCAAAAGATCAACCAAAAATCATGAATTCTCAAAGGAATTCATTCAAAAACGTTGAATGCTTTAAATGTAACATGTGTGGACATAAAGCAGCTGATTGTAAAATTAGGAAGATTAGAAATACTCATCATGATTCTTATGTTTATTTTTCTGGTCACATGAGATGTTATGCTTGTAACAAGTATGGACATGTAGAAAAAGAATGTAGGATGAACAGATCTGGGAAAGTGGATAAGCTCCATCACACAAATAGAAAGTTCAAGCAAATTTGGAGAAAGAAGGAAGACCGGTCAGAAACGTAGGGAATACTGACCCTACTGCAGTCATATACTTCTGAAGATTACTTCTCTGATTGACTGCAGGAATGATGTGGGATACATTATGAGATTTTGTAATGTATCGTCACAGGGGGAGCAATGCATGATGACTCTCATGGTTGATTTGATTACTTTGGTTATATGAATTTCTGACAGTGCATCTTGTGTAAAGAAAAGACAGGAACAGAAGGTAAATTTGCAGGAGGAGATGAAGGTGTGAAATTTTCTATATTTCACTTTCCATACGCGGGTTCTATTTACAAAAGTCGCGTATACACGCGAGTTTCATCAGACACAGTCGCGTATGCTTTGATGATAAGAGGATTTTATATGATAACTGAAGATCAGAAGCAAAGGTTCAGGGGGAGCATCAGTCTGATTGTTAATAACTGTATTATTGTCTCAGTATCAGCTTAGTTTCTCAGTTCTAAACAATGATGATATGATACATGGGTTCTTGTGTTGAAGATTATGGTTGAAGCCTGGTTGCTTTATGATGAAGAGCTTTCGTTGTTGAGATGAAAGTCTTATAATTCAGAGATTAGGACAGATCATGCCGAGATTGTTGCTGATGACCTGCTTCAGATTGCACAAGCTAATGAAGAGCACTGGTTTAGGGGGAGCAGCAGGTTGAATACTAATGATTGCATTGTTGGCAATATGATTGCTTATTCTTTGGTCTTTGTGATACTCATGCTCAACTGATGATGACTTGGTACATGGATTATTATGATGAGATTTTGAGTCTTGGTTGCTGATAAGTATCTTTTGTGTTTCCACATGGATGAGTTGGATGTCGAGTTTGTTACTTTGGTTGAGATCTTTTGCCTACATATGTTACTTCATGTTAACTCTTGAAGATCTTGATGATATTGGATGATATTGGACCACATGGATGATTGCTTGACACTTATTTGAAGATGCTATTCTGGTATGATAATCTCTCTTGAAAAGAATGTATTGATGCTGCACGGAATATGAAGACTTGGTTCCTAATGGGCTTATGCTACAACCATTGATGACGCTTGAAGAAACAACTGTACTGTTCTATCTATATGTAGTCCAGAGAAGCATTCAAAAGAAGCTGAACACTGCCTTTTTCTCACAGAGGATCAGATCTGGTTAAAATTTAGAAGATGGCTTGGGATACGCGAGTTTCCTGAAACACAGTCGCGTATGTACGCGAGTTTATGCACAGAAAACCGCGTATGACTGATTGCTGACAACTTTTGATTGGTTCAGCTCTCTTCAACACAGCTGCAGTGTTGTTTGGTATCTCTGATACTGTTTGGTATCTCTGGTGGTGATCCAGTTCTCATAAATCTGTTTCTAATGTTTTGATGAAGATGCCTTGATGATTTGTTGGTGGAAGTTTTTCAGGATGCACAAACTAAGGGGGAGCCTTAGTCTTTTGGAAAGATTGCTTGGTTACACAGATTCAGGGGGAGCATTAGCTTTGCTGAGTATAATGCAGTGTTGGCATTATGATGATTATGAAAATATGTTCTCTTTCTTGAGGACTTTCTGGTGTTGGTCTTAAAAGTTGTAGTTTGATGAAAAGGTCTTGTTGAGACTCATGTTGTAAAATTGTAATATTCAGTCATGTAAGGACTTGTCATTTTTGTAAACCCACTTGGTTGGGTAGCTGAGTCAAATTTTGTAAACCCACTTGGTTGGGTAGCTGAGTCAAATTTTGTAAACCCACTTGGTTGGGTAGCTGAATTGAAATATGTAAACCCACTTGGTTGGGTACTTGAGTCTTATATGTAAATTCACTTGGTTGGATATTTTATGTAAGTATGAGTCTTTTGGTGATAGGAAGTTCATAGAGTCATGTACTTCATTGAAAAATATTTTTGAAGATTCAGCATGAACTCAGGGGGAGCTTGGTCACTTCAGTATACATCAGATCTGCAGAACACTTCTTCTACATGAGGAGAAAAGGGGGAGAGTGTGTTGGTTTTGATCTGCTGGTTTTGTCCTTTTCCCTTGATGTCAAAGGGGGAGAGTGACATGGTGTTTGAATGAAGATAATGATGTGCCCTTTGCCCTTGATGTCAAAGGGGGAGAATGACATGGTGTTTGAATGATGCCAAAAATGGAGAGAGTGACATGGAAAATAGGGAGAATGACATGGTGTCATTGTATTCTTAATGTATCTATCTATTGTGGTAACCAAACACCATCATGGTTGCCATCAAGTCCAAAGGGGGAGATTGTTGGAAATATGATGCAGGATGTTGTCCTTGATGGCAACCCATTGAATGAAGATGAAGACATGCGACTGTTGACATGTGTTGTCCTTGATGGCAATCCACCTGATGAAGTTATGCTTGACTTGATGGACTTAGTAAATGATGTAAATCTGATGTGATATAATGTTTGTTGACAATATGATGCTGAGTGTTGTCCTTGAAAGGCAACCCATCTGATAAAGATGATGACAACTTACTTAATGAAGTTGTGCTTGATAGAATATGTTCTTGATGAAGGAAATCTGATGTATCTACAGTGAGTACAGAAGGCAATGAAGAAAGGATTTCAGCATGTGCTAGATTCTATGATGAAAAGAGTATGTCTCTAGGTATACGCGGATTGGCCTAGGGGAAGTCGCGTATGCACGCAGAAAAGAACGTGCCAAGTCGCGTATGGGCTAAAGCGCTCAAAAAGTGCAAAACCAAGGGTAACCACCATGGTATTGACCCATGGTATTGGGTAATGATCCACCTAATTGACCCCGTCCAGGTAGTTTTGGGCTCATGGTATTGTTTTGGCCCATGGTATTGAAAAAGGGGCTCATGGTATTGAAAAAGGATAAACCTATATAAGGAGAAGAAATTCATTGTGCAAATCATGAGTGTGGGAGCAAGATGTCTGAACTTGAATGAATACTTCTCTATGAAGTATATCTGTATGGAAAGGGTAAAGGTTTGATGATAGATCTGAATCTATGAAGCACTTATGAAGAAATGATGAAGCGGGATCTTTAGATATGAAATGTACTTGTATTTGCTAGATCTGTTTATGGAGTGATTAGATCTGTGATGAGGCGAACATCAAGGCGAACATCTGTCTGAAGTAAAAGGGTAAATCTGAACTGAATATCTGATCTGAAGAAGTATGCTGCTCTGTAATGATTGAAGATCTATACGCTACTTTGCCGCGGAGGAAGCGCGTATGTACGCGGCTTCGCTGAAGTGAAAGCGCGTATGCGCAATAAAATATACACTGAGGTATACGCTGGTTTGTGTGGACGGAAGCGCGTATATACGCGACATCAGTGAATGGAAAGCGCGTATACAAACTAGGGTTTGCTGATGCAAGGGGTATGAAATGTCTGATCTGTTCTACTATGTTTCTGCTATCTGATCTGTGTTGTCTGAATTGATAAGTATCTGTTGGTGATGTATGTTTGAGCTTAAAAGTATGGAAAGGGTCCAGTTTGAAAATATGATGAAATGTGGCATGCAAGTGGTGTCCTAAAGGAAGCTTTGGATCCAGTGTGAAAATTGATGAAACGTGGTCCATAGAGGTGCTGAGGGTTGTAGCCTTCAGTCAGGGGGTTGTAGCTCCCTTCCAGGAGAGGCTGGTAAACGAGTCGAGGGGGTTGGAGCTCCCCTTCCAAGAGGGCCGGTAAACGAGCGCGGTGGGTGCACAACGTCTTTGGTCCGTCTGTGACTATGTGTTGTAATATGTTTCTCTATGACAAATATTGAAGGCCCGAGCAAGCACGGCGGTGGTTTCTCCCGACTTGGGTTTCCACCTAAAAAATCCTGGTGTTCATGTGTGATGTAACGTGACGATGGTTTATTAATTCTTCTTTGCACATGTTCCTTTGCTTGTAAATATCGAAGAATAAATGATGGAATGGTTTAAGTGAAGAATTAATGACATATCTAGATCTCTGTGTATACGCTAGTTTAATAAAGGGGATCTGCGTATATACGCTAGTTTACTGAAGGAAAGTAGCGTATGGGTTTTAAGGAATGAAAAAGTAAAAAGATTTGATTATGCAGTAAATACTGATTCACCCCCCCCCCCCCTCTCAGTATTTTTCCCAACATTATACATATGTAATGCTGGAAACCCTTGTCGGGTGTCTTATTTCTGCTGTAAAAGAGGTTAAACCTCCATTTCTGTGCTACATGATTAATATAATATTCATATCAGTCTTATTTCATCATTTTTTGTAGAAACCCTCATGGGAATTACGTTCTTATAGTCTTCAGAAATTCTATAGCTGGAAATCATAGGGTTGGGGTGTTTTTGAGCTATCTAGAGCGAGGAGATCAGTTTAAGGTATCTAGAATTATTTTTTTAAGCTCTAATTCTGTATGGGGATTTTATTTGGCTCAAAATAAGGGATCCAAGTCCCAGTATCCACTTTTATTTCGTTATTTTCTAGAAACAATGTTTCTCATGTAGTAGCTGCTCATTGTCCTGATTTGGGAATATTATAAGATATTCTAAAGGTTGCCATTTTTCCCTCATTTGTGATATTACATTCAAAATCGACATGAGAATAATCAGCCTGAGTAACTGCAAATGGCATGGTTGTGTCAATGGGACATAGTGGTTGGAATCCCAAGCCCACCTAAAAGGGGTTGTGGCTGGTTGAGCTTTGGAGGGCCCGATTATAGTTGTGCTATACATAGGGGAGGATCTCATCCCATGCGCATGGATGATTTTATTTGTACATGTGCAGAATGTGTATGATCATCCTGTTGATGATCTATGTTTGGCCATTAGTTTTGGGATGGAAATATGTGGACTTGGTGAGCTTGGTGTCCAACATTGACTATAGGCTAGACAAAAATTTACTGAGGAACCTACTATCCTGAAATGAGATGATAGACTATAGGATCCCATAGTGTACCTATACTCATTCAAAGAAGAGTTTAGCAGTGGCTTATATTGTGATATTCTTCTTGCAAGCCACCATAATGGCCATCTTCGAGAATCTATCGACGACCATGAAAACATAGTCTTTTACATGCTTAGTATAATGAAAGCTAGACATGTAATCCATGGAAATGGATTCCCAAGGTCAACTAGTGGTAGGAAACAGAGTACAGTGGCCTTGCTTCTTGATGTTCGGTTTGGAAATGGTGCAGGTAGTGCAAGATTTGATGTAATTATCGACATCCTACCGAAGGTTCAGTGAATAGAAATGCTTCTGTAGTACTGCCATTGTTTTCTCGATCCTTGTTGGAGCAAGGTCCCTTAGGACTACATTTTTGGGATTAAATAATAGTATTTTTATAGTTTTGAGTCATTCACATTAATTAATGTAGATTCAAGGGGCTTTGGGGCGAGTCAAATCCCCTTCATGAGTTGTAATGGTTCAAAGGGTAAATCTAGGAGTCTCAAACCATAGTTTGAGGACCTTAGTATGAGCGCATGATAAGGTATAAGTATAAGTCTAGATCGAGTCAGATAATTAAGTTTTGTAATGGAATTAATGAATGCATGTTGATGTGAGGTAAGCCTGTTGTAAGTGTTATGTGTCCGAAAGGCTCCTGTTGGTTGTGTGCGTGGAGACCTTAGTTCGGTTATGTGCAAACCACACTGGTTGTGTGTGCGGGTAGATATGAAGAACTGTAGGGGCTTCTGTGAACATCTCATGAATAAAGATCTGTTTTGGTGAATGTGAGTATCAAATAAATCTATGATTTACTCTGTGTTTTGTCTTTGCGTATAATTCATGTGTATGATTTATGTTACTATGATTGGATTGGTTGCATACCTTTTTTATTGTTAATTAATGATAATTTCATATATCTATTTCTCTGAAGGTCGAATATCAGATAGCATAACATTTAAAGGGATTGTAGATACACTGTCTGTGCGCACACGTAGGGTTAACCTGTGATAATTACCCTAGGGTTTTTGGTTAGGGTTTCTAGTGTGCAAGTCAGTTTGTTTAATAAAACACATCTAAATATGCCCACTTCATTTTATTCTCTCTCATGTTGTGGAAACCTGGTTACAACACCCCCCCATACTGCCTCGAGTGAGACTTTGGCCTACACAAGTAGGTCATTGCCTAAAGGGCCAGTAGTAATAGGGTTTTTTTGGCTATGCGATAACTCTGAACCTGGGCTAGGACACCTAAAGCCAAAAAGTGGTTCCATTTCTGGGACTGCGATCATTTTGAGAGAGTTTAGATGTTGTGGCAGCCAACGAAGAATGAATTAGAAGACTAGTTTGAGAAAAATATACGTGAATTCTCCATCAAGGAGAACAAAAGTAAGAAGTTGTCTGCTAAAGAGTGGGAACATAAGTATATTTTCACAAAGGTTCATGAAATCTTCTTTGTGACATTTTCATATGAGTTAGAGGAGTGGTTATTAAGACTATTTGAGTTTCAGACCTACTGGAAGGATGATAAGGTCACTCAGTGGACGCCTGAGTTGATCCAACCATTAGAGCAGATTGATAACTCCATCACCTGAACTATAGACCATTGGGTTGACAACTTTCTGGGTGGGTTTTTGATAGCGTTTGCAGTTGATCAGTTTGTGTCATATTCTGAAGTAGAAACGAGGTTCTTCAAAGGACTGAGAGGTAAGTTCATATGCTCTTTTCCTTTGCTGATTAAGATGATATTCTGTGAAAAGGGTATTTTGTGCAGTCACACCGAGTGAATGACCCAAAATGAATTTAAAAGCACTACGCGTAGTGGAAAATACTTTTGGGCTAACTAGAGAGGAGACATATCGGTATACAACCCTCTGAGAAACTCGCGTAACAGTGATACATAGAGTGGTGAGACTACACGCACTGGAGGTAGCCCTCTAGCTACCCCGTAGTCAAACTCACGTAAGGGTAAGTTATCTCCTAATCCACCCCCACCTCCACCACCACTAGGAGGTGATATGGTTGCACACATGAAGCTACCCACCTTCAAGGGTGTAGGAGATGAAGACATGGGGAGATTCTGGTTTGTTGCAGATGCAGTATGAACAGTAAAAAATGTCAACACTTATGCTGTCAAGAGGGCACAACTAGCTATGGAATTTGAAGTTCATGCATTGGATTGGTTTATGGGATATCTAGCTCAGAAAAATAATCCTACTGTCGATGAAATCAAGAAAGATCTAAAAAAATAGTTCTAAAAACCAAAGTCCTACTCACAATATGTGACAGAGCTTAAATAAATCCAACAAGAGTTGAACAAATCTATCTGGGAGGTAAACCAGAGGATTTATCCATGATGATAAGCATCATAAAGAATGGTTTATTTCCATGCTCCTGCCACACCTACACGACCCTCTGAATCAGCAGAAAATTGATTCTAAGGTTGAGGCTCTTGAAGTTTCCATGAAGCTGGAAGCCACACCCAAAATTGATGACCAATTTGGAACTTTACAAATCCAAAATCAATAATAAGCGATGCACTTGGAAATTTAGAACCTACACAGAGACAAAGGGAAATAATTTGGCACAGATGTATGGATTATACGTTGTAAGGGCTCTGGTCACACTAAAAATTAGTGTACCTTGCTTCAATATTACATGCAAGCGGGAGGCCAAAATCTGTTGCAACCCAGAGATGCTGCAGGACCGAGTGGTACTCCCACGTTGTGATGCAATGACTATAAAGTGGTTGGGCGGCATGGCACAAACCATTTCCCTCAATTAGGAAGTTATGTACCAGAACTGAAGGAGCAATGCTGTCGATTTTGATCTTCCATTGGTCATGATGAGCACAACTGCTGCACATTTTATCTAATGATAGACAATTCCAACCTTTATAGAGTGCAGGCTGACCCATCTTCACTAGCATCCCCCTTTGGGCATGGTGTATCTCTAGCGAGAGGAAGGGGAGGAGGGAGAAGTGGAGGTGTAGGTAATGGAAGAGGCCAAGACAACTGATCCGCTACAACTATGGATATGTTGGGCACTTTGCGTGCAATTTTCTGAACCCTGCAAAGCAATCCTGTAGGTATTGTAGACATTTTTATCATGTTATTGAAGATTGTAATTTTTTTATTGCTAGAATGAAGGAGAAGCAACAACAGACACCTATGCACAATATAAAAATGGTTACAGCTAATATGGGAGAGGATGATCCGAGTGTAAAGATAATTACACACAGTGGTGTTGCCATTGGAGGGGATGAGGGAAAGAAGGTTGATGCAAAACCATGAATCAGGAAGGCTTATGAGAAGAAGGAAGCACTCAACCTACATAAGGAGAAGGAGACTTTTGTAGAAGCTAGAAAGGATTTTGCTGCTGCAGATGCATCCACATCCAATTCAATCAGAGAAGCAAAGATTGATGATGAATTCAAACCTTTCCTGCAAGCACGCATCAAGCTATTGCGTAACCAGAAAGTAGTACACAACCTTTGGTCTCTCATAGATAGCTTTGTGGATAAGGAGTTGCCTCAGACTAAGAGTAAGGTTGTAAACAAGATCTACAAGAATAACAATAGAACTGGTTGGGAGATGCACATGGCCATGCAAATTGGAGAATATTAAATGGATTAGGTTATTTTGGACTTGGGATCTGATGCGAATGTCCTACTTAAGCTGACCTGGCAGAAGATGGGAGAACCAAAGATGGAATGGTCCACCATTCAGCTATGGATGGCTAATAAACAAAATATTATCCCATTGGGAAGACTCCCACAGGTTTTGGTAGATATTGTTGGAGTAAAGGTATGCGCAGACTTTGAAGTAATAAAAATTGTGGATGATGCACACCCCTACCCTACGCTATTAGGGTTAGATTGGGCCATTGACATGGGGGGCATCAACAACTTGAAGTGTAGGAGTATGATCTTTGAAAAAAATGGTACTCAGGTTATAGTACCTTTGGATGCTGTGGAAGGGGAGAGATATATAGAACTAGTGCACAAATAAAATGATGTTGACCATATCTACAAGTTGACTACATGAGATGAGGATTGGATCAACCCAACTGCTAATGGGATGCTGAATGGGGAAATGGATAGCTCATGCTTCTCTCACTCGGATGGGGAAATGGAAAAATTGTAGAATATCCTGCATGATGTTTCTACACTACGTTGCGCTGCCTCAGAGTCACTAAAAATTTGTGATGCATCTCCTGAGAGGTACGAGGATTACCCTATTTTTATGGTTCTAGAAATGTTGTTTTATTTTGGAAAATCTAGAAAAGGATGTCCCAAAATATTGAAGGTTCTGAGCACTTGATCTTTCCATGCGCGCAACTCCAACATGTTGGTGGGATACGCACAAAGGGAACTTTGAGGATTGTGAGGAATGAGGAAGAATGATGCAGTTTCACTTTACGTAGCCCACTACCCAATGAAATGATATTTTTGGTGGCTGAGATGATCTAAACAAACACCTGGCTACGTGGATGGTGGTTTGGGATAAGAAGCCCAGGGCTGAACGGGTTCACATGTTTTTCCATACATTGGGACCAATCCGTACTGCATGGTATTAGGAGACGGAGCTACATCGTGGGACTCTAAATTGGGTTACAATGAGTGAAATCGTTTTGTTAACCTTCGGCATGGTCGGTGGATCAAAAGGACTAGACGAAGCCCTACAGGATATAGAAGAAATTGTATTTGATGATTCCCAACCTCAGATAGAATTTGTTTCACTAGCATGGGAACAAAAAATGAAGGATATTTCCAACTACAGAAATCTGTGAGTAGAAGATAATGATGAAGATCTAAGAAATATCAATATCGCGGAATTTGAGGGGGAGCGCACAGTTGAAGGGCCATTGTTAGGAATGATGGATGTAACTAAGCCTTTGAAGCTAAAGGAAGTTAAGATTGGGATGGAGGAATATCCCAAGTTGGCCAAAGTAGAATATTATTAGGATGATGACACAATGGGAAATGTTGCAGAGCTATTGATAGAATATCAAGACTTGCTTCCCACGAAGTTTTCTAAGCTCAAAGGAATTTTTGGAGATTTGGGAGTTATGAAAATCACTCTAAAACTAGATGCACACCCTATCAAGTAGCTACCATACCAGTTAAATCCAAAATATAAGAAAAAAATGAAGGAAGAATTGGAGAAAATGATTGTTGCATGAATCATTGAGCATGTGGAGCAGTTTGATTGGGTAAGCCCGATTGTTGTTTAGGAAAAGAATACTAAGGGATAAATAAGGATTTGTGTAGATGTGTGCAAACTTAATGATGTATGCATACATGACCCCTTCCCGACTCCCTTTTCAGATAATATATTGGACAATGTGAGAGGAAAAGAAGCATACTCTTTCATTGATGGATTTTCAAGGTGTCATCAGATAAGGATCGCATGGGTAGATCGAAGTAAGACTACTCTTGCAACATAATGGGGATCATTCCAATACATAGTCATGCCTTTTGGGTTGAAGAATGCACCTGCTATATTCTCGCACGTAGTAGCATGTAATATTCCCAATTAGTCCTAAGCTAATTGGAATATTCAATTTTTTTTTCTTTCTTTTTTTAAAAAATAAAAGTGTAAAGGAGGTCCATAAAAATCCTAATAAAGAATAAATCAGTGCCAAATGTGAAAAAGGCTAAATCTTGGCTATTTAAGCAAGCACCCTTAGGTGTGAAAGGGGCTGGATATTTCGACTGGGTCAACCTTGACGAAATCTACAACGTTGTTTTGGAGGAGTGGCCATTAATGAGGCACAACGCAGTTTTAGATGGAGATGGGTTGTGTGAAAGAAGTGATTTCATTGAAGGTGGTTTAGTGTTTACAAGCTCTTAACTTATAAAAGGAAGAGGATGGCAGCATGAGAATTTTGTTGATGATATGATATTTTTCTGAGTATATGGTCTGTTTAGACATATCTCATTCTCTTGTTGTTTAGCTGAGAATAATGTTGTTTAGCATTGGGTGTTCCTAGTCGGGAATCCCATCTCTTCCCATTGAGTAGCTCTTGGGAGAGTTTGTATTGAATTTTCCACTATCTGGCTTAGGACCAAGCTACTTCTTTCAACTACAACATAGATCCTATTGAGGGTTTGACTATTTTTTCAAGTTGCAGCATGTGGAGATTAGATCTTTCAGATCTAGTCCATTTCAGTTCTTCTTTTTAGTGGAGGAGGGTTCCACTTCATTAGGAGGACTGTATTGAAGACTTTGAGCATCATTTTCATATCTTGGCTGCAGGAAAATTGTATATTGATCCCTATAGCACAGTATAAATCTAGATTTGTGTTATATATGTAGGTATATTTGCAGGGTGTTTCAGCTCACCAATTGGAAAGTGATTTTCTAGGTGTTGGGGATCTGCCCTTCACTTTGGAGATATTTTGGAGTAGATCATTTTATTTCTTATATAAAGTCAGATCCACTTTCCATATCTGAATATTTCCATAGATCTAAAGTCTTAGATCTCAGATCTACATCTTGTACTTGGTATTTTGTTGAAAACCCCAAGGGGGATTGTTAGAGGAGCTTGTATAGTGTATGGATCTGCTATAGATCTACCTTTTTGTCCACATACTTTCTCTAGATATGATGTGTAATCTACAGCTGTTGCAGAGCCAATAAATAACACTGTAAGGCCTTTTCTATCTTAATATATGGTTGCATCACCTCATTTTGAGGGATTTTTGTCATTGGAGACTTGTATTTTCCTGTCATGCATCTTATGGGCCACTTTTAACATGTATTTTTCTGCTGTAATGACAAATGGAAGGTCTCAAAATTGGCCTCCTACCTTATAAAAGATGAACTGTGTTATTTTTATATCATTCCGCATTCTATTGTTTCATTCCCCGTTTGGGAATATTACATAATAGCTGTATTCAAGGATTTCATGCAAAAGTTTTTGGAAGTTAACTTTGATGATTGGACTGTGTTTGGAATGCTATAGAACCATGTTTCCAACTTGCGCATGATGTTCAACACTTGTAGGAGGTATCAGATATCTCTTAACTTGATGAAGTGTATATTTTGTGTTCCTTTTGGAATCTTGTTGGGGCATATTGTTTGTCAGCAAGGGTTGACAGTAGATCCAGAAAAGATTGCAGTTATTATCAACTTGGAGGTTCCCACCAATGAGAAACAACTATGCTCTATTCTAGGACACACGAGATATTATAGAAAATTAATTCAGAGCTATGCTCTGATCATTTCACCCATAGAAAATTTTCTAAAGAAAGTTGTGTCCTTTTTCTGGGATGAGGAATGTCAAAGGAGCATTGAGATGTTGAAGGAAAAGGTGGTTAGTCCACCTATTTTAATATTTCTTGATTGGTCCAAGTTCTTCCATGTGCATGTTGATGCATCCGGCATTACGCTTGAAGTTTTCTTAGCGCAGCCAAGAGAAGGACATGTTGATCACCCTGTTTCCTTTACAAGTAGGAAGCTCTTCAGTTCAGAGCACAACTATTCAACCACAGAGAGGGAAGGTTTGTCTATGGTCTATGCTCTACAGGAATATAGGCATTATCTGCTAGGAGGGAACTTCAAGATATTAATTGACCACTCTACTTTGAAGTACTTGGTCAACAAGCCTGTGTTGGGGGGGAAGATTTGTAGATGGTTGTTTCTATTTCAAGAATATGATTTTGAAATCATTGTTAAGCCTCGTATTTTGAATGTTGGTCTTGATCACTTATCACGCATTTAGAATGGGGAGAAACCAACCAGTATAGAGGAGGGACTACCTGATGCGTAGCTCTTTGCAATAAAAGTGGTCGATGAACACTTTGCAGATATCATTCATTTTCTAACTAGGGGTAATGCACCTGTTGAATACTCAGTGGAACAAAAGAAGGAGTTGGTTTCGTATGAAACTGACTTTGCATTGATTGCTGGTCAAATGTACAATTTGGGAGCGGATGAAGTGTTAAGAAGGTATTTCTTAGAACATGAAATACAAGAAATCTTTGTTGAACCACATGGGGAAATGGCAGGAGGCTGCTATGCAGGGAAAGCTACTACGCAGAAGGTGTTGTGTGCTAGGTTATGGTGGCCCACACTGCACAATGATGCACATGCATATTTTCGAGCTTGTGATGCATGCTAAATAACATGAAGTCATCGTGCAGAGATGAGATATCATTACAACCGTAGATGGCCTTGCAGGCTTTTGATAAATGGGTCATACACTTTGTTGGACCTATTATTCCTCCTGGGAAAAATACTGGCACGCGCTATATCATCACTGCAATAGACTGTGTAACTAGATGGGTAGAAGCTAATCCAGTAAAATATTGTACTACAGACATTGCTGCACAATTCATTTTTGAAAAAAATTTGACTAGATTTGGGTGCCCAAAGATATTGATGACTGATCAGGGTATGCACTTTGTTAATGAGAGCATTGAAGCTCTGACAGAGGAATTCTAGATACATCACCAGAAGAGTACTCCCTATAACCCTTAGGCAAATGGTCTGGTGGAAGCCTTTAACAAAATCGTGGAGAATGCGCTCACAAAGATTTGCAATGCAAACCAAAACGATTGGGATGTGCGCATCCATTATGTGTTATGGGCTTATAGTACCACATATAAGAATTTGACTGGTAAAACACTATTTAGTATGGTTTATGGCCAAGAAGAAATCATGCCAATGGAATACATCATCCCAAGCATGTGCATCGTAACTTTCACTAATATGGTTGAACGAGACATAATGGAGGAACGTCTATCACAATTGGTTTCATTAGAGGAGGATCAATTTTTTGCCAAATTTCATTAGTAAGTACAGAATGCACGTGAAAAGTCCCGACCTAATAGGCACATCAGACAGAGGGCATTCAAAGAAGAATATTTGGTTTTGTTATGCGACATTCATTTTGCGCGCCACCCAAGTGTTAGAAAATTAAATATTACAGAGCAATGCAACACATAAAATATGTGGAAAATACAAGCACACAAAACACATCAAACCAGAGAGACACAGATATACGTGGTTCACCCAGTTTGTGCTACGTCCACCCCGAACAGCCAGTCCTTTCTTTCTATTATCTAGCAAAAATGAAGAGACAAAACCTACAACAGATCTGCTGTAATATCCTCTATTCTCTCTCACAATCTCTCTATCTATTTCCCACTCAGAGAATACACATATAATACATAGCAAAATACAATACCCTCATACAAAGAGAGGGGTTTCCTTCTAGGGAAAAAAACCCTAAACTAAACATAATTTCTACCGTCAGATCATCCGCCTAATGAACAACCCATATTGACTAGAAATTACTATACTTTTACAAGGAAATTTTACATCTATTTTTAGCTTCAAGGGCACTGCCCCCGAAACCCATCGCCAGGGGGGGGCGCTCCATAAAGTCACTGCCGCCCCCCTTGGACCCCCCATGGTAGTGATTAATTACGGGTGACGTTGCCACCCCATTTAAGGTATAGGGGTCCAATGCTGTGATACAAAGTAAACAAGATAATCAGGCTCCACACCCAACACCAGGGAAGTTTAAAAATCATTGGTTGGGGATGTATATTGTGAAGGAGATCACTAATGGAGGTGCGGTGCACTTGGCCATGTTGCGTGGTGATAATTTCCCTCGGTACATAAACGTAAGCCTACCAAATGAATATATGGCTAGAGAAATGAAATCCACTTGTCTGTGCGCTGTGAGGAGGACATACGTAGGCAGGTGCGGCATGAGCACAAAGGCTATGCGCAGTGGGAAAAACTAGCCGTTGGAATAGTAACTCTGGGTGAAAATTTTATTTTACCGTTGGATGGAGAAGCTTTTCTATAATTAATGAGGAGATCTTACGGGATTTTTGACCATTTTTATAGGGATAAGGTGCCATTAATGAATTTCTGACCGTTTTTACAATGGATCGCCTTAACATTAAGGAAGCGAGTTGCATTCCGTTCCTTTCTTGTTTGATTGAATTGTGCCCTAAAATTATCATTGTGCACTACATGTCTAGCCATGATACCACCGCATCTGATGTGAGCAACTTCAATTTTATCTTCAAGCCCAATATGTGCCCATCAGGACATCTACTGACCATGGATCTAAAGAAGTTAACAAAGTTATCCTAGAAGTGCATGAAGTAGTGTCAACACCTACCAAATGAAAGGCCAAGGTGACCAAGGGATCATCCTCAAAGTCGCGGACATCCCCTAGATAGATTACTTCCCCACTCCATGCAACAAAGGACAGGTCCCCTATGGGTGACCAATCAAAAATACTTATGTTGGCAACAAAGGAGGTTGCGCTATTTGTTGAGCCCATCTCATGGCTCCCCAAGTATGTGAAGCTGCGTAGACCATCTTTCAGGGATCTAAAGGATGTGGATATGGTGCGCAACTACCTCCAAATGTCGTTAATCCCTGAGGCCATCACATTTGAGGGGGATATGTTTGGAAACATCCCTTTGGTAAAGTTTTATGACTACGATTTGGCAAACGAAAAGACATTCCCAAAGTTGGCTCCAGAGTCCTACCTGGAGCGTGTAATGTATGATGGAGTTGTAAAGGTAGAACCCATTTCATGGGTGCACGGGCTAAGCAATGCCGGGATTCTCAAATTGTTGATGATTACCCATTTTAGAAGGTACCCTATCACTGATGTCTATGTGAAGAAGTTTTTGTTGTAGGTGCACGATCGATGTCTGTGGATACAAAATTTCATCCCCATAGACGTCGCACTGATCCATCCAATCACTAGCCTTCTGAAGAAAGGACCTCATCCTATGTAAATTCATGGAAAAATACAAGAGAAGAAGGTAGCCATGACGGTTAAAGTAGGCTATAAGGTGGGATATGAATCCAGGATCTTCCTGGTGTAGCAGATAGACAACCCAGCGGTGTGCCTTGGAACTTTAGTCATGGGATGTAAAATGATGCACAAATTTTGGCCTAATGTGGTCCCTGTGAACATCATCGCACTATCAGGGTATTGCAAGGAGGACGTTAGCTACATTTGGTCCTAGTACCTATGCACAGAGTTCTTGGAGAACATGCATGAGGCATGGGAGGAAGGAAAAATTTTCTGTTATTCATGGCTGCTCCTGCTAATTTCTCTGGTTGCATGGGAGACACTAGAGATTACAGTCCTCCCGGATATAAAACTTGGTGTTTTTTAAGGGGCATGCTACAATAACCTATGGGGCTCTATAGACCCAAAGCGCGTGATGGAAAACAAGATTTTCTGGGTCTTATTTTATGTTCATTGGCCACAATAGTCCACTCGCACTCGCAGTTGTCCCCAGCCGCATATGATAAATACAAAGCCATTAAAAATTTCTAAGTATCCATGAAAAATGTACATATTCATGTTCGCAAACATAGGGTATGGTACAACCTGCCCTACAGGGTAATAGAGGCCGATATTGATCAAGTAATTGCGACCTGGCTAGCTGAATGGAAGACTAAGCTAGGCTCCGCCAAGCCTGTCATAGCCTCCATGTCAAGAAAAGAAACAATCGATGCTCCCAAGGAGAAGGAAGTCGAGAAGGAAGAAAATAAGGACACCGAAAAACAACCAAAGAAGGAAACTGACCCAAAGATGGAGGTCGATCTAGGGGGTGCATAGGTAAGGAATGGTGTTGGAGCTAAGTCCCCGAAAGGTACCAAGTGTGGAGCGCAGACCCCCAAGGGTGTTCATAAAAAGTGAAAGGGATCAAAGATCGCAGGTGTGTATGATCTCACCCTAACTGAGGAAATCTTGGATAAAATTGCAGATGCGGTCACCTCTGCATCTGAGGACCGATGGGTTGTGCTAGAAGAGCAGTACAAATTTGTAGTGGAGGCGATGCAAACATGTTGTAGGTGCTCCAACTGAAGAGAGATATTATTTAAGTGAGAGTTGCTCATGCAAGGCTAGATCAAGTGAGCGTGAGTACTAGTCTGGCTATTAGCATGGCAAATAGCTGAATCTTCCCTTTCCCTAGATCTGCGGTTACTTTGTAGTAGCCAGACCTTTGCGCCCGGGTGCAGACGTGCCCTGAGGTTGGGATTGACTTATCGATGTTTCCCAGTGGTAATTTGCACACGATCCAGACCATCATTGTGGATGAGATGCAGTTTCGTAAGGCACACATGCACCAGAAGCTCACTGAGGTAGAGAAAAATATTGCAGCGTGGACAAAAGAATCCATACAGGCGCAAATATCCCAGCAAACAGTGGTGGCCCAACATCCTGAATTTGAGAGTTTGATTGATCGAATTTGTGGTGACCTTCCTAACGTTGACATCCCTGCTTCTCTTGTGCCTCAAGCCAAGGTCGAAGGTCTAGTAGTAGCCTTGAAGGCCTCCCACTCCGAAGTCCAAGTAGTAATGGTCGATTTTGAGCAACATATCGTGGAATTACATGCAAAGCTCCAACCAGAAACATCACTGGAAGTGTGAGCGCATCGCACTACCTTAGTAAAGGAGGCTTCAACAAGCATTGTAGCAGCAGTCACCAAGGGCACTAAACTCCTGGATGCAGCCATGGGATTATGGACTTCAATATAGACAGATCCACTTGCCAAAAAAATCTCACAAGAACTGTGCAAAAGAGAAGACATTATATGAGCTTCAAGAGGCGTTCCCCATGCTTGTGCAGGCTCAGGGAATGGCGTGTTTGTAGACGAGTTAGATGTTGCATGAAAAAGTTGAAGACCTGCTACGGAAGAATTTTTTTTGACCACCCACATGAAGCCGTGGGCAGATGAAGCTATGAAGATATCGGAGGACCTAGATGTTGTTGTAACGAACCTTAGCCAGACATACCAGAGTATCAGTCTTGCAGTTGAAGGGCTTACATCTCAGAAGTTGGTGTACACGGCTCAGAGTGCTGCTGATCAAAGAGCAGGCGCCCTTGTCCCATTTATTGTCGCCATCGAGGAGCTGATGACCAAGATGAAGACCCCAGCACCTCTGTGACTTGGGACGAGTCACAAGATTGTGT
This sequence comes from Pinus albicaulis, assembly GCA_034641835.2. Classification (NCBI taxonomy): domain Eukaryota; kingdom Viridiplantae; phylum Streptophyta; class Pinopsida; order Pinales; family Pinaceae; genus Pinus; species Pinus albicaulis. The sequence goes on from CM076572.1 coordinate 413,715,337, forward strand.
TGGAGGACTGTTGGCGTAGGGTCCCTTAGAACCACATTTTTGGGATTAAATAATAGTATTTTTGTATTTTTGAGTCATGTGTGATAAGAAATGTAGATTCAAGGGGCTTTGGGGTGGTTCAAAGCCCCTTCATGAGTTGTAATGGGTTAAAGGGTAAATCTAGGAATCTCAAACCACAGTTTGAGGAACTTAGTATGAGTGCAGGCTAAGGTATAAGTAGAAATCTAGATCGAGTCAAATAATTAAGTTTTGTAATGGAATTAATGAATGCATGTTGATATGAAGTAAGTATGTGGTAAGCGTTCTGTGTTTAAAAGGCTCCTTCTGGCTATGTGCGCGGAGACCTTAGTCTGGATGTGTGTGGACCCCATTGGCTATGTGCACGGGTAGATATGAATAATTGTAAGGGCTTCTATGAACATCTTATGAATAAAGATCCATTTTGGTGAATCTGAGTGTCAAATACATATGTGATTTACTCTGTGTTTTGTCTTTGCGTATAATTCATGTTTATGATTTATGTTATTGTGATTGGATCGATTGTGTACATGTTTTACGGTTAATTAATGATAATTTCATAGATCTATTGTTGTGAAGGCTGAATATCACATATCATTAGGAGAATTTTGAGGTCTAAAGTGGGCCTCCTAAGGAAATAATAAAATAATAGTTAAACCAATAAAATAATATTTATGAATTTGCAATTCACTTTTTGCACCACAATCCATGTAACCATAGTTAAATTCAATTCAAAAGTTGTACCAAAATAAAATTAATAAAAAAAATTGTATTCATGTGACTATAAATAAGAACGAGCTTTTCAGTAAAAGTCATTATCATTGAACAACTAATGCATTTTTCCTTTATACTTATATAACTTAAAATAAAATATAAATATAAATTCATAAATTCTTAATTATATAATATGATATTAATTAAATTTTATATTATTTAAATGGTATAATAACATGTAATTAATATATTATATAAAAATAATATAATATAATATAATAAATTTGTAATATATTATTTTACGTATGAATCTTATATTACATATTAAATTGATTTTATTTATAACATAAGAAGAAATAATATTTAATATAAAAAGGAATATAATATATATTCTATAACATTTAGATTATTTTTCATAATATTATATATAACAATATATAATATTAATATAATTATAATGAAATGACTTGAGTGGTATTTAAAATTAAAGAAAAAAAAGTTTTGAAATAGATTTAATTTATATTTATAAGTATAATATAAGATTTATATGTGAAATTTAGATTTTGTTTTGCCACAAGAACCTAATATAACTTTTTTCAACATACAAAACTAATATAACTTTTTTCATCATACTAAACTAATATGTTTTTTTCTTTAATTTTAATATTTTTGTATTGCTATTAATATTATAATAATAGTATTTATAGATTTTATTTATCCTAAAATTACAAGGTTACATTTTTATTTAATTTGATTTCATATGTATAATATATATGCATAAATATTAACTTATAATTAATTTGAAATTCTAATATTAGATAAAATGAGATGAATATATAATTTAAAAATAAATATATGAAAATATACAAATATAATATCTATTGAAAAATGTGTAACGACATGAAGATTGTGTAGGAATAGGAATTGTTTCTTTCAAAAATATGAAATCACAATAATAATATTTTATTCAAAAAGTGTGAAATGACATTTTTTTATGATTACTTTACTTTAAGACTTTAAAAGTACTTAGTGCACTACCATGGTTAACCATGAGTTTCTATCCACAATTGAGAATGTGACAAATAAATACCTTTAACTCAATCAATGCCACCTCAACCATTTGGGATGATTCCATCCCCTAAAATGTGATTGGTTCTCATAAAGTGAATTTTGATTCTACATTTTCTTTGGTAGGCCCATTTTAGACCTCAAAATTCCCCTAATGTATAGCATTTAAATGGATTACGGATATACTGTCTATGCGTGTGCGTAGTGTTAACCTGTGATAATTACCCTAGGGTTTTTGGTTAGGATTTTTAGTGTGCAAATCAGTATGTGTAAAAAAATAGATCTAAATACGCCTACTTCATTTAATTCTCTCTCAGGGTGTGGAAACCTAGTTCTATCACCCCCCCATACTACTTTGGGTGAGTCTTTGGCCTACGCAAATAGGTCATTGCCGAAAGGGCCAGTATTAAGAGATTTTTGCTGGTTACGTGCTAACTCTAAACCTAGGTCAGGACCCCTCAAGCCAACAACCCAAAATTCCCAACGAAACAACTGGAGTGCACTTAACAAATCTTCTTGGCATGCTCACTTGAAGGAACAAAAAAGTGTCCCAGGTGACATAGCAGTGCATCTTGGAGGTGAAAATTTGGAACTTGGTTACTGTCCAAGAGCATCTTGTATGTGTGGCCGAATTATAGATCGATCTTGTGGAGAAGTGGCCAATCAGAAGTATTATGCCCACAAGAGTTGATCACGGTGGTTTGTGTTGTTATCACTCCAATAATTCTCAAAATTTGTGAGATTTTTTATTTTGTGTTAAAGAATATTAGAGGTAACCACAAACCTAATTTTAAGCCTTAGGATCTAGCCTTCCTAATGCTCAGAGAGGGTTCTCCCTATATGATTTATCTTTCTTTGATTGTATTTTATTTTAGGATAGCTATGTAGGGTAAATTGGTTTTGGGATTTTTATTTGATTTGGTGGTGAAATCGCTTACTTAGATGGATAGCTATAAGTCTGAATTCCATTGGGAAAATGGATTCAATGTGTCAAACAATCAGATCAAGATTAAGTTCTAAAGGGAAATGTTTACAGGGCAAGATAGTTGAGTCACTTCAGATCTTCAATGTTGATGGTGAAAATGATTTGAGTCAAGATAAAATAGCAATTAAGGGTTCTTAAATCTGAATTAGGAGTGAAAAGGCAGAAGTCAATCGAAACTAGGGAGAAATTAAGGGTTCCCTAATTTGGATATCAGCGGAAAACATATAAATGATATTCAGTCAAAATAGAGTGTTATTAACATATTCTGAAATAACAATTCATGATTTATGGTTTAGATTTATAAAACATTCAAGTATTGATGGTAAACATAAGAAATTGACAAAGTAACAAGTGAAAATACTTCAGTGTAGTAGCCCAACACATGAATCCTATAATATGATGCTTTATTTCCTTAATCCAGTCTGTTGACTTGAAATTGGTACAAAAAACCCTTAGGTTCAGAATAGTACAACTACAAAATTGTTCAACAATTCATCCACACTTAGTACTTCCAAATGAGAACTATTTATACAAAAAATCATACAAAATATCCTATAAGGGTGAAAATGTGAAGTTGGGTTACACGTTTTGCCCTTTTTTGAGAAAAAACTTTCATTTTTTTTTGTTCTTGAACTTTCTGCAAGCTAAAACAATTTTTCTGTTTAGAATTTCATTTTGCGATAAAAATAAAAGTTGTTAGAAATTTTGTTAGCTTTCTATTACTTATTTTTTGGAATTTTTTTATACACATTTGATATGTCAACTTAGCATTTCTTTGAGTATGGTTTCTAACAATCAACAAATTCATAAGAAGTCATGTTAATACGCAATGTTGTATTCTTTGAAAATTTGTGTTTTTGAGAAACAAAATGTGTTACAACAATCCAGACGGAGTCTTCTTCCATTTCGTCATATTTAAAAAGCCAATGGATGCATATCATAATTACTATAATTTTTTGAACTGGTCCAATATGAAAAACTGCATAATTTGAATATGTTTCACGACGTAAGAAATTTCTTAACATATAAGTTATAAACTAAAAATCTAAAAGCTACCCATTGGAGACGACGGACCAATGTAATGTTCCATAATTTTTTCAATTTTTTTTACAATGTATTTTGGAAGATACAAAATTTTGATTTCACTGAATCACAATGACCTTTAGAAATTGTTTGCATCTGTTTTATTACAAAATTAATTAAAATTAGTAAATATTTATGAAATTCCATAAAATTTATATTTCCTGAAAGTAGATTCAATTTTGAAAATGTTTGTCTTGGTTCCGACAATTAATTCAGAATGTTTCATGGAGTTTAATCAGTCCAAAGTTGTAGAAATGCATTCAGGGCTTGGCTCTGCATAACTGGTGACGCCTTAGTTCGGCCGAAATTTTAAACAAAGTTCAACCGAACTTTTTTTTGCGCTGACGGCCCATTAATTCAAACGAAAAAGTAGGTCAACCAAACTATTTCTAAAAATTTCAGCCGAACTTTTACCTAACTTTCCATCGGCTAGAAAGTACCGTTGAGCCTCTCCAAAAAAACATTTCGCGAAAATATAAATTGCCACGAAATAATTCATTATTTTTGCACGTTTGGTCTGATTTTACAAAATTCTTGATCTAATTTTTCAAAGAATTGTTTTGGGTTTAAGGAATTTTCTTGGAGTTACATTCAAATGACTTTTCTTTGAGGCACATTATTTTCGTACATTTGATCTGATTTTGCAAGGATTTGTTTCGGGTTTAAAGAATTTTCTTGGAGGTACATTCAAAGAACATTTTTGAAGAGTTTTCTTGGAGGTACATTCAAAGGAAATTTCTTGGAGGTATGTGATATAGTTTTTTGGATGTTTTTTGGGCTTCATTTTTTTTTGAAATATGGATTTGGGCTTAATTTTCATTATTTTTGAAGGTATGGATTTGGGCTTAATTTCCAACGGAAATTTTTTGGTTTTTGGGTTGAAGTAAATCTTTCATACCATCTCTGGCATTGTCTATGCTTTGTCTCTAAGTTTACAGATCCCCCGGGTTGAAAAATTAAGTGTTAAGGAGTTTGCTTAAGTGTAATTCCTGCACCCAACAAAAATATAGGAACATGTGAAATAAGAATAAAGAGTATTTAAAAACACCTTCAGAAGACATTTTTACCAATTTCTCATGGATACTGTCAGCAATATATTGGGAAAAGTTAAATATTGTAGCAGGAGACTAACCAGGTGTAAAAGTAGACAAGAAACCAAGTACTACAAGATCAACATGCTCATCTGTAAAATAGCCATGAATGAAAGACAACATGGAAATGATATGTGTTGTCCTTTTAGAGAATTTAGCAGAAGAGTATGGAGGATTTAGCTTGGGAATTTCCACATAAGAAGGCATGAAGGTTTGAAAAATATGGAACCTCTTGGGGAAGTCCAGATCCAAGTATAACTTAGTGAGGGCTTCTATAGACAAAGGAACTTCATTTGGACTAGGTTGTATCTGAAGCATTTAATTGATAGAATCTACTGTAATAGTAAACAAGAATTCTTTTTCAGGGTTTACTATGGCTCTCTGATCAAGGAAGTAGCATGATTGGCAGAGTCTAATTACTTCTAGGCATTGGTAAGTATGAGGAAGAACATATTTTGGCAATTTTGACTCCCAGATAAACACTTCATCAGCCTGATCTAGGGATTTTTCTTGGCTCCAGCAGTGGAGCTCAAGAAGGTTGAACTCTGTCAATGTATTAGTAATCTTGAAGTCTACATTAGCCAGGGGAATATGCTCTACAACTACAACAGGGGGTTGTAGAGGATTGACTGCTAGAATGTTTTTGGAAGCCATAGATTTGTTTAATTTATCAATTTCAATACTCTTTTGACCTTTAAAACAATGATTTAGGCCTGTAAGAGCACCTCTAGAAATTATGATAGTTTGCAGAACGATTTGGATATAAAAGGGGTTATCTATTGTCTGCAAAAATATTTTAAACTCATTCAATTTACCAAGCTTTAATCTTTGTAACAAAAGAGAAATTTCAAGACCTTATAGCTTTTGTAAATGATATCTAGGGCTTATAATGCTTTCTTTGTGATAAAAACAATCTCAAGACATCAATTTTATGGAAAAAAGATGACTGAACACTGTAGGAATGGGTTTGAAGGTCAGAGAAGGCTTTCTCAGGTCTGTAAATGGCTTAAACTTCTTCAGTTTACTCAACCTGTGATTTTTAATAGTCTAGGGTTTTAGAATTTGTGAAAGGATTGCTCAAGGTTTACAGAATAAAGGATTTAGGAAGAAAATGGGGTTTTCTTTAGCTTCAGGGGCTCCTAAATGATTCGATTAACTATAATACTCTTTTAGATCAATGAATAAGTTTGTTCTTCTGAAGAATACCTAGGGAAACTGAAGTTTTACTCTACAGGAGTGTTTCTGAGGTTGTGGAAAGCTTTCAGAAGCTTTTTTTGGTATTTATAGCACTTTGATGTCTTATGCACTATTTGTAGCAGTCAAATTGGTGAATTTTGTTTCTTTTAGGCTTAAAACCAGAGTCGAAAGCGGTCTTTTTGGATTGCAATACCTCTTCTACGTGAAAACGGTAACAAAAGAGTAAAATGAATGCATTTGGGTGGTTTATAAACAATTTCATTCAATAGTGAATGCATTTAATGGCAGTTAATTCAAATAAATGAGTGGTTTGGGCGCGGGGGAGGAAAAAACACCAAGAAGTTTTCACAAGGTTCAAAGGCGGCAAGTGGAATTAGATTGATCGATGCGATCCAATGAATTTAAGACACGTAGCGGGGAGAGAAAGTTCACAAATCACATTTATCGCAAGGTTTAGGGTAGGTTAATTATTGCGTTAAGAAATGTGTGATAAGGGATAACTTTTGTTGGATCTGGGAGCTGATGATCGGACAGTCGAGATGGTGTGATAAAGTTATAAGTTTTGATGGCGTGGGGCCTGGATTTCAATGAAGCGAGAGGTTAAATATTTATTAAGATTAAGGTTTAATACATATAAATGGGGTTTAAAATGATAGGCGGAGGATTGAAAAATATAATGCGGATAAGTGTAACATTAGGACTGGTGGGGATGATATATAATGGAATTGGTTTAATAAACATGATTTAATAATTTAACCTATGGGATGAGCGAGATTATATAACACGTGAGGGAAATAAAACATAGTTTAAACTAGAATTATGGGTTGGGATATATTATATATATTGATTTAATTTAATACGGGCTAAAGGTATATATAGGGAGTTAATACATATGTTAATGTTAAAAAGAAATGTATTGGTTCGATGTCAAAATACACTAAGTATAGTGTAAAATCTAATGTCAGAAATAGATTTCTTCATAATGGGTCGCAACATGATATTTTAACATCTATACTTAGGATAAAGTATTTTTTGGGTTTTTTTGGTGCTTTTGAATATAAGAGGAAATTATTTAAAGGGATTTTTTTACTTTTCTTAAGTATAATGTGTTTTAAACTTAGGAAAAGGGTATTTTTGCAAAGGAAAATGAATGATAATGAAAAACAAGGGAAAAATGAAGGGGAAAGAATGAAAATGGAGGGGATGAAGTATTTCTACAAGGGGATGATTTTTGAAGGAAGTTAGTAAATGAAATGACCAATTTTTTTGCTTATCCATGATTTGTAAAAACTACTTCTACCTACCCATCTGCTACCCTAAAAAAATTTCTTCATTTTCATAGGTGCATTTGAGCGTGCAAACCCTTATTCATTTTTCTTTTAAAACAACAAACTAACTAATTCTATCCTTATTTCTTCCAAGGGCTCAGATTAAGCTGTTGAGCTCCTTATTATTTTCTACCTAATTAATGATCTGCCAAGATTAAATTGTTTGGATAGACCTTTATTCTCTATCTAACAACATGAAATTTAAAGCATGAAAGGTTAATATTAAGCAATTTAACCTTTTTGAATTGTGGCATTTTAACAAGCTGCACACAATGTTTATTTTGCAGTAAAATTAAATAGTAGTGGCATTTGGATTTGCATCACTTTCATGTTTTATTTTTTATCTTTTTTTTTTGGGGTCCATTTTCATATTCTTTGATATTTTTTCTTTCAAGTCCTTTGATTTTTATTTTAGGACTTTTAGCCTCTTTATATTTTTATTTTCCTGATATGGGAAAACAATTTGCAGAAAGAAAAGTATGTACATATTACAAGACTAATAAAATCCAAATCAAAATTATGAATCCTATTATTATAGGACCCTAACAGTGGCTCCACATGGGGTTGGAATTTCCTAGTGAAATGTCAAGAATTTTGAGACTAGTAGCCTTTGAATTTTTACTGTTTTGGCCTTGAAGCGATTTACTGAGCTCTGCATTATTCATACTTGTGATATTTTATCCTTCAAAGCTTAGGGCCTTCTCTCTGGGCTTCAACTTTGTTAGAAAAACATCCAATTCAATCTAAAATCTCCAATGTTATGTACAATGAGTAAAGTAAACAAAGTGAACTATTGTTATTCTTGGGAATAGTGACGCTTCAACATTCTACCATTGATAGGTCCACCTGGCAGATCTGATCCATCCAAATCCTTCAAAAATAAAGCATTGTTACCTCTGTAACCATAAATGACATAAGGGTCTTTCCATAAGAAATCAAATTTCCCATGTTTACCATTCTCTTCTCTCCTAGAATACCACTTAAGAACTTTTTCACCTATATAAAAATCATCTTCCTTAGTCTTCTTGTCAAACATCTTTTTAATATTTTCTTGAACAACTTGAGACTTGAGATATACCTCTTCCCTAGCTTTTGGCAAGTGTGTGGTTTGGTTTATTCTTCTTTGGATATCATGGGTTTCAACCTGCAGTTCTTGGATTATCTTCATTACTGGTACTCCTAAAGAAGATGGAAAAACAACATCCATCCCATAAACAAGATGGTAAGTGGATGTACCAATAGATTTCTTTGTGGTAAGTCTATTTTCCCATAAGGCATTCACTAACTTTTTGTTCCAGGTTTTATTATTATCTTCTAGTAGTTTCTTGATGATATTCACAAGGCTTTTATTGGAGGATTCAACAATACCATTACCTTGAGGGTAATAAGTAGTAGAATGGCCAAGGGTAATGTGCTATTTATTACAGAAGTCAATCATATTTTTGGACTTGAATGCAGTGGTATTATCAGTGATGATATTTTGGGGGCATCCAAATCTTGAGAGTATGTTGTTTTCTAAAAATGAGATTATGATAGTATCAGTGGCTTGAATGGAAGGTATGGCTTCTATCCACTTAGTGAAATAGTGTGTGGCTATCAAAATCCACTTATGTTGGGCTGAGGATAGAGGGTGAATTTCACCAAGGAAGTCAAGACCCCGTTTCTGAAAAGACATTTTTGTGGAGATGGGTTTAAGGGGTAAAGGTAGCAGCTTTTTCTTTCCTTCAAAGATTTGGCACTTGTGACAGAAGGTCACATACTTTTTGACATTTGCAAACAATGTAGGCCAGTAAAAACTAGCTCTCAAGATTTTATCTGCAGTAGTCTTCTAGTAAAGATGTCCTCCATAGTCACCTGCATGAAACTCTTCCAAAATTTTATCAACTTCTTCTTTAAGCAAACAATTTAATAAAATGCCACCATGATCTTTCCAAAATAGGTAATTGTTTATGATGCAAAACTTCATTTCCTTTAACTTTAAAAATCTAGCTTTAGTTCTTGATAATATAGGAGGAGCTTCTAAATTTAGTAATACAAATATAATATCTGCATACCATGGTGAGTCTGAAAAGGCTTCACTAATCTCTGGAGTCACCATCTCTTCATGATCATATATTAGGGAAATAAAATTAATATCTAAAGCATGAAAATTTGATTCAACCATGAGTTTGGCTAAACCTTGACCTTTAATGAGTCTGGTGGGCTTAATTTCTATGTCATATTCCAAAATGGTGGCAATCCATTTGCCTCTTTTACCATTAGGCCCATTCTGTGTCATAATTTCCTTCACAACTGAATTTGGAGCATAAGCAGTTATATGTGAATAAAGGATGAACACTCTAAAGTATTTGATAGCTTTCACTAAAGCTAGTGCCTGCTTTTCTATTATGATATACTTTAAAGTGGCATCTCTAAGTGATTTTTTGAAAAAACCTATGGGTTGTTCATAGCCCTGATCATTTTTCTGTAGTAAGACTGTAACAAAAGTATGTTCTGAAGCAAAGGAAACAATAATGAAATATTTTTTGAAATTAGAACTTACAAGGAATGGTGTTTTTTTCAAGGCTTGTTTGATTGATTCAAATGATTGTTTGGCCTCCACAGTCCATTTAAGTACTGAGTCATAACATATTATTGAGTTCTCTAATTATTTCTGCTAGATTTGAGATGAATATTTTGAGAAAATTGATTTTACCTAAGAAAGCTTGCAATTCTTTAATATTCCTAGGATGACTAATGGTCAGAATGGCCTCTATTCTATCTGGGTCAATCCTAATTCCCTCTTTAGATATGATATGTCCTAACAATTTACCTTCTTCCAGTCCAAATAGAGTCCTTTTAGGATTTAAAGAAATGCCAAATTTCATGCATTTGATAAATACTTATCTGAGATGATCTAGATGTTCATTGTCAGTCTTTGAAAGCACAATAATATCATCTAGATAGATTACAAGGAATTCATGAATTTATTTAGCAAAAGCTATATCCATAGCTCTTTGAAAAGTGGCTCCTGCATTTATTAATCCAAAAGTCATTTTCACATATGTGAAAGTACCCCAAGGAGTAGTAAAAGAAATTCTAGGTTGGTCTTCTAGTTGAACTAAAATCTGGTTATATCCAGAGAATCCATCAAATAATGAAATTTTGGAAGAACCAACCACCCTCTGTAAAATGTGATCCATCTTGGGGAGAGGGTAGTTGTCTTTTAAGGACACTTTATTTAAATTCAGGAAATCACCACACAGTCTTATTTCCCCTATCTTCTTCCTAGTGGGAACTAGGTTTGAAACCCAATCAGAATATCTAATTGGTGCAATTATCTAGGTTTCATACATTCTGTTAACCTTTTTTTCAATTAAAGGCATTAAAACTGGATTGATTCTTCTAATATTTTGTTTGAAAGGCTTTTGATATTCTTTTATGGGTATTTTTTGTTGTATTATGCTAGTGTCATAATATTTTAATTCCTCATAACACCATGCAAATACATCTTGAAATTCCTTAAACAGGGCTATGTATTTCACTTTTTCTTCTTGAGGTAAGTCTTTTGAAATTTTATCATCTTAGGGTTTAATTCTGGTCCTATATTGCGCTCTTCAATGTCAGATCTTAATGGTTCCATCTTAGGTTTTCTTGGAACATCATTAGAATAAAAAATATCTTCTAAATGGGCTAATCCCTTAGGTAAAAATTTGTTCTTAATTTTTAAAATGTCAGAATCATCATCTGCTAATTCTTCAATCTCTACTTTCTCTAAATTATCTATTTCTACTTGAGTAAATTTAGTGGGTTTAGTAAAATCTAATTCATTTACATCTACAAAATTTATATCAATATCACTATCTATGATTTGATCTAATGTATAATATATGTCTTTGTTACAATTATGAAATTATCCTTTAGCATTCATGAAATGATAAATCTGTTCATCCTGTGAAAATATCTGCCAATATTTTAGATTATCTGGAATTGTGGGCTTATGCTTAACTTCTACTGTATATTTATGATTTGGTTGAAAGGGAAAATTGCAGGTACTAGAAAAAGTCGCTAAGCTATGTGCCTATATGTTTTTGTTTCTAGGAATTGCAGCAAAGTCACATTCAAGCAGTTCCTTAATAAGATCTAAAATAGTTTCTCTATATTGGCTTAATATTGGATTATATACAGAATATTTTCCTGTTATCTATTTCATAATTAACTCAGAGTCTCCCATAATTGATACTCTTTTGGCTCCTAAATTTATAACAATCTGCACTCCTAAAATCAGTGCTTCATATTCAATCATGTTGTTTGTACATTTGAAATTTAATCTAAAAGCATGACCTTCAGCATGATTGTTTTCCATAATATGTATCCAAACTCCTACTCTTGCTCCTAATTTGTTAACTGATCCATCCAAATCTAGGTGCCACATTGACTCATGAAAAATGTCGCCACTGTCTAGTGCTTTCTTTTTCTGTTTTATTTCAATGTTGTTCTCAATGCCAGTTTCATAATTACATAAAATGAAGGAGTCCATATCAGTAGGTGTAGAGTAAATAGGATATTTTCTAGGTCTTTCTACACTACTAACCATGTATTTCATTAATGTCTCTATGTAAAGTTTCTTGGGTTGGACAAAAACTGATATTGTTGCATAAGACATATCTAGTTGTAGATATCCCTCTAGCTTCGGTCCTCATGAGCGAGATAACAACATTCCATAATTATAAGGGATGTCAGCTACTACAATATCCATGACTATGCTTTTTCCACGGTATTGAACTAAAGTAACACATAAATATTTTATCAAGCCTAAACATTTCACTTTACTGGCGTCAAATGAGAAGAGATCTTTATAAGGTCTAGTGATGTCTATATTCAAGGTTTCCATTATTGCTTTTGGCATAAAATTATGTGAATCCCCTGAATCGAGCATTGAATTATGTAAAATATGATCATTAACAATTAAGCTAATGTAAAAAGGAGGAACTGCTCCATCTTGGCGTTTCCCATTAACATCAAGACCAAAGATTAATTATGGTTGATCATCACTCAAGTTTACTGAATATTCTCCATCATTCATACTTAAAGTCTTAGTGATATGTGTTCTGTATAGGTCATGTTTTACCGAATCTGTCAAATGAATTGGTTTCATTAATTTGGCAATTTCAGCTTGGATGTTAAATGGTGCTTGTGATTTTCCTAGCTGAATTATTTCTTCTTTTGTAACTGTAATTTGGGTGGGTTTATCTTCTTTTTCTATGGTTGGTTTTTCATTTTCGGTTTGTATTTCCACAATTTTACTACTTTTAATTTTCTTTTCGGGGATATTTTGAGATGCAGTGGATGTTTTGGTAGGTTTTGATGTTTTAGCAGCTGTTTTAGCAGTGGTTGTTTTAGGATCAGTTGATTTTGGATCAGCAGTAGATGTTTTTGAATCTAAAATTGTTCTTTTAGCAGAAATTGTTGTCTTGGCAGCAACAAATTTTTGAGGATATGTTGATGTTTGGACACCAGCCTCTATGATGTCAAAAACTTTAGGACTAGGCAAAATTTTGGGACTTCAATTTTTATGAGTTGAACTAGAGTTTTGCTCGGTTTCATTAGGGAGGATTTGAAGAAATTTATTGGTAGGAGCCTCTACTATCTTCTTGGTTTGAGTTTGGGCAGATTTTTTAGTAGAAGGCTCTACATTTTTTTTTCTCCTAAGGTTATATTTCTTATGAGCTTCATTAATTGCAAACTCATAACCTTGCTTGTAATCAAAAGACTCACTAGAATCTAATTGGAGTTGTCGTAATTCATATAACTCTTATTCTTCTTATGTAAGAAAAATGGTGTTATCATCATTAATTTCCATTAGATTGATCTGAGTTTCTTCATCATTTTCATTTTGATGAGAACTTTCAGCATAATTCTCTTGGAAAGGTGGTCTTATTGTTTGGTTAGGTGTTGATTCTCTAGATTTTCCAGTGTTGGTGTTTTTCCTAAAATTGGGATTTCTAATTTGAGGTCCTTGTTATTGGTTATCCCACAGTGGCTTCCTTTCCATATTATCTAACCTATCCATCACTCTCTCTAATGTTTTTGCTAAGTGATCTATTTTCAAATCTGAAGTTGATGTTTCCTCTTTTATTGTCACTCTCCTTTCATTTCTTAATCTAGCTTTCTTTGCTAACAATTTTTCCTCTACACTAATAGAATTAATTTACATCTGCTCTAAAGTTTCTGTATTTCTCTCTCTCAGTTGATAAGCTATATCTGTATCAAATCCATCAGTGAATTTGATAAGGATAGAATCTGGAGGAGGATTAAGGATAGAAAGAATTGCATTATAAATACTATTATATCTAGTACAATAATCTTGAACTGTTTCATTTGGTGCACTTTTTATGCTTTCAAATTCAGATAAAATTTTCATGGATTTTTCTTTTTTTCCCATCTATTAAGAAACATTTTATGAAAAACTGTTGAATCAACAATATTACTAGAATTCAAAACTTTAAACCACTTTCTCACCTCACCATAAAGTTTGAGAAAAAAGTCTCATTTCGACATCATCATCATCAATTTCATGAAATTCAAAATAGTCTGTCATCTTATTAACATGTTGTTGTGCAGTGTAATGAGTGGTTCCATCGAATTGAGGGAATTTTCTTTGATAATCCTGGGGCATGTTATGTAACTATGCTGATAGGACCAGGGGAGCATATCTGGCAGCCATGGCTTGGATTCTAGCTTAGCTAGGAGGTAAGTTTGAAGTACTTGGTGAAGAACTAGAAGTACTTGCTAATGTAGTTAATGAACTTGCAGATGAGATTGGGATATAAGAATATGTACTTGCAAATGTGGTTGGTATACTAGAAGATGAAGTTGGGATGTTATAAGAGGTGCTTGGAAATGAGAATGATGTATTGGAAAATGCAGCAGAAATGCTAGGGGATGAACTTGTGGTGGTGGATGGAAATAAAATTCTAGGTTGAAATGGTTGCTTAGGAAAAAATGAATATGTGGAAGGAAGTGTAGTGGAAATAATGGATGAAGTGGTAGTGAATAAGGATGAACCTAGAGATTCTAAAAGACTGGTATCTAAATGGCTAGTAGAAGGCTTAGGGGTATAGGCTGATAAAGCAGTCAATTCAACTAAATGTTGTAAATAAGCTTCATCAATTTCTTTAATCAAAGTTGTAGTTATGGCATCAAGTTTATCATAAAATTCAAAAATATTTTGATTAGAATCAACTGAAACAATTTCCTTCTTAGTTTCAATAAATGAAATGAAATCATGATCTATTACAGTATTATGTAAGTCACCTTCTGATTTAGTTCTGAATAAAGATTGTTCAAAATTAAATCAAATTCTATTTCTTGTAAACTTGATAGTTTATTTGGAAGATAATTTTCTTTGACCAATGAAATCTTATTACCTAAAATCTCTACTTTTTTGTTTTTCTTTCCAATTCTTCCATGATTATCTACTATGACAGCAGGTTGTGGATCTGGATTGGACCTGGTATAGTAGACTCTTCTGGAAGCCCAAATTACGTTTTTTATGAAAATATACTCACAACTTGTTTAAAACAATCTTAGGGTGAAAAAATAATTGAAAATATTTCCTTTAAGATCTATTTTAAACACTAAGGATTGGTTAGTCCCTAGTATGGCCGCCAATATGTTATCACTCCAATAATTCTCAAAAGTTGTGAGATTTTTTATTTTGCGTTAAAGATGTTAGCCACCAATAAAATTTGTCATATCGAATGGTGGCTAAAAAAATTTTGAGCCTTCAAGAAACAAGTTTTATTTTCTAAAATTTTTTATCTCTTGAAGACTCTTGAAGACATCATGCCCTTGTTTCAATTTTCATTGTTGTTTCCATTTAGAAATAAGAAATTCTGCTGATTCCATAAGAGAAAATACTGCTACAAACACCATTTTCCCCTCCTTCCACTTCCAAACTAACCTCCATTTTTACCCCTTTTATTCCCATGAAAATTCCTCCATTTTTCATTTTTCCCCATTTCCCCTTCATGAAATCCCATTTACAGAGTTTAAAACTCCTTTTTGAACTCTACCGAAACCCCCAAATCCATTGAAAACTTGGAAAAATTTCATAAAAAATAAGTTTTTTTACCACAGGCTTAAGCCCCCTTGGGCCAAAGTCCTAACCACTTCCCCTCCATATGCCTTGGTGCTAGAACCAAGCGCTAAACCATTTAAGTTCTTATCGCATCAGAAAAAATAAGAGCGCGCAAGTCTGTTTTTCCATATTAAAAGTTCTGATACTATTAGCCCATTGTTTTATAACCCTCAATCTTATTATCGCTCCATATAACCCCTGTGCCCGCAATTGGGTGCTAAAACATTGTATATTTCCATCTCCGATTGATATTTTCCTTTGTAAAGTCGTAAACCCGATTTTTCTAAGGTTTGGCCTAAACCTGCCGGAGTTATGTTTTGAATATAAAAATGGGTAGATTGAAAAGCCCACATCAAAAGTTCCGACGCGATGGAAGCCCCATTATATAAACTCTGCTTCATTCCATATAGCCTACGCCCGAGACCAAGATTTAAAGTCCCAAGCACCAATCGCATCACAAAATTCCAAATGGTTAGATTGAAAGACCATCTCCATGTTTTCGATGAGATTGGCCCTTTCCATGTATAAGTCTTGGGCCTATCGCTTTCTATATAATTAATGGCCCCGCAGTCGGGCACCAGACCATTTCATATATATATATAAACTCGCCCCCGAAGCCAAAACTTTGTATTATATTAAATTTTGGGCTTTTTCATATGTTTTAGAGGGTTTTCGCCGGTTCTATACTTGCGATAATCTCCGTCGTTGATCTTAAGCCAATCAAACGGCCCGCGCTACATCGCATCGCAAAGTTTTCATTGGGCGCATTTTATTTCTGTTGAGTAACCAACTCCAAAAATAGAAGAAAAGAGATATCAACACCCTAGAAATAAGCCACTTCGAGGGGGAAACCTCCAATACATTACATAAATGAACAATTCTTGGATGATACAATTTACAAAACCTCCTTTCTATATATAGGAGTCCATGTGGCCATAATGTAGTCCTAGTGGGCCACAATGTAATCCTAGCCGACCTAACAATAATAATTTAAGGGCACAATAATAACAAAATGGGGGTTACAAGGGTACAATAATAACAATAAGGGGGTTACACTAATAAAAATAAGGGACTATACTAGTAATATAGGGACCTAACATGCCCCTCTCCTACAAAAAAGTGTTGTCCTCAACGCTTGAGTAGCTCTGGGTGCTTCTGTATAAACTTCTCATCCTCCCATGTAGAATATTCAGTGGGTAAGTTCTTCCACTTGGCGAGATACTTTGAAATTGATTGATTTCGTAGCTGTCGAGTTCTTGTTTCCATGACTGCTTCAGGTTCCAATATGATTTTTCTTTCCTCATCAAGTTCTGGCAATGTTGTTTGAACTGGAAGATTTTCACCTATAACCTTCTTTAAGCATGAAACATGGAAAACTGGATGCACTCACGAAGAAGCAGGAAGCTCGAATTTGTATGCCATAGTACCAATCTTTTGCAACACCTTGTAAGGACCATATTACTTTGGCGATAATTTATTATCCTTCTTAGCTTGCTTGAGGGAAATTTGTTTGTATGGTTGTAGCCGTAAAAATACCCAATCTCCTACAACAAAACTTCTCTCGCTGCGATGTTGATATGCCTGTTGTTTCATTCGATTTTATGCCAAAATCAGGTTATCCTTTAAGAGTTGGAGAACTTCTTGCTGATGCTCGATGTGATCTTCCACTGCTTGAACCTTCGAATTTTCCCTTAAATATGATGTGATGGATGGTGGATGATATCCATAAAGTGCCATAAATGGGGTCATTTTTGCTGCGGTATGGAAGGAAGTGTTATACCACCATTCAGCGAGAGGTAACCACTTGACCCATTGTGTTTGTTTATCAGATACAAAACAACGAAGATATCCTTCCAAACATTTATTTACTATCTTAGTTTGACCATCAGGTTGAGGATGATAAGATGAGCTATGAGCTAATTGAGTACCCAAACAAGAAAATAACTCCGTCCAAAAATTTCCAGTAAAAATGGGATCTCTATCGCTCACGATAACCCTTGGGCTTCCATGTAGCTTTTGAATTCTATCCATAAATGTAGTAGCAACTGTACTTGCTTTAAATGGATGAGATAATGCACAAAAGTTTGCATACTTGGTAAGTCTATCAACTACCACCATGATGACACTCTTTCCTTCAGACTTAGGTAAACCTGTGATAAAATCCATTGAAATCTCCTCCCAACGTTGACTTGGAATGGATAAAGGTTGTAGGAGTCCTGGGGTCTTAATTGTTTCCACTTTATTCTGCTGGCAAACCAAACATTCCGCCACAAACTTTCGAATATCAGATTTAAGGCCATCCCAAAAAAATTCTTTCTTCACCCTGTGGTAAGTTTTTAAAAATCCTGAGTGTCCTCCTAAAGGAGAAGTGTACAATTCCAGAAGAATCTTTTGTTTTAGTTGGGAATTATTACAAAGATATAAGCGATCTTTGTACCATAAGGAATCATTTTTCCAACTAAATGTATCAGATGTACTAGGATCTCGCTGCAAATTTTGAATGAGTGTCCATACATCTTTGTCCTTCTTCCATTCATCTCTTGCTTCAGTTATCCAATCTGGTTGGATAATAGAAATGGCACAAAACAATGCTTCCACCTCTTCATTCTTTCTTGAGAGTGCATCTGCAACAACATTAAGCTTTCCTTTTTTGTAGATTATTTCAAAGTCATAACCCAACATCTTTGTGACCCATTTTTGTTGCTATTTTGAAGATAGTCTTTGTTCCAAAAAGTGTTTAAGACTATCATGATCAGTTTTTACCTTGAAGTGTCTTCCCATTAGGTAAGTTCTCCATTTCTTTAGTGCATGCAATATTGCTAACATTTCCTTCTCATAAATAGGTTTCTATAAATACTTTCCTTTGATTGGAAGACTTTCAAAAGCAATGGGTCTTCCTTCCTGCATTAAAACAACACAAATTCCATTTCCTGAGGCATCACATTCCACAATAAAGGTTTTTTTGAAGTCTGGCGTAGCTAAGACCAGTGCTAGGCACATTGCCTCTTTAAGATGTTCAAAGGCCTTAGTTGCTTCAGGAGTCCATGAAAATGCATCTTTCTTCAATAATGTTGTTAGAGGTGTTGCTATTCTCCCATAATTCCTAACAAACTTGCGATAATACCCTGTTAACCCGAGAAATCCTCGCAACTGCTTTATGGTTGTGGGGACTTTCCATTCCTTAATGGCTTTAATTTTGTTAGGGTCTACTTTAACACCCTCGTGAGATACAGTATGACCCAGATATTCCACCTCTTGTACTCCAAAGAAACATTTGGATGTTTTTGCATATAATTGTTTCTCCTGCAATAGTTTGAGCACCCTGTCAACATGTTCAACATGATCCTTCCAAGACCTGCTGTAGATTAGTATATCATCAAAAAATACTAGCACAAATTTTCTAAAGAAGGGTTTGAAAATGGAATTCATCAACCCTTAAAATGTAGAAGGTGCATTGGTAAGGCCAAAAGGCATGACCAAAAATTCATAATGACCCTCATGAGTTCGAAATGTTGTTTTTGGAATATATTCGGTCTTCATTCTAATTTGATGATATCCTGAACGAAGATCCAACTTGGTAAAATAAATTGCTCCATGTAATTCATCCAATAATTCATCAATCACAGGAATGGGAAATTTATCTTTAATGGTGAGCTTATTGAGCTCACTATAATCTGGACACATTCGCCATGATCCATCCTTCTTGTGTACCAATACTACGGGAGCAGAGAAAGAACTTTGACTAGGTTGAATTATACCCGCCTCTAACATTTCTGCAATCATACATTCAATTTCGCTCTTTTGGATGTAAGGATATCTATAAGGCCTGATGTTTGGAGGAACACTTCCTGGAATCAGATGAATAGCATGATCATGATCGCGAATAGGTGGGAGTCCTTTGGGAGTTTCAAACACCTTGGAATGATTGTCCAAGACTTGTTGGAGATCTGCAGAAATAGATGATTTTGATGTCGGAACTTCTAGTGAGCATAATTGTGCAATTACGCCTCGTTGTTCTTTCTTTAGAAGCTTTTTCATGAAATTAGAGCTTATTATCCTTCCTGGCTTCCCTTCAATACCCCGTAATTCGACTTCCTTTCCTTCTGAAAAAAATTTCAAGAAAAGTTCTTGAAAATTAAAAGCTACCGTCGCCAAAGATTGTAACCATTGTACTCCTAGTACAACATCAGCACCTCCCATAGGAATGGAAATCATTGGACTAGTCAATACATATTCCCCCATGGTTAGCTTGATATTGTGGCATTTTCCAGAGAAATTTATAGTTCCTCCATTTGCAACCATCACTTGACATTCTGGTGCTGGGTATAGGAAACAATTTAATTCCTTGGCTACCTTACAATGAATAAAATTATGGGTGCTACCTTAATCAATCAACACTATTACCTTTTTCTTCTTTATTTTTCCTTCTATCTTGAGATTTTGAGGAGTGGTAATTCCTGCCAGTGCATTACACGATATGGTCGGATTCATTTCTTCCTCTTCTAGGGCTAGTTCCTGGTGTATATCCTCTTCTTGTTCATTTACTTCTTCCTCTTCACAATGTATGTAAAATAATTTCTTCTCAACACACTTATGAAATTTAGTGTATTTTCTATCACAACTATAGCAAAGCCCTTTTTCTCTTTTTTCTTCCAATTGTTGTGGTGTCAACCTTGTAGGTTGTGGAAATCTAGGTGTAGCAACACTTCCTTCTTTATAGAATTGAGTAGTAGGCTTCCTTGTCGCCATTATTTTACATTCAACTTTTCTTGCTAACCTGAATGCCTTCTCCAATGAATCCGGTTCCAAAACACGAACTTCATGTTGGATGTTATCCTTTAAAGTGCCTATGAAGAGATCGATCCTGTGTTCCTCTGGAATATCAGTTACCCTTATATTCAATTTCTAGAAGTCCTAAATGTACTGCCCCACTAAACCCTTTTGTTTGAGATTTATCAATTGGCTAAAGAAGGTGTTGCTCTTTGTATCCTCATAATGTGCTATCATTTATTCCGTAAAAATTGACCAAGTGACAATTTTTTTACGGGATCAAAGCCATCGATACCATACAAATGTATTTTGTTCTAAATGTAAAGTTGCAATGCGTACCTTTTGTGTGTTTTGCACGTTATGGAGATAAAAATATTGCTCCATCTGTAGTATCCATGTTACAGGATCCTTTCCATCAAACCTCCTCATATCCATTTTTGGAATATGGTGGTTCTTCTCGCCAACATTAGAGTTTATGAAATCACGATTAAAATTTATTTTGTTCTCATCATGAGGTTCTTCTACTATCTTTTCACCATTAGGAAACATTTCTTGTATCAACTTTGTCAAACCTTCGATGTCTGCTTTGAGATCATTCTTCATGTTTTCCATGTTGTATTTCATGTCGTCCATCTTAGCTTCCATGCCATCCATCTTAGCTTCCACGCCATCCATCTTAGCTTCCATGCCTTTCTTCAAACCGTCCATCTTCACTTCCATGCCTTTCTTCAAAACTTCCATTTCATTTTTTGTTGCTCTTTGCGAGAGTGAATTTTGTTGCACTTGCTCTTGTAATTTTGATAGATCATGTTGCAATTCTTCATCTTCATGAGTCATAGTAGAGCCTTCTGAAGGCTTAATGGGTGTTGAATTATTTTTACGAGGCATATTTTAGAACCCAATACTGCTATATATTCTACAATATGCCCTTGGAATCAATTCAAATTGATTCTTCAAAAAATACTTATGCAATTTGGAAAGAAAAAAATATATACACACATTTTTCTTGCTTTTGAGGAGCTCGATATTGAAATTGGATAATATCTTTGATTGAAGCACTTCAATATTTTAATTTCAGTATCAATGTAGCCCTCTAAATTAGCTTTCGAATGCCATAGGCTGACCTGATTTGGATTCTCCAAGACAAAGTTGTGTCCAATCTCCCACAATGACCTAATTCTGGACTGGTTTAGTAGAGCAAACTTGTATGACTTGCCACGTGTCACTGTTTCATCCTTTGTCTCTAAAATTGATTGCCAAGAAACTAAAGTCCGTTTACTTGCGACCAATTTTTACAGAACTCCAATCTGATGCCCAGAGAGAGAGTTATTGAACTTTTCCCACGATCACCTCTTTGAGATGAAATTCAGAAGCTTGAAAAAGCACTACCTTCCACAGATCATATCTCCAAAAATATTGTGAACCAAGATCTGAAATTTTTTGACGAATTTCCTCAGAATTTCAGCTTCGCACCATATAAATTTCATATTCTGAACCTTCGTAGAAAAAACGTTATATGGAAAATTCCACGATGACCTGTTTAGGAGCCTGAAAAAATACCTAACATCCACAGATGATATCTCCGAAAATATTGCGAACCAAGCTCTGCAATGTTTAGACAATCTTCCTCAGGATTTTGGCTTTGCACCCTAAACATTTCAGCTTCTGAAACTTTGTAGAAAAAAAATTATAGCGAAAATTCCACGATGACCTGTTTGGAGCAGCGAAACCCTAGAATCCAAATCTCTGATACCAAATGTTGAGTAACCATCTCCAAATATAGAAGAAAAGAGATATCAACACCTTAGAAATAAGCCATTTCGAGGGGGAAACCTCTAATACATTACATAAATGAACAATTCTTGGATGATACAATTTACAAAACCTCCTTTCTATATATAAGAGTCCATGTGGCCATAATGTAATCCTAGTGGGCCACAATGTAATCCTAGCCGACCTAACAATAATAATTTAGGGGCAAAATAATAACAAAATGGGGGTTACAAGGGTACAATAATAAAAATAAGGGGGTTACACTAATAACAATAAGGGAATATACTAGTAATATAGGGACCTAACAATTTCTCTCCCCGATTGGTCATCCCCCGATCAATCGAGAGCCGTTGATCTCCTCCCCGCCTTCCCAGATCTAACGGTCCACATAGGCTCCGATTAATAGCCTTCCTCTGCCTTCAAAATCCTCCGATTCACTCCCCACCATTGATATTATCCTTAGATAAACGACCAGCACTCTATCGCTTCGGTGCCTCCATATTCTTTGCCCCATCGATGTTGATGCCCTTGATTACATCTGGGTCATCCACGTGTCTAGATCGGATGGTCCAGATCGCATTCTCTAACTTTGGTTTAAAAACATGCAGCCCCGCTCCTAATGTTTTTTCGAACAATTCTGACCATTGATCTCTGCAGATCAATGGTCCTCATTTATTCCTTCTCCGCCCTTGTATTATTTTCGTTCACGCCCCAGATTCAAATCCTGGCCATTGATCTTTTACATCCAACGACTTATATTTAACATGATAGGCCTGCTGCCTGTGGGTCCTTCCTCCCTCCAAATTCTGATCTCCGTCGTTCAAATCTTAGATCCAACAGCCCTGAATGAAACCACCCATCCTGCTTCCGCCTGCGCATCTTTTCAAATTCGCGCTCGCTCTCCATCGTCAGATCTAAGGCCCCAGATCTGACGGTCCATGTTCCATATCGCGTAAATTTCTGTGCGGAAGTTAATTTCCCAAAGGCCACGTGATATAGGTGGTTTTGAAAGGCCACATGTCGGGCGGGAACACATATCGTGTTCCAAAAGGAAAAACTTCCTACCCACCTTTTCTCTGCGCGAAACTCGCGGTTTTCATCCCTAAAACCATTTTTCCTCTTTCCCATTATGTCTCATCGCGCGCGCCTCCTACCGTTGATCTCTGCAGATAAACGATCCAGATTTAATCTGGCCTTATACTATCTCCTTCCACCCTCACCAAAGGATTTTAACGCGTGATCTCCACCGTTGATTGCGTGGGCCGATCTCATCCGATGACCCACGATCATCCCGAACTCCCAACTCTATTTTTAACCATTTTTCCTCCGAAACAAAGGTTTTAAACCTTTTTCTTTGCATTTTCTCCCATTTCATTATAAAGTGGCCTTTCCACTTTATGTTTTCCCAATTAATCCTGACCGTCGAATCTCTGCCGATCGACGGATCTGACTTAAAATCTCCCTATGCTCTCCTTTTGACCTCCTCTAACAAATCCCAACTGTTGGATGCTGCCATCCAATGGCCTTGCTCCTTCCCCACACCCTCTGAAGAAGTTTTTCCCCAATAAACGCAAGGTTTTATAATATTTTTTGTTTTTGCGGGTGTTTGATGGTTTTTCCATTATATAAAAAGCCAAAGGCTGGGAATGACGATTCCCATGCCTTTGATTCATCAAAGGGAAGCCATTCAAGGGGTTCAAACTCCATGTCTCATCAATACTTCATGGGGATTGATGCCATATGAGCCCTATGCGGCCCTGCACATCAACAAGACACAGAAAATTAAATAAAACAAAAGAGTATCAGTGTTGAAGACTAAAACGAAGCAGAACAGAGGATTGAAGACAATTTTGGGGGATTACGGCTAAGATTGATTATCAAAAGCCTAATCCTCCAAGTTAAAACAATGATTAAAGAAAAATCAAAGGATCATCAAACAGAAAATCCTCCACCACCACAACAAAGGCCAATTGATTCCTCTCAGCTACCACAATGCCACCTGTGGCCACAAGCATTCAACAGAGGCCGAGTTATTGATCAGAAAGGAAGATATTTTCCTCAGCGCAACTGAATAGTTAATTCTGCTAAAGGAACTTAATGTAAAAATATCAGCAGAGTTAATTATATCCTGAAACAGAGCCTTAAAAGTCAACAAAAGCTCCCACCGAGCTTAATTCTTAATGTAGAACATTTAATACAGAGGACACATTTGTAAGCTTCTGCATCGAGCCCCTCAAAGGCCAAGAAGCTATTAAGTATGTATTAATTGACCTGGGAGATCTTTTATCCTCTCCCACCTCCTCATTCCTTCTTTAAATACTTCTGTAGGAGATGAGAAAATGTTGGTTGTAGAACTTTGAAATATACTTGAGCTTGAAACTTCTACTTGTAAATAGTGTTCACTGGCTCTTGAAGCTTTTCTTGTGATAGATGTGTTAGTCTGAGAAGTGAAGAGGATTGCTTAACTGAAACATTGGAATTAAAGATGTAACTAGTTTGAAGCATCAATACAAGTTTATTTATGGGATCTTGGTCTATGACGACAGTGATGTTATTTCTTATTGTAAATCGTTATCTTATTTCTATTTCCACTTTGTTCATCTTCTCTTATAAATAACAACATGCATAGAGTTAGGATTTACTGTATATCAGTACCCTTCTCTGAATAATAAGATTTATCTAAATGTTTTCTTCCCAATTGTGCTGTTTAGGAATGAATTAATTCAGTTCAAACAGTTAGGAATGTTAGCGTTCCCTCGTCCTACTGTCTTAGCTAATTTTTATTCTTGAATGTTATTTTCAGTTTATGTTAAGTAGAGATGAACTAAGGAAGATATGGTGAGCCCTGGTCCTAGTTTTATCCCCAAAGACTATCAGAAAGTTTCCCTTGGAATGTGTTGAAATCTGGCTAGTTTCGAAGTACTTACCAAATCTTAGACCATTATTTGTTATCTTATGTATTTGTCTTGAGAGTTACCAAGTAAAGCAGAGCTAGGAGAGGTTTGTGGTGAGCCCTGCCCGCTAGTTTCTTCTCCAACAGTAGCCTTTAAGTTTCCCTTTGTCTTTTAAATGTTTTTCTATTGAAATTGTATCAAAAGCTATCTAGTTTCAAACTACTTACCAAATCTTTGATTGATTTTATGTTTTTCTTAAGTGTATGAAAAAAGTTGGCTAGTTTCAAAGTACTTACTAGATCTTGGGATGCTCTTTGTTCTTCATCTGTTTAATTCCCCTTCTTGGTGTATCATTTCATTCCATAAATAAAACTTTAAAAATATCCTTAGACATAGATTATTTTCCCCATGGACCACTCTTGAACCTGTTGTTTCAATTAAACCCTATTATGACTCCATAGCCCAATGGACTAGAACCTGCAATTATCTATATTTTTGGCCAAAACTTGTTCTATTTTCTTGCAACTTCACACCTTTGAAACTCTTTCCATTCAGAAATTTCTCCTCAAATAATAATCATGCTCAACCATCCAAAACAAAACAAAACCTTTAGCCTTCATAACTAGCCTAATATAATTACCCAAAAGCTTTAAAGATAAACCCATCTTTACACTTATTAGAGAGATCCCTCTCCGGATTCAGGAAGGCTAGATCCTAGAATCCCAAAGTGGTTGAAATGATGTTTCTCCCTGCATTTGGACTTTTCCAATATTGCTAATTACGTGGAACTAACAAAATAATATTAGAGGTAACCAAAAACCTACTTTTAAGCCTTAGGATCTAGCCTTCCTAATGCTCATAGAGGGCTCTCTCTATATGATTTATCTTTGTTTGATTTTATTTTATTTTAGGCTATCTATGTAGGGTAAATTTGTTTTGGGTTTTTTATTTGATTTGGTGGTGAAGTCACTTACTTATATGGATAACTATAGGTCGAAATTCCATTGGGAAAATGGAGTCAATGTGTCAAGCACTTAGATCAGGATTAAGTTCTAAAGGGAAATGTTTAAAGGGAAATATAGTTGAGTCACTTCAAATCTTCAAGGCTGATGGTGAAAATGATTTGAATTGGGATAAAAGAGAAATTAAGGGTTCTTAAATCAAGATTAGGAATGAAAAGGTAGAGGTCAATTGGAACTAGGGAGAAATTAAGGGTTCCATAATCTGGATATTAGTGGAAAACATATAAATGATATTTAGTCAAAACAGAGTGCTATTAACATATTTTGAAATAATAATTCCTAATTTATCATTTAGATTTAGAAAACATTCATGTATTTATGGTAAACATAATAAATTGACAAAGTAACAAGTGAAAATACTTCATTGTAGTAGCCCAACACATGAATCCTATAATATGATGCTTTATTTCCTTAATCTAGTCTTCTGACTTGAAATTGGTACCAAAAACCCGTAGGTTCATAATGGTACAACCATAGAAATTTTCAGCAATTCATGCACACTCAATACTTTCAAATGAGAAGTATTTCTATAAAAACACATACAAAATATCCTAGAATAAGCTTAGGAATTATTCATGGAAAAGAAATATCTTCTTGCAAGAAGATAGTGACAGCTTTCTAACTAATGCTAGCTGTCCTTTTTTTGTTGAAATAAATGGTTTGTTGTCTTGATATTGTCACTGCTTTATCTCTTTTTTGTTCAACTAATGGAGCAGCTGGACAATGAGGTGTCCTTCACGTTGAAAGATTCATTTTTTCTCTGATTTTGACTTTAACCTTTCAACTGATACACTTTCATCTGATTCTCTTTATTCTCATACACTTTCATCTGCAAAACTGTAAATGTTGATGTAAAAAAAACAAACTCTATTTTTCACTTTCACTACTCTTTTCTTACTGCAATTTGATCCCATAGAATATCAGTCAATCTTTCCCAGAATTTTGCCTCTGGAAATTTTATCTTCATCATCTTTTTGAAGTTTTCGTCAGCTTCAGTATAATTTGAGAATGTTGGCTTGTTCACAAATAAGTGTTTTACTTCATGTTGTAAGTAAAACAAATTCTCAACATTTTTGTAGAGGACCTTTCCTCTTGGTATTCCCTGCAAGGCTGAATTGTTAACATGCTCCCTCGCAAACTCTCTTATCTTTTTATCATAGTCATCCTCCTTCATTAATCTATCATTAATCACTAGAGTATTGGGAAGGCCTTTCTCCCTTAGAACATCAAACT
Organism: Pinus albicaulis; assembly: GCA_034641835.2. Classification (NCBI taxonomy): domain Eukaryota; kingdom Viridiplantae; phylum Streptophyta; class Pinopsida; order Pinales; family Pinaceae; genus Pinus; species Pinus albicaulis. The sequence goes on from CM076572.1 coordinate 413,742,635, forward strand.
TAATCATGAAACTTGTGATATCCATCTCCATGTTTTGGAATTTCTCTTCTAACTGTATCATTAGATTTTTCTTTGATATTCCCTTCCTAACTTCTACGATGGTCTCTTCTCTATCATTAATTCCAATCTATTCCAGCTCTTGTCTATTTTTGGAATTAAGAAACTTGATGATTTCTAGAGCTTCTTTAGGTTTCTTACCAAGCTCTTCTTTTGTCTTCTATATTTCTTCTCTTGATGATTTCACTAAGTCTTTCTACTCATATTTCACCTATATGCATGGCCAAATATCATTGACTGCTTCAATGATATTGGACCAAAACTACTTCTTGACATGTGACATTGGTTCCTTCAATGTCAATTCTTTTTCCAACTTTTTCAGTTGCTCATTCAATATGTTGGCTTTTTTTTATTCATTCTTGGCATTTATTTGAGCAATTTTCTTAGCATCTTCAAGATTTTTGATCTATTGTTTTAATATTTTTATCTTATTGGTTTGAATAGACATGTTTTGCATTGCCTTTACTAATTTTCTTGCTTCATCTGAGTATTGTGCTATTGTTGTTGAAGATTTTGTGGCTCAATTTGTAGATGAAGTAACTAGAAGTGTTGTGGCCATTGGAACATTACGAGCCAGTGATTTTGTAAGAGTAGAAGGTAAATATGTTGTAACTACAGGGATTACAATAGTAGGAACTTCATCTGCTTTGTTGGCTTCTTTCTCTTGGACCAACTTGTCCATTTCAATTTCCATTTCCTTTATATGAGTTGTCAACTGTAAAATGAGATTCATCATCTCATCTTTCTGATTGGTTTCCTGTAATACCTCATTGGCTTGAGGATGCTCTGTAGGGGGGAGTTTCAATTTTTTCTTAAGTGCAACGATTTATGAATTTTTATTTTTTGATCAATTCCTCTGCAACTTTTATATTTTGAGCATCATATCGTACTACAGTCACTAGATCCTCCAAGGATTTTATTCTAGTGTCCTTTGCATATGAAGATGCTTTCTCCAATTTGAGCTGATCTCTTACATTTACCAGAGTGTTCTGCAGTTTTTGTGCACTCATGGCCTTAGTGGCCATTGTAAAATAAGTCATCTCCCCTGCCTGCTTATGAAATTCAATTTGATCCATAGGATGAATATCCTGGACTGGAACTTAAAATATATATTTTTGTAATTAGAGGATGATTTAGGAGTTTGAATTGTTGGCTAAAGAACTGTCATCAACATCTTTTTTTTCTTGTATTCAAAGGCTGAAAGTAGCCTATTCTGATTGATAGGAGTTTGCTTTAGATACTAAGATTATATTTCATTTTTAATTTCTTCATTTTTGGCCTTGATTTCTTTGTATCTTTCCTTTATATCCATGTCATTTTCTGTTGTTTTCTTGGATGAAGAAACTTCTATACTTTTTTGTTTCTGAATTAGCCATGTCTTAGAAGTAGTGGGTTGTTTTTCCTCTTCAATTATTGTAGGAGGTGCATTGTCTTTTTCTGCTATTTCTGTATCAATCATCTCTACTATTTATTTTTATATGTTGGCAGGGTTTAGCTTTGGATTTTTACTGTATCTTAATTTGAATTTATTCTATCTTGTAGTCTCAGCTATATAAGATCCTTCCTCCCTGTTTATTTTCATATTTCTGTCTTCTTGGGCTGGAGTTTTGCAAAGTTTGACTAGTATCACTTTGCTTCTCTGCCTCTACTAGTGTATTCTCTAACCATTCAGATTGGTTTGAGAATTTCTCAATCTCAATCTTCTTTTCATGTACATATGGATTTAGTTTGCATTTCACTCTCATTTTACTAATAACACCAAGGGGATCATAATACTAAAGGAAACTAGGACTGAATTTGAACTCCTGCAACTGTTTCTCTGCTTCTAGACCTGCTTCTCTATTATTACAGATAAATGGGCCAACCTATTTCTTCAACTTGAACTGTGTTTTCTTCTTTGCTATTAAGAAATTGACAGCATCCGAATTTAGAATCTGCCTTATGTATTCCAAGGAAAATAAACTCATAGGGAGGTATTTCAACTGTTTATAAGGGATAATAATTGATCCATAAACTCTCATTTCTGTGTGATTTTGGTATAAGTACCAATCACCTATTCTACTGTGCTCAAACAATTGAAAAAACTTCTTAATTTCATTGCTAATTCTGGGTTGCACATTGTTGTTTAGCAAATTGACTATGGGATGGATGAAGGAATCTGTAAACTCTGAATAGGTGAACTCCTTGGAATCTTTCCTTATCAAGGAAGTCCAAAATATGACTGATTGTGGATTTCCTTCCACATCAAGCTTCTGAGGGCTTATATTGAACTTATCAGACTGAAAATATAGGAAAATGTGAAATAGGAATGAAGAGTATTTAAAAACACCTTCAGAAGAAATTTTTACCAATTTCTCATGGATATTGTCAGCAATATATTGGGCAAAGTTAAAGATGGTAGCATGAGGTTGACCACATGTAAAATTAGAAAATAAACTAGGCACTGCAACATCATCATGCTCATCTGTAAAATAGCCAAGAATGAAAGACAACATGGAAATGATATGTCTTCTCCTTTTAGAGAATTTAGCAGAAGAGTATGGAGGATTTAGCTTGGGAATTTCCACATAAGAAGGCATGAAGGTCTTAAAAATATGGAACCTCTTGGGGAATTCCAAAACCAAGTATAACATAGTGAGGGTTTCTATTGGTAAAGGAACTTCATTTGGCCCACGCTTTATCTGAAGCATTTGATTTATAGAATCTGTTGTAATAGTAAACACGGCTTCTTTTTCAGGGTTTACTATGGCTATCTGATCAGGGAAGTAGCATGATTGGCAAAGTCTGATTACTTTTGGGCATTGGTAAGTATGAGGAACAACATATTATGGCAATTTTGACTCCCAGATAAACACTTCATCAGCCTGATCTAGGGATTTTTCTTGGCTCCAACAATGGAGCTCAAGAAGGTTGAACATCTATATATGTATCAGTAATCTTGAAGTCTACATCAACCAGGGGAATATGCTCTACATATACAATATGGGGTTGTAGAGGATTGACTGCTAGAATGTTTTTGGAAGCCATAGCTTTGTTTAATTTATCAATTTCAATACTCTTTTGACCTTTAAAAACAATGATTTAGGCCTGTAAGATCACCTCTGGAAATTAGGATAGTTTGTAGAAGGATTTGGATATAAAGGGTTATCTATTGTTTGCAAAAAGGTTTTAAACTCATTCAGTTAACCAAGTTGTAATCTTTGTAACAAAAGATCAATTTCAAGACCTTAGAGCTTCTGCAAATGACAGTAATGGATTATAATTCTTTCGTTGTGATAAAAACAATCTCAAGACATCAATTTTATGGAGAAAGGATGCCTGAACACTGTAGGAAAGGGTTTGAATGTCACAGAAGGCTTTCTTGGGTCTGTAAATGGCTTAAACTTCTTTAGTTTACTCAACATGTGATTTTTAATAGCCTAGGGTTTCATAATTTGTGAAAGGGTTGTTGAGCCCCAAGATTGTTCTCTCTTTCATCTTACTTTACTCCATTTTCCTTTGTCCATTGTTATCCCAGGCCCAAATGATCAATGAAATTAGTTAAAATTACTTTAAGAATGAGTATCATAGCTAACTTGCTAATTTTTATGATTTTGTCATTGTAATGCATTTTGAACTGAAACTAGCTACAGAATGCAGACATTCCGTAGCTAACCGCAAATTCTGCAGCTATCTTCACGTTCAAGCATATTCCAGGTGTCCTCTCAGGAAAAGCCACACATGGGTGTATTCCACATCATGTCCTCAACGTTTCTTTCTCACCTTGAAGAATGAACCGAATTCTGGACGTGGTTTTGTACGTGGGAACTCATTCAAGGAGGCAGACTTCTAATAGGACAAGGACAGTTCAGATGTCCTTTGTCCCTTTACGTTGCCATCTTTAGAGTTCTAGTACGATTTTGATAAGGAAAGACAATGATCACCGTATTGTTGCAAGTTCTTTTATGAAGATTTGTTATAAATGTACTTGGGAAACCGAGATACAGGATCTAGATTTTGATTAGATTTCGTGGATTGACTGCTATATTTCTGAAGACCGAGAATACTCTGTTTTAATTTATTTTCCTTTAATGAAGAAGAAAACATTTATTTGAACGTGTTGAGTTGATTTTGAGTTAGATTCCGTCTGGTGGTAGAGGGCCCCTACCTCCTGAGCGGTTTTACTTTCGCAATTTAGATAAGTATCTTAGTCGTTTTCACGTTTTTGAAGTTTGAGTTCATAGTTAATTTCATTAGTCACTATAGCTATACTTGTTCTAAGAAACTCTTCCAAAATATCATTATAATGAATGATAAATGGATGTAGTGTGATAGATTTTAATTGCAATTTCTTTTGTTCATTATCACAGTTGAACTTATTCTAGTAAAATCTTCCAAAAAATCATTATGATGACTAAGGCATGACTGTGATACTAAAGGTTTCAGTTGTTTGTTTACACTAAGTAGCATAGTTGATCTTACTCTTAAAACACTCTTCCAAAATATCATAACAATGGGTAGGAAATAACTGTGATGTCTTAGTTTTTAATTGTAATTGTTTTCAGTCTTTATGTTTGCATTTGCATTGAATTCTACAGCCAGGATTTTTCTAACAAGCTCTTCCAAAATACCATTCATGATGGACAAAATAGGCTGTAGAATCCCATAGATTAATTGCATGATAACTTAGTTAGGGTACTCCGGAGTCCAATTGCATTCAATTCATGCTCTGTTATTTCATTTTAAGTTTGATAATGGCTTGTTAGTTTAGCACTGTTTATTGTAGATTGGTAGCACTTTAGTTCAGTTCTAGCTTAGCCCACTGTATTTACATTCCAAATTTAGTTGTCATCCATTGCATATTGATTTACATTAGTTTTTAAACTTAAACACCACGACCTTCATTATTTACAAAACTTCTTTTGTTCCAAGCCTATATTACCTCATAATCATCCGGACAGAAGATAGTATCAGCCCAAGGCCTGAAGTACTTTTGCAACCTCTTTACCATTTCATAAACAAAGCCTTTCCTCGAAATACTACTTTAAAAGGAAATCTATAACTTTTGAGTAAGGTTTAGTGATGTTAAACTAAGTTGCAGAATAGAATTAGGAGCTAGTTTTAGAGTAGAGATCTTATGATGTTACCAATGTTCTTCTCCAAATATGTTTCAACAAATCTTTAATCATGGATAAGATGTTGTATCATTATAAGCTGATTGTTTAATTGTTTAGTTAGGAGAATTTTTATACTTAGCTGCCCATTTCTCAAGCTCTTCCAAAATACCTTTAATGAAAGAATTGGACAAGTTAAGTTTATGTTTTGATTCATTTTCTTGAAGTCGTTATCAAGCTTTTTATTCTAATTAGTCATAGTTTAGGTTTGGTTATGTTTCAGTCTTTGTATTTGTCATTTATCATTCATAAATTAGGCTTCACTCTGTTTTTAACCAGTAGCTTCTTTCCACCAGCATTTAGTTCTTTTCCTTGTGAACATAAAACCATCAAAAGACCAAAAACATCATAAAACACTAAACACAACGCATTAAGAAACAAACACCTAGGCACATACAGTGCACTTCACTTCAGCAGTTTACCAACCCTGGTTGACAATTAAATGAACTCAATTTAGGAGACTAGGTTAAGCCCAAAAATTTTGGCGCCGTTGCCGGGGAAGTGAAAACTAGGTAACCTTTGTTTCTTAACTCCCAAAAACAATTATATGCGTAGAGAGAGAGACTCAAGGGGTAGATTCATAAGCAGCAGAAACAGAAGTTTGATTTCTAGAACACCACTTGTTTCACCTAGACCAAGAGCTGGTACACCTTCAACTCAGACCCACATTCCATCCTTTACTAATCCTAGACTTCTAGAAGACCTAAGATCAGATATTCCATTATAGAAACCTTCCACTTCATCCACTGAACCTGCCTTAGAAGAAGATCCAAAGATTCCTGTTAGGGACACAAACTTTTCCACTTCCACAGGAGAATCAACCATGGCAGAAGAAGGGGGAGGAGGAGTCTTTAATGGAGAACACACATTATTTGGAGGTAGAGGTAGAGGTAGAGGAGAAGGAGGTAGAGGAGAAGGAGGTAGAGGTGTAGAAGGAGGAAGAGGTAGAAGAGAAATGGGAAGCTCTTTTGGGTTTTCTATAATTGATGAAGAAACCAATACAACCATGAAAAACATTTCACCCTCTGTCCTCCCAAACTTCTAATGACTTAAAACTGAAGATCCTGAAACCTTCCTATTTGAATTTGAAATCCTGTGTAGAACTTATGACTACTTACAAGATGCTCAAAAACTTAAACTATTTCCTTCAACATTGAAAGGAGCAGCATTGAAGTGGTTTATGGGTTTGATCAACAGTTCTATTAGGACATGGGAAGACATGAAACAAGAATTTCTAGAGAGGTATTTGGATTATTGTATGCCGGTCAATCATAAGGAATAAGTGTTTAAGATGTTACAAAAAGAAGATGAAAACTTGGAAGATTTGTTGGAGAGATTTCATTACAACATCAAAAGAGCAAAAATGGAAAACCTAGATCAAGACACCTTAAAAGCTCTTTTTTTGAAAAAAATTAGGGATGAATGGTTGGATATCCTTAACATGATGGGAAAAGGGGATATATCACAGCTCACATTACCTGAAATATTTGAGTTATGTATCAACCTTTCAAGAGGGAAATCTAACACTGTAAAAGGTCCAAGAGATCCTGCTCTTGCAATGGCAAGTAAGTTTGCTTCTGGGATAGTAAGTAGATAAGAAATAGGACATATGCTTGATGATTTCAAATCTGACATCTTAGGGAGTCTTAGTGAACAAATAGACACCCTTAAGATACAAAACAAGCAAAAATCTGAATCTGATGCCTTGGCAATCTTTTGTCCCAAATGTAGAAAGAAACATGCCTTGAGAGAGTGTCCTTTGGATGTAAAAGTTGTAGAGACCTGTGTCATTTGTTCTGAAAAACATGAGACCAAGAATTTTCCTTCTCTTCCTGGTCTCAAGGCTGTCTTTCAAGAGGAAACTCCTACAGATTCCACAGAATCTCTCAATTTTGTCTCTAGAAGGCCTTGGCAAGGACCTCAAACACAAGGATTCCATGATCAAATGTATAACCAACCTCCACCTTGGAATTCTTGGCAACAACCTTGGCCTCAATTTCAAAATCAATCTCAAGCTTGGGCACAAGGGGCACAAAATCCCTATGGAAGATACTCTTAGTACTATCAGTATCCACCATCCTATCCACCATACCCACATTTTTATCCTCAAAATCCTCAACAAAATTTTCAACAAAATCCTCAACAACATCATCAGAACCTACTACATCAAAATCAACCACTTCCATTACCATTTCCTCAAAAATCAAATCAGTTGCCTGCTCAACCCATACCAAACCCCAATAATAAAAATCCTCAGAACACATACATGATAGAAGGCCAACAATTTCCAACTTATTTAATTACTCATTTAGACCTTAGTGATGTTCAACTTACGTCTGGAAGAATACTTGAAAAGAGGAAACCTTCTGTGATCATACAAGAACAAGATAACTCTGAGGAAGACTCTCTACGGGTGAATAAAAGTCTTGAAGAAGATACATGTATCTTCTTCAAGACTCAAACACTGAAAAATTAAAGCAAAAAGATCCAATAATTTCAACTCCTGTATTAGAACAACCATCAACATCTACTTCTATACCTCCCTTTCCAGAAATATTACAAATTGATAGAGGTGTAGAAAAAAAAATTATGGTGCCTAATTATGATTTCCTAGATGAGCTGCGAAATGTTTACATTAAAATTCCATTATTACAAGCCATCAAGGAAATTCCAATATTAACCAAAACAATAAAGGAGTTGAGCATGAAGAAAACAAGAAAAAGAATAAGAGAAACAAAGAGAATTCAACTGGCAGGAAAAATAGCAGACATTATGATGGGTAAGATTGCTATTCCAAAGTATCTTGACCCAGGAAATCTAGTTGTTAAAATTCACATCAATGGAATTGAAATCCAAAACACACTCATTGATTTAGGAGTAGCAATCAATATCATGAGTAGACAAATCATGGATAAACTGAAACTTCCTAATCTTCTCTTTACACCCACATTATTACAATTAGAAGACAGATCTGTGATCAAACCTGATGGGGTAATAGAAGACATTCCAGTGTCCTTAGATTCTTGGGAGTACCCTGTGGATTTTATGATCCTAACTCCTAAGAATAATCTAGGAGGACATCCTGTTATATTAGGAAGACCTTGGTTGGATACAGCTGATGCTTTTATTAGTTGTAGATTCGGTGATATGTACATCTCTGATGGTATTTCAACTAAGAAATTCACTTTGTATCCTCCAGCTAGGACAATTACAGAATTAGATGATACTCAATGGATAGAGGATGAAGAAGATTTACAACCTCTCTTCACAATTTCAGAAATTAGTGAAGATAATCAAATTCTGAATACTCTAGAAAACTTTGAATCCTCTTCAGAATACAAACATGAACCATTTCAAGAGGGATCCAACATTGAGTTTTTGTCATCAAGACAAATGTCTCTTCATTCTATGGATAAATTTGGCAGCTCTACAAGTGAGATATTTCTAGGCAAAACTTTGAATATAAACAAGAACCTAGAAAAATCTCAACAAGAAGAGTTAGTCAAAGTATTACAGAGACATTCTTCTGCATATGCATGGGAATACACTGACATGAAAGGGATAAGCCCAAAGACTTGCACTCATCACATCTATATAGAGGAAAATTGCAAACCAATCAGACAACCTCAAAGACGGATGAATCCAAATCTTAGGGATATTGTTAAAGAAGAATTGCAAAAATTGTTAAATGTCAATTTCATCTATCCCATTTCAGATAGTCAGTGGGTTTCTCCTTTGGTAATTGTGCCAAAGAAAAAAGGTAAATGGAGGGTATGTGTTGACTACCGAGAACTAAACAAAGCTACTCTTAAAGACCATTTTCCCTTACCTTTCATAGATCAAGTGTTAGATACATTAGCTGGCAAAAAGTACTTCTCATTCCTAGATGGGTTTAGTGGTTACAACCAAATCCAAGTAACACTTGAAGATCAAGACAAAACCACATTTACCTGTCCTTGGGGTACCTATGCTTACTAAGTATTGCCATTTGGATTATGCAATGCAACTGCAACATTCCAAAGGGCAGTATTAGGAATTTTTTCAGATTTAATACATGATTGTGTAGAGGTATACATGGATGATTTCACAGTTTATGGAAATACATTTGAAGAAGATTTAGAAAACTTGGAAAAAGTTTTAAAGAGATGTCAAGAAGCAAATCTTTCACTTAGTCATGAGAAATGTTTCATGATGTTTACTGAAGGTATTGTTTTGGGGCATCACATTTCAGGGGATGGGATTAGAGTTGATGAGTCAAAAGTTGAAGTCATCTCTAACCTATCTATTCCAAGTTGTCAAAAATATGTTAGGAGTTTTCTAGGATTTACAGGATATTATCGGAGGTTAATAGAAAACTTCACCAAGATAGCATCTCCACTCTTCAAATTACTTACCAAATATTGTGAATTCAAATGGAATTCTGATTTCTAGTTAGCCTTTGAAACCCTGAAAACAAAAATTTCTGAAGCACCTATTTTAAGGGGACCTAACTGGAAGTTACCTTTTCATATCTCAACAGATGCTTCTGATACAGCTCTAGGAGCAGTATTGGGACAAAAAGACCCGATTCCTTATGCCATCTACTATACCAGTAAAAATTTGACTCCTGCAGAGTTAAACTATACTGTAACTGAAAAAGAGTTTTTAGCTGTTGTTCATGCCATAAACAAATTCAGACACTATATAACAGGCTATGAAACTTTTTTTCACACTGATCATTCTGAAATTAGATACTTAATGAACAAATCAATTACTAATGGCAGAATCATAAGATGGTTATTGCTCTTACAAGAATTCAACATTACCATTCTAGAAAGGCCTGGAAAACAAAACACAGTAGCTGATTTCCTATCTAGACTCCAAAACATCAAAGATGACACTCCAGTTGAAGATCATTTTCCTGATGAATATCTTTTTGCAATTTCTACTCAAACTCCTTGGTTTTCTAACATTGCTAATTATTTAGTTTCAGGAAAATTTCCTTCAATAATGATTGCAAGAGATAAAAGAAAAATCATTTTTGACAGTGCAAAATATTCATGGGTTGCTAATGAGTTGTACAAGACAGGTCTAGATTTGATCATTAGAATATGTGTTCGGGAATATGAGATGCCTGAGATTCTCAAAGCATGTCATGATGAACCTTGTGGCAGACACTTTGCTGATAAGAGGACAGCCTATAAGATCCTTCATTTAGGATATTATTGGCCATCCTTGTTTAAAGATGCTAAAGAGTATGTCAAAAGGTGTGACAGTTGCCAAAGGGTAGGGAAACCTTCTCCTTCAGGTGAGATGCCATTACAACCTCGGGTACATATTGAACCTTTTGAAAAATGGGCTTTGGATTTTGTAGGACCTATTAGTCCTCCATCAAGACAAAAGAGATATATATTAGTTTGCACTGATTATGTTACCAAATGGGTAGAGGCCAAGCCATTACTTTTTGCTAATGAAGCATCTGTAGTTACTTTTCTTTTGAGGATATTTTTACTCGTTTTGGTGTCCCAAGGGAAATTGTTACAGATCAAGGAGCTCAATTTACATCAAGGCTAGTGGAGAAAATGATGGAGAGGTACAAAATCAGGCATAGAAAATCTACTCCTTATCATCCACAAGAAAATGGTCAAGTGGAATCTACTAATAAAGTCATTGAAGGAATCCTAACAAAGATTGTTCATTTACATAGAAGAGATTGGGTAGATAGGCTTCCTGAAGCCTTGTGGGCCTATAGAACTACATGGAGAAACACAACAGGTCATACTCCTTATGAACTTGTTTATGGAAAGCAAGTTTTGTTTCCCATAGAGTTCCAGATTCAAACCTTCAAAATGGCAGTTCATCTAGGACTTGATTTAACGGAGGCACAAAAGCATAGATTAGAGCAGATTAATGAATTGAATGAGATCAGACAAGATGCAGTTCAGAAAACAAGTCTAGTCCAACATCAAAGGACTAGATGGCATGACAAGTACATCAAAGAGAAGAAGTTCAAAGAAGGTGACTGGGCTCTCTTGTTTGATTCAAAATTCAAGGATTTTCAAGGTAAATTTCAAACACATTGGCTTGGGCCATATGAAATTGTTGAAAATTTTGACAATGGAGCAGTAAAAATCAGGACAATAGATGAAGAAGAGGTCACTTTTCTTGTGAATGGTCATAGATTGAAGCTGTATCACAAACCACTCTCAAGAGAAGAATTTTTCAAGAAGTTCCAGGAAAATAGTGATGTGAAGTTAATGAAGAAGAATCTTTCTTCTTCATCAACTTGATTAAATTTTCTGAAGCATTTCTTTAAAAAAAAGAAGAAAAAAGAAGAAGAAGGTATAAACATGAAAACCAATCATTGATTGGCATGTTTATACAGAAAAGATAGGGTGAAAATCAGAGTCTTTCTGACACTCTAACTTTTCCATTTTGTTTTTGCAAGCAGCTGTTACAAAATCATAAGTTCAGATCCATTGCACTTATGATCCATCTCATTTCATTTCATTCCATTTATTTATCCATCCATACTCCATTTCATTCATTCATTCATACTTCACTTCATTCCATATTTCATTCATCTCATTCCATACTTCATCCACCTCATTTCCATATCAAAATTTAAAGTTTGATGTTTTTCTGCAAATGAATAACACATTTCATGGATTGCAGGCCATTTCTTATATTCTTCCACTCCATTTCATAAATTGAATCCATCCCATTCCATCATTCACTTCATACATATTCCGTTATACCATGTTTCATCATCTATCTTCACCCATTCCATAAAATATTCTATGTATATTCCAAACCACTCCATTCCATGATTAAAATTCTCTACAGGTACATTCTGCAGCTAAACAAACATTCTACAGCTAATCAGACTTTTCGCAGCCAGACAGTCATTCCGCAGCTACAGATCCTGAAGGCACTGATCAACAGACATTTGAAGTGCAACAAGATGATCCAGTATATCCATGAACAAGAAGAATCAAGAAGGATTATAAAGACTCACAAAGTAATGGTGTCCAGAGGAGAACAAAGTATACAAAGACCACAAAAAGAAGATGAAAAGAAAAGGTAAAAAGTTTTGATTATAATGGCATTTCATGAAAAATTTAGTATAGTCTAGTTATGAATCATTCGAAAAGTTGTTTTGATTATTTTTATTGATCATGCCAAATATACCCTCCGAAAAACTTTGGATAAAAATCCTTCATTTCAAATTCTATACCCGATCATCATTTAAGCAGCTAGAAGGCTGAAGTGTTTGATTTTCTTACGTCACCTAGCCAAATCATTTAATGATGATTTTTGAATCCGTTGTAAAAAAAATCTCCGCAGTCTTTTCACTCATTGATTTGTTTTCTTCACCTCACTTCATTAACTCATTCCGTAACCATTCCCTATTACTCCATCCCGTAGCCAACCCTTCATCATTTCATTCTGTAAAACAGAGGTATCTCTATCACCGTGAAGCAGAGGTATATCAGTTGAAAGTTGAAGCCACTGTCACTGTGAAGCAGAAGTATATCAGTTTGAGGTATATTAGTTTGAAAGTTGAAGCCACTGTCACCGTGAAGTAGAGGTATATCAGTTTGAAATCTGAAGCCACTATCACCGTAAGGTAGAGGAATATTAGTTTGAAGATTGAAGCACTATCACCGTGAAGTAGAGGAATATCAGTTTGAAGGTTGAAGTCATTGTCTCCGTGAGCAGAAAGAGTACTAATCTGAAGATTGAAGAAGAAATTATGGGCCTCATCGTGAGAACTGAACCAGTGGGCATAAAATACCTGGAAGGATACCCTCAAAGCAGAGAAATGTTGCAACAGGCAGGATGGCTACATTTCCTTGAGAAATTTAATGGCTTCCACAAAGAAGTTACTAAAACATTTGCAAGGTCATTCAAAGGAGTCGAGGTTTAAGTTGGAGATGTTAAATTCACTGTTACAGAGGTTTTTATTGCAGAAGAAATAGGATTTCTTAGACATGGAGAAAGATGGTTTAAGAACAGATAATTTCATAATGAATCATGGAAGCAAATCCTCAAATCACCAGGTATGGATGTCACTGTGTTTAAAAAGGGAATTCCAAGCTCTACATTAAAGAATAAATGGAGAAACATATTTCTTATCTTACAAAAATTTATCACTTGTGAAGGTAGATATGGTACTTTCTATGTTTACCATATTAGGTTGATAATGCATTTCTTAGAGGAAGAGCTAAATTTTCCCTATTTCTTGCTTCAAAGTTTAAAAAAGATGGCTTCAAGTGTTCAAAGGAGAGTTCAATTCCTAGAGACAACTCTATACCATCATGGCTTGGTTAAGATTTTAATTGAACACCTTTTAGCCAAAACAAAAGATACTTGGGATAATTTCTTGGTAAGAAATCACTTTGAGGAACCAAAAGAGCCTTCACCTGAACATCAGCCTACAAAGAGAAGAAGAAAATGGAGAGCCTCTAAAATTGAAATTGACAAAACAGTACAGGAAAGTAGTGAAGAAATAATCTCTGAGAAGTTGACTCAGATTAAGAGACAACTTAAGGAAGAGAGGGTAATCAGAAAATCTGCCAGAGAAAAAGGAGAGGGATCATCCCAGCCAAGAAGAAGCCATAGACTCAGGGGGAAACTAAGGAAAACACAGATAAAACAAACCGGGGTGATAAACATAGAAGATGAGGAAACCTCTATTGAAGAATATGTTGAAGAATATTTTGATGAAGAAACCCCTGAAATTGACCCTGCACAGCAAGAAGTTTATGACTATGTTGAAACATTGGAAAGGAAAGCTTCAGAGAGTAAATATAGAACCCCTAGTCCTCCACTGTCCGAAATAGATGTGTTAAGAAGAGATAGGTATGAGCTGGAAGTACTTAATAGACACATCAAAACTAAGAATGATATTCTGAAGGAACAAGTCAAACTCAAAACCAGTATGAACTCAACCCTGTTTCTACAAATGGACAAAGTGGAAAAGGCTAATGAAAAGTTGAAAAAAAGGAACAAGAAGCTAATCAGGGCACTTACCAATTTAAGGTTCAAGTTAGTCATCAGGAAACCCAGAAGACCTTTAACTTCCAGGCAAAGAAGAAGAAGAGGGTTGGATGTTCTTGCAGAAGTCTCTGAGTTTATGGAATAAGTTGCATGAGGACATGCAAGAAGTCAGCAGTGGGGGTATGTTGAGCCCCAATATTTTTCTCTCTTTCATCTTACTTTACTCCATTTTCCTTTGTCCATTGTTATCCCAGGCCCAAATGATCAATGAAATTAGTTAAAATTACTTTAAGAATGAGTATCATAGCTAAGTTGCTAAGTTTTGTGATTTTGTCATTGTAATGCATTTTGAACTGAAACTAGCTGTAGAATGCAGGCATTCCGTAGCTAACCGCCAATTCTGCAACTGTCTTCACGTTCAAGCATGTTCCAGGTGTCCTCTCAGGAAAAGCCACACATGGGTGTATTCCACATCATGTCCTCAACGTTTGTTGTTCACCATGAAGAATGAAACGAATTCTGGACGTGGTTTTGTACGTGGGAACTCATTCAAGGAGGTAGACTTCTAATAGGACAAGGACAGTCCAGATGTCCTTTGTCCCTTTACGCTGCCATCTTTAGAGTTCTAGTACGATTTTTATAAGGAAAGACAATGATCCCCGTATTGTTGCAAGTTTTGTTATGAAGATTTGTTATAAATGTACTCGGGAAACCAAGATACAGGCTCTAGATTTTGATTAGATTTCGTGGATTGACTACTATATTTTTGAAGACTGAGAATACTCTGTTTTAAGTTATTTTCCTTTAATGAAGAAGACAACATTGCTTTGAACGCGTTGAGTTTATTTTGAGTTAGATTCCGTCTGGTGGTAGAGGGCCCCTACCTCCTGAGCGGTTTTACTTTCGCAATTTAGATAAGTTTCTTAGTCGTTTTCACGTTTTTGAAGTTTGAGTTCATATTTAATTTCATTAGTCACTATAGCTATACTTGTTCTAAGAAACTCTTCCAAAAGATCATTATAATGAATGAGAAATGGTTGTAGTGTGATAGATTTTAATTGCAATTTCTTTTGTTCATTATCACAGTGGAACTTATTCTAGTAAACTCTTCCAAAAAATCATTATGATGACTAAAGCATGACTGTGATACTGAATGTTTCAGTTCTTTGTTTACACTAAGTAGCATAGCTGATCTTACTCTTAAAACGCTCTTCCAAAATATCATAACAATGGGTAGGAAATAACTGTGATGTCTTAGTTTTTAATTGTAATTGTTTTCAGTCTTTATGTTTGCATTTGCATTGAATTGTACAGCCAGGATTGTTCTAACAAGCTCTTCCAAAATACCATTCATGATGGACAAAATAGGCTGTAGAATCCCATAGATTAATTGCATGATAACTTAGTTAGGGTACTCCGGAGTCAAATTTCATTCAATTCATGCTCTGTTATTTCGTTTTAAGTTTGATAATGGCTTGTTAGTTTAGCGTTGTTTATTGTAGATTGGTAGAACTTTAGTTCAGTTCTAGCTTAGCCCACTGTATTTACATTCCACATTTAGTTGTCATCCATTGCATATTAATTTACATTAGTTGTTAAAATTAAACACCACGGCCTTCATTATTTACAAAACTTCTTTTGTTCCAAACCTATATTAACTCATAATCATCCGGACAGAAGACAGTATCAGCCCAAGGCCTGAAGTACTTTTGCAACCTCTTTACCATTTCATAAACAAAGCCTTTCCTCAAAAGACTACTTTAAAAAGAAATCTATAACTTTTGAGTAAGGTTTAGTAATGTTAAACTAAGTTGCAGAATAGAATTAGGAGCTAGTCTTAGAGTAGAGATCTTATGATGTTACCAATGTTCTTCTCCAAATATGTTTCAAAAAATCTTTAATCATGGATAAGATGTTGTATCATTATAAGCTGATTGTTTAATTGTTTAGTTAGGAGAATTTTTATACTTAGCTGCCCATTTCTCAAGCTCTTCCAAAATACCTTTAATGAAAGAATTGGACAAGTTAAGTTTATGTTTTGATTCATTTTCTTGAAGTCATTATCAAGCTTTGTATTCTACTTAGTCATAGTTTAGGTTTGATTCTGTTTCAGTATTTGCATTTGCATTTGTCATTTGTCATCAAAAAATTAGGTTCACTCTGTTTTTAACCAGTAGCTTCTTTCCACTAGCATTTAGTTCTTTTCCCTGTGAACATAAAACCATCAAAAGAAAAAAAACATCATAAAACACTAAACACAACGCATTAAGAAACAAACACCTAGGCACATACAGTGCACTTCACTTCAGCAGTTTACCAACCCTGGTTGACAATTAAATGAACTCAATTTAGGAGACTAGGTTGAGCCCAAACAAAGATTGCTCAAGGTTTACAGAATAAAGGATTTAGGAAGAAAATAGGGTTTTATTTAGGTTCAGAGGCTCCTAAATGATTCGATTAAATGTAATACGCTTTTATATCAATGAATAAGTCAGTTCTTCTGAAGAATACCTGGGAAAAATGAAGTTTTAATCTGCAGGATGGTTTCTGAGGTTGTGGAAAGCTTTCAGAAGCTTTTGTTGGTATTTATAGCACTTGGATGTCTTCTGAACTATTTTTAGCAGTCAAATTGGTGAATTTTGTTTCTTTTAGGCTTAAAAACAAAGTCAACAACAGTCTTTTTGGTTTTCAATACTTCTTCTATGTGAAAATGGTAACATAAGAGTAAAATGAATGCATTTTGGACATTTATAAACAATTTCATTCAACGGTGAAT
Organism: Pinus albicaulis; assembly: GCA_034641835.2. Lineage (NCBI taxonomy): Eukaryota > Viridiplantae > Streptophyta > Pinopsida > Pinales > Pinaceae > Pinus > Pinus albicaulis. The sequence goes on from CM076572.1 coordinate 413,759,603, forward strand.
GCATTAAATGGCAGTCAATTAAAATAGATGAGTGGTTTGGGCGTGGGGGAGGAAAAACCACCAAGAATTTTTCGCAAGATTCAAAGTGGTAAGTGGAATTAGATTGATCGGTGAGATCCAATGCATTTGAGATAGGTAGCAGGGAGAGAAAGTCTGCAAACCATGCTTATCGCAAGGTTCATGATAGGTTAAATATCGCGTTAAGAAATGTGTGATAAGGGATAACTGTCATCGGATCTGGGAGATGATGATGGTCGAGATGGTGCAATAAAGCTATAAGGTTTGATGGCGTGGGGCCCAGGATTTCAATGAAGTGAGAGGTTAAATATGTATTAAGATTAAGGTTTAATACATATAAATGGGGTTTAAAATGATAGGCGAAGGATTAACAAATGTAATGCGGATAAGTGTAACAATAGGACTAGTGGGGATGATATATAATGGAATCATATTAATAAACATGATTTAATAATTTAACCTATGGGATGAGTGGGATTATATAACACGTGAAGGAAATAAAACATAGCTTAAACTAGAAATATGGGTTGGGATATATTATATATAAGGATTTAATTTAATACAGGCTAAAGGTATATATAGGGAGTTAATACATATGTTAACGTTAATAAAGAAATTTTTTGGTTGGATGTCAAAATACACTAAGTATAGTGTAAAATATAATGTCAGAAATAGATTTCTTCATAATGGGTCCCAACATAATATTTTAAGATTTATACTTAGGATAAAGAATTTTTTGGGTTTTTTGGGTGCTTTTGAATATAAGGGAAAATTAGTTAAATGGATTTTTTTTACTTTTCTTAAGTATAATGTGTTTTAAACTTAGGAAAAGGATATTTTTGCAAAGGAAAATGAATGATAATGAAAAAAAAAGGGAAACATGAAGGGGAAAGAATGAAAATGAAGGGGATGAAGTATTTCTACAAGGGGATGATTTTTTAAGGAAGTTAGTAAATGAAATGACCAATTTTTCTGCTTATCCATGATTTGTAAAAACTGCTTCTACCTACCCATCTACTACCCTAACATTTTTACTTCATTTTCATGGGTGCATTTGAGCTTGCAAACCCTTGTTCATTTTTCTTTTAAAACAACAAACTAACTAATTCTATCATTATTTCTTCCAAGGGCTCAGATTAAGCTGTTGAGCTCATTATTCTCTATATAACAACATGAAATTGAAAGCATGGAAAGTTAATATTAAGCTATTTAACCTTCATGTTTTTTGTTTGGCATCCATTTTCATATTCTTTGATATTTTTTCTTTCAAGTCCTTTGATTTTTCTTTTAGGACTTTTACCCTCTTTACATATTTTTTTTCTGATATGGGACAAAAAATTGCAAAAATCAAAGTATGTACATATTACAATACTAATCAAAGTCAAATCAAAATTATGAATCCTATTATTATAGGACCCTAACAAGTGCCACGATCACTGGTCGGCTGAGGCATTCTACAACATTATTTGTGACGCCCTTCTTGTACTTGATGTTCAAATGAGATTGCTGGAGATATGTGGACCACTTTTGATGGAAATATTTTTGCAACTTTCATTGTATCTGTATGAACTACAGTGGTCGGTGGGCTATGTGGATGATTGTTTCCTTACCCAAAATGCAATTCTTCCATTGTCGGAAATCTTACATAATGGAATACATCTCTTTGTAATAAGTGGTATACTTATGGATTGTGTTGGACAATGTCTGACTGTGATATGCCACTGGATGCCCCTATTGAGTAATAACTCCCCCAATAGCATAGTCATAGGCATCTTTCTAGATCTCAAATGGTTGTTGCAAGTCTAGTAATGTGAGTACTAGGGGAGAGCAGAGGAAATGTTTCAACTCTACGGATGCCTTCTGTTGAGATTCATACCAAAATAATTTATCTTTTACTCCTTCCTTGGTGACTTGAGTCATGGTCCAAGTGATATGAGAGAATCCCAACATGAACCTAGGGTAGAAATTAGTAAGAACTAGAAAGTTGCAGAGCTTTGTTAGAGTGGTTGAGGCTAGCCAGTCCCAAATGACTTGGATCTTGGCTGGATCCACATGCACCCCCCGCTCATCAATAATGTATCCCAGATACTGAACCTGGGTTAGGCCAAAAGTGAAATTCTCTAAATTGGTACAAAACTTGTGTTTCTACGGTGTTTGGAGGACCTTTCAGATGTGATGGAGGTGCTCTTCCCAAGTCTAGCTAAATATTAGGATGTCATCCAAGTACAATACTACAAATGAGTTGGTGAATGGTCACAAGATGTCATCTATTGGCCTCATGAAAGTTGTAGGAGAATTTTTCAACCTAAAAGGCTTGACCAACCATTCGAGCAGGCCCTCCTTGGCTTTGAAGGCAGTCTTCCACACATTGGAGGGTTGGATTAGTACCTGGTGATAACTGGACTTCAAGTCGATCTTGTTGAAATATTCCCCCCCCTTGAGTTGGTCCAAAAGATCATCAATCCATGCGATTGGGTACCTATTCCAGATAGTGATCTTATTCAACTCCTGATAGTCAATATAGAGTCACCAAGTCCCATCCTTTTTCTGTACCAACATGATCGGGCTCCCACAAGATGATGAACTCGATTGGATGTGACCCTTCTGTTACAGCTCCTGAATCTGTCTCTTATTTCATCGTTATCCAGAATATAACACCTATAGATTGGTCCATTGCGAAGAAGTGCACCTGGGGTAAGATCGATGGGGTGCTTTACCTAACACTACAGAGGCACCTCTATGGGTGAGGTGAATATTTTCCTATACTCCTCCACGACCTTGTCCATTTGTTTTTTTCATGAGGAGGAGCACTATCTGGAGGTCGTGGCCACAATATTATTCTTTCCCTAAGGATGGATCATGAGGAAAACAAATTTTCATATTTTGGAAATGAGCTTACTGCATTGTCTTCTTCTAACGAAAGAGATGGCGACAAGCGGCGCTACCTCTGGTATCTTTTACAACTTACTTCCCAAAGTAAAAATAACAGTGTGAGGTCGAGACTCATACACATCATGTTACTTTCACAAGTATGGTTGCTCTAATAATAAATCACAAACATCAAAAGGGGAAATTTTACATAATACCTCATCTACGAAGGGCTTGATTTTTTAAGGAAGGCGAGACTTCTGGCTGACGCAAAGATCTTGTCCTTGGTGAAGCCACCTAATGGTGTATGGTTGTGGGTGTGTTGTGGTCGGAAAACCCATCTACTTCACAACCTCTGCAAAAATGAGGTTCTTTTGGCTCCTACTGTCAATAATTAACTGCAATGGGGAACCCTTTACCCACATATGGGAATGGAAGAGGTGCTCCTCCTCCTCTGAATCTTTTGGTTCCTCCTTCTAGATATTCATGGTGGAAATAGTGGTGTTAGAATCCACATTGATAATTTTCTTCCCTTTGTCACTCCCCTTGTTAGAGCATGCATCTGATTCAGAAGCCCTCAGCTCAGCCACCAGTGACTGCTTTGACTAACACTCACTTGTGTTGTGAGTGGACCTCTTATGGAACTCACACCACTTTCCCATGTCCTTATTCGACTTCGTGGTGTTGTTATTTTCTTGTGGCTTTGGCGGGTTATCCTGGGTCGCCCTGCCTTGGCTTTGTCCTTTTTTTTTCAGTTTGGGGGCACCTTTCCCTTGCTTCTGATTCGTAGATCCAAAGTCTTACTTATTCTGTTTGAACTTTTTCTCAATCTTGGAAACATACCTGTATGCTACACCAAGAGAGGAATTGTCGAGGAACTCCATTTCCTCCTGAATTTATATGTGTAGACAACTGTGATACTTCAGTTCCAAATGTTTCTTTGAATCTTTTATACCCACTTTTTTGCACAGGGTATGGAAAAAATTCTTTAGGTCATTCACATATTGATCCCTTTGCTGCCACAACATAGTCCATTGTATGTACTTGTCCTCATAGCTCCCCATAGGATAATATTGTTCCTTGATGGCATCTCATAAATAATTCCAAGTGGGTGTGACCAAAAATAGAAAGGGTTCCCTCTTGTCCTTTTTCTCAGAGTAGGTTTCCCACCAGTCCTTAACATGGGGGGCGGCTTTGAGGAGTGCAAAAGTAATATTTTCCTAGTTGGGAAATTCATGAACCAATAAATACTCTTCTAATAGATTCAACCATCTATTTGGCCCTCAAACATCAGAATGTTATACATCCTCGCATTACCTTGTTTCTGGAGGACCTACTCGAGAAATATTTAGATAAGATCTCTTGCTCGCTTGTATTTATTTTCGTCCCCCATGGGTGATCGTCGGGATTTGCGAGGATGATCTTGCAAAGGTTCAACCAACTCAATCCCTAACTCCTTATACCCCAACCTCATTGGGGACATGCAAAGAAGGATCAGGAAAGAGAATACCCCTCTAATACCACTAATCCAAACTTATGGAAGAATGCAATAAAATATGTAAATACACATAAATGTAAATATGCAGAAGAAATAAGACTCCACTTGATTAATATCACATAGCTGAAATATTCTTATAGACAGAATGGAAATAAAATAGCTAGGACGCTAGTATATTATCTATGAGAAGTGATTTTGCGACTACAGGCCTCTGAACTATGTTACAATGAGGCTCAAGGGCCTTTTTATTATTGAACAATAATAGAAAAACCTAAACAACCAAAACCCTAACATGAGGAGATGTAACACCAAGAATTTATGGGCCCCGTTGGGGTTAGTTTGGCTACCAACTTCTCAGGGTCATAACCTGGTCATATTATCTATGTTTGGTGCATATGATACCTCATTGGAAAGATGTATCTGAGGAATACAATTTTTGTCGCAATTTGTTTCAAATAATTGGAGCAATCGTGCCAAAAATACGCCATTTAGGGCCTCAAAACGGCTCCAGAAGTTCAAGACCTGAAACACCTCTAAATATAGTGAATAATAAAACTAATGAAACTAACTAGGTGGAATAGGCGGCTGGCCACCAATATCCACTGGATCAAACTTGGAAAGTAAGAATTAAAAGAGAGGATAGAGGATAAATAGACTACCTTTGTTTGGCAAGATATGTGATGGAGGACATCACTTCAAGGTGGAGAATACATTTCCTCTCGAGTTCTCAGTGGTTAGAGGGTGGAGATGTGATTCTAAAAAAATCCCTAAGGGCTGGAGTGGAGGAACTATTCCTGGGAAAATTCCTGGAGAATTTCTAGATGGATTCCTTTTTGTATGTTTTATTTTGTTGCCGTTCTTGGGTCCCCAAGTTGGGTGGAACCACAGTTTTGAGTTATGAAGGGTGGAGATGGTGAGTCTTTGGATTCCCTCTGTATTTGTTTTATTATAACTTCGTTGGGTAGTGGAGGATGAAAGATATCTATAGTCCCTAGAGAAACTATAGTTTTTTTTTCAACCTTTGAGAAACATACCCCTCAGTCTCTGGAATCTAGGTCGAGGGTGATAACTACAAGTGAGAATTGATTCTAAGCTAACTATGGTTGTGAGGAGATTCATTGTCCTAGACTCATTTTCCCAAAAGTTTCCAACGTAATTTTTCTTATGTATTTGAAATGATAATGAATATATTTCTTCATTTATAAACTGAAATCATGTATATAAATGTATTGAACATGGTTTTTGTTCTTAATATTTACATGAATGACTAACATATTGCTACTATTGGCTTAAAGGCATTGGAATAACATTTATCGACATGGGTCATGAATTCAATAGTGATTGGTACGTAAGCCCTTACATTATTATTCTATAGTTATGATGACTTTGAGTCCTTATAATATTTCTTATGAGACTATGTGGATGTGTTGACGACTTCTTCTTCTCTAGCCTTCACAATTTATAAGGAGGAATTATTCAACTCGTTATTGTTAGGTACCCTGGTTATGGTTATGTACTTTTATAATTTTATGAATTATTATGTATAAATGAATATTATAATCTAGTTTTATTGAAGGCACAACCTCATGAGATTGGATGACTTGATTTCATTCTTTGTTCTTTCTGTAAAGTTATATATTTGTTGTGACATATGAATTGATGTTGAATATGTCAAGGCAATGTGCCTTATTTTTTAAGTTGTCTCAGTACTAAGATGATGTGATAGATCCTTTCTTGAATGGTTGGTTATAACCATGGTGCTCGTTCTGATTGGTAATCCATTATTCGGTATTGATATGCTAGTTATTTTTGTCAACAAATTTCCTGGATACTGGTGAGCCCTGGTATTGTGCCAAGAATGCTGCAACTCCCAGAGCCTACTCTAATTTCCTTTATCAACCCAGGGTTCATACAAAATTGGAGGTGGTAGTGCTATATACCCATCATATGCATTCTACTCATGTCATCCTCTTCTCAGTTCTACGAAAGGGTGTTATTTTTAGGGTTTCTGAATGAAGTTTGTCACACTTCTGAATTTAGGCCTAGGGATACAAATGATTCAAAGACATTACTCTATCAGAAATCAAAGAAATATTCTCGATCAGGAAAGTACATCCAGCTACTCTGCAATGAAAGAAATCTACAAATTAAGCTATGGAAAGAAATGGAAGCAAATTAGGCATATTTCATGAAGTAAATTGCTGAACTAAAATTGCATAAATAAGACAAACCTAATCACACATTGCTAGGAAAAATGGCTAAACGCACTCTGTCTACTTCATGTTTTAACTATCATGCTTTTACTCATGCATATAATCATGACCTAACTATGCTTGTAAATGCATTGTTTTGCATTTAGGAGGAGAAAGCACTAAGGTGGTTTAGGAAGGGCTTGAACTCATCGGTTCAAGGCTAGAGGTGTCTTGGTGGTTTTGGAAGGTTTGGATGAGGTGGGTGATGGTTTCTGGGCTTAAGGAGAGGCCCACTGGTGTTGATTCAAGTGATGATATAGAAAAGTACTGAATTGCTACAGGAAATAGTTTTAGGGATATCCAAGGCAAAAAATGGTGGAGAAAAGCATAGGGAAGGTGGAGTGAATGTTTTTTTGGATGAGTGGAAGGTGGCCAACCCATTGGCCAAGCTCAATACCTCTTGAGAATATTTTATTTCACTTCTAGGGTTTTTTCATGGTGTGAAGGTGAAAAATCTGAAAATAGAGTTGATGGTGATTTGATGGACAAAAGGCTAATGATGGGTGAAAAATTAAGTTAAGGCTGCATACATCAGATGTTTTCTTCCAAGGATGAAATTTTGTCAGAAATTGAGTTTCTCCAAGTCGTTCTAGTAATGGAAAAGAAAATATACCACTTATCCCTTCAAATCAGGGTTTTAGCAACCATTTGGACATGTGCAAACCCTTGTAAGTGGAAGTATGCAACATGTTGATTCTCTCGAGTGCTAGTCAACTATGTTAGTTGGATTGTGATTTATAAGAAATTTGGGGAAAATATAAAATGATACTCGACCCTTGTGGATGCCTCACATAGGTCAAATATGGTTACGGAGTCGAAAATATCAATAAAGAGAAGATATAGTTTATCAATTTTAGATATTCATGTCATCAAATTTTGATAAATATAAGTTTTATACATATTTGAGAGAAAGGTTATGATTTTATCAATACATGAGTAATCAATGGCCAGTAGAATTATTTGTTTCAAGTCAACAGTTTTCCAATTGGTCAATATAATTGGAATATAAGTGATGGAGACCCATCAAAAAGGTGGAATTTCCAAACAACCTATTTCTAGATCTACAACAATGATTAATTCTAACGAGTACACTCTCATATTTCCAAAACCACCATAGCGGTGTCGGAAGGTGGTTATTAATTTCCACCAAAGCCATTATGGATTTAATTATGTGGATGTGACCAAGGTTGGGGCCGCACGACCCTTTACACATATTAATCATTATTTGTATATTCCAGAGGTCATGTTCATTTATTCACATCGAGCTTTATTGTATATGTATATATATATATAAATGTTTCAAATCTTTAATATTAACAATGAAGTGTGAGTGTTATTTTACATAACTGTCTAAAAAGTAGTTCCATAACTGATCTTTGATAGTTTTTTTTGGGGAAGAAAAATAAATTCTAAATGGAACTTTTTGTAAGGGTTCATAGTCTATAAATTATGAGATTTTGTAATGAAGAAATCTATGATAAATTAAAGAATAAAAATCTATTTTGATTCCATTTTTGGGGTAAATTGTAGTGTGTCTCATGTCTTGTTTTTCTTTCCATGTTTTTACCATTTAATGTTTTTCTTTTGTCGTTATGAGTGTATGGAGAAGAAAGGTTTTTTTAAGTTGTTATTACAAATTTACCTTGAAATGGTACTGATGTTTTTTATTTGAATCCCTTAATGGGTGCTCCACCATTCCATAAATTCCTTCACAAATTCGTGTTCTTCTCACTATTCATTTTGTAGGGTTAAATTTCATATTCTTAAGTGCTTGAGTTATAACGTTCTCCTTCTTTATTTTATCTCTAGTCATCTCTTTAGTTTAAAAATATGGAATCCTCATTGACCTTGGCCATTATGATTTTAAAAGATATGTTTCTAAAGTACAACATGCATTGTATCTCTCATGGTATTTCTCTCTCTAACCATTTCTTCAGTAGTTTTTATCAATTTTAGTGGATTTCCTCTGCACTGACCTCTTGCATCCAAAGATTGTATCTAGGGTACAACATCACATATGGAGAAAGAAAACCTAAGGAAGGTGTTCCCCCAAGGGGTGGGGGTTTGTGATAGCACCAATTTCCTACAATTAATGTGAATATTTATAAAAATGGGCTAAGTAATGGGACACATATTCCAAAGGTCGGGGAGGTTTCTTGCCTAGGATGGTGTAACTTCCCTTAATGTAGGTGTTATCACAAAATTGTACTTGATTGGCTACTGATTAGAAAACTCTATGTAATTTTTTCAAACCAGTTTGACTGAAGCTTAGCCTCTTCAGTCTGAGAGGGCTCTCTCAAATGGGTTTATGATATTAGATAATGAGAGTACTAGATGGCTAACTCTGTTTGAAAAGTGGTTTTATTTTTGTGTATGTAGGTTGAAAAGAATGCAGGATTGCTACCATTGGGCTTATGGATTCAAAAAATCAGTAGATTCAGTGGCAAGGTTTCTTGACATGGAATCTGAGGCAGATAGGGGTCTTTAACAAAGGAAAATCACACATAGAACATAGGTCAACACATTCATTTCATCAATAAAGGAATTTAGAGCATAAACATATGAATTTTAAGTAATATAGATGAAATCTATTTCAGGTGGTACTCATAAAGATATAGATCATAAAAGAATTAGAAACCCCATGAGAATCTCAGGTTTGTCAAGAAGAAAACCCTATGTATTTACTGATATAAGTCAAATTACATAAAGCGGCAGTATGGCGCAAAATATCTCCAACCCTTTACTACTTTGATGATTTTCCTTTAAATAAACATTCTTACAAATGAGGGATGATCTGCCTCTTGGCTAGATTCATCAAATTCTTCTTATGACACCTCATATAACAGAAAAACATGTATTTTAACAAGAAAATGACAGCACACCCTAAAGATGACTTTCCCTAGTAGGACTCAAACTCCTATTTATTACATCAGTATACATTATCTTTGAAATAGCTACATATAAGTTACAAATAAGCATCACATGCTCAAAAAGGTTATGACATAGTTCATCACTACTTTACACATTAAAAACCCTGCTAGACATATGGAACAAAACCCTATTTTTCAAGAATACAAGAAATTATCTTCAACGAAAGCTTTAGCTGATGAGTTGTCTTCACTACATTTTATTCAAGTCATAAATGTTTGATGATAAGGTCCCTTGACTTGTTGTAGGAGTCTATCTGTCCAAAATTTCCTTTAAACTACTTCAAAACATTCAAAAACATCTCGCTACGAAAACGGGACAGTTTCGTAGCGAGCTTTCGTAATGTCCAAAAATATCTTTTGCACTCAAAATTTTTTCTCCTTTGCTGTTCCATGGTGTCCACCAAGACATGACACCTCAGCACCATTAAAATCCATCCTTGAGAACTACAAAAAGTGCTTTTGGAATAAAATAGGCTGCTACAGGAATTTTCGTAGTGTTTTCCTGGCTTTAAGCCTAGGAAACACTACGAAACTGTGAAAAACTGCAACATTTCCAGATTTCAAAATTTTATCCAAAAAGTGACCTCCAGTTGTACAAACTTGATCTTCAGCATGCCATGAACCTTCTAAAACACATTCAAACTCAAATTAGGACCCCTGAGGTGTTTCTTCTTCATTAATGATTAGTTGAGATATGGGCTCCTCAACCACAATCATCTTTAAGCCCTTCTTCTCCAGCTTTGCATGAATCAATTCTAACTGCTCTTAAGGTCTTTGACTTGGTCCTTCAATGTTATATTCTTAGAATTCAAGTGCAGGTTCATATTTTTGATATCCTTCACTTCTCCTCTCAATGGTTGAGTCCATTTGATCAATTGTTGTGTGTTATCTAAGGTCTTTGACACACTGTTAACCTGCACTTCCCAAATTTATTTCCTTTTCTCAAACTGTACCTTTTTTAGCCTTGTGCTTCCTTTCCTCTTTCTTCAAGACTGATATTTCATCATTTTCCAGCTTCAACTGCTCCTTAAGGACCTCAATCTCTATTTTTTCAATAATTTTCTCTTTTCCTTTCCTTTGTTTAAGGACTGATTCTTCTTTTGTAGGTGGGGAAAGGTCAATGATGCTTGGTGGTGGTTGGATAGTTTTAGTGACCTTCTAAGCTTCTTTACTTCTTTCCAAGATATTTCTAGCATGTTGTGTCATTGGTTTCCTAGCTTGAAATAGGAATCCTGCATCCTCACCTTCAAAATCTAACTTCTTATTTGTTTTTTCTTTCTTTAGTTTCTTTCCTCCCTCATCTATATCTTCAACTTGGACTATGGGAGTTTCTTCAATATGAATAGCATGCAGAATGTCTTCTAAGTTACCCTTATCCATTGTTTGGCTTCTTGTAACCCTCTTGCTGCCATGTTTGCTCACTGTTGGCTTTTGTTTTGTAGGTGTAACAGCAGGTGTATCAACTTTCTATAATGGCTTTGTCTCCATGATCAGTAGCTCACTTTTCTTTGCCACTGAAGGTGATGGTATGCCTCTAGGTTTAGGAGTGATGGAATCTACTTCAAAACCACTGACAAATAGAAAAGATGACTAGTCTCTGCCTAATCTCTTTAACTCTTCTAATACCAGCAACTTGATTAAACCATGATGAAAGAGTGAGGTTTCATTTCCTTCATATTTAGCTTGAATTTTGTCTGACATTTTAGCTAAGCTTCAGTATAAGTAAAAAGGTAAATCAAAATACCTCTTACCGACAAAATGTAGCAGAAACCTGATGTGGTAGGAATAAATCATATGATAACACCCTTCACAGGTGAAGTATTTATGAATGATTAGCAATAGCTTTGAGAAGTTGTCTTTCATGTAGCTCCTTGGGATGGCATTTGTGAGATCAATCTCACTATGCTCTGGCTTGATAAATTCCTTACATTCCTGCATCATGAACTTGAAGCCTTTGAACCATTGTTCTCCTCCTCTAGGAATTCTTGTTGCTAGTGCAAGATTCTGGTGTTACAATGAGGTTTAGCATTCCCACCTTTGAAGTTGTCCCATTGAAACTAATGGAAAAATCCTTGGAAACATGCACATGGCATCATTGCAATCTTTGGAAAAAGTAAAAACACCCTGTTCTTCTGAAAAATTCTAAGGAAGTTGGGTCTTCATTCAGCAAATTCATGTCTGATGGCTCATATCTAAGGCAATGGCCTCCTTTGTTGGTCTTCCTCTTTGCAGCCATGGTGCTTTTATACCTTCTTTGCCTTGCTTGATCAGTGACACCTGCAACTTTTGAAAATGCTAGCAACCAGCTTGGCTTGGTGAAACAGCTTTCCAAGACTCAATAGAATGCAAATATGGAGCAGAGAATGACAAATGACTCAATTGGGTAATGATTTAAATTTTTGATGACATCCCATGGCTTAATCATGACTCATACATGCTAAAAACAGTGATAATGACCTCAGTAATTACCATTGTACCTTGATTTAACCCTAACTGACTTGAATGACATCCACCCTAACAATTCTAAAGATTGACTGACACCTAGCACCTGATTTGAAAAGACAGACAGAAATACATCTTTTCATAGCGTAGTTAGTGTATTTCCTGGTAGTTTCGCTACGAAAGTATTAGCAGTTTCGTAGAAAAAACTTCCTTTTCACTATGTAATTCGCTACGAAAACAGGAAATCTTGGCTTAAGTGACCTTTCCGAATTTAAAAACTTGGAAAATGGAATATGTAAGCAAATGATGAATGATGGGACATGATAAGACTTGAATGGGGGTGGTTTTAGACCTTAGGATAGGATAATATGAAAAATTTAAATTTTCCTAATGAACTCTATGACCATACCTTTGAAAAATGAACTTCTAAGCCTATGTCAAATGATGTTTCACTTTTTCATAGTGGTAACAGTAGGAAAGTATAAATTTTTCGAATAAAAATTGAAGGTTTGTTGTTTTATTCCTTAATGGAATGGTTCTTAAATTTAATGGAACTGTAAGGAGGGTACACAAGACCATTCTCTCTTGAAGAAAATGAAAGAGAGAAGAGGACCCTGAATTAAATGCAATGGATGCAACATTGTTGAACAGGGAATAATGAGGCCTACAAGATGAATAGACCATTGGATGGATGTAAAAAATACGTAACAAAGAGGAATTCATGGCACAATTGTAATTGGATGACAATATTCTACTGGTAGAGTCATTGTCAGAAGGTTAAGCAAGGAAGAGAAAATTTTGAACTACCACAGTGGAAGGAGGAGGGGATGACGACTGAATTTTGGAGGGTAGAAAGAAGGTAGGATCAAGTAGCTTTGATCCACACTTATGCAGGAATGTAATAAGATACATAAACACACATAAACGTAGATATGAAATATAAATAAGGCTTCATTTCACTAATATCACATAACTGAAATATGCTTACAAATAGAATGGAAATACACTAGCTAGGGCATTGGTAGCTTATCTCTAAGAAGAGATGTGGTGGCTACAAGCCTCTGAACTATGTTACAATGAGGCTCAAGGGCCTTTTTATTATTGAACAATAAGAGAAAAACCTAAACAACAAAAACCCTAAGCGAGGAGATATAACACTTTCTCGCTCACCTAGAAGCTATGTGGTACCCAATGTTGATCATGTCACTGCTTGTACTTTGCATTGGCTCTTCCCAATATGTCATGAACCTATTGGAAAATGTGTTGAATGCACCCAATGAATTTTTTCACCTTGTCAGATTCTGACTAGACATGAGTAGAATCAGCTTGAGTAGATGCAAATGGCATGCTTACATCAATAGGACATAGTGGTTGGAATCCCAAGCACACCTGAAAGGTGATGTGGTTGGTTGAGCTATGGAGGTCCTGATTATAGTTGTGTTATACAGAGGGGAGGCTCTCATCCCATGTGCGTGGATTCTTTGAGTTGTACATTCACAAAATGTGTACGATCATCCTATTGATGACCTCTTTCTCGATATCTGTTTGGGGATGGAAAGATGAGGAATTGGTGAGCTTGGTGTCCAACATTGTTGGAGCGAGCTCCCCTAGGACTGAACTTTGATATATATTTTATATATTTTTGTAAATATTTTATAATTTTAGTTGTGCACAACACAAGTCAAGGGGATTTGGGGCATGTCAAAGACCCTCATGAGTTGTAATGGCTCAAAAGGGTAGAATTAGGTGTCGGAAACCACATTTTGCAGACCTTAGATGAGCATAGGCTAAAAGTATAAATAGGATTCTAGATCGAGTCGATAGAGGAAATAATGTTATTGATGAAAGATCTGACTGTATTTTGATATTCTAGGGGATTTGTTTGAGTAAAAAGCTTCATGTTGGCTGTGTGTGCAGAGACCTTAGTCCTGCTGTGTGCAGACCCCACTGGCTGTGTGCACGAGTGAATTGAAGGTTTTGTAAGGAATATCTGAACTATTTATGAATGAATAACTATTTTGGCTGATATCTGAGTCTGAAATGCATCTGTTATTTACTTTATGATCATTTATGCATGTTATTTCCAACTCCTTTGTTATATGTATTCAGATGAATTGCGCAACTATTTCTGGCTTTAGATTAATGATTATTGAATGTATCTAGTACTATTTGGTTCTAGTAATATTTGTTAAGAGTTGTTACATGGATTATGGACTCTTTTTTAACCTGCACGCAAGATATTTTGTATAATTGACCTGAATCTATTTGATAAAGGTTTCTTGGTTAGGGCTTCTGTTGCGGAGGTCTCTATCTGATAAAGGCACCCAAATCATTTAATTATCTCTTAGGGTGTGGAAACCTAGCTCAAGCACACCCCCATACTTCTTCAGGTGAGACTTTGACTTGCGCAAGCAAGTCACTACCGAAAGGGCCAGTAGTAAGAGGGTGTTGTTGGTTAACCTCAACTCCAAATATTGGTCAAGACACCTCAATCCAACAAATGGTTTTGTTTCCGGGACCAGGATCATTTTGAGAGAGATTAGATTTTGTGGCAACCCTTAAAGCCTAAACTAGAGGACTAGTTTGAGAAATGGATTCAGGAATTTTCCCTAAAAGAAAACATAAGTAAGAAGTTGTCTACTAAAGAGTGGAAGAACAAGTATATTTTCACATAGGTTCACGAGATCTTATTCGTGACCTTTGCACACGAATTACAGGAGTGGTTGTCAAGGTTAGCAGAATTCCAAACCTGTTGGAAGGAAGATCCTGATAATACTGATAATTCCATCACTCGGACTGTATATCACTAGGTTGACAGCATGTTGGGTGGGTTTGTGACAGAATTTGTAGTAGATCAATTTGTGTCGTATTCTCAAGATGAAAGGCGAATTTTCAAGGGATTGATAGGTAAATTATTATCAACTTTTCCTCTGTTGATTAAGATGATATTGTGTGAAAAGGGTGTTTTGTGCAACCACACTGAGTGAATTACCCTTGATAAGATTGAAAGCACTACGTGTAGTGGAAAATATTATCGAATCAATCAAAGAGGGGACATATATGTATAGATTCCTCTAATAAATTCACCTTATATAGAAGGTAACAAGGCTACACACGCTGAAGGAATCCCTCCTGCTACACCACAGTTGAACTTGCGCAGGGGTAAGACATCTCCTACCCCACCACCACCCCCACCTACGGAAGATATGGTTGCGCATATGAAGCTACCCACATTTAAGGGTGTGGGGGATAAGGATATGGATCAGTTTTGGTTTGTGGCTAATGTAGTGTGGATTGTGCAAAATGTTAATACTGATGTTGTCAAGAGAGCGCAATTGTCTATGGCATTTGAAGGTCGCACTTTAGATTGGTTCATGGGATATCTCGATCAAAAATTATATCCCACTGTTGCGCAGATTAAGGATGCCCTGAAAAAACAATTTCAGAAGACGAAGTCCTATAAAAAGTGCATAATAGAACTAAAATATATCAATAAAGGGCCAAAGGAATTAGTTTGGGAATCCAACCAATAGCTACAGAAAACCATTAGTGATGAAGGATTTGTTTATGCTGATAAGAAGAATAAGGAATGGTTCATTTCCATGCTATTGCCACATCTGCATAGACCTATGGGTCAACAAAATATTGATTCTCAAGATGAAGCCCTAAAAGTTGCTATGAAATTATAAGCTGCCCCTAGAGAGTATGCTAAATTCGGAGCGCTACAAATTAAAAGCCAATTGGAGGCTATGCAATTAGAAATTCAAAATTTACAAAGACACCAGGGTAAAGAAGTTGGCACAGATGTCTGGTCCATACACTGCAAGGGTGTTGGCCATACCAAAGATCAGTGCCCTCTATTCTCAGATTACCTACAAGTAGGGGGATCGAATCCACTCCACCCGAGGCATGCAGCTATGCCTAGTACCCCCACACTATGGTGCGTTGAGTGTAGGGTAGCTGGATGACACAATATAGACCATTGCCTATGGTTAGGAGCCTATGTGCTATAACTGAAGAAACAATGGTACATTTTTTTCTCTTCAGTTGGTCACGATGAGCACCACTACCAAATGTTTGACCTAATGATAGACAATGCAAACCTTTACAGAGTGCAGGTTGACCCTTCTTCACCAACATCTCCCTTTAAACAAGGAGGATCCCCAGCAAGAAGAAGGGGAGGGGGGAGAGGTGGAGGCGTAGGTCGGGGAAGAGGGAAATTAATTTTCTATAACTATGGAGATGGTGGACACTATGCATGTGACTCCCCAAACCTTGCGCGAAAATCCTGCAGGTGTTGTAGGAAATTTTATCATGTAATTAAAAATTTTCTTGTGTTAATAGCTGAAATGCATGAAAAGCAACAGACGCCTACGTAAAACATACAAATGGTTAAAGATGAACTGTGTGATGATGGTGTAAGTGTAAATGTAATTACACACGGTGGTGTTTCCACCGAAGGAAATGACAAAAAGAAGGTTGATGCAAAGCCATTGATCAAAAAGGCGTCTGACAAGAAAGAAGGACTCAACCTGCAGAAAGAAAAAGATACTTTCATTAAAGCCAGGAAGGATTTTTCTACTGCAAGAGCATCCACATCAAGGTCTATCATGGAACCAAAGCCTAAAACAATTCCTACAAGCTTGCATTTACCTACTGCACAATTAGAAGGTGGTAGATAATCTACAGGCCCTGATAGATAGCTGTGCGGAAAAATAAGTACCTCGAACAGAGACTAAGGCTATGAACAAGATTTATAAGAAAAATAAGAGAATTGGTCAGGATATGTACATGAATGTGCATATTGGAGAGTACGAGATGGATCATGTCATCTTGGATCTAGGTCTGATGAAAATTTGCTACCTAAGAAAAGTTCGCAGAATATGGGAGAACCAAAGCTGGAATGGTCCACCATTCAATTATGCATGGCTAATCAACATAAGATCATTCCACTTCGAAGACTTCCACAAGTCCTGGTGGACATTGCTGGAGTAAAGGTATGTGCAGATTTTGAAGTAATATGGATTGTGGATGATGCAGACCCCTATCCCATGTTGTTAGGGTTGGATTGGGTCATTGATATGGGAGGTATAATCAACCTGAAGCAGAGAAGCATGATCTTTGAAAATGCTGGTACGTGGGTGATAGCCCCACTGGATCAAACAGAAGGGGAAAGATATACAGAGAGAGTACGTGAAGGGGATGATGTCGACCATATTTACAAGCTGACTGAGCAGGACAAATATTGGATCAACTCTACAGTTGATGGGATGCTGAATTGGGAGAAGGATAGTTTGTGTTTCTCAGACTCAGATGGCGATATGGAAAACTAGCAGAATCGGTTGCACGATGTTTCTATACTGCACTGCCTCAATATCACAAAGAACATCCAGTGCATCTCCTCAGAGGTAAGAGGACTACCCTATTTAGATAGTTCTGGTAGTGTCAAAGTATTTCTAGAAGCATTGAAAAAGGTCATCCAGAGGAACAAAGGTTCTGGGCGCTTGATTTGGCTATGCGCACAACCCCAACATGTTGGTGGGATACACACAAGGGTGTGTTTAAGGATTGGGAGGAATGTAGAAAAATGATGAAGTTGCGCTTTGAACCTTCTGCTACCCCGCCAACTGAGTTTTTTTGCAGTCAGGGAGACCTGCGCAAACACCTATCCACATGGATGGAAGTGTGGAAGGTAAGGACTTGGGACGAGTGGGTTCATATGTTTATTCATTCATTAGGGCCAGTACCTACCACTTGGTATTTAGAAAAAGAGCTGCATTGAGGAGCTCACCATCATTAGGGGAATTTTGAGGTCTAAAATGGGCTTCCTAAAGAAATTATAAAATAATATTGGAAATAATAAAATAATATTTGATTACATCATCAAATTTTAGAGGGAAAAAGAAAAAACTACTTTTTCAACTCGTATTTTCAACTTATCTCCCAAAGTGTTTACTCACATTTCAAGTGGGAGTACTTGTTGGATGAAAAATTTAATTCCTCATCCAAGGAATACCCATGTTGCATACTTTCTATGGGTCCTGCTACACGAGAAATGAGAAATACATTAAAAACATGATTGTAATCACATTTTTAGTGATTTGTGTTGTGAATCTTCCCATAAGTACTATATGTCTCACTGAGAGACACCATATGACGTAATTAATCTTGAATTTATCTTCTGCCCGAGAATGACGACCACTAATCCGAAGAGCGCACTTGCTGAGGAGAACTATGTGCCTCTCAAAGCATCGACTAAGCTAAGATTGGATGATATCCATGAAGTAATCCCTGAGGTTGAAGAGGTCGTGTCCACACCGGCTCGAGGCAAAGAAAAAATGTCGGGGTGGTCCACATCGAAGCCATGGACCTTTCTAAGGAATGTCATATCCCCTCGTCAGGCCACTAAGGATAGGTCACCCATTGGTGACCCCTTGAAGAGACCAATGAGCACCGCTAATGAGGCTACGTATGTCGACACAGTGAGGGACTACCTTCAGATGCATCTGGTCCCGCGGGATGTTCCTCTTGCTCAATATGTGTTTGGAAAGTTATCAAGTGTCAATTTTGATGACCACGACTTGGCGAATGAAGAAAAATTCCTTGAGCTAGCACCAGAGTATTACTTGGAGAGGATACTCTACGATGATGTAATGAAGGTTTAGTTGATGCCATGGGGGCATGGACTAGGCAATGCTAAGATTCTAAACTTGCTAAGGATTTTGTATTTTGGATGGTACCCTATCACCTCTATCTACATATGCCAGTTGTTAGCATTAGTTTATCAAGGGTGCCTATGTATCCAGAGCTATATTCCAATCGAATTTGTGTTGATCCACCGAATCATCAGCCTACCCAAGAAGAGGCCCCATCCCATGGCAGGATTTGGGAAAAGAAATGAGCATAAGGTTTCACAAAATTCAAGAAAGATTTCAATTTCAAGCGGGATAAGAGAGGATTCATGGTAAAAAAAATTGTGGACTCGACTGTCTACCTAAGAACCTTCATCCTAGGGTGAAAATTGATGAGAAAGTGTCGACCAAACATGGTCTCCGTGCACGTAATTTTTCTAACGAGACAATGTGAGAATGGGATCAACAACAAATGGTCCTAGTTCCTCTGTGACGAGATTTTGGAGAATGTGTGAGAGGCATAGGAGCTGGCGAATACATTTTTCTACTCTTGGTTGTTTCTACTTACTGCGTTGATAGCAAGGGACAATTTTTCGTATGCATTGTTCCCGGAATTGGAGCTTATCGTATGCGAGGGGGCGCGCTATGCCAATCTATGGGATTCCCCTGATCCCAAGGGCATAAAAGAAAACAAGAATTTTTGGGTGCTATTTGAGGGAGAGTTGACTATTGCAATCCACTCACATCCAAGACTATCACCAAAAATCTATGAAAAATACAAGCGCATCGTCAATTTTCAGGTCACAATGCACCATATGCAGTTCAGGATGCACTGTGACCTGGTATGGTATAATTTACCTTTTATGATGACATAGGCGGAGGTCGACCAGTTCATTGCAACCTGGCCAGCAGCATGGAAAGTAGGGCTCAGCTCCACTCAGCCTATTACAGCCTTAACTTCAGGGAAATAAATGTCTACAGGAGAAAAAGATAAAGGGGTTGAGCCATACATTGACAAATATGTGGAAACAGGTGCACATAAGGATGGTGGGAAGGAACGTGATGTAGAGAAGGATATAGAACATGACTAGGGCAGTGAGGCTTATGTGGACCCTAGTGGCCTAGATTGATTATATGGTGATGGTGTCGAATCTCTGTGTGGAACCAATCATGGTGTAGAAAATTCGAAGGGTACGTGAAAGAAGTAGAAGGGATCCATAGTCGGAGGCACCGACAAGGTCACTCTGATAGAAGAGGACATGTATAAAATTGTGGATGTAGTCGCTTCCATTTCATAAGATAGATGGATTTCCATGGAGGAGCAGCACAAGGCTGCAGTGGAGGCCTTACAAACTGGCTTGAGGATTTTTCAGCTGAAGGCAGACAACATGAAAGCGAGTGTAGATCAAGTGAGTCTGATACAAGTGACCCTGATGACATCCATGATCACCACATCATTAGATAGGAGAATGTACCCCTTCTTGGGCGTAGCTATGACAGTGGAACAACCAGAGCTGTGCGCGCAGGTGCAAACCTGCCTTGAGGTCAGAATTAATCTAGCAAAG
Organism: Pinus albicaulis; assembly: GCA_034641835.2. Lineage (NCBI taxonomy): Eukaryota > Viridiplantae > Streptophyta > Pinopsida > Pinales > Pinaceae > Pinus > Pinus albicaulis. Next base: position 413,779,808 of record CM076572.1, read on the forward strand.
CTTTCAAGTGGAAAGCTACATGCTCTCCAAACATTTATTTCCGACAAGATGCAGTGTAGGGAGGCAAGTGTGCAACAGCAGTTAAGCAAAGTCGAACAAAAAACTGCAAAAAAAATAGAAGAGTCGCTACAAGCACAAACAGTGCAGTAGGTGGCTGTGGCTCAAAATTTGGAATTGGAGAACCTAATTGACAGATTGTGCGATGATCTTCTTGAAGTGGCCATCCCAAAATCCACTGCACCACTAGTCAATATTGAAAGCCAGGTTTCCACACTAAAGGCTTCCCGAACTGAAATACAGACCGTGAAGGCAAAATTTAAACAAAAAAATTCTGCATTGCAGGCTAAGCTCCAACTTGAGACTCCCCTGGATGTATGTGCATAGTGGGCCACCATAGTAAAAGAAGCATCAACGAGAATTTAAGCTAATGATGACAAGGGCTCAGAGCTACTTGAGACATCCATGGGACTATGGACCTCTGTTCAAATAGACCCACTTGTCAAGAAGATTAATCATGAGCTTCATGCCAAGGAGGAGGCGTTTGAAAATCTGTAGGAGGCCTTACCTGCTTTCATTCATGCATAGAGCATGGCCTGCCTATATACCAGTCAGGTTTTACGAGATGAGGTCGAGGAGCTCCACTGAAAGAATAAAATTTTAACTAACCATATGAAGCTGTGGGTGGCAGAGGCAATGAAGTTGTCTTAGAATCTGGATGCTACAGTTAAGACCCTAAATCATACCTTGCAAAGTGTCATCCTAACTGCAGAAAGTTCGACATCAGACAAGCTGGTAGATACTGCGCACAATGCAACATATCAGAGTGCGGGCATCTTGGCGCCCTTTGTTGTTGCCATCGAAGAGCTGCATAATAATATGAAGAACCCAGTGTCGCTGTAACTCGAGACGAGTCACAAGATTTTGTTTGGGGCCTGTTGGAGCGTGGTCCCCTAGGACCGAACTTTGATACATTTTTGATATATTTTTGTAAATATTTTGTAATTTTAGTCATGTGCAGCACAAGTCAAGGCGATTGAGGGTGGGTCAAAACCCCTCATGAGTTCTAATGTGTTGTGAAACGAGCTCCAAAAATAGAAGAAAATATATATCAATGCCTTAGAAATAAGCCACTTCGAGGGGGCAACCTCCAATACATTACATGAATGAACAATTCTTGGATGATACAAATTGCAAAACCTCCTTTCTATATATAGGAGTCCATGGGGCCATAATGTAATCCTAGTGGGGCCACAATGTAATCCTAGCCGACCTAACAATAATAATTTAAGGGCACAATAATAACAATATGGGGGTTACAGGGGTAAATAATAAAAATAAGGGGGTCACACTAACAACAATAAGGGACTATATTAGTACTATAAGGACCTAACATGCCCGTATCCTTCAAAATAGTGTTGTCCTCAACACTTGAGTAGCTCTGGGTGCTTCTGTATAAAAATCTCATCCTCCCATGTAGAATCTTCAGTGGGTAAATTCTTCCACATGATGAGATACTCTGAAATGGATTGATTCCATAGCTGTCGAGTTCTTGTTTATGTGACTGCTTCAGGTTCCAATATGATTTTTCCTTCCTCATCAGGTTCTGGAAATATTGTTTGAACTGGAAGATTTTCACCTATAACCTTCTTTAAGCATGAAACATGGAAAACTGGATGCACTCATGAAGAAGCAGGAAGCTCCAATTTATATGCCATAGTACCAATATTTTGCAATACCTTGTAAGGACCATAGTACTTTGGTGATAATTTATTATCCTTCTTAGCTTTCTCGAGGGACATTTGTTTGTATGGTTGTAGCCATAAAAATACCCAATCTCTTACATCAAAACTTCTCTCGCTACGATGTTGATCTGCCTGTTGTTTCATTCGATTTTGTGCCAAATTTAGGTTATCCTTTAAGAGTTGGAGAACTTCTTTTTTATGCTCGATGTGATCTTCCACTACTTGAACCTTCGAATTTTCTCTTAAAGATGATGTGATGGATGGTGGATGATATCCATAAAGTGCCATAAATCGGGTCATTTTTGCTGCAGTATGGAAGGAAGTGTTATACCACCATTCAGCGAGAGGCAACCACTTGACCCATTGTGTTTTTTTATCAGATACAAAACAACGAAGATATCCTTCCAAACATTTATTTACTATCTCATTTTGACCATCGGATTGAGGATGATAAGATGAGCTATGAGCTAATTGAGTACCCAAGCAAGAAAATAACTCCATCCAAAAATTTCCAGTAAAAATGGGATCTATGTTGCTCACAATAACCCTTAGGTTTCCATGTAGCTTTTGAATTGTGTCCATAAATGTAGTAGCAACTGTACTTTCTTTAAATGGATGAGATAATGCACAAAAGTGTGCATACTTGGTAAGTCTATCAACTACCACCATGATGACACTCTTTCCTTCAGACTTAGGTAACCCTGTGATAAAATCCATTGAAATCTCCTCCCAACGTTGACTTGGAATGGATAAAGGTTGTAGAAGAGCCGGGGTCTTAATTGTCTCAACTTTATTGTATTGGAAAACCAAACATTCTGCCACAAACTTTTGAATATCAGATTTAACGCCATCCCAAAAAAAATCTTTCTTCACCCTGTGGTAAGATTTTAAAAATCCTGAGTGTCCTCCTAAAGGAGAAGTGTGCAATTCCAAAAGAATTTTTTGTTTTAGTTGGGAATTATTACAAAGATATAAACGATCTTTGTACCATAAGGAATCATTTTTCCAAACGTATCAGATGTACTAGGATCTTACTGCAAATTTTGAATGGGTGTCCACAATTCTTCGTCCTTCTTCCATTCATCTCTTGCTTTGGTTATCCAATCTGGTTGGATAATAGAAATGGAACAAAGAAATGCATCCACCTCTTCATTCTTTCTTGAGAGTGCATCTGCAACAACATTTAGCTTCCCTTTTTTTTAGATTATTTCAAAGTCATAACCCAACATATTTGTGACCCATTTTTGCTACTCTTCTAAAGATAGTCTTTGTTCCAAAAAGTGTTTAAGACTATCATGATCAATTTTTACCTTGAAGTGTCTTCCCATTAGGTTAGTTTTCTATTTCTTTAGTGCATGTAGTATTGCTAACATTTCCTTCTCATAAATAGGTTTCTGTAAATACTTTCCTTTGACTATACAACTTTCAAAAGAAATGGGTCTTCCTTATTGCATTAAAACATCACCAATTCCATTTCCCGAGGCATCACATTCCACAATAAAAGTTTTTGTGAAGTCTAACGTAGCTAAGACCGATTCTAGGCACATTGCCTCTTTAAGATGTTCAAAGGCCTTCTTTGCTTTAGGAGTCCATGAAAATACATCTTTCTTCAATAATTTTATTAGAGGTGTTGCTATTCTCCCACAATTCTTAACAAAATTGCAATAATACCCTGTTAACCCGAGAAATCCTCGCAACTACTTTATGGTTGCGGGGACTTTCCATTCTTTAATGGCTTTAAATTTTTTAGGGTCTACCTTAACACCCTCGTGAGATACAATATGACCCAGATATTCCACCTCTTGTACTCCAAAGAAACATTTGGATGTTTTTGCATATAATTGTTTTTCCTACAATAGTTTGAGCACCCTGTCAACATGTTGAACATGATCCTTCCAAGACCTGTTGTAGATTAGTATATCATCAAAAAATACTAGCACAAATTTTCTAAGGAAGGGTTTGAAAATGGAATTCATCAACCCTTGAAATGTAGAAGCTGCATTGGTAAGGCCAAAAGGCATGACCAAAAATTCATAATGACCCTCATGAGTTCGAAATGTTGTTTTTGGAATATCTTCAGTCTTCATTCTAATTTGATGATATCCTGAATGAAGATCCAACTTGGTAAAATAAATTGCTCCATGTAATTCATCAAATAATTCATCAATCACAAGAATGGGAAATTTATCTTTAATGGTGAGCTTATTGAGCTCCCTATAATCCAGACACATGCGCCATGATCCATCCTTCTTGTGTACCAATACTACAGGAGCAGAGAAAGAACTTTGACTAGGTTTAATTATACCCGCCTCTAGCATTTCTGTAATCATACGTTCAATTTCGCTCTTTGGACATAAGGATATCTATAAGACTTGATGTTTGGAGGAACACTTCCTCGAATAAAATGAATATCATTATCATGATCATGAATAAGTGGGAGTCCTTTGGGAGTTTCAAACACCTTGGAATGATTGTCCAATACTTTTTGGAGATTTGCAGAAATAGATGATTTTGATGTTGGAACTTCTCGTGAGCATAATTGTGCAATTACGCCTAGTTGTTCTTTCTTTAGAAGATTTGTCATGAAATTAGAGCTTATTATCTTTCCCGGATTCCTTGCAATACCCTGTAATTCAACCTCCTTTCCTTCTGAAAACAAATTCAAGAAAAAATCTTGAAAATTAAAAGCTACCATCCCAAAATATTGTAACCATTGTAATCCTAGTACAACATCAGCACCTCCCATAGGAATGGAAAGCATTGGACTATTCAATACATATTCCCATATGGTTAGCTTGATATTATGGCATTTTCCATAGCAATTTATAGTTCCTCCATTTGCAACCATCACTTGACATTCTGGTGTTGGGTATAGGAAAAAATTCAATTCCTTGGCTACCTTACAATGAATAAAATTATGGGTGCTACCTGAATCAATCAACACTATTACCTTTTTCTTCTTGATATGTCCTTCTATCTTGAGAGTTTGAGGAGTGGTAATTCCTGCCAATGGTCGAACTCATTTCTTCCTTTTCTAGGGCTGGATCCTGGGGTATATCCTCTTCTTTTGAAGATTCTTATTCATTTTCTTCTTCCTCTTCACAATATATGTAAAATAATTTCTTCTCATCACACTTATGACCTTTAGTGTATTTTCTATCACAATTGTACCAAAGCCCTTTTGCTCTTTTTTCTTCCAATTGTTGTGGTGTCAACCATGTAGGTTGTGGAAATATAGGAGTAGCAATAATTCCATCTTTATAGAAGTGAGTGGTAGCCTTCCTTGTCACCATAATTTAACATTCAATTTTTCTTGCCAACCTAAATGCCTTCTCCAATGAATCAGGTTCCAAAATGCGAACTTCATGTTGGACATTATCCTTTAAAGTACCTATGAAGAGATCAATCCTGTGTTCCTCTAGAATATCAGTTACCCTTATATTCAATTTTTGGATTTCCTCAATGTGCTCCCCCACTGAACACTTTTGTTTGAGATTTATCAATTGGCTAAAGAATGTGTTACTCTTTGTATCCTCATAATGTGCTATCATTTCCTCTGTAAAAATTGACCAAGTGACAATTTTTTTACGGGAGCAAAGCCATCGATACCATACCAATGTATTTTGTTCTAAATGTAAGGTTGAAATGCGTAACTTTTGTGTGTTTTTCACATTATTGAGATCAAAATATTGCTCCATATTTAGTATCCATGTTATAGTATCCTTTCTGTCAAATTTCCTCATATCCTTTTTTGGACTATGGTGGTTCTTCCCTCCAATATTAGAGTTTATGAAATCATGAATAACATTTATTTTTTTCTCATCATGAGTTTCCTCTACTATCTTTTCACCATTAGGAAAAATTTCTTGTATCAACTTTGTCAAACCTTCCATGTCTACTTTTAGATCATTCTTCATTTTTTCCATCTTAGCTTCCATGTCATCCATCTTAGATTCCATGCCAGCTTCCATGCCATCCATCTTAGCTTCCATTCCATTCTTCAAACCATCCATCTTAGATTCCACGCTTTTCTTCAAACCATCCATCTTAGTTTCCATGCCTTTCTTCAAAACTTCCATGTCATTTTTTGCGACGATGTTCCTCAGGATTTCGGCTTCTCGCTCTAAAAATTTCATCTTCTGAACCCTCGTAGAAAAAAATTTATAGCGAAAATTCCATGATGAACTGTTTGGAGTAGCGAAACCCTAGAATTGAAAGCTCTGATACCAAATGTTGTGAAACCAGCTCCAAAAATAGAATAAAAGAGATATCAATGCCTTAGAAATAAGCCACTTCAAGGGGGCAACCTCCAATACATTACATGAATGAACAATTCTTGGATGATACAAATTACAAAACCTCCTTTCTATATATAGGAGTCCATGGGGCCACAATGTAATCCTAGCTGACCTAACAATAATAATTTAAGGGAAAAATAATAACAATATGGGGGTTACAGGGGTACAATAATAACAATAAGGGGGTTACACTAACAACAATAAGGGACTATACTAGTAATATAGGGACTTAACATAATGGGTCAAAAGGTTAGAATTAGGGGCCGCAAAACATGGTTTGCGGACCTTAGATGAGCGTAGGCTAAAATTATAAATAGGATTCTAGATCGAGTCGATAGAGGACAAAATGTTATTGATGAAAGATCTTACTGTATTTTGATATTCTAGCAATTTTTTCGGGTAAAAATGCTCCTACTGGTTGTGTGCGCGGAGACCTTATTCCTGCTATGTGTGAACCCCGCTGCCTGTGTGTGCCGATGAACTGAAGGTTTTGTAAGGAACATTTGAACTATTTATGAATGAAGAATTGTTTTGGCTGATATCTAAGTCGAAAATGAATCTGTTATTTACTTTATGATCATTTCTGCATGTTATTTACTATTCATGTGTTATCTATATTCAGATCAATTGCGAAACTATTTATGGATTTAAATGAATGATTATGGAATGGATCTAGTACTATTGGGTTCTAATAATATCTATTGAGAGTTATTACATGGATTTTGGACTTTTTTTTAACCTACATGCAAGATATTCTATATAATTGACCTGAATCTGTCTGATAAAGGTTTCCTAGTTAGGGCTTATGTTGCGGAGGTATGTTCATAGTAGTTTTAGATCTAAAGGCACCCAGTTCCAACACCCCCCCATACTACCTCAAGTGATACTTTGACTTATGCAAGCAGGTCACTACACAAAGGGCCATTAGTAAGAGGGTTTTGTTGGTTAACCTCAACTCCGAACCTAAGTCAGGACCCCTTAAGCCAACAAACATTGACTAGAGGCTGGAACAAAATTTACTGAGGAACCTATTGTCCTGATTTGAGATAATAGATTGTGGAATCCCAAAGTGTACCCACACTCGTTCAAAGAAGAGTTTAGCAGTGGCTTCTGCTGTGATATTCTTCTTGTAGGCCTCCATAATGGCCATCTTCTAGAATATGTGGACAGCCATGAAAACGCCTTCATTGAAATTCTTAATAGAAGGAAGGCCCGACGTGTAATCCATGGAGATGGATTCCCAAGGTCGACTAGGGGTAGGAAACCGAGTATAGAGGCCTTACTTCTTGATGGTCAGTTTGGAAATGGTGTAGGAAGTGAAGGATATTATTTACTTCTCGACATCCTGTCGAAGGTTTTAAAAATAGAAATACTTTTTAATTACTACCACTATTTTCTTGACCCCAAAATGTCCACCGACATGACTGTAGTGCACTTACCAAATCATTTTACCATGCTCGCTTGAAGGAACAAAAAGGTGTCCCAGGTGACATAATAGTACATCCTGGAGGTGAAACTTTGGAACTTGGTTACCCTCCAAGAGCACCTTTAATGTGTGGCCGAATTCTGGATCGCTCTTGTAGAGAAGCGGCAAATCATAAGTCTCATGCTGAAAAGAGTTGATCACGGTGGTTAGCACCACGATTGATTGTCGGTTGAGGAAGTCTGAAACATTATTAGTGATTCCCTTCTTGTACTTGTTGTTCAAATGAAATTATTGCAGATATGTGGACCACTTCTGATGGAAATTTCTTTGCAACTTCCCTTGTATCGTATGAACTCCAAGGATATGTGGTCTATGTAGATGATTGTTTCGTTACACAAAATGCAATGCTTCCATTGTCGGCAATCCTACACAATGGAATACATTATATTTTTCATAAGTGGGATACTTTTGTACTATTTCAGACAATGTCTCACTGTGATATGCCACTGTATGCCCCTATCGAGTAAGAACTGCCCTAATAGCATACTTAGAGGCATATGTCTCGATCGCAAATGGTAGTTGTAAGTATGGTAATGTGAGCACTGGGGCAGAGGAGAGACGATATTTCAACTCTATGAACGCCTTCTGTTGAGATTCAGACCAAAATAATTTTTCTTTCGCTCCTCCCTTGGTGACTTGACTCAAGGTATAAGTGATATGAGAGAATCCCAACATGAACCTAGGGCAGAAATTAGAAAGAAATAGAAAGCTACGACGCTCTGTGTAATATTCTTGATTAGTGATGGCTAATTGGAAATATTATTTTTGATCAATTTTGCCTACTATAGTTAAATTATAAATAAAAGTGAGTAGAGGGGGACATAACTCACTCTAAACATAAATTTCACTCCCTAGTAGACACAACGTTGTAACTTAAGTAGGCCAAGGGGGAAAAAGAGACCACATAGAGAGGGGACCCACTAGAGCACGTGGAGGGACTGCGCAAGTTGAGTTGGCAGCGTGGGGCCAAGAGAGGCTACGTTGGAGATGATGGGCCTAGGGTTTGAGAGAGAGGCCAACGTTATAAAAGGAGGATAGCCTCCTCATTTTGGGTGATTCGATGTTTATGATATTGAGCTAGTCACTTCAAATTCTTGAGCACGTTGGTTGATTAGCTAGTCTGTAGCGTTGTTTAGTGCACCGAGTGTCTCTGTTCGGAGATCTCACCCTCAGCCCTGAGGGACTTCAAGTGCCTGATCAGGTGAGGTAGTCCCATCAGTATTTTTCAGGAGGATTGAGTTGAGGCTTGGTGGTGGAGCTTGGCATCTAGTGACTATGCAGTCTTGAGAGGGAGGACGCAGTCCATTTCTTGGGAGCTCCGGATTGGGTTTCTTTTGGAGGTTTCAAGCTTTGAGATTGAGCAAGGCGCCAACCCTTGCCAATTGGATGATTTTGGCAGAGTTTGAGGCAGTATTTTGGTGGATTCCCTTCAGTGTCAGCGCAGAGCCTTGGAGGATAGCATGGATCCTCAAGGGGGTGATTTTCTGGGGTCGAATATTTCAGAAACGCTCTCTGGGCTTTTCTGGGTTTGGTGAGTAGAGGTGGATTCCAGAGTTTCAGCTTTTTCCGAGTAGGGGAGCAGCCCCAAATATTCATTTTGGTTCCAGCAGTAGCAGCAACACAACAGTTCTTCGAAAGCTTGGACATAGATCAGAGAGCAACCATTTCTTCGTCAATCTGAGAGCTTTTCTTCACTTGCCTGGTGCAAATCTAGGTGCCATCACTCTGATCACCTATTGTACTCATTTCTATTCTCAGTCTAGTAAAATGGCTTAGCTTTCTCTCTATATTTATGAGTATCTGCTACATGTTCTACATATGCTATTGTATGCTTGCACTACTGTTATTTCTCTCTTTGAGCATTCCAGATAGTATACCACTTGGTGTGTTTTTCCCATACTCTTAGACAGAGTCTGGAAAGGGCCAGGTAGCCTCCAGATCTCACCCTCTTTCTAGAGGTGACATATCTGATAAACGCCCTCCCATTCCATATCTGGTTGGAGTTTTCTTGTGTTTGAGAGATATCCCTGAAAAGGGATATTACAGTCATATCAGAGCATAGATCCGGCTCAGCCTATGGAGCTAGTTGTCTATGACACTGGGGGAGAAACCCTACATCTTCTACAGAGGTAGGAAGTATAGAGATATTGAGCGTAGATTGGAGAAAACCTATGGAGAGGGTGACTGCGTTCGAGTGGTGGATGCAGAACAGGAGGAGCCTGTGGTAGACGCAGAATAGGAAGAGCCAATGGAAGATGATAGTGATGCAAAATATTTTGGGGAAGCACTCCTCAAATCAGTGCAGGATCTGGCGAGGTAGATCGATATGATGGGTCAGAGATTCACTGTTGTGGAGGCTAGACAGCGTGAGACCCCAAGGGGTTTCCAGGTTGGTGAGGAATTAGGCACGTCCCACCATTTTCAGGAGCGGGATGCCCCTCCGCGCCAGGCATCACATGCCCCCACTCGTTCCACTATGCCCACTTTTCTAGGTGCAAACACAGGGGCAGGAGCACAGCAAGAGCCAGAGCTTGGCCACATGGATGACTATTTTGCTGAGTACCAGGCATATGGACAGGAGTTTAGGGATGCCCTTTCATTCAGAGACTTTGTTCAGCTCCAGAGGGACAGCAGACCGTGCGACCATCACAAAGGGCACCGACATTATCATGATGGAGACACCTAGCGTACAACGAGCTGTTTCCATTTGCCTACGTTTTGTGGCTCATCAAACAGTTTGGAAAAGTCTTGGGTGGAGAAGATGGACATATATTTCCATCTCAACCAGATGGCAGAGATGGAGGCCATCAAGGTGGCCACACTGCATTTAGATGGCGAGGCTCAGGACTGGTGGTTCCATGGGATGGTTACACTCGGGAATTCCACAGTGACAACCTATGTTGAGTTCACTCAGAGGTTGATAGAGAATTTTGACCGGAGGGATCCGGAGGAGCACTTCGTTGAGCTGACAAGGCTCAAACAAACCGGGAGCCCGAAGACGTATATTGTAGATTTCATGAGGATTTCAGTGATGGTGCCAGATCTATCCGCAACACGGATGATCTACATGTTTGTTGAGGGGTTAGCAGAGCCACTTTGGGGTCTAGTTAGATCCACTAGACCAGCCACACTCCAAGACGCCATTGGCAGGACCCGAGATTTGCAGGATGCCTTACCCAGGACTAGGACACCTTACCCCCAGAGACAGGCTTTCTAGCCAAAGGGGAAGGATGTGAGGATTCTACCTCCAAAAGGGAATCAGGGTAGGGTACAGCTAGATGATAATGCCAGGAGGGAGTTGAAGAAGAAGAGGTTGTGCTTTACCTATCAGGAGCCATGGGTGCAAGGGCATAGATGTGCTATTGGCGAAGCACATTTTATTGAGGCCTTCTCTGAGAGTAGCGGGGAAGAGGATGAGGATGATGACATGGAGGTAGGAGGCAGTCATGCAGTGTAGGATCCTTTGCCACCTCCACCCCCAGAAGCAGTAGGTGCTACCTTTGCACCTACTGAAGGGACCCTTGCAGCATTGCGAGGAGTTCCCAAGTACTTGAATCTGCACGTACATGGGACAGTATGTGGGCAGCGAGTGTCAGTACTGGTGGAAAGTGGGGCAACCCACAACTTCATCAATGCACAGATGGTAGAGCGGAGAGGCATACAGATAGAGAGCTTCGATGGGTTTTCAGTCTTGGTCCCATGAGATCAGGCTATGCAGTGTGCCCGATATGTTCCATAGTTGTCAATGACGATGGGCACCTACACATTGACTGACCACTTTTTCGTGGTCAACATCCTTGAAACCAACATGATATTGGGTGTACAATGGCTTATCACTCTAGGGAAGGTCACCATGGATTGGAAGGCCTTGGAGATGGAGTGGGATGATGAGAAGACCGAGAGGCATGAGAAGATACGGGGTCAACACACATATCCACCTCAGACTATTTCATCTCACTAGATGGAGGCAGTCTTCCAGAAGGGAGACATAGAGTGGGCAGTAGAGCTACGTGCATCAGAGGATGGGACTATAGGGCAGACAATGCATCCAGAGATACATTCCATCCTTGAAAGGTATGTCATGGTGTTTTGGGAGATTCCGCCAGGTCAGCCACCAGATCAAGGGTTTGAGCACACTATAGAGCTAGAGTAGGGAATCCAGGCCGTTATTTCCACCCCCTATAGTCATCCTAAGGCCTATCAAGACAAGATTGAGCAGGCCATCTAGGAGTTGCTGGCTCCTGGACACATTCGGCCTAGCACCAGTCCTTTTGCTTCTTCGGTGGTGTTGGTGAAGAATAAGGACGGAACATTGAGAATGTGCATTGATTACAGGGCCCTGAATAAAAAGAATATGAAGAATAGGTACCCTATACCGAGGATTGATGAGATGATGGATGAGTTGAGAGGAGCACATTCCTTCTCGAAGATCAATTTGAGATCTGGGTACCACCAGATTCGCGTGAGGGAACAGGACATTCCCAAGACCACTTTCAAGTGCCATTATGGCCACTTTGAGTTCTTGGTTATGCCTTTCGGGCTAACCAATGCACTAGCCACCTTTCAGTCATGCATGAACCATATCTTCCACAGTCACCTGAGGAAGTTTTTGCTGGTTTTCTTTGATGATATATTGATATACAACAAGACCTGGAAGGAGCATCTCCAGCATATAGAGGTAGTGTTGCAATCTTGGAGGAGCAGCAGTTCTATGCTAAGCTCTCCAAGTGCAAGTTTGGGATGATGGAGATGCCATATTTGGGACACATCATAGGAGTGGAAGGAGTGAGGGTCCACGAGGAGAAGATTAGGGCCATCAAAGATTGGCCAGAGATGAGAAATGTGACGGAGCTTCGAGGATTTATTGGTATCTATACTTATTACAGGAAGTTCATCAAGAGTACTCTCAGCTTGCTACACCCCTGACAGATCTGACGAAGAAAGGGGCATTTAGTTGGATAGATATAGTGCAGTGAGCCTTTGACAGACTCAAGGAGGTTATGAGTAGTTCCCCAGTTCTTGCGTTGCCAGATTTTACACAGCCTTTCATTTTGGAGTGTGATGCGTCGGGAGAGGGGATCGACACAGTGTTGATGCAGGGAGGCCACCCTATAGACTATGAGAGCCGGAAGCTCCTTTCTCATGAGCGGTTGTATCCTATTTATGACAAGGAGATACTGGCCATTATGCATGCATTGGCCAAATTTCAGTAGTACCTGGTGGGTAACAGGTTCAGGGTGAGGACTGATCACAATAGCCTCAGGTTCTTTTTGGAGCAGAAGCAGCTACAGGAGAGGCAATAGAAGTGGAACAGCAAGATCCAGGCTTATGACTTTGACATTGAGTATGTCAAGGAGAATAACAACATGGTAGCCGATGCACTTTCACGTAGACCAGCCACGTTGTCTCTGATGAGTTTGGATATAGATTGGAGGGCTTGACTTTTGGTGGAGTACTCCAAGGACAGGTTTGCTTGTGAGGTTCTGGATGGTCAGGTGACAGATGATAGATACAGAGTGATAGATGCGATCATCTACTATAGAGATAGGATCTTCTTGACAGAGGGCTCCCAACTCAAGAAGAAGATACTTCAGGCATCACATGATTCACCATTGTCCAACCATCAGGGGTTTACCAAAACCTACATGGCCATCAGAGAGAGGTTCTCATGGAAGGGCCTCAAGGAGGACGTGCTCCAGCATATTAGGGAGTGTGAGGTTTTCCAGAGAAACAAAGGAGATATGAGCCATCCAGCAGGTTTGTTGCAGCCCCTTCCCATTCCAGAGGGGAAATGGGAGAGAATTTCGATGGACTTTATCATAGGGTTGCCCATGGTGCAGGGAAAGGACTGTATACTCGTCTTCGTTGATCGATTGATGAAGTACGCACATTTTTTCGCCATATCCGCACACTATACAACAGCATAGGTGGTAGAGATGTTCTTCAGAGAGATCTTCAGGTTACATGGTCTTCCCAAGACCATTATCAGTGATAGGGACAGCCGCTTTATGGGCAGATTCTGGTAGGAGCTTTTCCGGCTGGTGGGAACAGAGTTGACATCGAGCACCAGCTACCACCCACAGACAGACGAGAAAATAGAGATAGTTAACAAGTGGCTGGAGGGCTACTTGCGTAACTATGTGAGTGGACAGCAGAGAGCATGGCTGAAGTGGCTACATCTGGAGGAGTACTGCTACAACAACACACATCACATATCTATCGGTATGTCTCTGTTCTATGCCTTATATGGATATCATTCTTTATCTTTTTCTGATGTGTTGTTTGGTGCTAGCAAGGCTCTGAGAGCCAAATATTGGAACCAAGAGAGCCAAGACATTCTCTGAGCTCTCAAGGATAACATGGCTACAACAAAAAATCAGTAGACGCTGTATGCTGACAGGGGTCAAGTGGAGAGACAGTTTGAGGTAGAGGACTTGGTCTACCTATGTTTGCAACCATACCGATAGTCGTCACTGAAGTAGAAGGGAGTTGAGAAGCTCAAGCCACGTTTTTATGGACCATACAGGGTGATACACAGGGTTGGACAGGTTGCTTATGAGTTGGAGCTGCCCCAAGGCAGCAAGATTCAGAACATTTTTCATGTACCATGCCTGAAGAAGGCATTGGGGTAGTAGGTGACAGTGATAGATGAGCTATTGCCTATGGATGATGAGGGGCATTTGGTGTTGCAGCCAGAGGCCATTATTGATACCAGGGAGAGGTAGCTGCAGAACAGGATAATTCAAGAATTGTTAGTGAGGTGGAAGAATTTGTTGGATGAGGATGCCACTTGGGAGAGTGAAAAAATCTTGCAGCATCCATCACTATAGTTGCTTGGGTTTAAGAAACTTTTTTTTGGGGGAGACTATAATATTCCCAATTAGCAATGGCTAATTGGAAATATTAATTTTGATCAATTTTTCCTATTATAGTTAAATTATAAATAAAAGTGAGTAGAGGGGGACATAACTCACTCTAAACATAAAGTTCACTCCCTAGTAGACACAACGTTGTAACTTAAGTAGGCCAAGGGGGGCAAATATACCACGTAGAGAGGGGACCCACTAGAGCATGTGGAGGGACTGTGCAGGTTGAGTTGGAAGTGTGGGGCAAAGAGAGGCTGCGTTGGAGATGATGGGCCTAGAGTTTGAGAGAGAGGCCAACGTTATAAGAGGAGAGCGTCCTCATTTTGGGTGATTCGATTTTTATGATATTGAGCTGGTCACTTCGACTTCTTGAGCACGCTGGTTTTTTAGCTAGTCTGTAGCACTGTTTAGTGCATCGAGTGTCTTCGTTTGGAGATCTCACCCTCAACCCCTGGGGACTTGGAGTGCCTGCTCGGGTGAGGTAGTCCCATCAGTATTTTTCAGGAGGATCAAGTTGAGGCTTGGTGGTGGAGCTTGGCATCTAGTGACTGCACAGTCTTGAGAGGGAGGACGCAGTCCATTTCTTGGGAGCTCTGGATTGAGTTTCTTTTGTAGGTTTTGAGCTTTGAGATTGAGCAAGGGGCCAGCCCTTGCCTATTGCAGGATTTTGGCAGAGTTTGAAGCAGTATTTTGGTGGATTCCCTTCAGTATCAGTGCAAAGCCTTGGAGGATAGCATAGATCCTCAAGGGGGTGACTTTCTGGGGTTGGCTATTTCAGAAACACTCTCTGGGCTTTTCTGGGTTTGGTGAGTAAAGGCGGATTCCAGAGTTTTAGATTTTTCTGAGTAGCTGTTTGGTTAATTTACTGTGTCCTAAATTGCTACATTAATTTGTCAATCCGGGATTCGGAAGCTGACGAAGTGTGGCGCACTATATGTGCAAGATAACCTATCTCTTACTTTTTGTCGTTTTTGGTTTTTTTTCCTTTTTATCTTGGTTGGTTTCCTAATGTGAGATGGAAATTCTAAAAGACAAGTATGGTTATGATTGTTCAAGGCAATGATGTCATTTATAATGATTTACCAAACTTCAAACTTCAAAAGGATTTTGAAACATACAATGAGAAAATTAGTTCCTAAAAGGAAATGAAAATGTGCCACTATTCTAGTTAAACAAACAGTGAACTATTGATCATGAAAACCATTACCCTTGCTGCTGTCTAAACACAAAAGAAACTGTACTCAAAGAAAAGATTGTAAGTAAAGTAAAACTAAAAATCAAATTACATCAACTCATATTCTGACCCCTCACCATTAGTCTCGCTATGGCTTTCGGAGGTAATCATAAACAACTTGAGCAATCTGATATCTAATTTGCAGAAAAATAAACTAATATCAAATTATACACTCATACTTCAATCCCTCACCATTAGTCTCGCTATGGCTTTCAGAGGTAACTGAAAATGACATGAACAATTTAATATCTAACTTGCAGAAAAGTAAACTAATATCAAACTACACACTCATACTTCAATCCCTCACCATTAGTCTCGCTATGGCTTTCGGAGGTAATTTAAAATGACATGAGCAATTTAATATCTAACTTGCAGAAAAGTAAACTAATATCAAACTATACACTCATACTTCAATCCCTCACCATTAGTCTCGCTATGGCTTTCGGAGGTAACTGAAAATGACATGAACAATTTAATATCTAACTTTCAGAAAAGTAAACTAATATCAAACTACACACTCATACTTCAATCCCTCACCATTAGTCTCGCTATGGCTTTCGGAGGTAACTGAAAATGACATGAGTAATTTAATATCTAATCTAACTAGTAAAGCAAATGTACAAAACTGAAATAAATAAAACAGTGCTGGAATTAAAAGCTAAGAAAAATAAATCAGCAGAAGGACAAGACTGATTCCATGTCATTAGTCATTGTAAAACTATGTGCAAATGCCCGGGCTGCCTACTGTAATCTAAAAGCTAAAAATTATGCTAAAATCTATGATTTCAGAAAGCAATCTAAGTAAGGAAATATGACAAAACAGAATTGAAAGCAACTTATCTAGAAAACATGTAAAAGCCTCCTTGGATAGCAGGGGCCCTCTGCTACCAATTTGGTGTAGTCCTTAGCTCCTTGAAATTGTAATCAAAACACCATCAAGGAACTGAATTTCTCTATTAAAAAGAACTCACAAATCTACATCCCATTCCATCTTGAACTTTGTTACAAAAGACTTCTCTACTACTTTTTCATTACTTCTTCATTACCTATGATAGGAGAAAGCTTCTCCTATTTATACAAAATATGAGAAGTCATCTCATTAATGGGAATCCATGAATCTCTCCCTCCATCTCTAGAGTTACAATCAAAATAGGAAATGATAAGACACATGTCTTTCTAGAGTTTCAACACAACTAAGAGATGAGACACATATCCTCTTAGAGTTTCAATACAACAAGGAAGTGAGACACATATCCTCTTGATTCCATAATCTTCTCCAACCAAATTCGAATTTGGCCTTAGAGTGCCACATAAGGGTCTTCTAGAAGTCTCCTTTTGACCTACACATGTCACAAAACTCATAACACATATATAGATATATGAAACTATGTTAATTTTCTAGTTTCTAATCATAAATTCACTTAAAATATATAAAATAAATAAATTTGGAAAACAAGGATCCTAACCCATATATTTATGAAAATGGTTACTTGATGTAGGGTTTTAGGTCAAATGGCTATGAAATAAGAGCTAAATGGTTATGACATAATGGAAATATGTATGAATATGGAGAACACTTTTGAGACTCAACATACCCCCCAATTGAAGTTGTTGCATGTCCTCATGCAACTATTGCAATGATTCATTTGTCCATGAGTTGATCTTTTATGAGTTTTGACTCATATAGATTCGTTCCAAACTTTGCTTCTTGATATTTTCTTTTTGGCAAAGTATAATACATTTGATTGCAACATTTTTTTAATGGTTGGTTCTTGTGTGACAACCAATTTTTTTTTTAGCAATGGTTCTTGTGTAACAATGCTTTATTTTCTTTGTTGCATCAAAGTTCATGAAAACATTTAGAATCAATTACTTCATCAATGAATTGATCGTTTGCAAGGCATATAATCTTTTGGATCATGTTGCAACAATAGTTGGTTGGGAAGTATATGTGGGTGGAAATGAAATGAAAATGTGTGATAGTGTATGACATGTGGATATGAAATGATGTCCCTCCCCCCCCCAACTAAAGATATGACAATGTGGAAAAGGGAGTGAGGAATTTTTCCAAAGTTACAATTTTAGCATTCTAATGAATTACATGACTAAAAATTAGAAAACAACATACCTTCACTTACCTTAAATGTGGATGAGTTGTGCATGTGTGGTGGCTGCAAAATTCTGATCATATTCTTCTTCAAGTGGCTGAACAAGAAGAGTCATGGATAAGGAGATAAGATGACTTTTTATTTCTTCTACTAAAACTTGCTGAATCTGCTCCAAAATGCTGAAAATAATAGTCTTCATGTCTTCAAAACTCATTGGCATAATTCCTACTATGTGAAAAGATGTTCTGCTGTCGAACATAGTAGGAAATTGTTGACTTAGTGGCCATTAATGGATGCCACTAGTCAACACGAGAACTCTCACCATTGATGACAATGAGAGTCAAGATGCCCAAACACATCTTGCTAGGTACGAATGATTTTGCTGATGTCGAGTCACCTAGAAGATCTGACGAACAAGGGACATTAATGTATTCCCATTGTTTGTCAGCATGAGAACTTGCCACTAAGGCATGCAAGCCTCAAGGTGTTTTTACAAAGAACTTAGACTCAAAGGACTATGGACTCAATAATTTGCATTGAAGCAGGGCTTATTTGCGAAATGAAAATGACAAGAAATGGAAGATAAAAATGGAAGATGGCAATGGGGAGTAGAAATGGCAATGGGAAATAAGCATATGAATGAGCCTCTTGCTTTTATTTGTGGTTATGAATGGACAAAAATAAATGGAAAGTGGATATGAATGTAAATGGAAAATATGAAGTGAAATGAGGTGAATGGTTTATTATGAGGTATGGATGTGATGGAGACAATAGTATCTGAAAGTTTTTCAAGTGTTTGGATCTGATTTTACATCAGCATATTTCCTCTTTGTTGCTGATTATCCTCTTACGAAACAAATTGGTCTCTTAGATAGACACCATTCTCTTGTAGTCATTTGTTCTTCCTCCTAGAACCTGCAAAAAAAATTAATACTTCTTCTGCAATGGAATGTAAGATTATCAAACGAGAGAGGTGATCAATCTCTCTAGTTATGATATTTACACAAAAAACTTAAGAATTTGTATTAATGAAACAAGTTCTCAAAGGAAAAATCAAAATAATTTATACCTGTTTTGGAATTAGTGCCTCAAGTTGAATGTAGCTTCTTTTCAGCAATTTATTTCATTATTTACCATTTCAAACTCTAATGATGGATTTCTCATTGTGTAGATCTTGTTGAGACCTTTGCAACGATACTTAAATCATCAAAATCTGATTTTGTATGAGAAAGTTAGGCTGATTTGAACAATGAGGTTTTTCAGTTGCAGAATTGGAGAACAGCTGCGGAATTGGATTTTAGCTGCGGAATTGGAGAACAACTGCGGAATTGGACTTTAGCTGCAGAATGTCGACGGTTTCTGTAGCTAAAAATCTTGAATAAAAAGTTAGCCATTCATCTTTCATCACCAGTCCAAAATTAATAAATACCTTCAGAAAAATGAGCAAATAACTTATTCATTTCATTGATTCAAAATTATTGATTTTTTTTTTTTTTTTTTTTAACAAAATTGAAAAAGAGAAATGCAAATTTTTTTCTTTTTTTAAATAACAAAATTGAAACATACAATTTTTTTTGTTATATTTAAAAATATATATATATATATATATATATATATATATATATATATATATAATTTTATTAAAAAAACAATTTATTAAATAAGAAAATTAAAAATAAAAGCTAAAAACATGAATGCCATTATTAAAAGAACATAACGCTTCTGTAAATGCCATCTCCATAATGTCTCCAAGTTTTTTCTACAAATGAGCACAATAAGAAAACAATAAACATAGGCCATGTCCACAATCACCAAACATAACAGCAAACAAAAACAAAGGGTGTCAGCATCAACAATTTCTTGGAAAGCGCCAGTTGGAAAATTTTAGTGGAGGTTTGTTGTTGATTGACTTCAATAGAATTTGTATTCAACTAAGATTCTTCTTCCTGGAGATCAGGAAACCGAATTATGGTTGAAATCAATGCAGAGTGTCTTTCAAACTCTCCACTGTGCAAGCAGAAAACCGTTTTTCCTCACGCGGCAAGCAAAAATGGGCTTCAAAGAACCGAGAAATTCTCCTAGACCGCCACGAATTTCGTAAAACGATTTCTGGGTTATCTAATTGACCACGTTGGATAAAAAACCCATGTCTCGGTTTTTCAAAATTCATCCTCAAACGATCAAAAAATTCGTTTCAAATTGACATGTCAAATAAAATTGCGTTTCTGGAGATGCTCTGGAAAAAATCGTTTTTCTCAGAACGTGGTTCAAAATTGCGTTTCGTGTGTATCATTGTTTTCATCCCTGGACTGTTCAGAAGCACAATCTCCCTTTTCATCTACAGGAATGGACGGAAAGATGCTCTGTCATCGCTATTACAGTTAATAGTATACCAAGAAGGCCGCTCTTCTTGAAACAACGGGTGGTTACAAAGCTTTGGACATTCAACTATCAATGCATATTTGCATGTGGACACTTCTTTAATGGAATTAATTGATGGTTGATCAGAGTCTGCACACATAAATCTCACCTCTGTCTCTCTTGGCTCGTTTGTAAGGTCACAAATTGTGCCATTCCTATATGCACGATACCTTTGAGCAGCAGTTTTGGAATGGGGATCTTTCTGAAGGGACACATCTGTTTTTCATCAGGTTTGCAGAGTGGTGGACAGCATTGTGGAACCTTCGATCGCAGATTTTGTTTAACAATAACAAAGGTTGGATCTGCTTCTTTGGTTTCGTTTTACCCAAATGCCATGGCCATTATCGTTCGTTGTTTTCAATTTGTCATGGGCCATGTTATGGCATTTGTTGATTTTTTTTTTATTTTTTTTTTAATTTGTTTTGTTAATAAAACTACATGTTATATTTTTAAAAATTAAAAATACACATATATATTCATTAAACAAAACAATTTATTGAAATCAAAGTTTTTCATGAAATTTTTTTTTTTTTTAAATTGTTGAATCAATTGAAATGATGAAGTTTTATTGTCTCCTTTTTTTTTTTTCTTTTTCACATAACAATTATTTTTCTGATCCTCCAGATCACACAAAGTGCAGGAGGAGAGCATACTCAAGAATTATTAATTTTTTTTTTTACATAACAATCATTTTTCTGATCCTCCAGATCACACAAAGTGCAGGAGGAGAGCATACTCAAGAATTATTAATTTTTTTTAGATGTAAGAAATAAGGCTACCTAGTTACACTTCCCCGGCAACGGCGCCAAAATGTTTGGTCAATTTAGTGTGTCCTAAATTGCTACATTAATTTGTCAATCCGGGATTCGTAAGCTGATGAAGTGTGGCACACTATATGTGCAAGATAACCTATCTCTTACTTTTTTGTCGTTTTTTGGTTTTTTTTCCTTTTTATCTTGGTTGGTTTCCTAATGAAAATTCTAAAAGACAAGTATGGTTATGTTTGTTCAAGGCAATGATGTCCTTTATAATGATTTACCAAACTTTCAAACTTCAAAAGGATTTTGCAACATACAATGAGAAAATTAGTTCTTAAAAGGAAATGAAAATGTGCTGCTATCCTAGTTAAACAAACAGTGAACTACTGATCATGAAAACCATTACCCTTGCTGCTGTCTAAACACAAAAGAAACTGTTACTCAAAGAAAATATTGCAAGTAAAGTAAAACTAAAATCAAATTACATCAACTCATATTCTGACCCCTCACCATTAGTCTCGCTATGGCTTTTGGAGGTAATCATAAACAACTTGAGCAATTTGATATCTAATTTGCAGAAAAATAAACTAATATCAAATTACACACTCATACTTCAATCCCTCACCATTAGTCTCGCTATGGCTTTCGGAGGTAACTGATAATGACATGAGCAATTTAATATCTAATTTGGAGAAAAGTAAACTAATATCAAATTACACACTCATACTTTAATCCCTCACCATTAGTCTCGCTATGGCTTTCGGAGGTAACTGATAATGACATGAGCAATTTAATATCTAACTTGTAGAAAAATAAACTAATATCAAACTACACACTCATACTTCAATCCCTCACCATTAGTCTCGCTATGGCTTTCGGAGGTAACTGATAATGACATGAGCAATTTAATATCTAACTTGTAGAAAAATAAACTAATATCAAACTACACACTCATACTTCAATCCCTCACCATTAGTCTCGCTATGGCTTTCGGAGGTAACTGATAATGACATGAGCAGCTTAATATCTAATCTAACTAGTAAAGAAAATGTTCAAAACTGAAATGAATAAAACAGTGTTGGAATTAAAAACTAAGAAAAAGAAATCAGCAGAAGGACAATATTGATTCCATGTCATTAGTCATTATAAAACTATGTGCAAATGCCCGGGCTGCCTACTGTAATCTAAAAGCTAAAAATTATGCTAAAAGCTATGATTTCAGAAAGTAATCTAAGTAAGGAAATATGACAAAACAGAATTGAAAGAAACTTATCTAGAAAACATGCAAAACCTCCTTGAATAGCAGGGGCCCTCTGCTACCAATTTGGTGTAATCCTTCTTCAGCTCCTTAAAATTGTAATCAAAACACCATCAAGGAACTTCTTTATTGAAAAACTTCACAAATCTACATCCCATTCCATATTAAGCTTTGTTACAAATCTACTTCCTCATTACTTCCTCATTACCTATGATAGGAGAAAGCTTCTCCTATTTATACAAAATATGAGGAGTCATCTCATTAATGGGAGTCCATGAATCTCTCTCTCCATCTCTAGAGTTACAATCAAAATAAGAAATGATAAGACACATGTCTTTCTAGAGTTTCAACACAACTAAGAAATGAGACACATATCCTCTTAGAGTTTCAATACAACAAGGAAGTGAGACACATATCCTCTTGATTCCATAATCTTCTCCAAACAAATTCGAATTTGGCCTTAGAGTGCCACATAAGGGTCTTCTAGAAGTCTCCTTTTGACCTACACATTTCACAAAACTCATAACACATATATAGATATATAAAACTATGTTAATTTTCTAGTTTCTAATCATAAATTCACTTAAAATACATAAAATAAATAACTTTGGAAAACAAGGATCCTAACCCATATATTTATGAAAATGGTTACTTGATGTAGGGTTTTAGGTCAAATGGCTATGAAATAAGCGCTAAATGGTTATAACATAATGGAAATATGTATGAATATGGAAAACACTTTTGAGACTCAACAGTAGCAGAGTAGCCCCAAATACTCATTTTGGTTCCAGCAGTAGCAGCAGCACGTCAGTTCTCTGGTAGCTTGGACGTAGATCAAAGAGCAACCATTTCTTTGTCAATCTGAGAGATTTTCTTCACTTTCCTAGTGCAAGTCTAGGTGCCATCACTCTGATCACCTATTGTACTCATTTCTATTCTCAGTATAATAAAATGGCTTAGCTTTCTCTCTATATTTCTGAGTATCTGCTACATGTTCTACATATGCTATTGTATGCTTGCACTACTGTTATTTCTCTCTTTCAGCATTCCAGATAATTTACCACTTTGTATGTTTTTTCCATACTCTTAGACAGAGTCTGGAAAGGGCCAGGTAGCCTTCAGATCTCACCCTCTTTCCAGAGGTGACATATCTGGTAAACTCCCTCCCAGTCCATCTCTGGTTGGAGTTTGCTTGTGTTTGATAGACATCCCTGAAAAGGGATATTACACTCTATTTGGGTGGTTGGGGCTGGCCAATCATGTATGAATTGGATCTTGGCTAGAGCTACATGCACCTCACGCTCATCAATAATGTATCCCAGATACTGAACCTGGGTCAGGCCAAAAGTGCACTTCTCCAAATTGGCACACAACTTGTGTTTATGTAGTGTTTGGAGGAACTTTCAAATGTGTTGGAGGTTCTCTTCCAAACTCTGGCTAAATATTAGGATGTCATCCAAGTACACTACTACAAATGAGTTGGTCAATTGTCGCAAGATGTCATCCATTGGCCTCATGAAGGTTGCGGGAGCATTTTTCAGCTTGAAAAGCATGACCAACCATTCGACCAGTCTTTCCTTAGATTTGAAGGCAGTCTTCCACATATCGGAGGGTTCGTTTGGTACCTGGTGATAGCCAGACTTTAATATTCCTAAATTAGCATGCATCTAATAGGAATATTAATTTTGCTCTTAAAATCTAGTTAGATTAATAAATGGGCAAGGAGGCTCATAAGATTTCTCAAGTAGAAATAAAATCCCTCATAACATGAAAAGGGATCATGTAATAACCAGATCAAGCATCCACATGTGTGAACAGAGTCTTAAATGTGTGGACAAAATCAAGTTTGACCAAGTCAACAACATTTTTATATGAGGAGTGGATCCTAAATAAAGACAACTCAATGTGAATGAAGATCAGTCTAGCTAGTCAAAATGAAGACACCTTGAGTGTGAAAGGAAACAAGGCATGAAGATCTAGTCAAGATTGACTAAATCAAACAGTGCTATAAATATATGAGCAATACTAATGGAGACAACGTAATTTTTGTGGAGGAGCCTTTGCATGGAAGCAACCTCATAATGGGGTGGGACCCTTAGTGAGGGAGCTCATCAACTATATAATTGAGGAGATGGAAACCATATGGGACATAATTGAAGATTATATTTTGTATGTGGTCTGTTTAGAATTCTTTCATACTTTGGCTATTTAGCTAAGTTTGCTGCTGTTGGGAAACCAGCTCCAAAAAGAGAAAAAAAGAGATATCAACGCCTTAGAAATAAGCCACTTCGAGGGGGCAACCTCCAATACATTACATGAATGAACAATTCTTGGATGATACAATTCACAAAACCTCCTTTCTATATATAGGAGTCCATGGGGCCATAATGTAATCCTAGTGGGCCACAATGTAATCCTAGCCGACCTAACAATAATAATTTAAGGCCACAATAATAACAAAATGGGGGTTACAAGGGTACAATAATAACAATAAGGGGTTTACACTAACAATAATATTGGACTATACTAGTGATATAGGGACCTAACATGCCCCTCTCCTTCAAAAAAAGTGTTGTCCTCAACGCCTGAGTAGCTCTGGGTGCTTCTGTATAAAATTCTCATCCTCCCATGTAGAATCTTCAATGGGTAAGTTCTTCCACTTGATGGGATACTCTGAAATTGATCGATTTCGTAGCTGTCGAATTATTGTTTCCATGACTGCTTCAGGTTCCAATATTATTTTTCCTTCCTCATCAAGTACTGGCAATATTGTTTGAACTGGAAGATTTTCACCTATAACCTTCTTTAAGCATGAAACATGGAAAACTGGATGTACTCGCGAAGAAGCAGGAAGCTCCAATTTGTATGCCATAGTACCAATCTTTTGCAACACCTTGTAAGGACAATAGTACTTTGGCGATAATTTATTATCCTTCTTAGCTTGCTTGAGGGACATTTGTTTATATGGTTGTAGCCGTAAAAATACCCAATCTCCTACATCAAAACTTCTCTCGCCGCGATGTTGATCTGCCTGTTGTTTCATTCGATTTTGTGCCAAATTCAGGTTATCCTTTAAGAGTTGGAGAACTTCTTGCTGATGCTCGATGTGATCTTCCACTGCTTGAACCTTCGAATTTTCTCTTAAAGATGATGTGATGGATGGTGGATGATATCCATAATGTGCCATAAATGGGGTCATTTTTGCTGCAGTATGGAAGGAAGTGTTATACCACCATTCAACGAGAGGTAACCACTTGACCCATTGTGTTTGTTTATCAGATACAAAACAACGAAGATATCCTCCCAAAAATTTATTTACTATCTCAGTTTGACCATCAGATTGAGGATGATAAGATGAGCTATGAGCTAATTGAGTACCCAAACAAGAAAATAACTCCGTCCAAAAATTTCCCGTAAAAATGGGATCTCTATTGCTCACAATAACCCTTGGGCTTCCATGTAGCTTTTGAATTCTGTCCACAAATGTAGTAGCAACTGTACTTGCTTTAAATGGATGAGATAATGCACAAAAGTGTGCATACTTGGTAAGTCTATCAACTACCGCCATGATGACATTCTTTCCTTCAGACTTAGGTAAACCTGTGATAAAATCCATTGAAATCTCCTCCCAACGCTGACTTGGAATGGATAAAGGTTGTAGAAGTCCCGTGGTCTTAATTGTCTCCACTTTATTCTGCTGGAAAACCAAACATTCCGCCACAAACTTTTGAATATCAGATTTAAGGCCATCCCAAAAAAATTCTTTCTTCACCCTGTGGTAAGTTTTTAATAATCCTGAGTGTCCTCCTAAAGGAGAAGTGTGCAATTCCAGAAGAATCTTTTGTTTTAGTTGGGAATTCTTACAAAGATATAAGCGATCTTTGTACCATAAGGAATCATTTTTCCAACTAAATGTATCAGATGTACTAGGATCTTGCCGCAACTTTTGAATGAGTGTCCATACATCTTTGTCCTTCTTCCATTCATCTCTTGCTTTGGTTATCCAATCTGGTTGGATAATAGAAATGGCACAAAGCAATGCTTCCACCTCTTCATTCTTTCTTGAGAGTGCATCTGCAACAACATTAAGCTTTCCTTTTTTGTATATTATTTCAAAGTCATAACCCGACATCTTTGTGACCCATTTTTGCTGCTCTTCTGACGATAGTCTTTGTTCCAAAAAGTGTTTAAGACTATCATGATCAGTTTTTACCTTGAAGTGTCTCCCCATTAGGTAAGTTCGCCATTTCTTTAGTGCATGCAGTATTGCTAACATTTCCTTCTCATAAATAGGTTTCTGTAAATACTTTCCTTTGATTGGACGACTTTCAAAAGCAATGGGTCTTCCTTCCTACATTAAAACAACACCAATTCCATTTCCTAAGGCATCACATTCTACAATAAATGTTTTTGTGAAGTCTGGCGTAGCTAAGACCGGTGCTAGGCACATTGCCTCTTTAAGATGTTCAAAGGCCTTAGTTGCTTCAGGAGTCCATGAAAATGCATCTTTCTTCAATAATGTTTTTAGAGGTGCTGCTATTCTCCCATAATTCTTAACAAACTTGCGATAATACCCTGTTAACCCGAGAAATCCTCGCAACTGCTTTATGGTCGTGGGGACTTTCCATTCCTTAATGGCTTTAATTTTGTTAGGGTCTACTTTAACACCCTCGTGAGATATAATATGACCCAGATATTCCACCTCTTGTACTCCAAACAAACATTTGGATATTTTTGCATATAACTGTTTCTCCTGCAATAGTTTGAGCACCCTGTCAACATGTTCAACATGATCCTTCCAAGACCTACTGTAGATTAGTATATCATCAAAAAATACTAGCACAAATTTTCTAAGGAAGGGTTTGAAAATGGAATTCATCAACCCTTGAAATGTAGAAGGTGCATTGGTAAGGCCAAAAGGCATGACCAAAAATTCATAATGACCCTCATGAGTTTGAAATGTTGTTTTTGGAATATTTTCAGTCTTCATTCTAATTTGATGATATCCTGAACGAAGATCCAACTTGGTAAAATAAATTTCTCCATGTAATTCATCCAATAATTCATTAATCACAGGAATGGGAAATTTATCTTTAATGGTGAGCTTATATAGCTCCCTATAATCCGGACACATTCGCCATGATCCATCCTTCTTGTGTACCAATACTACAGGAGCAGAGAAAGAACTTTGAGTAGGTTGAATTATACCCGCCTCTAACATTTCTGCAATCATACGTTCAATTTCTCTCTTTGGACATAAGGATATCTATAAGGCCTGATGTTTTGAGGAACACTTCCTGGAATCAAATGAATAGCATGATCATGATCACGAATAGGTGGGAGTCCTTTGGAAGTTTCAAAAACCTTGGAATGAATGTCCAATACTTGTTGGAGGTCTGCAAGAATAGATGATTTGATGTTGGAACTTCTAGTGAGCATAATTGTGCAATTACGCCTCGTTGTTCTTTCTTTAGAAGATTTGTCATGACATTAGAGCTTATTATCCTTCCTGGATTCCCTGCAATACCTCGTAATTCAACTTTCTTTCCTTTTGAAAAAACTTTCAAGAAAAAGTTCTTGAAAATTAAAAGCTAGCGTCCCCAAAGATCGTAACCATTGTACTCCTAGTACAACATCAGCACCTCCCATAGGAATGGAAATCATTGGACTAGTCAATACATATTCCCCCATGGTTAGCTTGATATTATGGCATTTCCCAGAGCAATTTATAGTTCCTCCATTTGCAACCATCACTTGGCATTCTGGTGCTGGGTATAGGAAACAATTTAATTCCTTGGCTACCTTACAATGAATAAAATTATGGGTGCTACCCGAATCAATCAACACTATTACCTTTTTCTTCTTGATTTGTCCTTGTATCTTGAGAGTTTGAGGAGTGGTAATTCCTGCCAGTGCATTACACGATATGGTCGGATTCATTTCTTTCTCTTCTAGGGTTGGTTCCTGGTGTATATCCTCTTCTTGTTCATTTTCTTCTTCCTCTTCACAATCTATGTAAAATAATTTCTTCTCAGCACACTTATGACCTTTAGTGTATTTGCTATCACAACCGTAGCAAAGCCCTTTTGCTCTTTTTTCTTCCAATTGTTGTGGTGTCAACCTTGTAGGTTGTGGAAATCTAGGCATAGCAACACTTCCTTCTTTATAGAAGTGAGTGGTAGGCTTCCTTGTCGCCATAATTTTACATTCAATTTTTCTTGCCAACCTGAATGTCTTCTCCAATGAATCAGGTTCCAAAACGCGAACTTCATGTTGGATGTTATCCTTTAAAGTACCTATGAAGAGATCAATCCTGTGTTCCTCTGGAATATCAGTTACCCTTATATTCTATTTTTGGAAGTCCTCAATGTGCTCCCCCACTAAACCCTTTTGTTTGAGATTTATCAATTGGCTAAAGAAGGTGTTTCTCTTTGTATCCTCATAATGTGCTATCATTTCCTCCGTAAAAATTGACCAAGTGACAATTTTTTTACGAGAGTAAAGCCATCGATACCATACAAATGTATTTTGTTCTAAATGTAAAGTTGCAATGCGTACCTTTTGTGTGTTTTGCACATTATGGAGATCAAAATATTGCTCCATCTGTAGTATCCATGTTACAGGATCCTTTCCTTCAAACTTCCTCATATCCATTTTTGGAATATGGTGGTTCTTCCCGCCAACATTAGAGTTTATGAAATCACGATTAACATTTATTTTGTTCTCATCATGAGGTTCTTCTACTATCTTTTCACCATTAGGAAACATTTTTTGTATCAACTTTGTCAAACCTTCCATGTCTTCTTTTAGAACATTCTTCATGTTTTCCATTTTCTCATTGATCTTAGCTTCCATGTCATCCATCTTAGATTCCATGCCAGCCTCCATGCCATCAATCTTAGATTCCATGCCATCTATCTTAGATTCCACGCCTTTCTTCAAACCATCCATCTTAGTTTCCACACTTTTCTTCAAAACTTCCATGTCATTTTTTGTTGCTCTTTGCGAGAGCGAAATTTGTTGCACTTGCTCTTGTAATTTTGATATGTCATGTTGCCATTCTTCGTCTTCATGAGTCATAGTAGAGATTTCCAAAGGCTTAATGGGTGTTGAATTCTTTTTAGGGGCCATTTTATAATCCAATACTGATATCTATTCTACAATATGCCCTTGCAATCAATTCAACTTGATTCTTCAAACAAGAATTATGCAATTCGGAAAAAAAATACACACCTTTTACTTGCTTTTGAGGAGCTCGATATTGAAATTTTATTATCTCTATGATTGCGTCTCTTCAATATCTGAAATTCAGCACTAAAGTAGCCCTCTGAATTATCTTTTGAATGACACAGGTCTGACTTGATTTGGATTCTCCAAGACAAAGTTATGTCCAATCTCCCACAATGATCTAATTATGGACTAGTTCAGTATAGCGAACTTGTACGACTTGCCACGTGTCACTGTTTTGTCCTTCACCTCTGAAATTGATAGCCAAGCAACTACAGTCTGTGTAATTGCGACTACTTTTTATGTCCTCCAATCCAATGCTCAGAGACAGAGTTATTGAAATTTTCCCACGATCACCTTTTTGAAATGAAATTCGAGAGTCTGAAAAAGCACTACCTTCCACAGATCATATCTCCAAAAATGTTGCAAACCAAGCTATTAAATGTTTTGACTAGTTTCCTTAGGATATCAGCTTCGCACCATAAAAATTTCAGATTCTGCATCTCAGTAGAAAAAACGTTATAGTGCAAATGCCACGATGACCTGTTTAGGAGCCTGAACAAATACCTAACTTCCACAGATCATATCTCCGAAAATATTGTGAACCAAGCTCTGAAATTTTTAGACAATATTCCTCACGATTTCGGCTTCGCACCCTAAAAATTTCAGCTTCTGAAACTTCGTAGAAAAAAATTCATAGCGAAAATTCCACGATGACCTGTTTGGAGCAGCGAAACCCTAGAATCCAAACCTCTGATACCAAATGTTGGGAAACCAGCTCCAAAAAGAGAAGAAAAGAGATATCAACGCCTTATAAATAAGCCACTTCGAGGGGGCAACATCAAATACATTACATGAATGAACAATTCTTGGATGATACAATTCACAAAACCTCCTTTCTATATATAGGAGTCCATGGGGCCATAATGTAATCCTAGTGGGCCACAATGTAATCCTAGCCGACCTAACAATAATAATTTAAGGGCACAATAATAAAAAAATGGGGGTCACAAGGGTACAATAATAAAAACAAGGGGTTTACACTAACAATAATATTGGAATATACTAGTGATATAGGGACCTAACAGCTGCACTGTTTAGTGCAAGGGTTTCCCATGCGGGAATTCCCCACTCTTGCTTGGAGATCTTGTTTAAGAAATATAAGGAGAGTATTTTGTGCTGCATTTTCCACTATCTGGTGTTATGCCAAGCAGTTACCTTAAGCAGCGATGCAGTCCCTTCCTGAAACTACGTTATTTCTTAAGGTGTTGCAGTGAAGGGGTTTAATCCCTGATTTTGAGAACTAGTTTCCCAGGAGGAGGATCAACCTTTTTCTCGGAAAGCTAGTAGGAGAGTCTACAATCATTTCTTTGCATGTTCAGCCATTTTTATGCAAAGCTTCAGCTATATAGTGTGATTCAGCCATAGATATATAGCAGTTATTTCTTGTATATCATTTCTGTCAAGAAACCCTTGCCAGGTCATCTTGGATCTATGTAAAAAGAGACTAGATCTCTGTTTTTATGCCTCTTTGAGTAATATAATAGAAGATCTGATTTATCTCTCTATTTTTTTAGTATAACACTCAAATAACTGTGTTGTCTCTTTATGCAGTAATTTATGTGTGTTGCAGTCTTGGGGTTTCACCATTTTTAAGTTGTTTTGAGCATGGGAGGCCTGTTTAACTAGGCAAAAGACATTTGTTTCTGATTTCCTTTCAGATTTGGTTCATATAATGTTAGATATAATGCATTCATGGGCTGAATTTTTTCTTTTTATGCTTATATTTCTGAAAAATGTGTTTTCTTTGCAATTATTGCTGGATCTCCAATCTTGGGATATTATAAGATATTCCCAATATTGTTGATTTTCCCTATTTTGGGATATTACAGTGGTATCGGAGCCTTAATCTTGGCTCAAAATTTTTTCTTCAACCATTATGGAGTCTTCTCATAGGGAGGAGGAGATCTGCAAGAGAGATCAAAGAAAACCCTTATTTTCTGGAGGAAAGAGGTTCTCAAAAATTCTCTTTCAAACTCTGCGGGGTAGAAGCAAAGACATCAAAGAAATGAGGAGGGAAAGACATAGAAGTCCCTCAACAAGATCTACAAGATCTATACTTGAGGAAAGCTCTAATTCCTCATCTTATGTGTGAACATTCATCCACATCATCAGATTTACAACGCTCTATCGGCCACTTTTTCATGAAGAAGAAGAAGAAGAAAGGAGATGTGCCAAAGAATGAGACTCTTGGTGATTATTTGCAGGAGTATGAAGCTCAATCTAAGTGGTTCAAAGATCACTTGAAATTCCAAGGGTTTTCCAAGATCAAGGAGGAAAGAAGGAGCGAGCAGCATGGTGTGGGTAGATTATTCTTATCTAATGTTGATGGATCACCTAAATGTCCAACTAGGGATTGGGTGAAGGAGCTAGACACCTATGTGCAACAACATCAAGTTTCAGAAAAGGAAGCCATCAAAGCAGCAGTGCTGCATCTTGAGGGTAAGTCTTATGCTTGGTGGTTGTTTGAATCTTTTTCCTTAAAGAATGCAAATACATCTACCTATGCAAATTTCATTAGAAGAATAGTGGAAAGGTTTGATGAAAGGTCTTATGAAACACTTTCTATGAAACCAAATCAAACAAAACTTTTCCATGTATTGGAAGGGTCCCTAAATTCAGCTCCATTTCAGAAAACCATTGAAGGGGATGGAAACTTGTATGATATATTTCCAAGGGAAAATTCCCCATTGCATGAAGAGCTTTCTTCTTAAGAGGAAGATATGGAGATTTTTCCTTCAAAAGAAGACCAAGAGCTAAGGTCTCTTATTGATGATGAGGAATTTTCAACTATTGAAGAGGAGGAAGAGAAGGCTGAAGATGATAACGTAGTCATGAAAATATCACATCTAGGACCTCATGAAGAGGAAGATGGAGCACTTGCTCCAAGGAGGGAAACTATTGCACTCTTGCAAGGAGTTCCAAAGAATCTCACATATGGAGATTGTGGCACAATCTATGTGGAGCATGTGCCATCATTGTCAAATGGTGAGATCTTTAAGTCAGAGGAAGGAGCTTTGGGAGAAGCTAGCATAGTGCAAATAATCTTGTGTGAGTTCAAAGAAGATGTAAGAAATTTTCTGAAGTTGACATTGCTATCTCCCACTCATTTATTTGCGCTGAAAAAGGAGAATTTAGAAATCTATGGTAACATGGATGGGATGTCCAATGACCACTCAATATCTTTGGGGTATCCAATGCTATTTTCACACACCAAGGAGATTTCTGAACATGAAAAGAGGATATCAACACTCTTGCATGCATGGGCCAAATTGAGGAAGTTTTGGAAGACAAGGACTTTCCAAGGAGAGGTTGACTTCCATCTACTTCAATCTTGTCTTGATCAAGATCAGCTACAAAGGAGGAGGAAAAAGGAAGGTGATAGTACTCCAACATGTGACTTTAACACCAAGCATGTCAAAGAGGAGAGCCATGCTATGACAAGGGCTGATTTTCAGATTACTATAGTGCTGTCATTTTTGGGGAGCCTAGATCCTTATTGGGATTCCCAACTCTTGATGGAATACTCCAAGGACCTTTTCACATGTAAGGTTCTTGATGGGCAAGTGATGGATGGGAGGTATAAAGTAGTTGAGGAAGTCATTTATTCCCATGATTAGATCTATTTGGCTAGAGACTCCAAGCTCAAGGAGAAACTACTTAATGCAGCCTATGAGATCTTGCTTTCAAAACCCACTGGTTTCATTACTATCTTAGATGGATTCATGTGGGAAAAATTCAAAGAGGAGATGCACTCTCATATGAGAAAGTGCTTGGATCATTTTCTGGTTGAGGAGGAACATAGCTCTTGGGAAGAGTTATCATTACCACCTCCTTATTCATTGAGTGTGAGAAGGAGCTCATCCATGAGCTACCTTGTTGATTTAAACCAAGTGTATGATAAACATTGTGTTGCTGGACATCATGATATATTTATTATATACTTGCATTTTATTAACACTCATGTGTAGGTCTTGGCTCCAAGAGGGGGAACTTGTTCTTATGGGCTTCATGAGCCACTCTGGGCCATGAACAATGGTGATGTTGGTCATTCCTTGGGAGATCTTGGAGATGTACTCTTCATGGTTTGATTCATTAACAACAACCATCATACACCTTCTCCAATCATGCAAGAAGGATGGGGCAGCAAACAGGTGTTGGGGAAAACACTTGTCATATCATATTCTATGGCAGTTAGGAGTAAATCTGCATTGGTTTCACATAAGGGACCATTGTACTTCTTTTTTATTGCATATGGAAGCTAGCATGACCTTGATTATGATCCCATATGTTGAAGATGTTCTTATCTTTGTTGGGAACATGGATGGAGCAGAGACACATTGGTTGGATGTGTCCTTGGGGAAATAAATTTCCTACATTCTTTGCACTACATGTTCCAAGAGGAGCATGGGAAAATATATGGCCACTATAGTAGATCACTTGTTTCTTTATGAGGTGGACCATATGATTTCTTGGATCACTTGGGACATGCCTCTCATGAGCAATTGGGAGGAACTTTACTATGAATTATCGAGTTGGGAGGTGATTCATTTCATTTGGATGATAGCATGGAGGTGGGAATCATTCATTGATGATGAAATTCCCCATGATTTTCATCACTTCTATCTTGAGGAGGCCATTGATAAGAAAGAAGGTTTCCACATAGATCTTTCATCCTTTCATGATGAGAGCCATTTGGTTTATTCACCAAAGGCCAACTTGCACACTTGGGAGGAACCATTGGGAGACAGAATTATTGCAGAAAAGCTAAAGCAATGGTGGAAACTATTGGAGGAAGAGGCCCCAAGAGGAGGAGGGGAGATTTTGCAGCAACCTTGCAGTTGCTTGAGGACAAGAAAAATTTGGAAGGGGAAGACTGTTATATTCTTAAATTAGCATGCAGCTAATAGGAATATTATTTTTCTCTTAAAATCTAGTTATATGAATAAATGGGAAGGGAGGCTCATAAGATTTCTCAAGTAGAAATAAAATCCCTCATAATTTGAAAAGGGATCATGTAATAACCAGGTCAAGCATCCACATGTGTGAACATGGTCTTAAATGTGTGGACAAAGTCAAGCTTGATCAAGTCAACAACATTTTTATATGAGTAGTGAATCCTAAATAAAGACAACTCAATGCGAATGAAGATTAGTCTAGCTAGTCAAAATGAAGACTCCTTGAGTGTGAAAGGAGACAAGGCATGAAGATCTAGTCAAGATTGAATAAATCAAATAGCGTTGTAAATAGATGAGCAAGAGTAATGGAGACAACATAATTTTCGTGGAGGAGCCTTTGCATGGAAGAAACCTCATAATGGGGTGGGACCCTTGGTGAGGAAGCTCATCAACTATATAATGGAGGAGATGGAAAACATATGGGACATGACTGAAGATTATATTTTGTATGTGATCTGTTCATACTTCTTGCATAATTTTTCTGTTTAGCTAAGTTTGTTGCACTGTTTAGTGCAAGGGTTTCTCATGCGAGAATTCCCCACTCTTTCTTGGAGATCTTGTTTAATAAATCTGAGGAGAGTATTTTGTGCTGCATTTTCCACTATCTAGTGTTATGCCAAGTAGTTACCTTTAGTAACAATGCATTCCCTTCTAGAAATTGTGTTATTTCTTAAGGTGTTGCAGTGGAGGGGTTTAATACATGGTTTTAAGAGCTAGTTTTCCAGGAGGAGGATCAACATTTTTCCTGGAAATCTAGTAGGAGAGTCTACAACCATTTATTTGCATGTTAAGCCATTTTTATGTAGAGTTTCAGCTATATAGCATGATTCATCCATAGATCTGCAACAATTATTTCTTGTATATCATTTCTGTCAAGAAACCCTTGTCGGGTCATCTTGGATCTATGTAAAAAGACACTAGATATCTATTTTTATGCCTCATTGAGTAATCTAATAGAAGATATTATTTGTCTCTCCATTTTCTATGTATAACCCTCAAATAATTGCACTGTCTCTTTGTGCATTAATTTTTTTGTGTTGCAGTCTTGGGGTTTCAGCATTTTTAAGTTGTTTTGAGCATGGGAGGCTTGTTTAACTAGGCAAAAGACATTTGTTTATGATTTCCTTTCAGATGTGGTTGATATAATGTCATATATAATTGATTCATGGGCTGCATTTTTCTGTTGATGCTTATATTTCTGAAAAATGTGTTTTCTGTGCAAGTATTGTTGGATCTCCAATCTTCAGATATTATAAGATATTCCCAATATTGTTGATTTTCCCTATTTTGGGATATTAAATAGACTTCAATTCGATCTTGTTGAAATATTTCCCCCTCTTGATTTGGTCCGGAAGGTCATCAATCCGTTGGATCGGGTACCTATTATGGACAGTGATCTTGTTCAACGCCGGGTATTCAATATAGAGTCTCGAAGTCCCATCCTTCTTCTATGCCAACACGATCGGGCTCCCACAGTGCAATGAACTCGGCCGAATGTGACCCTTCTGCAGCAGCTCCTGAATTTGTCTCTTATTTCATCATTCGCCAAAACATAGTGCTGATATATTGGTCCATTGGGAAGCAGTGCACTTGGTGTCATATCGATGGGGTGCTTGACCTGACAATGCAAAGGAACCCTTGTGGGTGAGGTGAATATGTCTCCATACTCCACAACCTTGTCCATTTTTTTCTGTCGCATGAAGGAGCACTTTATAGAGGTTGTGGCCACATTCTTCTTCTTGCCCTAAGGGTGGATCATCAAGAAAAAAAAAAATTGGATCTTGGAAATGATCATACTGCATTGCCATGAAGTAGCCAAAGAGATGGAAATAGGCGGTACTACCTCTGTTATCCTGTACAAATTACTTCCCAAAGTTAAAAAAAAATGTGAGGCTGAGAATCATACATAGCATGTCAATTCCACAAGTATGGTGGTTCTAATAATAAATCACATACATAAAAAAGGGCAATTTGATGTAATACCTCATCCCTGACGGGCTTGATGTTTTAGGGAAGGCAACACTACTGGCTGACGCGGATATCTCATCCTTGGTGAAGCCACTTGATGGTGTACGGTTGTGTGTGTGTTGTGGTCGGCAAGCGCAGCCACTTCATGACCTTTACTAAAATGAGGTTCTTTTGGCTCCTGCTATTGAGAATGAACAATAGCGGGGAACCCTTTACCCACATATGGGAATGGAAGAGGTGCTCCTCCTCCTCTGAATCTTTCGATTCCTCTTTCTCGATATTCATGGTGGAAACAGTGGCGTTGGGATCTTCATTGATAATTTTCTTCCCTTTTTCAATCACCTTGTTAGGTTCTAATTTAGAGTTGGGGCATGCATCTAATTCAGAATCCTTCAACTCGGCCACCATTGATTGCTTTGACTAAAACTCTCTTGTGTTGTGAGTGGAGCTCTTATGGAACTCACACCACTTTCCCATGTCCTTCTTTGGCTTCGTGGTGCTTTTTTTTCTCTTTCGGCTTTGGTGGGTTATCCTGGGTCACCCTACCTTAGATTTGTCCTTTGTTCTGCAGTTTGGGGGCACCTTTCCCTTGCTTCTGATTCGCAGATCCAAATTATCTCTTCTTATGTTTGAACTTCTGCTCAATCTTGGCAGCATACCCGTATGTTGCACCAAGAGAGGAGATGTCGAGGAACTCCATTTCCTCCTGAATTTATCTGTACAGACAATTGCGGTACTTCAGCACCAAATGGTTCTCTGAATCTTTGATACCCACCTTTTGCGCAGGGTATGGAACAGATTCTTTAGGTCATTCACATCTTGATCCCTTTGCTGCCACAATGTAGTCCATGTATGTACTTGTCCTCATAGCTCCCCAGAGGATAATATTTTTCTTTGATGGCGTCTCGGAAAGAATTCCAAGTGGGTGTGACAAAAAATAGAGAGTGTTCCCTCTCGTCCTTTTTCTCACAGTAGGTTTCCCACCATTCCTTGACATGCGAGGCAGAATTCAGGAGTAAAAAAGTAATATTTTCCTGGTTGGAAAATTCATGAACCAAGTAATTCCCTTCTAATAGATTCAACCATATATTTATGATGTATGCATCTATTTTTCCCTCAAATATGGGAATGTCAAAGCTTATGATGTATGCATCTATTTTTCCCTCCATAGTGGCTGCTAGATTAAGATGCACTGTTGGTGGGAAATTGTTGAAGAATTTGGGCTAATTTATCCATCATCACGTTACTTTGTTCCTCAAGGGCCTCCTCGAGAAATATTTTGATAACATTGCCTTCTCCCTCATCTTTCTTTTCGTTCCCCATTGACGATCATTGGTGTTTGTGAGGCTGATATTGCAAAGGTTCAACCAAATCGGGCCCTAACTCCTTATACCCTGACCTTGTTGGGGACATGCAAATAAGGATCAAGAAAGAGCATACCCCTCTGATACCACTGATCCACACTTATTCAAGAATTCAATAAAATAAAAAAATACACATAAACGTAAAGATGAATTATAAATAAAACTTCACTCCATTAATATCATAGAACTGAAATATTCTTACAGACATAATGGAAATAAACTAGCTAGGACGCTAGTAGCTTATCTATGAGAAGAGATTTGGCAGGTACATTCCTCTGAATTGTGTTACAATGAGGCTGAAGGGCCTTTTTATTATTGAAAAATAATACAAAACCCTAAACAACCAAAACCATAACCCGAGGAGATGTAACACCAAGAATTTATGGACCCCGTTGGGGTTATTTTGGTAGCAAACTTCCCGGGGTCATAACTTGGTCATATTATCTCCATTTGGTGCATATGATACCCCGTTGGAAATATGTCTCCAAGGAATATAGTTTTTGTTGCAACTTTTATGCAACTATTTTTCCCTCAAATATGGGGATGTCAAAGTTTACTTATGCCTTAAAAGGATTTGCGCCTCCATAGTGGCTGTTAGATGAAGATGCACCGTTGGTGGGCAATCGTTGAATAATTTGGGAAAAGTTATCCATCATCATGTTACTTTATTTCTCGAGGGCCTCCATGATAAATATTTTGATAAGATATCCTTATCCCTCGTCTTTCTTTTCATCCCCCATGGGTGATTGTTAGGGTTTGTGAGGCTGATATTGCAAAAGTTCAACCAGATTGAGCCCTAACTCCTTATACCCTGAGCTTGTTGGGGACATGCAAGGAAGGATCAAGAAAGAGCATACCCCTCTGATACCACTGATCCAGACTTATTTAATAGTTCAATAAAATACAAAAATACACATAAATGCAAAGATGCAATAGAAATAAGACTTCACTTCATTAATATCACATAACTAAAATATGCTTATAGACATAATGGAAATAAAATAGCTAGGACGCTAGTAGCTTATCTATGAGTATAGATTTGGCAAGTACATTCCTCTAAACTATGTTACAATGAGGCTCAAGGGCCTTTTTATTATTTAAAAATAAGACAAAACCCTAAAAAACCAAAACCCTAACCCGAGGAGATGTAAAACCAAGAATTTATGGGCCCCGTTGGGGTTAGCTTGGTAGCCAACTTCCCAGGGTCGTAACTTGGTCATATTATCTCTGTTTGGTGCATATGATACCCAGTTGAAATGATGTCTCTGAGGAATATAGATGTTTTTGCAATTTTTATGCATCTATTTGGCCCTCAAATATGGGAATGTCAAATTTTACTTGTACCTTAAAAGGAGTTGCGCCTTCATAGTGACTCCTAGATGAAGATGCACTACCGGTGGGCAATCGTTGAAGAATTTGGACAAAGTTATCCATCGTCGCATTAATTTGTTTCTCGA
Source organism: Pinus albicaulis (assembly GCA_034641835.2). Classification (NCBI taxonomy): domain Eukaryota; kingdom Viridiplantae; phylum Streptophyta; class Pinopsida; order Pinales; family Pinaceae; genus Pinus; species Pinus albicaulis. The sequence continues at coordinate 413,819,013 of CM076572.1, forward strand.
GGGCCTCCTCGAGAAATATTTTGATAAGATATCCTTCTCCCTCATCTTTATTTTCTTCCCCCATGGGTGATCATCGGGGTTTTCTTCAACCAGATCGAGCCCTAACTCCTTATACCTTGACCTCATTGGGGACATGCAAAGAAGGATCGAGAAAGAGCATACCCCTATGATACCACTGGTCTAGACTTATTCAAGAATGCAATAAAATACATAAATGTACATAAACACAAAGATGCAGCAGAAATAAGACTTTAATTCATTAATATCACATAACTCAAATATGATTACAAACATAATGGAAATAAACTAGCTAGGATGCTAGTAGCTTGTCTATGAGAAGAGATTTGGTGGGTGCATTCCTCTGAATTGTGTTACAATGAGGCTCAAGGGCCTTTTTATTATTGAAAAATAAGGCAAAACCCTAAACAACCAAAACCCTAACGCGAGTATATGTAACACCAAGAATTTATGGGCCCCGTTGGGGTTAGTTTGGTAGCCAACTTCCTGAGGTCGTAACTTGGTCATATTATCTCCATTTGGTGCATATGATACCCCGTTGGAAAGATGTATCCAAGGAGTATATTTTTTGTTGTAGTTTGTTTCAAATAATCAGAGCAATCATTACCAAAAAGTTTCATTTAGGACCTCATAATGGCTTCGAAAGTTTGGGACCTGAAAAACTTCTAAAAATAGTAAATAATAAAACTAGTGAAAATGGCTAGGTGGAATAGGTGGGTGGCCACCAATATTCGCCTGGATCAAGCTTGGAAAGGAATAACACAAAGAGAGGAAAAAGAAGAAATAGACTACCTTTTTCTGGCAATATAATTTATGGAGGAAATCACTTCAAGGTGGGGAAGAAATTTCCTCTCAAGTCCTCAGTGGCTAGACGGTGGAGATGTGATTCCCGAAAAAACCCTAAGGGTTGGAGTAGAGGAATTATTCCTAGGAAAATTCCTAGAGTATTTCTAGATGGATTTCTTTTTTATGTTTTATTTTTTTGCGGTTCTTGAGTCCCCAAGTAGCATGGAACCAAGGAGTTGAGTTCTAAAGGGTGGATATGGTGAGTCTCTAGATTTCCTCTGTATTTTTTTTCTTATAACTTAGTTGGGAAGTGGAGGATGAAAGATATCTATAGTCCCTAGAGAAACTATAGTTTTTGTTTCAACCCTTGAGAAACATACCCCTCAGTCTCTGGAATCTAGCTCAAGGGTGATAACTACAAGTGAGAATTAATTGTGAGCTATCTATGGTTGGGAGGAGATTCATTTTCCTAGACTCATTTGCCAAAAAGTTTCCAATGTAAGTTTTATTATGTGTTTGAAATGATAATGAATATATTCTTTCATTTATAAATTGAAATCGTGTATAGAAATGTATTGAACATGGTTTATGTTCTTAATATTTACATGAATGTCTAACATATTGCTACTACTGGCTTAAAGGCATTGGAATAATGTTTATCAACATGGGTCATGAATGCAATAGTGATTGGTATGTAAGTCCTTACATTATTATGCTATAGTTATGATGAATTTGAGTACTTATAATATCACTTATGAGACTATGTGGATGTTTTGAGGACTTCTTCTTCTCTAGTCTTCATGGTTTATAAGGAGGAATTCTTCAAGTTGTTATTGGTAGGTACCCTCGTTCAGGGTCTGTAATTTTATAATTTTATGAATTCTTATGTCTAAATGAATATTATACTCTAGTTTTATGCAAGGAACAACCTCATGAGATTTGATGACTTAATTTCATACTTTGTGCTTTCTGGAAAGTGATATATTTTTTGTGACATATGCATTGATGTTGAATGTGTTAGGGAAATGCACCTTACTTAGTAATTTGTGTCATTACTAAGATGATGTGATAGCACCTTGCTTGAATGGTTGGTTATAACCATGGTGCTTGTCCTGATTGGTAATTCATTAGTGGGTATGTATATGCTAGTTACTTTTTTCAACAAGTTTCCAGGAACCTGGTGAGCCCTGGTATTATGTGTAATATTCCCAATTAGTCATGAGCTAATTGGAATATTCAATTTTGTTTTATTTCTTTGTTTAAAGAATAAGAGGGAAAAGGAGGTCCATATTTCTCCTTAATAATGAATAAATCAATGCCAAATGTGAAAGATACAAATATTGGTAGCTTAATTAAAGCACCCTTGGTGTGAAAGGGGCTGGATCACTTTGACTGGGTCAACCTTGACCAAATCTACAACGTTGTCATGGAGGAGTGGCCATTAATGAGGGACAACGCAGTTTTAGATAGAGATGCAGTGTGTGAATGTAGTGATATTTTTGGATGAGGCTTAGGGTTTGCAAGCTCATATGCTATTTAAGGAAGAGGATGTCAGCCATATGGAGGTTGTTGATGGATATGATATTTATGAATATATGGTCTATTTTGACATATATCTTTCTCTTGTTGTTTAGCTGAGATAGAGTTTTGTTTATCACAGGGTGTTCATGATCAGGAATCCCAACTCTTCCTTTGAGGAGCTGTTAGAGGAGTCTTGCACTACATTTTCCACTATCTATCCTAAGGCCAAGATTCTTATTTCAACTACAACACAGATCCTATTGAGGGTTTTGTTTTTTTTGCAAGCTGCATCAAGTGGAGACTAGATCTCTAGATCTAGGCCATTTCAGTGCTCCTTTTTAGTGGAGGAGGTTTCTACTTCATTGGGAGGACAATATTGGAGGGCTTTGAGCTCATTTTCAGATCTTGGCATCAAGCCAACCTTATTCTGATGCCTACAATGCAGTTTAATTCTAGATCTGCGTTATTAATGTAGGAGGAGTTACAGGGTGGTTTAGCACACCATTTCGAGAGTTTATTTTCAAGTGATGGGGATCTTCCTTTCACTTTGAGGATCTATTGGAGGAGGATATTTTATTGATAATATCAGATCAGCCACACTTTCCAGATCTGTATTTTTTAGTAGATCTACAGTCTTAGATCTTAGATCTACATCTTGTACTTGGTGTTTTGCTGAAAAACCTTGAGGGGTTCTATAGAGGAGCTTGTATAGTTCATGGATATGATATTAATCTAAATTTTGAGGCACATATCAGCCCTAGATCTGATGTATAATCAACTTCAGTAGCAGAGGCAATAAAATAATGTTGTAAGAGTTTTTCAGCATTTCTATATAGTTGTAGCACCTCTTATTGAAGGATTTTTTTCATTGGAGGCTTGTATTTCTTGTTATGCATCTTATAGCCCATTTCATATGTACATTTTTATATTGTAATAACATATGAAAGGTCTCCATATTGGTATCTTGCTTAATAAATGATGATCTGCATTATTGTTCCAACATTTTGCACTATATTCCTTCTTTTCCCATTTGGGAATATTACAGTGGTATCAGAGCATAATCTTGGCATAGCCTATGCATTCTAAAAGCCAATATGTCATCTAAAGAAGGAGAGACTCTTACTGACAGAGAGAAGAGGTATTAAAGAAGAAGCCTCAGAATATTTTATTATACAAATGACAAACAAGACAAGGGTAAAACCCCTTTATCTGGAGGTGAAGATGAAGAGAAGAAGTTCCCTAAGATCCTTCTTAGAGCCATACAAGACATTGTTAGAGAGATAAAGGAGATGAGAATGGACAAATTCAAGGAATCCCCTTAAGAATTTCATCATGGAGAAGGCTCTGGCATGTCTCATCACTGGAATGATCAACCAGTGCATCAACCACAAGTTTTCCAATGCTCTACTATGCCTAAATTTTTTGTTGTGGGAAATGAAGGGTTTCAAGAGAAAGAATCCATTTAAGACTATTTTATGGAGTATGAATCTCAAACTCAGAGGTTCAAAGATCACTTGAGTTTTCAGGATTTTTGTCAAATAAAGGACAATAAAAGACCAAGTCATCATCATAGGAGTGGTGGATTCATTCAGAATCATGATCAACATCACACTATGGGCAGATTATTTTTACCCAATTTTGATGGGTCATCCAAGTGTATTTCCAAATATTGGGTAGAAAAACATGACATCTACTTTAAGTTGAACAAAGTTCCAGAGATGGAGGCCATTAAGATTGCAGTGTTGCACCTTGAAGGTGAAGCACATGACTAGTGGTTCCATGGCTTGTTTACATTGGGTCATGCCAATTTGACTGCTTATTCAGAGTTCACAAGAAGGCTGGTGGAAAGATTTGATAGAAGAGATCCTGAAGCACCATTCATGAACCTTGCAAAGTTTAAACAATCAGGTAATGCAAAAACTTATATCTCTGAATTTTTCAAACTTTCTGTTATGGTTCCTCATTTTTCTACAGCAAGAAGGGTGTACATGTTCATTGATGGGTTAGATGAACCTCTCCATGGGTTGGTTAAGTATACCAAGCCCACTACCCTACATGATGCCATTGAAAGGGCTAGGGACCTTCAAGATTCCTTGCCAAAAGTAAAGGAAACATTTCAGCACAAGCCCTCTTTTCTATCAAAGGGAAAAGAAAATAAGGCTGCTCCTTCAAAGGAGAGTCAATATAAAAAACCTCTTGATGATGATGTCTGGAAAGATCTAAGAAGAAGGAAGCTTTGCTTCACTTGCTAAGAAGCTTGGGCACCTAGACGTAGATGTGCAGCTAGAAAATCACATTACATAGAGGTGTTCTCAGATGATGAGGAGGAGGAAGAAGAAGAACAAGGGAGGGGTCCTAGCGCTGGAGTAGCAGGAGATGATCCACCACCACTTGGAGGTGAGGATGGAGCACTTGCTCCAATTATAAACACTCTTGCATCATTAAGAGTGATACCCAACTGTCATGAAACTTCCACACAAGAAACACAAATGAATTTGCACAGTGGAAGCAAGGATATGATGATCCCATCTATTATTCACATGAGGATGATCCATGAGACATCATTATCTTGTGGTAAACCCCCTGGGAGAGCACCTGATTCAGATATGGTGAAATATGTCTCACATATTGATGCTCCTTTCATAGATCTAGGAAGGATGGGAGCATTAGAAGACCAAAATACAGCGTTGAGAGGCATGGGTAAGCTCAAGAAGGAGGGATATATTCTTCCACTATCACCAATACCCACTCTCTCATCTCATACTGCGCTGAGAGGAAATGTTACAAGATTTGAGGGTGACACCATCATGGGGCAAGGAGACCTTTCCTTGGCTATGGAGACTTAGAAGATGATATCCCTTAGAGATAAATATTCCATACATGATATAAGATGGTGGCCACACATACATGCTTTGATTGAGCTGAGGAATTATTGGATAGATGTTAGCCTCCCATGGGAGACTAACTTTCAAAAGCCTCAGTATTTCTTTGGGCATGTGCATATGAAAGAAGGGAAACAAGGAGGGGATAGCAATCTTCCATCATATACCTTTGTCATGGGAGATGTTAAGGAGGAGAGAAGCTATATGACAGGTGTTCTTTTTGATATATCATCAGTGTTGTCACTATGGGAGATTGATCCATATTGGAAATCCCAACTGTTGGTGGATTATTCCAAGGATCTTCACACATGCATGATACTTGATGACCAGCTACAATAAGAGGGCTATTCAGTCCAAGATGGAGTCATCTATTATCATGGTAGAATATTCTTTTCTAAAGCCTCCAAGCTCAAGGAGAATTTGTTACAAAGGGCCTATGAAGAGTTCTTTTTCAGCCACACATATTCCATGAGATTCTACAACATCATCATGAGAAACTACACTTGGAAGGGCTTTGAAGGAGAACTATATCAGCATTTTGAAAGATGCATGTACCATGTGGAGTTGGGAAAACAACATAATTCTATAAAGGATTTAATTCAGGACCTCTTTCTCCTTTTGAGAGAGAAGATAGATCTGTGCACCACTCCATTTGTATGAGGAGAAATGTTGGTGAAATATATGCTTGTATACCTAATGTTTTATTTGATGAACATATGCATTATTTTACTATGTTTATGTAGGCCATAGATCCAAGGAGGAGCACTATACCATATAAAATTCATGGCCAAATTTGGGCCACAAAAATTTCTGAACATGGCCACTTTCTTGGAGGACAAAGGGAGATGATTTTGTATCATGATGGGAGCACTCCAAAGGCACCAAATATATCTCACACTTTCATCCATAGTGATATGACTTGGGTAGAAATTAAGTGGTGCGGAAACCACTTACCACATCATGATATGATGCATTTAGGAGATGCACTGCACTGGTTCCACATGTGGGACTATGGCCCACCTCCATATGCACAAATTTTTGTTTGTATGTATGTATTTTTGATCCCATACATTGATGATGTACTTGTACCTTTTATGGAAATGTATGGAGGGAGGATGGGAGGAATGTATGTGCCCTATGGGATGTAGATTCTCCATGTTCACTATGCTACATGTTTTAGGGAGAACATTGGGGAAACCATGCTTGTTTCATTTGAACTATTGTCTCCTTATGGGATGGACTATTTGCATCTCATGAGAACTTTGGAGGAGCAATTCATGGATGGATGGATTGGTGAACACTTAGCTCATGATGGAAGCTTATCACATTTTGGAGTCACCAATGGAGGAAGGAAAGAGTTGCAACACTCACCTTGTCAGTTGCTTGAGGACAAGCAACATTTGGGAAGGGAGGATTGTAATATTCCCAATTAGTCATGAACTAATTGGAATATTCAATTTTGTTTTATTGCTTTGTTTAAATAATAAGAGGGCAAAGGAGGTCCATATTTCTCCTTAATAATGAATAAATCAATGACAAATGTGAAAGAGACAAACATTGGCAGCTTAATTGAAGCACCCTTGGTGTGAAAGAAGCTAGATCACTTTGACTAGGCCAACCTTGACCAAAGATATAGCGTTGTCATGGAGGAGTGGCCATCAATGAGGGACAATGCAGTTTTAGATGGAGATGCATTGTGTGAATGTAGTGATATTTTTGGATGGGGCTTAGGGTTTGCAAGCTCATATTTTATTTAAGGAAGAGGATGGCATCCATATTGAGGTTGTTGATGGATATGATATTTCTGAATATATGGTCTGTTTAGACATATATCTTTCTCTTGGTGTTTAGCTAAGATAGAGTATTGTTTAGCACAGGGTGTTCCTGATCGGGAATCCCACCTCTTCCATTGAGGAGCTCTTGGAGGAGTCTTGCACTACATTTTCCACTATCTCGCTTAAGGCCAAGCTTCTTCTTTCAAATATAGCGCAGATCCTGTTGAGGATTTGGTTGTTTTTGCAAGTTGCAGCAAGTGGAGACTAGATCTCTAGATCTAGGCCATTTCAGTGCTTCTCTTTAGTGGAGGAGTTTTCTACTTCATTGGGAAGACAATATTGGAGGGCTTTGAGCTCATTTTCAAATCTTGGCGTCAGGCCAACCTTATTTTGATCCCTACATCACATTTTACTTCCAGATATGCATTATTTTTGTAGGAGGAGTTGCAGGGTGGTTTAGCACACCATTTAGAGAGATGATTTTCAAGTGATGGGGATTTGCCTTTTAATTTGAGGATCTATTGGAGGAGGATATTTTATTTATCATATCAGATCAGCCACACTTTCCAAATCTGTATTTTTCAATAGATCTGCAGTCTTAGATCTCATATCTACATCTTTTACTTGGTGTTTTGCTGAAAACCCTTGAGGGGTTCTATAGAGGAGCTTGTATAGTGCATGGATCTGATATAGATCTAAATTTTGAGGAACATATCAGCCCTATATCTGATGTACAATAAAATATTGTAGTAGAGGCAATAAAATAATGTTGTAAGGGTTTTCCATCATTTCTATATAGTAGCAACACCTCTTATTGAGGGACTTTTGTCATTGGAGGCTTGTATTTCCTGTTATGAATCTAATGGGCCATTTATTATGTACATTTTGATGCTGTAATAACATATGAAAGGTCTCCATATTGGTCTCTTTCTTAATAAATGATGATCTGCAATATTGTTCCAAAATTTTTCACTATATTCCTACTTTTCTCAATTGGGAATATTACATTATGTTGCAACTCCCAGAGGCTACTCTACTTTACTTTATCAACTTTGGGTTCATAAAAACTTGGAAGTGACAGTGCTATATACACATCAAATGCATTCTACTCATGTCATCCTCTTCCGAGCTCTACAAAAGGGTGTTATTTCTAGTGTTTCTGAATGAAGTCTATCAAACTTCTGAATTTAGGCCTTGGGCTACAAATGATTCAAATCCATTACTCTATCAGCAATCAAAGAACTATTCTCCATCAATAAAGTACATCTAGCTACTCTGCAATGAAATAAATCTACAAATTAAGCTAATTTCAAGAAATGGAAGAAAAATAGGCATCTTTCATGAAGTAAATTGCTGAATTGAAATTGCATAAAGAAGACTAACTTAATCACACATTATTTGTCCAAATGGCTACACACACTCTGTCTACTTCATGTTTTAACTATCATGCTTTTACTCATGCATCTAATCGTGAAATAATTATTCTTTTTAATGCATTTTTTTGTAGCTAGAAGGAGAAAGCACTAAGGTGGTTTAGGAAGGGCTTGAACTCATGGGTGCAAGGCCAAAGGTGTTTGGGTGGTTTTCGCAGGTCTGGATGAGGTGGATGATGGTTTCTGGGCTTAAGGAGAGGCCCACTAGTGCTGCTATAGGTTTCATGTAGTGCTACAGGTAAGTCCTAAATTGCTACAGGAAACAATCTGAGGTAAATTTTAGGCCAAAAATGGTGGAGAAAAGCATAGGGAAGGTGGAGTGAAGGTTTGTATGGATGATTGGAGGCTTTCTAACCCATTGGCCAAGTTCAGTACCTCTTCAGAATCCCATATTCCACTTATAGGGTTTTCTTATAGTGTGAAGGTGAAAAATATGAAAACTGAGCTGATGGTGATTTGACGAACAAAAGGTTGATGATGGGTGAGAAATGAAGCTAAGGGTGCTCATGAATTCCTCCTTTCCTGTGCTACTTGAACCTGCAGGAAAACTACCTCTTCATGCAACAAATATTGAGAAATTCATGATGAATGAAATGGAAAAGATGAGTCAAGTTTGGAAAGAAAACCTACTTCAAAACTCTAACATAAATCTAACTCAGTATCCTAGACATGTTCATGAAACTAGATAAACCTAACTACTCTTTCCAAGAAATCATAAACTAAAAATAAAATTTGGCCTCTGGAGAAGGTCTGCCCTCCTCAAGATCCAATGACAGAGATGAGAGAGAGAGGCTTGACACACAAATTTCTAAGTTTATCAACAATTCTACCAATATCTAAGCAAGCGTAACTACAACTAAAGACAAATGTAAGAAAATTGAAAATAGTGAATTAAAATGTAAGAAAACTAGCTAAAACCTCATAAAGAGAACTAGCTACAATGACATAAAAGTAATCATGAATACACAAGAGAGACTAAGGCCAATGGGTTGGGCCCTAACCCACAATACTAGTCCTCTAAAAATAAATCAATAAAGTACAATCTGAATACTCATCTTATTGGAGAAAATAATCTCATTACATAATCATAAAAGTCTCAAAAACCTATTACAAGAGCTAAGAGTCTATTAGCTTCCTTCAAAATTTGAATACTAATGAGCTCTTTCTTAGCCGTATTTAACCTATATGGTAGCTATTAGCAACTGCCCAAAAATTAGGTGATGTGTCCACTTTGATTGTAAGAGAAGTGGAGCTTTGGTGCACTTGATCTCCCACTTTCTTGGTTGCATTTGATTTCAATCTATTGGAGTGAATCTCAAGGATCCCTTGGTTTCCTTCGAGAGTTAAGGAGGTGGAAAATCCCCCTAGAATATCTCCTTGTTTTCTACTCCGAGATTTAATTGAAAATCTTCATCAAAAGTGCAATATCTTCGTGATTTTCCTACATTTCATTCATGTTAGGCATTCGAAGTATGACAAGCCTTAATCACCATCTACACTAGCAACATAAGACCATAATATAATTAAATGTGAGAAAAGGAGACTTAATAAGGCTTAAAGGTGACAATTAACCCCTCTAAATTTACCTAATGATGGAGCTCATCATCACCCCCCTACTGTTAGCTCGAGGGGTCCTGACCCAGGTTTGGATGTTTGAGGTTTGCCAACAAACCCCTGTACTAATGGCCCTTTCGGCAGTGACCTACTTGCATAGGCCAAAATCTCACCCAAAGTAGTATGAGTGGGTGCTGGAACTAGGTTTCCGCACCCTAGGAGAGGGTAGGTAAGTCAAGAAGAGTTGTGTTCACCCTTATAGCGACCAGATCTTATATCACAGAGCCTATATCTATGCAACAAAAATAATACTCACAGAAATCAATAGATCATGAACTCATATAAAAATACGCATCTATTCCAGATAATCTTGTATGAAGTAAAACAAAATGAACCTAGATCGCAACATAAATAAGTAACACAAGTATGTTCACAACTTAAATCAATAACACAGTAGCATATATTAAATAATCAAACGTCATAGATGCATATCACAGTAATTCCAATAGATTCATATAGTCAACAATACTTCCGCATTCATTAATATTTCAGATCTACTTACAATACCCAAAACCCCAACCTCTACACACAACAGCAAGGTCCACACACAACAAGACAGAGGCCCTCTGCGCACACAGCAGCCAGATTCCTTACCCAAAAACCCTAACTAGATCTATCGATTTGCACTTAGAAGTAATCTTTTCTCATTCTTAGCTTGTCCTACAACTCAAAAATGTTCAACTACTTATACTATTTTAGCCTATGCATCAGATGGTCTGCAAACCATGGTTTGCAGACTCTTGGTCTACCCTTGACCCATTTACAATGCTTTAGGGTCTTTGACTCACCCAAAAACCCCTGCACTAGACTAAATATAATAAAAAATATACAAAATTGGAGCAGTTTCACAGCTTTGTAGGAGACCCTGTTCCAACAGTCCCCCAACATAATCTTGTGACTAGTCCCAAGTCACTACAATGGCAGGTTCTCCACCTACGTGCGTAGTGCAGTGAGGGCGACGATTAGTGGAGGTAGCACCTCTTGACTCTGGGCCGTGAAATTCTGCGCAAGGGCCACCATATTTTGGGATGTTGGCCCTATGGTTGCCATAGTAACATTTTTCAATGTCTGGTTTAGTTGCATGACTACACCATCAGCATCTTGTGAGAGCTGGAGGGCTGTGGCAGCCCATGGCTTTAATCATTCCTCGAGGACGTGCTTTTGGCATCAGAGTTTCTCAATCGCGTCCAGGAGAGTGCTACTGGTCTACAACTGTGCTAGCCATTGTGCAGGTACCAAGGTGGGTAAGGTAGCCTCGACCTGTGTGAAAGCTTCTTCCTGTTTTTGTAAGTCTTGATTGACCTTTCGAAGGACCGGGTTGAACTGGACCGTGGTCTAGAGTTGCATGGCTGATTCTAGCAACTGGGCACCCTGAGAAATTTTCTTTGTGATGGAGTTTGTAGCTTCGGCCACCTGCGCAGTGCGCTGGGCTTGAACTTCCGGCGGCATGGTAGGCTGCAATGTAGCCTATAAGACGGAGATTTTCTTCTCTTTTTGTGCCTTGATGGTCTGCATTTCCGTCCGAGATGCTTTTACTGTTGCAAGCATACTTTCTACATTGGCCCGAGGTGTAGCTGTGACCGGGACTCTGTCTCGAACCTCCATGCAGTGCTAGTGGATCCTCATTTCAAGCTCCACCTGATGTGATATAGCAAGGGACTGTTCTGAATCTTTCTGTCTGAGGGCCTGCTTGGCCATATCAAGCTGTTGATGCACCGCCAGGTCTCGCCGGTGGGTCTCCCGGATTACGGCAGTGTGGAGACCTTATAATGCCTCATTGGGAAACTTAGCTAGGTCCAAGTGGACCCCTGTATCTACTTGGAGTAGGGTTCCTATAATGGTAGTGCTAGGAAAAGAGCAGAGGTGGCTTTCTTTCGGTGCGAGCACGATACTGCTGATTATCAAGGGAGCTCGTTTCTGAGTCATGCTGGTTTGTAGCGTATCTGCCTTCCACTAGAGGGTGCAGAGCTCATTCTGAATGGTGTCAATTTCAACCTTATGTTGTTCCTCCATGGCTGCCCATATTTCCTCTATGGCCAGTGCAATTGCGTCTGTGATTTGTTTGAGGTCACCATCCGTCAGTGTGACCATCACATCATATTCCTGGCGCTAGGCGCGCTACTTCTTTCGGGGCCCTTTATCAGTCTCACCTGTCCACTTTGTATTCTAGAGGGAGGTGGTAGCTTGGTTATTTGTCCCTGGCACACTTAGTGTCAGCTACGGATCGGCCTCGACATCCTTACTGGTGATCTATAGCCGTTATGAGTCCCTTTCCGCGGCTACATCCCCGCCCCTTGCGCTTGGTTTTGGGGTTTTCTTGGGGTCAATAGGGGAGGTTACTTTTGTTGCACAGGTCCCTTCGCTTTTATTTTCGCCAGGGATGAGGCCACTCCTCCACTCAGGGAGATAGAGTGCAATTATCCTATCGATTTCGTCGTCCTCTGATCCAATTATGGCTTCCTCTCATTCGGGCTCGGTAGGTACTGAGGTTTCCATGGGACTAGGAGCTATTATCTTAGTGGGAATATGGATTATTGATTTTGGGGGCCTATCAGTATTAGGAGTGTGTTTTTTTTCCATGAACAGGATGCAACAGGCCCAAAAAATCACGCAGCATAAATAAAATTCATATAGGTTACGGAAGTAATACGGAACTATTGTTGAAGATAGTCGTCTTACTTTATAGTTCTTATGGTCATCCAACGGTAGGGTAAATGTAATTCAGAGCTTACCATCAAGTAAATGGTAAAAAATCTCAAGGAATTTCTCCATTAATTTCCAGACGCCTGCTCCACTCAACAGTAACTTCTTCTCTTTACTCGATTTTATTGTTCCAACTGTCACTTTTCACTCCCTACGTGCACTCTGCGTACCTACCAAGCTTGGACTAAACATCCATGCCTCTTGTGCATCCTCCCCCAACACAGGCTTGCTCCTAAGGTACTCCACAACCAAAGACATGTTTTCCCCACAAGTGTCATCCCAACCAGACCGAACCCCTCGTGGAAACAAGTCTTTCAGAGGCGCGGTAAGTAGTGCATATTCCCAAACAAACTTTCTATAATACCCTGCATGGCCGAGGAGTGACCGCAGTTTTTTCCTTATTGTGAGAGTCACCGAATATATGATAACTCTGCCTTCTATATCTGCATCCCTATTCTTAGCCAACGTAGGGTGCGTCCCATTACAACCCATTCGCAGCCTGAGCGGCTTGGTAGTCGTGTGCACCCCTTCCAATTCTGAGTCAAATGAAACTTGCAGATCATCCTTATCCTCCGTTAGGGCTAGGCTACTGTAGCTAACCATGCTTGGTATCTGTGTTTCCCATGTGTGTAATTCTGGTGCGATGAACAGGTGTGATTCACCCCACACCCTAGTGTCAATGTCTCGTAGGACTGCGTCAAGTGCCACAGTTCTACCTACTAACCCAAATCTTCCCAGGAACTCTTCCTTAAACATCCCCTAGTGGTAGGTTCATCGATGTAGCTCCACATATAAGTACCATGCAAATGGAAGCGGTCCTAGGTCATGAATCAGTAGGTGAACCCACTCTTTAGTTGTCCTGTCGCACCACTGTTTTTCCCAGGAAGACTAATATTTGCGTGGATCTTCCGATCCAAGGAATGTCTTGACCCACAGGCCGGTTGGGCTTCAAATCATAGGATCATCATATCCTAACATTCCTCCTAATCCTGGAATGCCTCCTCATGCATTCCCCACCAGCGCGCAGGTGTTCCACGCATGGCTAGCTTAAGGGCCCATAGCCTTCATTCTCTTGGAACCTCAGCTTCAAATTCTCTCAAAAATTCTCTAATGCTCCCAGATCCATCAAAGTAGGGTAGGTCTCTTACCTCTGAGGAAATACAATGGAAGTCCCTTGTGACTCGAAGAAATCGCAGTGCTGAGACATCATGCAACTGGTTTTTCCAATTCTCCATCTCCTCATCCCTGTCAGAGTCTAAGAAACATTCACTGTCCTTTTCCTAGCAGAGTACTCCTTCTTCGATGGGATTGATCCAATCTTCGTCCTGCATAGTTAACTTATAAATGTGATCCACCTCCTCTTCATCGCGCACCGACTCTGTATATCATTCACCTTCCACAGGATCTAAAGGTATTATCACCCTTGTACCGTTATTCTCAAACACCATGCTTCTCTTTTTGAGGTTGATGATACTGCCCATATCTATGGCCCAATCCAATCCTAAGAGCATAGGGTAGGGGTCTGCATATTCTATAATTTCTATTACTTCAAAGTCGGCTTAGGCCTTTACTCCTGCGATATCCACCGTAATTTTAGACAACCTTCCTAGCGAGATTATTTTCTGCTGATTTTCCATGCACAACTAAATAGTAGACCATTCCAACTTATGCTCTCCCATTCATTGCCAATTCTATTTAGGTAACATGTTCCCATCTGACCATAGGTCCAAAATAACCTGACTCATTTCGTAGTCACTGATCTGCGCAGACAATCACATTTCTCTTCCAATGTGTTTCTTATACCTGTATAGCTTGTGCACATCCTTGACCTTCAGAGGTAGATTGGATCGCGCTACGCAGCTACCTATTAATGCCTGAAGATTCTCCATAGCCTTTGGGTTGCGCAATAGCTTCATGCATGCCTGCAAAAAGGGCTTGACCTCCTCATTTTCCTTGAGGTTCATAGGTGGTCGAGCAGTAGTTGCCTCTCCATCAACAAATTCCTTGTGACATGTGATAAATGTTTCTTTCCCCATTTTAGGTCCAGGCCTTCTTGTTTGATAACTGCTTTTTGGATCAGAGGACCCATCGTAGCCTCCTCCTCAGCCCCGTTGGTGGCCATCCCACTACCTGTCACCACATTCACACTCGGATCTTTGTTTCGCAGCTCAGCCTTAACTCTTTGCATATTCTGCGTAGGTGTTGACAACTTTTCCTACATTTTCGCTATCAAGATTGGGAAATCTTCAATCGCATGGTCCAGCTGTCTACAATATTGGCAGGATTGCCTAGTGGGGTTTGGGCAGTCCCTTGCAAAGTGTCTTTCTTCTCCATAATTATAACATATTAGTTAGCCTCTTTCCCGTCCTGCACTTTCACCTCGCCCTCCTCCCCTGCCTCTTGATGGGGAGCCACCTATACCTACGGGGGTTCTTAATGATGTAGGGTCCAATTGTACTCTGTATAATTATCCTCGATAAATCATCAACTCATACGTCCAGCATTTCTATTCATCATGTCCCACTGATCTGCAGAACCTACACCATTGATTCTTTACCTCTAGAACGTACGCAACAAGGCGGGGACAGTGGTTAGTATCATGCAGCTCTGTGACATGAAAATAATCGCACCATAGCACTGGCCCACTGGGTCCCATGTCTTGCATATAGTCTGTTAATAGAGGACAGTTATCCTTGGTATGGCCATTCACTCAGCATCATATGCACCATCTCTCGGGGCTAGCCTCTGCCCCTCGTTCCTCTCGCAGGTTCTGGATATCTACATGCATAGCTTCCAGTTGTCCCTGGATCTATTGGATGCCCAGCTATGTTTCATCCCGTGCTGTAGCTTCTAACTTCATGGCACCTTCCAAGGACTTCTCCTACGATTTGAAATTTTGGTGCCCCATAGGTATGCACAGGTGAGGTAGCAACATAGCAATAAACCATTATGTGTGCTGTCTGTCATCATATTAGAATCCCCCTTCTCTGATCACCTTCTTTATTCGTTGATCAGCCTCCCACATAGATTCAAAAGTCCCTTGTTTGAAATCTTTTAGATCAACCACGATTTGGGAGTAGGATTTAGGTTTCTTGAACTACTGTTTTAGGGCATTATTAATATCTTCAATGGTTGCATTTTTGTTTTGGCCGATGTATCCTATGTGCCAATCCAAAGCTCTTCCTTCGAAGGCAAGGGATAGTTGTTCCCTTTTCACCGCATCAATAGCTATGTTTTGCGCAGTCCATACCGATCCTGCGACAAAATAGAACTGGTCCATGTCTTCATCCCCCACACCCTTAAAGGTCATAAAATTCATGTGCGCAGCCATGTCGTCTTCGGGTGGCAGAGGAGTAGGTGAATTCTTACCTCTAGGCTGGTTTGAAAGCGGTGTGGCTAGAGGACTCTGCGAAGCTGCTTCCCTTACCGGACTGTAGACCAATATATCTCCTTCTAGGTTGGCCCTATAGTACTTTCCACTTCGCGTCGTGCTCCCATCCAGATCAGAGGTCATTCACTCGGTATGGCTACACATAATACTCTTTTCACATAATAATACCTTGATCACCAATGGTAAGGTCTTCAGAAACTTACCTCAGAACCCTGTGAGGAATCTTCACTCTACCTCGGAGTAGGAGACAAAATTATCGATGGAAAATTCTGTCACAAATCCTCGCAACACACTGTCTACCCAATGGTCCATTGTGCGAGTGATGGTGTTATCGGTCTTCTCTAACTGCTGGATTAGTTCGGGGGTCCACTATGTGATTCGTTCGTCCTTCCAACACTTCTAAAACTCCACCTATCTTGCGAGCCACTCCTGGAGCTCGATCACAATCATTACAAAGAAGATATCATAGTTCTATGTGAAAATATACTTATTCTTCCACTCTTCGGTGGTCAACCTCTCACAGTGGTTTTCTTTTACAGCAAATTCATAAACTTGTTGTTCAAACCATTCATCAATTTCCTTTCTCTCTGGCTTCCTGTACGGCCTTGGCATTACTTGATCCCTCTCTCAAAATTCTCCAGGTCCTGGAAACGGAACCATTTTTTGGCTTGAGGGGTCCTAACCCAGGTTCATATGTTCGAGGTTTTCCAACAAACCCCTATACTACTGGCCCTTTCGGTAGTGACCTGTGTGCGTAGGCCAAAGTCTCACCCGAAGTAGTATGGGTGGGTGCTGGAACTAGGTTTCCACACCCTGGGAGAGGGTAGGTAAGTCAAGTAGACCTGTGTTCACCCTTATAGTGACCAGATATTGTATCACAGAGCCTATATCTACGCAACATCAATAATACTCACATAAATCAACAGATCATGAACTCATATAAAAATACGCAGCTATTCCAGATAGTCTTCTATGAAGTAAAACAGAATGAACCCATATCACAACATAAATATGTGACACAATTATATTCACAACTTAAATCAATAACACAGCAGCATATATTAAATAATTAAACGTAACAGATGTATATCACATTAATTCCAGTAGATTCAGATAGTCAACAATACTTCCGCATTCATTAGTCTTTCAGATCTACTTACAATACCAAAAACCCTAACCTGTGCACATAGTAGTAGGGTCCACACACAACAAGACAGAGGCCCTCCGTGCACATAGCAGCTGAAGTCCTTACCCAAAAGCCCTAACTAGATCTATTGATTCGCACTTAGCAGCAATCTTTTCTCATTCTTAGCCTGTCCTACAACTCAAAAAGGTTCAACTACTTATACTATTTTAGCCTATGCATCCAATGGTCCACAAACCATGGTTTGTGGACTCTTGGTCTACCCTTGACCCATTTACAATGCTTTAGGGGATTTGACCCACCCCAAAACCCCTGCACTAGACTCAATATAATAAAAAATATACAAAAATGGACCAGTTTTGCAGCTTTGTAGGAGACCTTGTTCCAACACCTACCAAATGGTTGCTCATCCTATGAGCAACTTAGTCCTCCTTATGCATTTCTTTCAAAGCTTTAATGGACCCTGTGACTTCCCAGGGAATAAGTGTGGGAGTTCCTTCAGGAGGGTAAAAGTCATCATTCTTTTATGCTTCCTCCCATTCTCTATTGTTCTCATTTTGGTATTCCACATCACTCAGACCGAGTGGTAAGGGTGGACTGAGTTTCAAACCAAGCCACTAAATCTTCCTAGCCTCCATGTCCCTCTTGTATAACAGTTCTCTTTATAGGGTACCTCTTAATCAATTTTGTGTGTGGTACTCCATGTTTCTAAGACTGTGAGGGAGGCTATTCCATCTTCTTTGACTAGCCATTATGAATTCATCTTCCAACAACCTAGAAACATCATCAAAATGAGCCATGGCTTGAGCTTGTGTGTTGAGGTACTTTTTTGCAATTGCAACATCCTTTTCTATCTTGAGATGGTTTTTGATGAATCCCTAGGGCTGAATAGTTTTTCCCTAATGTGTAGAGGTTCCATGTTTTCTCTCCTCATGAACCTTCTTACTTCTTATGCTCTGGTTTCGTCATTAACCATCAAATATGATAATGCCATTAATTTCATGTATCCCATTCTAGGATTAGGGTCCCAAATGTTCAAGTCTGTCAACACAAGATTGTGCATGTAGAATTCTGCCATTTTTTCCTTATCTACCGTACTTGATTGGTTGCAAAAGTCAATGAAATGTCTGCAGTTTTGAAAAGGTAAGGATCCATGAGAGGCTAGTGTTTTGATTTGCAATAGGAGCCACTGATCCTTGAGGTAGACTACATAGGAATCTAATGGGTATCTATGTAGGATGGCCTCCATGCAAAAATCTGCCATGGTGGCCATTTTTTTTTCTTTTTTCTTAAGTTTCTCCTACAATTCTATATTATTCGCTTGGGCCTTATAAAGCTTCTCTTTCAACATGGATTCTCTGAGCCTAGCATCAGAAAAATCCTTTCCCAACTCAGTCAATTTTTCCTTCGTAACACCTATGTCATGCACACCTTTGGTTCTGGCAATATTCATCCAATTATGAGTGTATTCCCTCTCCTCTTCCAAATGATAGAATAAAGGCACTATGAACTTTTGAGGAATCAATATGCCCCCTTCAATAAATGTGTAGTAGGAGATGAGATTAGGTACTAGGGTTTGGCACTACTGATACATATTTGAGGATTGATATTGATGAGGTGGGCTACTCCTTGTCATCTTTCTCTTCCCCCCATTTTTCATCTTTCCCTTCATCTTGTGTGTTTTCCTCAACTTATTGGGCCTCCTTCCCATACATGGATATCTTTTCTCCCTCAAAAAAGGCTTATTTCTCTGATTCTGGGTCTACTAGAGTTTCATGTAGCAAATACATATTTTATTGTCGCAAACTCTATTTTCCTATTGAAGACCCTCTCTTTCTTTCTTTTTTCTCTTTTTTCTGTCTTTTTAGGGCCTGTGGTGGTTGTTAGATGTGTATGGGATGCCAACCTTGCTTAATGTCTTCTTATGTAGGTCACAGGTGCCCTCACAGGTGAGGTGACCTCTTTACCCTTTTATTCTTCTATCCTTATTTCATCATACTTATTGTGTGAATCATCAATGGAAATAGGGATTTTGGTTGGAGTCTGTGGTTTCCATTACCTTACCTTTTGACTCTTCCTAGTCCTGAAATACCTGGGTGTTTTTCTCTTCCTCTTTGTCTTCACAGGTTTTCTCAAAGTAGCTAGGGTAACAACCACTTCCTGACATGTTATGTCTGGTGACATGCTGGTGTCCTGAGGGGAGGTATCACTACCTAGCATAGGGTCCAATCCTTTCTTCTCCTCTATCTTTTCTTGCTTCTTCCCCTCAGCCTCTTCCTTCTTGGTTTCTAATGCCTCTCTGTTTTTTGTTTCAACCTCCATTTCTTCTTTTTGTTCCTCAACTTAAGCCTCTTCCTCTTCTTATTCGACCTCCTCCTCTTCTTCTTCTATCTCCCTCGCTCTAAGGCTAGAGATAGAGACTTGTCCTATTTAGGTGGCTATGAAGGTTTCCCTATCCATGTCTATGAATGAGGACCAAAATATAGGGAGGTTCAATCTTCTCAGAGAACCATTCACTATTAGTTTTCTAAGGCCATGATGAGCCAAATTCTGGTATTTCCCCTCCCTCACCTTTTTTCTCATGTCCGTTATTTAGTTCAAGAGAAAATGAGGGATGCTCAAACCTTTTTCTAGTGGGAGTTATCCTTGAAACCTAATCTCATTCAATAACCTGAAATGGTACTAATAGACTACACTAGTTATGCCTTCACTAGAAATTAATTTCATGATATGGAAGGCTACTTCATCCTAGGGGTATGGAAGGCTTCCTCTCCTCACTCCATTATTTTCCTCAATGTATTCTTCTCCTGGAAAAAATAAGCTTTTATTGGATTCAGTGCTTGGCATCCTTTCTTTAACCCACTTAACTCTTATGGGAAAAATGGTGAATCTGTTCATTAGTTTAGGTGAAAGTGTGATGTCTAGGCCCCTAACCGCAGTCGTGGCTTTATCCTCTAATTGTGATTTCAGAGCCACTGCAAACTCTTGAGCTATCTCATCATCAAAACCTTTCATAAGCTCAAAGAAACCTAGCCATTGGTGGTTTTTGAAAATTTCCATTACTAGAGAATGCTACCTTATTATTTTAATATCAGTGGGCTCCCTCATGTTAAATACCCCTACCATTTTATGGTTTTCATAGGAAGGTGGTAAGGTGTTTGAGAGTTATTTGAAGAGGTCTTGGAGATTATGGTCTCAAACAAATGAAAAAAAAAAACAAAATTTACCCTTTAATTGCCAAATTAAAACTAACTCATGTGTGTAAATTTCATGGCTAAATTTCAATTATGGAGGGTGGAAACCACTTACCTATGATTTGTGGTGTTTTTTCTTGGGATATGGTGGCATTAGGAAGCAATTTAACCCACAAGTGACTCTATTTTTTCCTTTGTATCCTTGTTGATCTTCCTGTGCAATTTCCTATAGAAATTCTCTATTTCCTGTAGCACAATGGTGCATGCAAGTTCAAAATTCAATGCTTATCTCCCTAATGTATCCCAATGCTATTTTTCACTCATTTCTCTCTAAATTCTCAGCGATGTCGATATAATTAGCTACAACTCACCTTTATGGAATTTTTTCCCAAATTTGGAGCGGGGTGCTAATTTGGACTTAACACCAGTTTTCCTCTTTGAGACTTTTTGTCCCAATCTAGTTAGTGATTTAACAGCCTCATTATCACCTCTTCAAACTCATTCACTCCATCTTGAATTTATTTGACTTGCCCAGGTGGCATGTAGTTTTTAATTTTCATTCATTCTAACTTTACGAAGGTGGCCAAGTTAACTAGCCACTTTTTCTGCCTTTTAAGTCTTTAAACCTTGGCATTAAAATATTTTCATCATTATGAGTGCATAGCGAGAGGTGAAGGGCCATACCTAAACCTACATGGTTTTGGTGTGTTTCAGAATGAGCTAATGCAAGGAGCTGGAGTTGGTGGTTGCATACATGATCTTCCTCTTGCTTTTTTTTTTTAAATTTATGAGTGAGCAACTTGTTTTCTAAGTGAGCTGCTTGTTTTCTAAGTGAGCTTCTTAATATATATTTTTTTCTTCTTACACATGCTGCATGGAGGTCCTCAGGTGCCTTGGCTAGTGTGCTTGCTCTCCTGGAGTCTTTTGGTGGTCTTTTGAAGCCATCTTCATCAACTTTTCTTCAGCTTTTGTCCTTGTGCAATAAACATAATTGCTATAGGAAACTTTGCAATTCCCTGTAGTAGTCTTATTTTTTCTTCTTGGGGCTTTAGCCTAGTTAGAAGTGAAGGGATATGGTTTATGGATGTTATGAATGGAGTCATGGAATGAGTGGAGTGGTGGATAGGTAAGGGGATAGGTCTCATTCCAAGTTACAGATGATCTAGCTGCTAATGGTGCAACATAGGTTTACAGAGTGAATCGTTGTGCATGGAGTGAAATGAGGGATTATGAGTGGTAGGTACAGGAAAAAAATAAATTATCATGCTCTCCTTGAATTTTAGGATTCCTTGAGAGAGCTCCTTCCATCATGAATAAGTTTCATGTAGCATTTACAGGAGTTTCCTGTAGTGCTACAGGAATCTTGTAGCTGCTAGACTTGCCTGTATCAATTACAGTCACGAGAAAAAATGGATTTTTCTGCCTATTTGAGGGGTGAAATGAATGAATGGGTACCTGCTATAGTATTTCATGGAGTATGTAAGCAGAGGAGAGAGAGAAGTGAAGAAAAAATTCTCCTACGGATCCAAAAACCATCTTTGATCAATAACCTTCAAAACATAAAAAATGAGTGCATATGTATTGTCTTTTTCTTTTTCCTTTTGTTTCTTTCCTCCCTCCCTCTCTCTCTCTCTCTCTCTCTCTCTCTCTCTCTCTCTATCTCTCTTTAAGGCAATTTGGCTTCCCCCACAGAGGTTTTAAATCCATGCACCTTCCTTGGGTGCCTCGGAGCGGTTTTCACCCAAGCATCTTTTATTTTTTGTTTTTTGTTTTTCTATTTTTTTTTGCCCCAGGATTGCCTGATGGAGGTTTTAAACCTTGGAGTTGGCCTTGGGTGCCTCAAAAATGTTTTCACCAATGCCTCTTATTTTATTTTTTATTTTTTTCCTAGGAGGGGGAGGCACTGGAAACTATGGAATCTCGCATGACATACACCTCCCTGTTTATGGAACTTATAAATTCATCCATAGATAGGGGATTTTGGTAACCTTTAATCATGTAACCATTGACAAGTAGGGGAATCCCCTACTCATCTATGGTCTTGATCTGAATTACACCATTATCATAACATTTTTCCACTTTATAGAGTCCCAGCCATCTTTTCATCAGTTTTACTTTGAAATCCTTAAACCTTGAGTCATACAACAACACCCAAGCTCCTTGTTTAAAGGCCTTTTCCTTAATGTGCTTGTCATGCAAGGCCTTCCTTTGCAGTTGAATCACTTATGTGTGAAGGAGTGATTGCATCTTGAACTCATCCAATCCATTTAATTGCAAAAACCTCTCTTGTTGGGCCTTTCATATATCCATTTCTAACTCAAATTCCATATTTAAGGTGTTGAAATCAAATTCAATTGAAATTAGATCTTTCTTCCCATAGACCAAGTCATAAGGAGTGAACCCTTTTGTTTTTTTCCAAGTAGTGTTGTAGGCCCAAGTATATTATACCAATCTGTCAACCTAATCTTCTATGTTGCTGCTCACAACCTTGGTGAGGATATTCTCCAAGCCTCTATTGGTCACTTTACCTTGGCCATTTTATTGAGGGTTGTAGGTAGTGGGAGTCTTATGCTTTATCTTGTCCCTCCTCACAATATTCTCAATGAGATGAGATGATAATTTTTCCCCCTGATCAATGAATACCTCTCAATGGTATCCAAATTTGTATAACACATTCTCTCTCATAAATTCTGCTACCTTCTCCTTGGTTACTACGTTTACAATTTTTTTTTAGCCCACTTTGTCAGGTAGTCAGTGCAGACTATGATATAATTTTTCTATCCAGATGGTGGATCAATGGGTCCAATTAAGTCCATGCCCCACTTGTCAAATGGCTCAAGATCCACTTGAGGGTGAAAAGGCATCTCATCCCTATATGTAAGTTTCCCCATCGTTTGGCACTAGCCACACCTACTAGAGTATCTCCTGACATCCTAGTGAAGGGTAGTCCAATAGTAACCTACCTACAAAGCTTTTAAGGTTTCCCTTATTGCATAAAAGTGGCCTCCACAAGGGCTATCATGAGATGAAAAGAGGATGAAAAAAACTTATTCCTCCCTCACACATCTTTTGAGAATTTGGTCAGGGCCTAGCTTGAAGATATTTCCCCTAATCCAGGTGAAAGGGGTGCCTTTTCTGATGATATTTCTCTTCTCCTTGGATGAGAGATTAGGAGGGAAATTTTCAGCAACCAAGTAGTTAGCTATGTCACAAAACCATGGCGAGAGTGTTGAGATAGAAAAGAGGCATTTTTACATGAGCTGGTCATCCACCATTACCTCTTCATCTACATATAGAGCTAACTTAGATAAAAAAAATATACAACAACATTATCCTTTATAGGTTTATCGACAATGGTTAGGTAAAACTTTTGTAATAGTAACAACCATATAACTATCCCAGCATTAACTTCTGGTTTGTTCATTAAATTTTTGATGGTTTCATGGTCAGTGTGTACAAAGGTCTGATAACTAGTCATATAATGTTTAAATTTGATTAAATCATGGAAAATGGCTAACATTTCCTTCTCTGTGATAATATAATTGAGTTTGGCCTTAGAAAAGTTCTTACTAATGAAATATATTTCATAGGGTAATTTGTCTTCTAATTTCCCCAAGGCTGCCCCCACATATTTTTATGATGCATCTGTGTGGATGTGGAAAGGCAGGGTCTAATTTGGACCTCAGAGAATGGGGGTAGTAGTTAAATTTCCCATAATGAGCTCAAAAGCTCCTTAACAGAGATTGTACCAAGTAAACTTAGAGTCTTTGGCCAACAAACCAAATAGTGGTAAAGCCAACTTGCTGAAATATTTAATAAACCTTCTATAGTAGCTAGATAAACCTAAGAAACTCCTCACATCTCTCTACTTTTTAGGATCAGGTACCCTTTTGATGATGGTGATTTTGTTCGGTTCCACCTGTATTCTTGCTTGGGAGATTTAGTGTCCCAATACTACTCCTACTCTTTTCAATAATTCACACTTTTCTAGGCTTAGGGAGAGATTCATCTCAATGCATATTCTCAACACTTTTTCCAAATTGGAGAGAGCTTCGTGGAATTCATCCCCATAGGGTGTGAAATCATCCATGTAGATTTCAACCGAGTCATGGACTATCTCAGATAAAATGCTCAAGCCAACTCTTTGGAAGGTATTTGGTGCATTGCAAAACCCAAAGGATAAGACTCTGTAAGTGAAGGTACCCCAAGGACATGTGAAATTATTCTTGTCATGGTCTTCAGGGCTAATTTGGATCTATTTATACCCACTGAACCCATATAAAAATAAAATAACTTCTTTCCTGCAAGGCCATCTAGGAATTGATCTATAAAGGGAAAATGGAAATGGTCCTTCTTGGTGGCTTTGTTGAGTTCCCAATAGTTATCACTAGAAAATTGTACAAGCAAATGTGACATTATTTAATGTCAAGTAGAAGTATTTATAGGGATGAGAGACATTAGAGAATCTGAAAGTATTTAAAAAATCTCTAAGGTCTGAGGAAAAATCGAATTGCGTACAAGAAAGACCAGTCAAATGTACTTTGCGTGCAAAATCCTTCGATAAATGTGCCCTTGCATGCCTTTTGACCCAAAAATTGCACAATCCTGGGATTGGTGGAAGTCACTTTCCATGACCATGTAATATTCCTAAATTATCATACATCTAATGGGAATATTAAATTTTGATTTTTCTCTTAGATAAAGGAATAAGAGGGTATGGAGACCCATAAAATGCATTAGTAGGAATAAAATACACTGCTAGTGTGAATGGACGTCATCTAAAATATGGATTGAAGACCATTAAGTGTGAAAAGGGCCTGGAGCATGTTGAATAGGTCAACTTTGAACAAATCAAACAATGTTGTTATGGAGGAGTGGCATTAATGGTGAGACAACACAGTTTTGGAGGGAGATTGATTGCATGAGGGTGAAAACCCTAATGAGTGGGAACCAAGGTGAGAAGGCTCACATTTTTTATAAGGAAGAGGATGGTATCCATAGATCGTATGTTATGATTATTATTTTGATATTTCTGTTTAGACTTTGTTGCTTTCTTCAGCTGTTTAGCTAAGATTTCAGTACTATTTAGAAAAGGGTGTTCCCGGTCGGGAATCCCACCTGTTTCCTTGAGAGGCCTCTTAGGAGAGTATTGTTTTATCATCTCCACACATATGGCATTTTGGAAAAGCTTCAGTCTTCAGCTACAGTGTATTTTATGTTTAGATTTGTGTTCTGTTGCAGGCTGTTGCAGTGGAGGGTTGAGAAACCCACTTTCTGAGCTATTTTTGCAGTGGAGGAAGGATTCCTTCCATTGGGAGATCAGAAAAGAAGGTTCTTGAGCATATTTCATATATTTGGCATCAAGACAAGCTGTCACATCTAGTGACAGCACAATTTCATCTGGGAATTGCGTTATTTTGGAAGGCAGTTTCAGAGGAGGATCTATTGGCTCTTTTAGAGTTTTTTCTAGTAGGTGAAGGGCTCAACCTTTCCTTGGAGGATACCTTTGGAGGATATCTACATCGGATATTCTATTTCAGGGCTTTAGTTGCAGTGATTCTTCAACCCTAGGGCTGTAGATCACCATTTGTATTTGGGTGTATTTCCATAAACTATTCCCAGGCTCTCTTGGAAAGGTGTCTAGGAGGCTAGATATTCATTCCTATTATTATTTGAGCTATATAAAAATATATCTACATTGATCCATATTTATGCAACATTTTATGCTCTAAAACTGTGTTGTCTTAGCTCAGGGCATTTTTATAGCAGCTATTTCTCATGTGTTGACATATTTTTCATGTAGAGGCTTGTTTTATATTGCTGGAGTGACTTGGTCCTCAAGATCTTGTGCCTAATATTTTCTAGTATGTTTAATAAGATGGATGTACATTTGTCTCATGTCATGGTGTGTTGATTTATTCACTATTCTTTCCATTATTGTGTTCATATAACGCTGCTTCCCCATTTGAGAATATTACAGTGGTATCAGAGCATAATCTTGGCTCAGCTTGTGGATCTCAGCCATTATGCTATCAGAAGAATAAAAAGGAGAAAGAGATCAGAATGATTGAAAGGATGAGTTTTATCTCATCTCTTTTCAGATCTAAGAGGGAAATCACCAAGGATCTCAAGCAAAGAAAAATGGAGAAAAGGAGTGAAACCACATTTGGGTTTCAAGATGAGGAAGGTCCATGTACTTCCTATCAAGAAAAAGAAGAACTGGTATTTCATAGAGCTCTAAAGAAACATGCTATGCCCTTTTCTTTTGAAGAAGAAGACAACATGCATGGAGATGGAGGACACTTATATCATGAGATTATAAGTGAGTATCTTGCATAATACAAGTTTCAACCTAGAGCATTCAAGGAGAATCAAACTCTCCCACAGTTCATTCAGCTCTAAGAAGAAAGGAGACCTTGCAGCAATAGAAGAATAAAGGGGAATATATTTATATTGTCTACCTCTGATGGGTCATCCTCATGCACAGTAAGGGCTTGTGGAATGAGGTTGGATGCTTTTTTTCTGCTACAACCAGTAGTAGAGGAAGTTGTTGAGATTGCAGTGCTGCACCTTCAGGGTGAAGCAAAAAATTGGTGGTTCATCCATTTGAGTCATGAAAAAGTGACTGCATATGCGGATTTTAATCAAAGGTTGATCAAGAAGTTTGAAAAGAATAAATCAGAGGGGAAGAGGCCTTTAACACCACTTGCTACAGGAACACTTGCATAAGGAGAAAGAACGCTTGCACCTTTGCAAAGTGGTCTTGATCTCTTCACAGTTAGAGTCCCATCCACTATTCTGGAGATGCATGAGGAGGAGGAGACTTGTACCACCTCTGATGCATCCACAAAAGAACAACCATCATCATCAGTAGTTGGGGAAGACATCACACCATAAGGAGGAACCCTTATAGTAGTACAAGATGTTCCCAAGATTTACCAAGGTATGCATATGCTTCCACTTTCTATTATTTCAGCACATCATATGGAAGATTGTGGGAATGTACTTCTACAAGACCTAGGATCAAATTAAATTGCTAATTTGGAGCAAAAAAATATCACTACGCTGAGCAGCCTTGATTTTTTCAAGGAGGAGATATATAGTCATCCTAGTGTATCATTGTTGAGCTGCACACAACTCTTGGGGTTGGAGTGTAGATTCTTGGAGGATGGGATGAGTATTGTCCTAAACCATCCAATGCAGAACTATGTGTTCAACACTGAGCATGATATTGAGGCAATAGATGCACCATTATGGAGATCAACAGCGCTGTCATTGAGCAGCAGTCATGATTTGGGGTCCTAACCATTATTGGATCATTCCAATGACCTTTCTACATGTATAGAAGAGGATAGGCAAATGGTTGATGAGATACATCTTATCTTCCATTGTTATGATGGATCTTCCTTGATGAGCACTTCATTTCTCAATGACAATATTTTTCCTTCAATATATTTGGATCCTTATGTGTTCAACCTGGTCATTGAGGAGTGGTCTTCATTTGGATATCTTCGAGAGATTTCATTTCAACATCCCATGAAATGCAAAGATAGGAATATGATTTGGGAGGATGGTATTCTCCATTGGGGAAATACGAATTTTGAGCATGATGATAGACACTCGCCATTGGTTGGATGGGTGATGTTGATGAGCAAGAGGCTGGAAAGCCACTTGCAGATCTATGAAAAATGGCAGAAGGAGGCAAGGCTGCGTTTTTTACTATTGAAAGTGTTTGGTCATCATATGACACATTGTATTTCAAATAGTAGGTTGGTGGATGGACCTTGGCATGGCACTTGCATCATATGGCAGCAAGGAGCTTGGATGTATTGGTTTGATGTGACATCTTTCATGTCAACCATCATGTTGTTGCTCCATAGTTTATTTGGTGATGGTGTGGAGAGGAAACAAGAGTTTTTTTTGCTTTGGATATTCTTGGGAGGATATGGACTGATTTCCTTCCACACTTTGCATAATGTTGCAGGAGTAGGTGATGGCACTATCATGGTGCAAAGGGAATAATCCTTAGCCTTGGAGGATCAGGAGGTACTTCTATTTTGGAAGGAATATCCCATATATATAATCATTATGATTGATGTCTTTGACATGTGGTATGTCAAAGAATGGAGCTCTGAGATGACAGTAGCCTTATTACAAAGGCCAACAACGCTGTCACTTGGGAGCTTGGGTTTGGTGATGGAGTGTTCCTAGAATCACTTCACATATGATGCACTTGATGAACAAGTAGGAGATGAGAGTGATGGAGTAGTGGATAGAGACATCTATTGCCATGATATGATCTTCTTGACTTGGATCTCCAAGCATAGGGAGAAAGGTTTGCATGCAGCACATGGTTCATTTCTTTTCATGGAGATATGTCATACCACCATGGAGGGCTCATTCATGGATATTATTAACATATTACTCTCAATACATGGTAACAATTATGTTTTTTCATTTATTGGTTATCTAACACAGTATTTGCATTCTATTACCATCTCTATACAATGCATTCCTCTATAAGAGGGCAAGCCTCTATTTGGGCTTCATGGTCATTTTTGGACCAACATCTATGATGGAGATAGCCATTTCTTGTTTCTCTTTGGGCAAGTGTTGTACTATTTCCTATATTCTTAGTTGATATGCAATGACATTTAATATTTAGTAGTAGATGAGAGGACATGCACAACTAGAAAATTGTTAGGAGACAACTTAACACATCATGTTCTGAAACTGTAGTTGGGAAAAATGTGTTGTGACTACTTGAGAGAGTGTTGGTACCTTCCATAACTATGTAAAAACTTCAGTATATCTCTCATTTGGATTCCATATGATGATAATGTCATATTCATTTTATATGGGATGATCTAGGCAAGAACCAAAGAGTGGGTCTTTGAGGGTCTAATTGCCTTTTTGCTTAATGAAGGAAACATTATTGCAAACCAAATTCAGTAGCAACTATACACTTATCATAAGTGGACAGAGAGACAGTGTGCGATGGAAAATTTGATCCATCATGTTCAGCTAAGTAGCCCACCTTCTTTGCAGGAGCTTAAGGTGGAGAAGAATTTTCATGAGTTTCCATGTTGGAGGCCGACTCACTTTTTGTGGATAATAGCTTGGGGATGGAGGATTCACATGGGAATGCTAGTTCCCTATATATTTCAGATTCCATGCATCAAGAAGGCCTCTAGACCACACATGGTTTCTTCCATGAATATTCCACTTGTTCATGATGAGAGCCATTGGGATTTTTGAAAAAAGGCATCCACTTGGGGGGAGCAACTTGGAGACTTATTGATGAGAACAACATCTTTTTCATTATACAAGCTTATCACATGGAGATGCTACAGGAAGAAGAGGAGAGGCTCTTCAGTTCTATCCTTACATTTTCTTGAGGAAAAGCAACATTTGGGAGGGGAGGACTGTAATATTCCTAAATTAGCATACAGCTAATGGGAATATTAAATTTTGATTTTCCTCTTAGCTAAAGGAATAAGGGGGTATGGCGGCCCATAAAAATAATTAGTAGGAATAAAATACACTCCTAATGTGAATGGAGGTCATCTAAAATATGGATTAAAGACCCTTAAGTGTGAAAAGGAGCTGGAGCATGTTGAATAGGTCAAATTTGACCAAATCAAACATCGTTTTTATGGAGGAGTGGCATTAATGGTGGGACAACACAGTTTTGGAGGGATATTGATTGCATGAGGGTGGAAACCATAATGAGTGGGACCCAAGGTGAGAAGGCTCATTTTTTTTATAAGGAAGAGGATGGCAGCCATATGTGGTATGTTACGATTATTATTTTGATATGTCTGTTTAGACTTTGTTTCTCTCTTCAGTTGCTTAGCTAAGATTGCAGTGTTGTTTAGCACAGGGTGTTCCCAGTCAGGAGTCCCACCTCTTTCCTTGAGAGGCCTCTTGGGAGAGTATTTCTTTATCATCTCCACACATTCGGATTTCTATCCAAGCTTCAGTATTCATCTACAACATAGTTTCTATTCAGATTTGTGTTGTGTTGTAGGGTGTTGCAGTGGAGAGTTGAGAAACCCACTTTCTGAGATAATTTTGCAGTGAAGGAAGGATTCCTTTCATTGGGAGATCAGAAAAGAAGGTTCTTGAGCATATTTCAGATCTTTGGCATCATTCCAAGCTATCAAATCC
Organism: Pinus albicaulis; assembly: GCA_034641835.2. Lineage (NCBI taxonomy): Eukaryota > Viridiplantae > Streptophyta > Pinopsida > Pinales > Pinaceae > Pinus > Pinus albicaulis. The sequence goes on from CM076572.1 coordinate 413,849,644, forward strand.
AGTGATAGTGTAGTTTCATCTAGGAATTGTGTTATTTTGGAGGGTAGTTTCAGAGGAGGATCTATTGGCTCTTTTAGAGTTTTTTCTTGTAGGTGAAGGGTTCAACCTTTCCTTGGAGGATACCTTTGGAGGAGATATAAATCAGATCCATATTATTTAAGCCTTATATTTTAGGGGCTTCATTTGCAGTGCTTCTTTAGCCCTGGGGATGTAGATCACCATTTGTATTTGGGTGTATTTCCAGAAACCCTTCCCAGGTTCTCATGGAATGGTGTCTAGGAGGCTAGATCTTCACTCCTAGTATTATTTGAGCTATATAACAGCATATATACATTGATCCATATTTATGCAGCAATTTATGCCATAAAACTACGTTGTCTTAGCTTAGGGCATTTGTATAGCATTTATTTCTCATGTGTTGACATATTTTTCTTATAGAGGCTTGTTTAATATTGCTAGAGTGACTTGGTTCTCAAGATATCGTGCCTAATATTTGATGATATTTTTAATAACATGGATGTGAATTTGTCTCATATCATGGTGTGTTGATTTATACATTTTTCTTTCCATTACTGTGTTCATATATTTTTGCTTCCCCATTTGGGAATATTAGATACCACAAGGCACACTTAAGGACATTGATTCCACACTTGAAGCCACCTAAGGACAGCCTCCCAAGCCTCCTTAGGAAATCAAGGGAGCACACAATGGAATAAATGCAGCACACAATGGAATCACCCTCCTCTCTTGGGTCACTATCCACAATGTACCAAGAGAGGGAAGGAGGATTTGAATTATCCTATAAGAGGCCACGAAGATATGAAAAACTTGAGAGCACATTGTTATGTTGGATATAATTTCCCCAAGCAATACCATCAGTGTGTGATCCAGACCAGAGATAGAGGGGAATTAGTTGTTGGCCATCCAACAAATCTAGTCCACCATAGTAGAGAGAGGGAGACTTCATGCCAAGGCAGCTTAGAAATAAAGACGTCCTTGCATCAGGACTTAGAACCCCTAGTTTTAAGTGCCCCTTGGCAAGTGGGTTAAAGTTTCATACTTATTCCTACCATCACTCAATAAGAGGGGAAGTAAGCACCACCATTTGGATTATTGAAGTTGTTTGAATCTATTTAGAGCTTTTGTGTTATTTTTTTTAGTTTTAGTTTAATATTTTTTGTTTGAATATGCATGCTATTTCTTTATCTAGTATGTTTATGTTCTAGCATGTTCCACTAACTTGCTTGAATCCATATATTTTCTGTCTGTGACCAATAACTTAAGAGGGAATACCACACCCCGTAAGTTGGTTTGATTTCATACATACGTGCACCAAACACACTAGCACAGGTTTGGATACTCCACTAACATTTATTTCCAAGTTTATGTGGTAGTGCCTTTTTGTAGAGACCTCCGCCTTTACTGTGTATTTGAGCTGGAGTTGTCCCATTTCTCTCCTTCATTCCCTACTTCATCCCAAGTGATAGACTGAAGAAAAAAAGCTCCAAAAAATTACATTGCAGGAATTTGTGCACATTTTTCATAGACAAGCACACCCTAAGGCACACGTTCAGAGTTGACCTGCGCATAGAAATCGTGCTTGTTTCATCCATTTGCACGCAAAAAATAGAATGATAATTTTGTCTAATATTTCCATCTTTTCCCTGCTTGTAAAGGTGCCTGGCAGCCCATAATACATCTGCTAGCACTGGTTGAGGTGCCCTATAGCTTGCTAAATCTTACTCTTAGCTTATTTTGGTAGTCTTGGTGTTAGTTTTATTTCAAGTTGATTTTTTCAAAGTTAACACATAGTTTAAGCAAGAGTCAAATTAGCTTGCATTACAAAATAATTTATGTTTTACAAATTTAGTACCAAAAAACCTAGATAATTATCCAAAGTAAGTGGCCCAATTCCACGCATGCTTAGCTAGTTCTTTTTTCTAGTTTAAAAGTAATTAGTTTAGTTCAATTTTTGCACTAGGATTTCAGGACCATGATCGAATTGTGGATAGAAGCGAAAGTAATCTCTATTGTCTTTGCACCCCTCGATGATCCTAGAAAATCATATGAACATTCTCTATTCACAACTCACCATATCCCTATAGTTGATCACATAGATTAACTAGGAAAAATTGAAAATGGCCCATATCCATGCATGTTTTTATTTCGAGCAAGGAATGATAGAACATAGTTTAAATAAGGGATTTTGAAAAGGATCATCGCATATCCACACTAGAAAATTTGGCGGAAATTCCGACGGCCAATTCGTCGCTATTCCGACACATAGTCATCGCAAGAGTGACAGTTCGACGGTGGAAAAAACATGGTTTGTCATGCCATCGCAGTTCCGACGCACCTAAAAAGTGTCGCACTATCGACACTTCTTCTGTCGCTTCTGAACAAGCGTCATTCTTCCGATGTCTCACAAACTGTCGCGCTTCCGACGTTTGTAAACTGTCGCACTTCCGAAAAAATGTGGTCCGACGTTTTGAACGTCGCTCTTCTGATGTTTGTAAACGGTCACAATTCCGACGCAATGTGGTCCGACGTTTTGGACGTCGCTCTTCCGACGTTTGTAAGATGTCGCAATTCCGACGAAATGTGGTCTGACGTTTTGAACGTCGCTCTTCCGACGTTTGTAAGCTGTCGCAATTCCGACGAAATGTGGTCCGACATTTTGAACGTCCCTCGTCCGACGTTTTTATACTGTCTCTCTTCCGACGTTTCTGAGTTGTCGCAATTCCGACGTCTACGAGGCGTCGGTATACCGACGGTGGGTTCAATTTAAAAAAAAAAAATGAAACACGAGAAACATTGTTTTGAATATATTATATGAAGTAAAACAGCCCATGAAGTCATTACATTTTCACATCTGAAGATTGGAACCCAAATATCCATCTAGAAAAGTGGAAGTCCCACCCCATACAATGATAGAAAAATACCCCATGTCACATACAGGGACATGATATAAAACCTAGTAACGGTCCACATGGAGATTATCGACAATCTGAGAAAGCATCCAAATATGCCCAAGGCATCTATAAGAAAGTGAAATAGCAGTATGTAGAATAGTAAAGAAACATATAGAGTACCGACGTCCATTGTTCCAAATACAAATTAAAGTACCCAAAATCCTTGAACAGAGAAAAACGCTAATCATGTGAGGAGTGTGATATGTCCAAAATATAAAAAAACCATCAGACCATATCAATAAACCAGCAACATAGACCAGCATCGCTAGTTTTGAAGGCAGAGTGATAAACATTAATCATTTTTTTTCACAAGAGAAAAAACGTTGTTTTGAATATATTATATGAAGTAAAACGGTCCATGAAGTCATTACATTTTCACATCTGAAGATTGGAACCCAAATATCCATCCAGAAAAGTGGAAGTCCCACCCCAGACAATGATAGAAAAATACCCCATGTCATATACAGGGACTTGATATAAAACCCAGTAACGGTCCACATGGAGATTATCGACAATCTGAGAAAGCATCCAAATATGCCCGAGGCATCTATAAGAAAGTGAAATAGCGGTATGTAGAATAGTAAAGCAACAGATAGAGTACGTACCGACGTCCATTGTTCCAAATACAAATTAAAGTACCCAAAATCCTTGAACAGAGAAAAACGCTAATCATGTGAGGAGTGTGATATGTCCAAAATATAAAAATACCATCAGACCATATCAATAAAACAACAACATAGACCAGCATCGCTAGTTTTGAAGGCAGAGTGATAAACATTAATCATTTTTTTTTTCACAAGAGAAAAAACGTTGTTTTGAATATATTATATGAAGTAAAACAGTCCATGAAATCATTACATTTTCACATCTGAAGATTGGAACCCAAATATCCATCGAGAAAAGTGGAAGTCCCACCCCAGACAGTGATAGAAAAATACCCCATGTCACATACAGGGACTTGATATAAAACCCAGTAACGGTCCACATGGAGATTATCGACAATCTGAGAAAGCATCCAAATATTCCCGAGGCATCTATAAGAAAGTGAAATAGTAGTATGTAGAATAGTAAAGCAACATATAGAGTACCAACGTCCATTGTTCCAAATACAAATCAAAGTACCCAAAACCCTGCAACAGAGAAAAACGCTAATCATGTGAGGAGTGTGATATGTCCAAAATATAAAAAGACCATCAGACCATATCAATAAACTAGCAACATAGACCAGCATCGCTAGTTTTGAAGGCAGAGTGATAAACATTAATCATTTTTTTTTCACAAGAGAAAAAACGTTGTTTTGAATATATTATATGAATTAAAACAGTCCATGAAGTCATTACATTTTCACATCTGAAGATTGGAACCCAAATATCCATCCAGAAAAGTGGAAGTCCCACCCCAGATAATGATAGAAAAATACCCCATGTCACATACAACGACTTGATATAAAACCCAGTAACGGTCCACATGGAGATTATCGACAATCTGAGAAAGCATCCAAATATGCCCAAGGCATCTATAAGAAAGTGAAATAGCAGTATGTAGAATAGTAAAGCAACGGATAGAGTACGTACCGACGTCCATTGTTCCAAATACAAATTAAAGTACCCAAAATCCTTGAACAGAGAAAAACGCTAATCATGTGAGGAGTGTGATATGTCCAAAATATAAAAAGACCATCAGACCATATCAATAAACCAGCAACATAGACCAGCATCGCTAGTTTTGAAGGCAGAGTGATAAACATTAATCATTTTTTTTTCACAAGAGAAAAAACGATGTTTTGAATATATTGTATGAAGTAAAACAGTCCATCAAGTCATTACATTTTCACATCTTAAGATTGGAACCCAAATATCCATCCAGAAAAGTGGAAGTCCCACCCGAGACAATGATAGAAAAATACCCCATGTCACATACAAGGACATGATATAAAATCCAGTAACGGTCCACATGGAGATTATCGACAATCTGAGAAAGCATTCAAATATGCCCGAGGCATCTATAAGAAAGTGAAATAGTAGTATGTAGAACAGTAAAGCAACAGATAGAGTACTGACATCCATTGTTCCAAATACAAATTAAAGTACCCAAAATCCTTGAACAGATCAAGAAAAACGCTAATCATGTGAGAATTCTAAGTAAAGTTAATCTATTAACATTGCCAATAAAATTACACCGAAGTCAAAAACATTGCCTGGCCATACTCATGGCAAATTTTTCATCAAAAAATCAAAAAATTAAGAAGACTACCCTCATACGGGGAAACCAGTCTTGAACGTTTAATTTACAAAATTCAAAAATATTACAAAGGTCCAGCACAGTAAAATAATCTAAAAGCAGCCCAATTAAGTGGGCCTACTAAGCAAGAAAAACAAATTAACCAAACTACTCCTCTGGTGGTTCCTCCACGATTCGGCACCATCCTTCAGAAGGTCCAGGATCACTAGGTGCTACCTCCACATGCATTCCACGGCTCCCCTCCTGAAGGCCCGAATGCTGGCCTGCTTTTTCCGAGCTCAGACCCGCCAGACGGGTGCATTCTTCCTCCATTTGGGCCTCCTCGCGGAAGACCACAGTGACTAAATCCGTGATTCGTGGGCGGTTGAGAGAGAAATTAAAGGAAAATTTCGCAGTGCGCGTCGTGGGAGAAGGTGAACTAGCTGTGGGGAAGCGAGGAGCAGGGGAATCCATACGGTGGCCAGATCCTACAACCTGACCCACCCACTCCTAGTATTTGGATATCGACCTGTGTAATAATCACTGGACTGGCCAGAAGTTGACTCTGTTGAGGGGCTGGAGGGAGCGCGCAGGGGTTGACCTCTAGTGCTCCCCCTGTGGCAACGCATCCTATGACGCAAGTGAGGCATGGGTGCAGTCTCAGGCACAGTGGGCACAAGAGGAGACGGAGAATCAGAATTCCAATTAACAGAGGAAGACAGACAGAGACAGAACTGAGAGAAATGTAGATATGTAGCAAGGTCTAGGCAGCAGTTTAGCTGGCCACTTCTCCTTATCGTCACAGTTAGCAGGCAGTGTAATCCAGCAACCGGCATGTCTGAAAAACCATAGCTAAACGCCATTTTGTTGACCCGAATACAATGAAATCAAAGGACGCCCGTCATAATTAATATCTGATCATTAATAATGAGAGCCGAAGGCCGGATCATATTGGAGCGTGCGGAATCGCTAAGAGGAGTGGAGGTCCGATCTTGAATAGTGTTAAAAATTAATTAATGCGGATTTGATGTGAAAACTTAATTGAACAACATTAAATGTTAATGTGATTGATATGAAATCACCATATCCATGTCCCATCGCCTTAAACGCCATCGAATTCACCCGCAGCCGGGAGCAGGGCAAGTTTTTATTGAGGACACGTGGCAGAAATTGATTGGAGCAGATCTTTGTTTGGGCCGCTTGCGCAGTGGAAATCCGGACCCGAAAAATATTAGGGCGAATTTGATAAGAAATTTGCGTCACAACTCTCCCTCCGTACGCCAGCCCAACTTCGGACCCGAAAAATATTAGGGCGGAATTCATTTGGTTTTCGCGTCACAAAATTGGCCAACGTCAGCAAGCTATTTTGGAATGCGAATTTGGTTTGAATTATGGTTTATCGCCATTTGAAGTCCGGCGGGCTCGACTTAAGAACAATTTTGTTTGATCCCATCTTATAAAATTTGTGTTGGTTTTCTTTGATAATACACATATTTATAATAAATCATGGGAATACCGCACTAGTAAACATGTGGAAAAGTTATATAAATTATTGAGAACAATCATTTTTATGTAAAAATATCCAAATGTGCTTTTGGGAAATAAGAATTCGAGTATTTGGTTCATATTGTTTTAAAGGAAGGAGTGAAGTTGGAGCCTCAAAAGATGCAAGCTATTACAAATGACCTATTCCTAAGAAAATCAAGGTTCTTAGAAGATTTTTTAGACTTACATGATATTATTGATCATTTGTTAAGAATTATGCATGCATTTCAAGTCCACCCACATATCTCTTGAAGAAAATATCATTTATATGGAATGATGAGGCTACTTTGGCATTCTCTCTTTTAATGGATGCCATGTCTTCTACACCAACATCGGTTACACCTACTTTTGGTAAAACATTCATAGTAGAGTGTGAGGCATTAGGACAAGGAATTTACGTAACATTAACACAATAAGGGATATCATTGGCTTTTAAAAGCAAGGAATTCAAAGAAAATATTTGGTGAAATTCAAGGAATTCACTTTTGTTAATAGGTTTATGTCACACGATGATGCAGGGGCATTAGGCACTAGCCAGCAATGTAGGAGGTTTTGTCCACAGGTTGTGGCTAGGAGGGTTCGAAAACATTTGAGTTGTAACAGCTAGGTGTCAATACCTCAGCTGACTGTATTACTTAGACTAGTTAGAGTTGTAGGAGTCGAACAGTTTCAGTTAGTTGAATTATTATAATTAGACTTTTTGATTTCTAGAACGGTCCTCTCAGAGGAACCGAAGAGCCATATGTTATGTATATAAATTGTAATTCCTCGGATGAATAAAAGTAGAGAGGGAAAAGGAGAGTAGAGAGGGGATTTCTACAATAAACCTCTGTGTGTGAACAATTGTTTCCAGTTAAATGATTTCCAAGCTTAGTTGCCATTGAATTATCTCGAACTGCTAATTGTGAAGAATTTTTTAACTGTGAGTCGATTGGGTACTGATAATTCCATTCTTCTGTCTTTGAATTCCCATAAATTGTTGGATAACCCTGTGAACTCACCCCACCCGAAGGCGAGGTCTGTGTAGAGAACCAGGGTCATGAAAACTGTTCAAATATAAAAATCCCGCTTAATAAAGAGACAAAATTGTTGTGCTTTCGGAACCTGACCCGAGGATTGGAAATTAGTTAACAAACAAAAGGATAGCGGAACCAGACTTGCACCCGTGGTCAAGCCCTCTACCAAAACCACGAGCGGAATCACAAAAGTGGGTTGCCCATATCGCACCGCTTTTGTGGAGTAGGCGGTATTTCCTATTCGTGAGCGATTCCATAGGGAATGTGACACGTGGCGAAGTGACCCCCGGAAAACCACCATTTAACCCACGCCATTACACGTTAAAGCCCGACGTTGGAAGTCGAGCGAAATTGCCAAGAGTCATTGATTTGGAGAAGGGCCATCGGACGGTGGTCGCACGTTGAACTTGCCCGGAGGTTAACTAAGGTGTGCGGAGGATAGCCAGGTACGATACGAGTGTTTGATTGGTTATTGATATATATAGGTGGGGTCAGAGTATAATGAAATTGTTTAATTAAACGATTGACAGATAATTAGCATAAGTCTGGAGCGTGATTGTTGTAAGGCTGGGTGGTGAAATATAGAGCCAAAAGTTCATTACAAGTTATTTATTTAAAAATAAACATGAGTATAAATACAAAGTGTTGAAAGTTAAACATTGGTTATAAGGCTTGGAGATAATATAAAGTCGGGAATATAAATTAAAGTCCAACCATTGTGGATAGTATTTATTTATCAAATTCTACCAATTTGATAAATAAACCCGAAGAAAGAAGAAGTCAATTAAGACTCAGGTTGGAGGAAAAGAACGGGGTAAACCAAGGGAAAATGCTGATAGAGCGATTGTAGACACACCAGCTCTCCTTGGGGGTCCAATTTTAGTTTTGTTGCATCACACGATGATCTCTCTTCTCTGGCATTTACTTGTATTGAAGATCACTATTCTAGGAATAAGGAGTTATTTTCTCCAAAAATAACCCTAGCCAAACATTGACAATGAGTCAAGGATATCTTTCTATGCTTCATAAGCACATTTTTTCTACTTCTAAATCATGTCTTGGAAGTGGTTGCTGTGCTGCAAATTATTGACTAGTCGGTTTCATACGAAAGTCTTTTTCACATTTTCAACATCCAATACATGAAAAAGATAATGGTTTAAAACAACATAAATATTTGAAATTTTGCAAGAATTGTCTGGCACACTTTGAATATGAATTTTGAAGTCAAGTGCATGATGTCGTATAGGATCAAGTGTCATTTTGAATACCAAATGTTTCACAAGAAACTTCTCAACATGCTACCCTGCAGTAAGGATTAAATGACAATATTGCATCAACTATTTCCATAATAAAAGTGCACCTCGGCCATAAGACTAAACAACTACAAATGTTGTAGATCTAACATGACCACACAATCAAATGTATTCCACAAGGCCAATACTATATGAAAAATGAAAAGGAGTTTGCAACCAAAAATACCTTAGGCAACTAATTCAATTAGATACACCAAACCATCAGCAAAAAGGAAAACCAGCCTACTCAAAAGGCAAGCGTTTACCTCCTTGACAAAATTTTGAGTTCCGAAACAAGGGCCTTTATTGTCTTGTCAATGCCCCTAGTAATTTGAACAGGGTTTGCACCTGCTGCAACAACCTAAAAAAAAAGGTTTCATTTCAAATTATTTTCCACAAATTTAAGATACAACCATTGTCAGTTTTGTATTTCCTAACAAGCTCATAAATTTTGACAAAAGAACCAAAATTTTTTAATACCTCATAGCAATTTTTTCACTCAAAAACTATCTTAGACTCAATAAGCCCAACCCAAAACTAAAAAACCAAACACCATAAGACCCTACAAAAAATGAATAGATGATCTTAATCCAGTACTATCGACAAAAAGTTACCTTTACACCCTCACTTATTAAACCCTGTGCTATTGAATTTTAACTTCAACTGCTGCAGCAGAAGGACGGATGCAACAGCAACATTTTTTTTTGGAGGTTGCTTGCACGCCATCCAGAAATTTAATTCAGCATTTAAAATTCCTGCAAGTTTTTTTTGTAGATGGCTGCAGCCATATTTCTGTACAGGATTGTATTTAAACACAACAACCAGCATTAACGCAATTCACCAACCAGAAATTAAACAAACATAAATTTACCCGACAGTTTTGTAAATTCAAAAGGAGGACACGTGGAGCATTAATATTGGATCACATGAAATTGAAGGGAATCTGAAAACCTGAAAAACCAGACCCAAACTTTTTATAGGGCACATTGGATTGAGAATTCAAGTTAAAATTAGGCAGACGTCAGCATCCCATTTTGGATCGCGAATTTGGTTTGAAATTCAATCTATTCAGACTTTTGAAGTCCGATGGAAAGGGTTCTTTAATGTTTTGATAGTTTAATATATACATATGTTTTAAACATATGTTATATATATATCATATGCGAAATGAAAGGTGGGCCATAGAATTTAGTTTTAATTTTATTTTTTTTAAAAGAGGGTTTATTATAATATGTTTTATATGTTACGGCATATAAAAATAAAAAGGATGAAAAATCTTGGTAGTTTTTTTTATAGATAGTACGTAAATTTTTTATTACACAACAATGTGTAAAAAGTGAAAGACTGAGTGTAACTTTTTAAGTGTGTATGCACATCAGTGCGAAAGGGAAAAACACAGCAGAGTGTTTTAGAGACAGAGTATGTTTGTTTTGAACTGACAGTGAGTTGGTTTTATGCACTGCGTTTTGTAGTAGTCATAATTTTGTAATCCCTCTCAGTGAGGAAGAAGTGTAATAGTTTTTTTTTGAGTTATTGAAGGGAATAGAAGTTTGTTTTCAAAGTATTGAAACTCTGTCTCCTGTCAAAGAAATTTTATTTTCTCTGTGTTAGAGGAAGGGAGATTTATTCTCCATTCATTGTTCTGGAATTTTTCAATATTCCAACATGTGCAAGAACAACAGATGTTGTGGTTCCATCCCCAGCTAAATCATTTGTCTTTGCCGCAGCTTGCCTTACCAACTTGGCCCCAATATTTTCAACCGGGTCCTCTAATTCAACCAATAAAAAGGCCAAAACCATAGCATTGAGATAAATTTCATTACACTATCAATAACAATAAAATTTGACTCAGCCATAACCCTTTCCTTTTATTGTTGTGAAAAGCTTTATGCATTACTCTAATGTGGCTAGTCCATAGCCCAAGTAGACCACTGGGTAACAAATATGTTTCCTTTCACCTTTGAGTTTTCAAATTATGCCTACCAAATCTAAGACATTTAAGAGGGGGAACTAATACAACGTTAAAAAGAAAACCAGAGCACACATCTACAAATTACCTCCTTAGCTACTGTCACACCATCATTAACTATTTTCGAAAAACCATGCTTTCTCTCCAAGACAACATTTTTCCCTTCGCCCCAAGGGTGACTCCAACAAGATCAGCAAGTTTGTTCACACCGCCTGTAAGACAATTTGACAATGCTTTCAGTAAGTGTGCAATTGAATGCCAGACCATATGCCAAAACAACCCTCCATGAAAAATTAAAATAACACATTAAAATTGAATATAAGTGGACAAGGAAAGATCCACCGCAGTGAAGTTTTATGTGCAGGTGACCTTCCTTTAAACATAATTTTTCTCTGACCTGCAATTTTTTTGTCACTGAGCCATCCTTGTTGAAGTAAAACTCCTTTTCCATAGCCCTTGTATTAAATACCTTCTCTCTGTCGCGTAATCTCAGAGTCCCTCTTCTGCTTGAGCTATTAAAGGAAATGGGTGAAAAAACTGAAAGAGAAGACAATTGTCTGCCATAATTATCAAACATTGCACCCAACTTCTTCCCCTTTCCATTGTTACCCAATGAGGTAGATGTGGCAATTGTTGTCATACTGCCCAAAGCAGAGGCCATATTCTCTTATTATGAATATAGAATTACAAGATCTTCGTATTAGTATGAACCTTAAAAAACATGACTCCCATTGCTAAAAACCACTTTTAAGTTGTAACAGGCAAACTAAACAACTATCGCAACTTTTGGCAACTTCTAGAGCATTAAGAGAGAAAAAACCAAAGAGAAATACAACCACAATCCTCATTTTAATGAGACCAGACTATATATTTGCATTAAGATAATAGAAAGAAATCACGACTATATTAAGGCTAGCACAAAACAATATTTAACTAGTGTCTCTCGCGACCTTCAGGTTGCCATGCTAGAGGTTGCATATTTTTAATTTAATTTCTTGACCTCTCATGCCCATCTATGAATGCATCCGATGGGATATCTACATCAAATGCTCCTTTATATCCCCAAAAACAAATTCCCTACTACAAGAGCACCAGTATTGATGGATCACCCCACACCATCCCACCCACTAGAAACGGTGAAAAATGAAACCCGAGAAACCTTCTGAAATATCTCAAGATGACTATATGGGTGGTTCTTATGAATAAACCAACCATTTAGAACATGCTCATCAATCCAAACCATGAGTATTATGTGACAATATTCAAGCAGGCACTGAATCGGATTTCTGAAGCTATGTTAGAGAAACCCTAAACTCTCACTAAAAATAGGTGAAATGTGGCACCACTCAGAGATTGACATGTGCCAATTGGTACAAGTGGTAGACAATTGGCATGCTCAAACAACGAGGTGATGCAGGAATGACATGAGGAGAAAATATCAGAAAAGCCCGAAATCTGGAGAACTAAAGCTCATCACCAACCTGAGATTGACAACTTTACATGATGTAACCTATGAAATCGTAAATGGAGAAATCATAGTAACAATAAAGTAACCTATGTAACAATAAAGTCGGATTCATCCTGGGAGTGGTAATGGGAGAAATCATAATGAACAACAGGAAAGATGCAGAGTTTCTTACAATCAAATAGATGAAAAAACATATACAAAAAACCTAGATAATAATCATGAACAAGCTTAATATTGAATTATGAACTGTAAAGGAACTTAAAAAATGTGACATTACGAACCTGGTCAAGCGCACAAGCAAAAACATCCTGGACATGACCCTGGTTGACAAGTTGTATTGCTCATGATGCAAGAGGATTTGTACCTGCACTGCCAAGTCAATCAAAATCCATCATTATCTATACAATAAATACAAGTAATCGATGTAGTATTTTTTACTCTAAGATGCATTCTTATGATAATGTTAGAACATATGTTGAAAATGTCAAAACATACCTGAATAAGCTCCTCTTCGTTTCAAGAACAATTTATTTGAGTCGCATGAACTTGGAACAAGCCTCCCACGATCTGAAAGAGTAGCAACTAAGTCAACAGTGACTTTTTTGTTGCTACGCTGGATCGAGGGAGGTTTGCTCCAAGATTAAATCACTCCAATAAATTATTCTCTACTAAACAAGGCCAACCACGTGAAGGTGGAAGCTCTTATGGCCCCTCTCCCCCCCCTCACATCACTCTCAATTCCCCAATACCCAATCTATATTTCATTTTTTACTTTCATGAGCATAAAAAAAAAATTCAATAACTAATAAAAAAACAATTCAACAAAAAGTACGCAAGGAAACATTGCAATTAATGCTTGACATAAAAATAGTGTGATAAATGAGTTTTTTATATAACGCAAAAATGTTCCAAGTATGGTAACGTTTGCCTTATAATAATACAATATTTTACATTATCAAATTTTCTTTTTCTTCTTCCTATTTCTAAAGCTCCTAATTACATCATCAATATCATCGTGCTCTGCTCCTGTTTCGTGCCTTTCAACCCGCACTGCTGACCTAGTCGCGTATTCACGATGTCTGGGCTCATCCAGTGACGGGGCATCGCCTACAAAAACAGATAATATTAAATTTTAATTGTCAGTTTTTAAATATCATTGAACTAGTTCGGTAATATTAATAATAAAAAATTGCAATGAGATTATTTACCTGGTGCACCAGTTGTCGCCGCTGACCCAATTAATATCTAGGGTTAAATTGCAATCGCGTCCCATAGTGTCCCCGGTATATTTCAAATATTTTCCGGCTACCCGAGCCACCACTGTTCTGTCAAATGTGCCGACCCCAAAAAGGGCTTCTAGATAATCTAGAAGTTCTTTTTTCAGGTTGGAATTCTGGGAATTCCACCCTGTGCGTATGGTTGGGCCAAAAATTACCAACGCATTGCTCTCCAGAATCCTGTAGAACTCATTGTTTCCTACATAGAATAAAACCAAAAAAAGAAAGAAGATATTATCATTAATTTAAAAATAAAAATCATGATAAATATGTTTTAGATGAAGTACATGAAATAGTTAAAATATTAAAATTTACCTGGGAGTTGTACATGCTTTATAGGGACACCCTCATCGTTCACCAACAACATGCCATTAATGGTCCCTGTGGAGCTGACACGTGTAGCTCTAGGAAACGCAATAATGTAGTTGGCCATATCAGCCTCATCATTGCCAACACATTCAGCGGTTGGCTGGGTGTCTGCTTGGGCAGGGTGTGTTTCTTGGCTGGCACCTAAAGGAGTAGAAGGTGTACGAGAGGGTTGTTGGGCAATCTCTTGCCCTTGTGTCCCACTACCACCAACACCAGGTTCAGCAAATGCCAGAAAACGCTACATACAAAAGAACTTTTTGTTAGTTTAGTCAATGTAAAATTAAAAATCAAACTATCACAATTCATCTCATGCAGAACAAAAAAAATATCCTTTTGACTTTTTATTATTACCTGATATCTTTCTAGCTGCCTCATAAGATGTTGTATCCTCTCTTCTGTTTCAGGTGTTTGAGGCACGTCTATCAAAGTATTAAATTCCGACCTTGCATCTCATGCCTTTTTTTGCAACAAGAACACTAGAGATAGGGATGAAGAAAGCTCTTCCTCAAAGAGGGAATCATCAGGCGTACCATGGCTAGGTGTCTGCATATTTGAACAAAATTAATATTATTTCAATTATGTAAATAACTAAAATACCTGAAGATAGAGCAATGCTGGCACTTTACATGTTCTTCCGCTGGCCTCTTTCCGTGATCATCCCGTCTCGGGGTTGTTCCTGCACTGCTCTGATCATTCTGCCACATTGCAATATAATTATAAATGTAAAAACTTGAAAACAATATCTAACTTGAAAAAAAAAAATGAAAACTGAAATAATTTCTAATAAGACACCGGAAGACAGAGTTAGAGTTTCAAATATGCCTTGCATTGAATTCAGTCCTGGAAACATGTCATTGCACATTAAGGCACCCAAAAATTCACTCCACGAATGATATATTTAATTAGGCTTCTCCTATTCTGGGAAAACACCATACGTATAATGCATTCACTTGCATGTATAAAGGGAAAGGAAAACATGTTTTCATACAACGGTGACAAAGGCATCTTGGGGAAAGGTATCTTCACTTTTTATTTATGTTGTTCACCCACACCACTCTCGTGTTTTCACTAATCCTGTTTTGTCATTTTTGATTCAAATTAAGTTAAGGCCTTAAGTATTTTTTGACCTTTCGGTGTAGTTTTTATAAGTGGCATGTATGGATTTTCCATTAATTCTGCACTTTTTTTCTTCATGCGCATGTTTCCCTGGAAATCAAATGCATGATTTAGTCCCATACATTTAACAAGTTGTTGGATCAACTCCATAGGAAATATCATGTTTCCTATTCAATCAAAATTTATCTCAGTTAGGGTAGGTAGGAAGGTTTTTCCTTTGTATTAATAGGGCACTTCTAGCTTGCATTTTTATTATATCTTTCAAATTTAGTGTCGTTTCAATTAGGGCATGAATTTTTGCAACTTTCAAGGTGAGAATGAACAAAGACAAATTTTTGTGATGGATGACTGTATATGACTCCATGGCCAGAGGAAAAGACACTAATCTACTTCTTCAAATATCTATAGTTCTCATTCACCTCATACGGAGATGGTCCCCGATTTTGAGCCAAATGTTGCAGCAAAAAGTTCCCCCCCTCCATAATTTGATATTCAATGGAAATTTCTTAAATTGATGATGGGGCATGATTATGGAACATTGGCACATACATATATAATGGAATTCCAAGATCATGATATATGTTTGCATATGTTTATGGAGGTGGTGGAGAAAAAAAGAGCTCAAATAGAGATGAAATTTTTCACATAAAAAGGACTGTGGGCTTGACTAATGGTTCCATTTAAAAAATGATATCTAGACAGAGAATAAGTGTAGCATTCAAACATGCATTGAAAATCCATCTGAGTTTTCATTGTATTACTTATGATGGATTCAAATTTGGGTTTCAAAATGCCAGGTTATGGCATGATTTTGTCGAGAAACCCTTAGTTGGATTCTCATGTTGGTTTAATTTATATTTTCAGTTTTTTTTGCAATCTTTGGGTGATAGTAACTCATGAACTAGGTTACCAATGTGTAACAATCATATTTCAAGAATAAATTTGTGATTTTTTTATATTATTATTATTATCTATTAGCTATGAGTATTGACACCTAATGCCTGGAATTTTGACATCTTGATAGCATGGATAATTTCAAAAATGTTTCTAGTAATGTTAACATAATAACTATCATTACGTGTCTTCACTTTTGTCACCATAATAGACCTGTGATATGGACTCATCACACAAATTCATATGCTATGTCCCAACAAGTTCAAATTGGTTGAACCTACCTCATAGTGTGGTTATTAAGGACAAGTTTCTTGGTATATAACTCGATAGCATAGACCGCGTTGCAGTTCTAAAAAGAATAGTTCTAAAAAGAATCCTCAAGTGTCAAAAAAACTTCACAATATGTTCTACTATAAAGCCTTTTGGGATACCTGAAATAATATATGTATCATTGATGACTTTTAAAGTATGACAAGATCCAGAGGGAAAGGAAATCAATGGAAGAGTGATCCACCAATGAGAACCTAGAATTTAGCATCAGATGAGTTAGAGTCTAGGAAATTGAAAGCCTATAATTTTAATTAGTGATGAAGGACATCACATAGGTAATTATATTTTCATGTATAATAATCTGTTAATTCAAATTTAAACTACATAATATGAAAGGCATACCATAAAGTTTTCCACGTAAGTCCAAACAACTTATAAAAAGGGAAAACCTTATTTTTCCATGGGAAATAATTTACCTTTCCTTTTTCAAGATAATCTAAATCACAAAAAATATGAACTATACTGCACACATTCTTGGATAATGTGAAAGTGGAAAAGGAATACCCTACACAAGTGATGCACACATGTAAATTTGAACACTAATAGATTTTTGTAGTTGAAATGCAATGCTTGTTTTCATTTAAATGTAGGGTTTTTAAAGAAGGGAGAAATAATGGCTGCCAAATTAATAAGCATTTCTTTGGGAAAAATTTAAATCTTGTATTGGGTGATGAAGATAATAGAGGGTATTGAATCTTTATTCTTGACATCTAGAGAGAACCCTACAGCCTAACACAATCCAATGGAATTGACCAAAAAAACCCAAATAGAGTCAACCCTACTATAGGAAGAAGGGCCTGCAGTAAGAACTTACCATTTTGCAAGAGCTGAGGGAGAATGTTTTTCTGCAAGAGTTGAGGGCGAACGCTGAGGGCGAATGCTGAGGGAAAATGCTGTTCTGCAAGAGCTGAGGGCGAATGCAGGGCGAATGCTGTTCTGCAAGAGCTGAGGGAAAATGCAGGGCGAATGTTGTTCTGCAAGAGCTCAGGGCGAATGCTGAGGGTGAATGCTGAGGGCGAATGTTGTTCTGCAAGAGCGGAGGGCAAATGTGCACGTGATATCAGACGTTAATGTAGCACACATGTACATTTGAACACTAATAGATTTTTGTAGTTGAAATGAAATTCTTGTTTTCATTTAAATGTAGGGTTTTTAAAGCAGGGAGAAATAATGGCTGCCAAATTAATAAGCGTTTCTTTGGGAAAAATTTAAATCTTTTATTGGGTGATGAAGATAATAGAGGGTATTGAATCTTGATTCTTGACATCTAGAGAAAACCCTACAACCTAACACAATCCAATGGAATTTACCAAAAAAACCCAAATACAGTCAACCCTACTATAGGAGGAAGGGCCTACAGTAAGAAATTACCATTTTGCAAGAGCTGAGGGCGAACGCTGAGGGCGAATGCTAAGGGAAAATGCTATTCTGCAAGAGCTCAGGGCAAATGCTGAGGGCGAATGCTGTTCTGCAAGAGCGGAGGGCGAATGCGCGCATGATATTAGACATTAATGTAGCTATTGCGACGGATACGAAACAATAAAATCATTTTTATGTAGTGCGCATATAAGTTTCGAATTTTTATGTAGCACGCATATAAGTTTCGTATTTTTATGTAGCGTGCATATAAGTGTCATTATACCGACGGCAGAAAAAGCATCGCTATTGCGACGGGTGCCTCGAAACGTCGCAATGGTGACACCTAGACATTGTGTCACACTTGCGACGTTTGGAGTCATCTCAATAGCGACTCTTTGGGCCATGGTGTCACAATTGCGACGTCTTCCTCCAAACGTCGCAATTGCGACACTTTTCTATAAACGTCAGTATAGCGACGGTTTTGGGCGGGATGGAAAACATTTGGGGAAATTTCCAAAATTTGGTCAAAAGCGTCGGAACCAAGTGTCGGAATTTGTGCAAAATGTAGTAGTGCCACACGTTCAAACTATGTGCTTGTTCATTTTTTTCTCAAACACATCCACACACTAAGCAAAGCAAAGACACCTAAAACTAACTTAACAAAACTCACTAAATTCTCCCTAGAGGGGCCACAAAATAATTTATAGTCTAAGTTAGGATCAAGGAGGTAGGCATCTAATAAGCCACCTTGATCATTCTTCATCTTGAAATATAGAAGTTGACTATTTAGGGAGCTTTCAAATCCACTTATCAGCCCATGGAAAAGAAAACCTGAGCGCGGAAGAGACCCAATTCAGAGGGGGTTAGGCTTAGGCGCAGTGTGGGTGGTATCAGTTGCGGCTACCTGACCTGGCTGATACTCGGTACTGTTAGATTTACTACCAAGAAGCCAAAGAATCAAATGCTCACGTGGGATGGTGGTACTTAGTGGTCAAAATTATGGCATCCTTTCCCTATAAATGATGGTGCAGGCAAGCACTAGATCCTATCCTTACCTTGGTGTATTTTCTTCGGCTAACTTGGGGCGTTGCCAGCTCTTACGGGACATTGTGCCAACACTCACAAGATATATTCTCAAGGCCCAGTTACATTTGACTGTGTGAGGATGATTATGTCTTCTAGGATTTGAGTATCATACACAAAAAAACAAAAACTATACCTTTTGATTGACTGATCATATAAGACTAATCTAAAGGGAAAATTTATTTTATTTTTGCTTTGTTTTATGTATGCGATCAGAATTTTTATTTTATTCTAATCTCTATCCTATCCAATATTTCCAAAGCCATACCTAGTCGACACCAGAATAGAACCAATGGGACCTTTTCAATCTAGACATCTTTTGGACCTCCCCCCATTATCGGGAGGGGTTCCAAGTCTTTCACTATTTAGGCATCAAAGACGGAACACTGCCACCATTATTGGTCCATCCTTTATTGGGGAATCTTTAGTTGGGAACCCTGGTCGGTCTCCCAACACCACACCACACACCACTCCTCCCACAACCCCTAGAGGGCAGAGGATTTCTACCCATTCGGGAAGCCAGTTGAACACACAGTAGGGTACATCGCAGACAAACCCTATTCCTAATTAGAACATTGTGTTTTCACAAGTGGCAATGGCTACAACCTCACAGTCACCTCTTCTAGCTTCGTTGAATATACCAGATTTAACCAAGTTTCCATATGACCCCATTACGCACAACCCCATATGGCCTCCCATGCCCATGAAGCTCCCATCATACTTTCCAAAATTTGAAGGAAAGCATGCAGAAGACCCCCGAAATCATGTTATGACTTTCCACTTGTGGTGTTCATTGAACAACATCGTTAATGAAACTATTCAACTAAGATTGTTTCAACGCACTCTAACTCGAGTAGCAGTGAAATGGTATGTGGAGAAACCCTCTACTACACATGGATTGTTTAGCTCCCTCATCACCGTGTTCCTGACCTATTTTTAGTTACAAATCCACCACGATTTCGAAAGGGAATGACTAACCCACTTTAGGCAAACCCTCGCCATCCATATCTCGTACCATCTCCACGAATGGCGCCAGCATCATAGTTTGTGCAAATCCAAACTTGATGATCGAGTTCTGTTAGACCTGTTCCTGAAAACTCTCACCACAGAGATTTCGAAGGATGTGGCACAAAAAAATCCCATATCCAAAGAGGATGCCATCAGTAAGGCCCAACAACTCGAGCTGATCTATACATAGTCAGGGTATATTTACAATATCCTGTCAAATGCGTTGCGCCTCCAAACTTACAAATAATTTCCAGGCTAGTCGAACTCTGAAAACAGTTTAATTGAGTCATTGAACCAAAGTTACCCAGGTAATAGCATTCAAAACCATAGTTACACGTATGATTCTACTCAGAACATACCACAATCTGACTACCAAATTCATCACATGCCTCCGAAAATTTTTACTAGTAGGGCGTCATTGTATCACCATCAGCACGGAGGACCCTATCCTCTGGCTCATGGGACCCAGTATGTAGATATACATATTGACAAAAGAGCACCCCCCCAACAACCATTTTCAAACCAAGGACCGCATTATGTGCAGTCCCCAGCACAAGACCCGCCCATGCAGAATAATGCACAGGTGAAATTTGTGCAACCTTCCCAAAACCAACCGCACCAACCATATAACCAAGAGAATCCAAATTATCCTCCTAACGCAGTTAAGAGAAAAGGAAAAAAAAAACCTAAAGGAAATCTTGGGCAGGGGGCCAACAGCCAGCAACGCCCTCTACGATCCCATGCTAGAGGAAACTCCAACTGAAATAAAAACCAGGAGCCAAGAAACTCCCAAAGGCAGAAAAAAAGGTCACCTCTTCGAACAAACCACTCTTGTTCGATCTGTGGTGAGTACAGCCACTACACACACAACTGTCCCAACCTCCCTAAGCTGAAGAAGCTACATAGTAATCGAGGACAAGAGGGATCCTCCCAGGAACCAACAGTCATGTAGAAACCTTCCCCCCATGAAGGGATAATTAGCACGTAGAAACAAACTCTCGATGGCTCCAAAAAGAACCGCTACGAAATCTACATTGCTGGCGAGGAAATGTTTTTTCAGACACGGAATCAGAATTAGGATACTCCACCATACACCAATGCATCAGGGGCTAGTACAAGTGCACCAACAACACCTTTTACCATATCAAATATGCTTATTGAACCTTTGCCCAGGATGGCTAAGGGACCAACTAGGTGAGCAGGAAACTATTCCAAAGCAGCCAATAGCTATGGAATTATGGATGATCTAGCTCAATATCCCACTGTTATGTTAGTTTTGGAAGTATTACAGTCATGTCCATAGAAATGGAAAGCCTTGCTTTCTACATTAGGTGCTATCGACCCTACTGATACACACCTAATGGCTTTTGATTTAGACAAAGCCACCAATAGGCTTCCTCCAATGGTCGCCTTTCAGATACTAGTATCAGTCCAAAACATTAACATTAATCACTGTGTCATTAACAAGGGTGCATCCACATGAACCATGTTAAATAACATTTGGCAGAAGATAGGGTCTCCCGAGTTAAAGCCATCGTACATCACGCTTAGAGCATACGATGGTTGCCCTTGAACCCCCATTGTTCTCTACCAAAACAGCCCGGTCTGCTTAGCCAGAAAGACAGTCCTTATAGACATTGAAGTCTTGGATTCCCACTTGGACTATAATATACTCGTTGGTCAGAGTTATATGTACGCCATGCCAGCTATAACCTCCTCTCTCTTCTGAACTATGATGTTCCCCCATGAGGAGCACATCATTACTGTTGACCAATTGGCACATAGTGAAAAGAGGCCCCTAACAAACACCGCTGTTATTATACCCTACATAGACACATCTACGAATGTTCTTTCACGGTACCAAGAATATGGCCCCAGCCAGTTCAAACCATCATCCATATTAGGATCATTCCTAGGAGATCCCCCTATTATACTTTAGTCATCACCTGATGTCACAAGGGCTCCGGTGTGCATGATGTCCACATCAAGTGCCGAAGCTAGTCAAGACACTGACACAAGCAGTAATGACACCAAGTCCTCAGCCACAACAACCTCTCTAGCCTACGCTGCTTCACAAACCCCTTTCCTCTACCCCCCAGCTAGTTTTGTATCCCATTAGGTTTTGGCAACAATGGTGTTACCAAACATATCTTTCACAATACCATTTCGGTATCTTGTTCCCCCTACTGGGACATGAGCCACACATCACTGCCACAGGGTTAAAGCCCCTCGATCCCGAGGAGGCCCCAACAATACAGGAAACTGTTGTAAACATCCTTGAAAAGGAAATTCCCATTGTAAAACCGATGGTTACGGCTAAGAAAACTAAGAGAGGAAAGAGGGAGGAGACTCCCATCGTGCAACGAGAATCAACATGTTGCACCATATGTGACGTATTAGGATACCCTACCCACATCTACCTAGATATGGATGAACTAAAACTGCTCCTAGGCTCTGAGGTAGACATGGCGACACCACGTTCCTGAAAAAAGGAACTTGGCACCAAAGGTAAAGGAAAATCATTGTGTACCAATCATGCATGCGCTATTTGCAGCAATTATGGGCACTATACCAGAAATCCCACGATATAGGGACACCTTACATGCCATCAAGTGATCCTATCAAGAGACTCCCTCCACCTAGTCATTTGGAGATGAACCTCGTACCATCCTGTACCTACAGGAGGAACGAAAATCACCAGAAAGATGCCCGTTCATATTCCCCCCTCCTATCATACGCTGCATGCTGTGCGATGAATGTGGTCACTTCATCAAAAAATGTGCAGCCCTAGAAATCATCCACAGATGGTATCGCATAGAACAGGTTTATTACGTTGGATTACGGGCAACAAAATTCACATGTCCTTTATGTGCCGACAACCACCTTCTGGAAAATTTCCACTATATCCCCCAATTCCAATTAGCACTGGCTAGTTTGTGCTCGGCCATAGACCACCTCTCTCAAGAAGATGGCATAGACTTGGAATCCATGAACAGCTCGAAAACCCAAGAAGATGTGATGAGCAGATCCATCCTCTTCCTGTCAGCTGAAAAGTGCCCAATCAGGGAACCCTTAGTTTACCCCAACCGCTCTCGATGGAGAAGACCAACATGTGCATTATGTAAAATTCCTAATGATGTGGTTGCCACTTGCCTTGATTTAGCAGCGTTATGACGATGGTACCCTGCCAGACCACAAACTGAGCACGACGGGACCCCCATATCTAGGTTATTTTTCCCAATATGTCAAGACAGTTACTGTGGAAAATGTTGTACCTATATCCCACAAGCTCATCCTCTCATTGATATGATTCATACAATAGAGAATAAATGGTACGATCTCCTCAAACGGTATAGAAAGTACATAGCCCCCAGGCTAGCAACCCTACACCCACATCGGCATGATGGGAAAACTGGGATAGCGCACCAACCAAGCATGACCCAGGCCAAACCTAGGATAGCATGCAGACTCTGTGACTGGGTTGACCACAGGGTGAATTAGTGCAAAGAACTAAAGCCCATCGCAAGAAGTTTTTGCACAGTCTCTTCTCTTCCAGAGAGACTTCTCTCTAACCAAGAGAATATAACGTGTACTTATTGCAAGATGTGTTCACACTTTCATCATACAATTAAATGTCATCATCTCCCCAATCTAAGATCGACAAGAGTAGCGTTAATTCTACACTCCCCCAAAGAGTTATACACACCCAAGCCAAAACACAAAAATGGAAGTAGAAGACCTCATCTTCTACCATAGATCCTTTCCAAGCGTCCACATCTGGGATGATGAGTAGTGTTGATTCCCATACAATATACTCAGTTGGCGCAGTGGTACCTATTGTATCTCCTAGAGACAACCTTGAGTTGTATAAATACCAAACCTAGGACATCTTAAATGCAAGGAGCATATGACTCAACTGACTGCAGTTAAAAATGTTTGGCTCTCATGCAACCATCACTCAGATGAATGGTTTTAATAAGGGTGGAACCAAAACCCCAAATTTAAACAAAAAAACTAGGAAAATTGCAAAAAATGAGTACAAACTACAATAAGTAAATGCATCAGACAGCTTTAAAATAGAATGTTGTAAAAGGGGGCCGACTTCTAAAATAAATACACAGTTATCAAGTTATATGTGAGCGATGACTATGGCAGAAGATAGAGTACGATATCAACTATAACCGAGATTATCTAAGGATAAGAATCCATATATACTGGGATTATTTAGAGATAAGAATCCACATATATGGGTTCGTTCAAAGATAAGAATCCATTGTAGTTAGTATCAGAAGAACGGTCGAAGAGATAGAAAATGAAAAAAAGTGTCATGCCTGAGCCATATTTAAAGTGTTGTAGATGAGTAAATCTGAGTATCTGCTATGATAAATTCACATTTAAGCATGGGAGCACTCACATTCCAAAGCATTATATACAAGAGATGTAGAGAGTTACGAAATGAACATTTGTATTAAAAACATGGATAAGAGTTAGAAATTGTGAATCATCCAGAGCGAAATCCCCAATTCCAGCAAAAATTCTTATTACTGAATCCCTACAGGATCTTCAAACATCCACTATCAAATTTCATACAAAATAAATACAGAATACTTGAGCTAGTGAGTCCTTTGGAAAATCTGGAACCTTTTGTTAGTGTTTTCTTCCTGTTTTTATAACCTCTTATTCCTATGCGTGAGAAGATATTTTGGGAAAATATCTTCCCTGCGTGCTTGTATGCAGTTTTAGGTCTAAATCAAAATAGAAATAATGATGAGGTAGAACTTCCTCTCATCATTTTACAACACAAGCCTAAAGCTATTTCTAACTGAAATGTAAACAATTTACTAACTGAAAGTAAAAACTACAGGAGTGAAATAAGGATTTCACCTGAAATGACAAAGTGAAAATAACATAAAGCAAAAAGGCCACATAGGCCCAATCGTGAATTATCATTGATGTTTGATGAGGTGAAGCCACTGCTACTACTGGCGAAGTCGATACCGTTAGCAGTGGAAGAGCTGGCCTTCTGTGCTGGAGAATGTGGTACTGCTAGTAGTGGAAGAACTGGCCTTCTGCGCTGGAGAGTCTTATAGAATGGCCAATGGTCACGATCCATTGAATTGGACATGGAATGGACCCTCTAAATATTTTTTCTCTGCTTCCTAGGAATGGAGGATCATCAACCTCGGCCTTCAGCCACTATGATTGGCTATGAGATGGCACACATACTTAAAATGCCATTAAAACTTACACAGACAGCAAACCAGTTAAATAAATCCTGCGATGATGGGTAGACTGCTTCAGAAGGCTCTAGTGAAGGCGGAGGAGTAGTGCGGAGGCAGGGAATGCAGTGGAAGCATTTCCATGGAGAAAAAATGGTTTGAATCCAATCTAGTGCGAAACTGTGCAAAAGGCGGTTTTGCAGAAAATCGGAGGCGATTTTCGCACGGGGCGGGGGCGGTAAGTGGTTTTACCCCGGGAAAATGTGATAGGGCTCAGGTGTTGACACATGTCCCTCTAAAACCACCCATTTGGCTTTGAATTTGGGCATTAAATTATTTTGGTGGATTGGTCGCGAAAACAGTTCTAAACTGTCAGATCTGGGAGATCGAAGGCTAAGATCAAACACGAAGGGAGAAAGGATGTGTAGGAGGAAGAAAGGTGGGACCCAGCAGAAGACGTCATTAGTTTTTTCAGGTAGCGAAAAGCTATTGGGCAGAGTTGAAAAGAGGGGATCAATGGGAGCCATTGGATCGTGAGGATCAACGGTCGAGATCTAGCGATGAATGAGAATGCAAAGTGCAGGGTTGAAAATGCGGGAGTAATATGGGCCATTGGATCTAGAGAAATGGATAGCTATGATTCAATTGGGGGCTTTGCATATCGGAGATCTAGATAAACGGGGGGAGGAAATGCAAAGGGAGCGATTGCGATATGCCGATGGAGTGAGAGTCATTGGATCATGAGGACATTAATGGTGGAGATCAAATATGGGGGCACTTGGGGGTACGGATCAACTTGTTGGCCTGTTCCTCCACAGAAAATTTTAGCCGTTGATCTAAGATCTTCTGTAGTCATCCAGGTCAACTACGGAGGCACTCAAGGTGTTAACTCCTATGCTGATAGTGCCTCCGGGTTGAGCAGATGACTGGCGGTGGCTGTTGGATCGGGCTCGATCAACAGTGGAGATAAATTGGAGAAAAGTGAGTGGGGTGAAAGGCAGGGGTGCGCTGGCCATTGGATGAAGAAGATTAACGGTCCAGATCAGAGTGGGGAATGCAATAGTGGATGAGTGGTCGGGAAATTTGCAAAGGCGCGATGGAGCGAGAACCGTTGGATCAGGGAGAGATCAACGACTAGGATTCCATCAGAAGGGGATGGTCATCGGCAAAGAAGGGAAGGCGGAAGGGAAAGGGCGAACCCTGATGCGATGCTCCGATGCGATGGAGCGATGCGATGGCCGTCAGATCTTGGGGAATGAACAGTCTAGATCTTATCAGAGGATCGACCATCGGCGAAACATAAAACTTGGAAGCGGGAACTTGGAAAGAGCGACGTGCGATCGCCAATGGGGTTTGCACTCAGTCATAGGGCTCGGTCTCATGGCAGAAAAGGGGCTCGGGCTTAAGCGAAAGGGGCTTGAGGCCTGATATTTAAAAATTATGGATTTGGACTAAAAATGAAGAATTTTGAAGGATTTTGAAGGTTTCGATAGGTGAAAAAGGGGCTTTGATAGTCCATGTAGTCCTTGTTGTATTTTCTTTACAGAATAAATCTCCTGATCAGTAGACATCCCAGCTCAGTGAGGGATGTTGTAACAACATTGGCTCCACTTGGGGACGACCCGTTTATCCTTGAATGCATCGAGAACTCCACAGACCATCTGTTAGCCTTCTTCTTGCAAACACAGTTCCTTGATGCCTTCTCTTCTTTCTTCATGACAACTCAAAATAGAAAACATCATAATAAAAGAAACTGAATAATGTACAATATCATATAGCATACCTTTCGGCCTGAATCAATACTGGAAAAATCATTTTAAGAATTTCCCATTCATAGGGGCTTCGAGCAGATCACCCTGCAAATTTTCCAGTCTAAAAGTGTTGTTTCTTCCCTCTTCAGCAATTTTGAAAGGTCCGAACCATAGAGGATCGAACTTTCCATGCTTTCCTTTCTCATCCCTTCTTATATCCCATCTTACCACCAGATCTCCAACCTGCATCTCTTTATCTTTAGCATGCTGATCGAATAGGTCTTTAATTTTCTCTTGGTACTCAGTCAACCTCTAATTTACTCAACTTAGAGTCTCTTCTAGCTCTACTAACTGATTTATTCTTCTGGTAAGATCATTTGGTTCCTCTTGACAATCTTGCATGAACCTAGCCACAAGTAAGGCCAATTGTATCGGGAAAATTGTTGCTCTACCATTGACCAATTCATATGGGGATTTTCCTGTTGACCTCTTACTAGTGATTTTATTTTCTCATAGCGCAAACTTGAGCTGAGAATACCATTTCTTCTGGTTTTCATTTATGGCCTTTTTCAATGCCCTTACCACTATCTTATTTGAGGATTCTTCCAATCCATTTCCCTACGGATAGTATACAGTAGAGTGTCCTAACACAATATTATATTGTTGGCAAAAATTGATAAATTTGATGAACTTAAAAGCCTGAGCATTATCTGTGACAATCTTAGTAGGGCAGCCAAACCTTGAGATGATGTTATCTTCCAGAAACTTGATCACCACTGTGTCCATAGCATTCCTTGCTGGCACGACCTCTGCCCATTTAGTGAAGTAATCGGTGGTTGTTAGTATCCACTTGTGTTGCCCACTTGAGGCGGGATGAATTTAGCCAGTGAAATCGATTCCCCACCGTTGGAAAGGTTCTTCTATGTGCACCAGGATCATAGGTAAAGGTGTGAAATTCTGCCTTTCAGCAAATTTCTGAAATTTTTCACAGGCCCTTACCCGAGCATAAGCATCTCCAAAAATTCTAGGCCAGAAAAATCCTACTTTCAGAATCTTGTGTGCCATGGCCCTCCAGATATAATGGCCACCACATATGCTCTCATGGAATTCTGCCATCACTTCTTCTACTTTATTTTCCGTGAGAAATAAAAGTAGTATGCCCGATGGGTCTCTCCAGTACAAATGGCCATTTTCTACGATGAACTTCTGAGATTTTAGCCTCAGCGTTCTATACTTTTACTTGTCGCAGCTTGGAGGAAATTTAAGAGTTAAGAGGTACTCTATAATTTTTTTGTACCATGCACTGAGAAGGTACTTCATATGGGTCTTTTGTGCAGTGGTTTCTATCCCGCGCTGCTTGTCTTCTCTTCCAGGCTCTTCATTTGCCACCATAGAAAAATTTATCCCCAAAGCCTGATAGTTTGATTTGGAAAGGATCTTGGCTAATCCCTGTCCCTTTATGTAATGTTCCCACTTAGCCTTAGCTAAGAGGAACATTCAATTTTGTTTTAATTTCTGTTTCATGAAAAAATGAATAAAGGAGGACATGTAAAACTCCTAAAAAGTCTGAATAAATCAATGCCCATGTGAACAAAGACAAATCAGGGCCATGTAAATAATCACTTGCAAGTGTGAAAGAGGTTTGAGCTAAAGACTGGGTTAACCTTGACCAAATCAACAGTGCTGTCTGGGATCATTGCATCTCCAAAAGGGACAGCGCAGTTCTAGAAGGAAGCCTCTCATGTGAAAAGGGGTAACTCATCAAAATAGTTTATGGTTTGCAAAATCTTTCTCATCTTATAAAAGGAAAAGGAGGGCAGCAAGAGAAGGTTTTTGATTGATCATATTTCTGAGTATTTGTCTTCTTAGACAAATACCATTCTATGTTGTTTAGTGTAGGATTGTATTTGGAATTCCTATGTAGGGATTTCACCTCTTCCTTTGAGGATTCAATGATGAAAGTTTGCTAAATTGAACCACTATCAGTCTTGATTCCAAGTTCCATCTTACATTACAGTGCTACTCATCTTGAGGGTTGAGCTATCTTGTGAGCTGCAGCAAGTGGGATTCTAGATATGCAAAGTTCTAGTGTATTTTTGGAGCCTCTTTCTCATGGAGTGTGTCCTTTAACCTCCTGAAAGAGTGTCTCTTATTCTTGTACTTCAGATATGCAATTTTACAGTATTTTTCTGTGTCATTTGAGCTACAGCGTTGTTCCCTTCAGTAGACTGTGTTATTTCTGTATGAGGGTTTTCATGGTGTCTTGCTCATAGTTTAGATCAGAGATCTCTAGTGCTGGGATTTGTCTCCCACTTAGTGGTCCATGAATTAGCTTGTTGATCTATGTTCGGTTTAGATCTGATCCAGTGTAATGAAATTTTATATTCATAAATTTATTGCAGCAGTTTCCAGATCTGCAACTTGTTTCTCACATCTATTCATATTTATGCATGCTTTTGTCAAAATTCCAAGTGGATCTTGAAGAGAAGATATTCTAGCTTCCAGATCTGAAATAGATCTGATGTTTTTTCCACATATCTATCCTAGATCTGAGTTGTAACTTCCAGCTACTGAAGCTCCATAAAAATAACGCTGTTGAGCCATTTCTGCAAATGTACATGTGTTCTAGCTCTCTTTTCTGAAGATTTGTTGTATTGACTCATACATTCTACTATATAATGAAAGTGCTTCATCATAATGTTGATTTGATGTTTTATTACTAAAATATGAGTTCTCTTTCTGATCTCCACTGAACATCTGCTAAAACTGTGCAATTCTTGAAGCAGTGCTTGCATTTGGCTGCAGCATTCCTCTTCGGGTGCTTTTTAGCTAGTCTAGTTTTTGGGAGATCTATTTAATGTATCTAAACTTATTTTTTTTAGATGAAATTATATATATAAGTCAAATACAACATAAATAAGAGGAAAAAAGTCCCGATCTGCGTTATTTTTACACAATTTTACTTATACAACATTTTTCTTGAGCTCATTGTTGATAATCCTGAAAAATGATCATTACAGTGGTATCGGAGCTCCACTCTTGGCATATCCTGTGCTTTCATTGGAGCACCAGTCATGATGCATTCCAAATAAGAGTATCCTCTCACTTAGAGGGAGAGGAGGTACCAAAATAGAAGTCATAAAAAATATGACTACACCACTGATGACCCTAACAGGGATCAAGACAAGGGGAAAGCCCCTGAATCTGTGAATGATAAGGATAAGGAAGCAGAGGAGTTTGAAAAAAACCTCTTGGAGACTATGCAAGACCTTGCCAAGGAGATAAAATAGATGATGGTGGATAGAATGAGGGAATCCCTTGGGAGATTCCATCAATGAGAAAGTTCTGACATGTCGCATTATGGGACTGGTCAACTTGTGAACTTGCCACAAGCTCCAAAGGCCTCACAATGCTCTACTATGCCTACCTTCTTGGCTGTAGAGAATGAAGGATTGAAGAGCTTTCCACAAGCTCCAAAGGCCTCACAACGCTCTACTATGCCTACCTTCTTGGCTGTAGAGAATGAAGGATTGAAGAGCTAACCTCCCTAGAAGGTTACTTTGTATAATATGACTCACAAATTCAGACGTTCAAGGATAACTTGAGATTCCAATACTTTTTCCATCTAAAGGACCGGAGGAGACCATGGCAGTAGTACATATATGGTGGTTTCTTTCATGGGAGACACCACACCATGGGAAGGTTTTTTTTCCCAAGTTCGATGGATCATCCACTTGTTATGCCAAAGCATCGGTGGAAAAGTTAGATATCTATTTCTAGTTTAATAAAGTCCCCGAAGTAGAAGCCATCAAGATTGTTGTGCTACACTTTGAGGGTGAAGCCCACAACTGGTGGTTCCATGGAATATCTACATTGAGACACAACAATGTATCTACCTATGCTGAGTTCGCTAGAAGACTTGTGGAGATATTTGATCGGAAAGATCCTGAGGCACCTTTTATAAGCCTGGAAAAGCTGAAGCAGACAAGAGATGGAGAGGCCTCTATCTCTGAATTCCTGAGATTGTCAGTAATGGTACCTGATCTATCTATAGCAAGGAGAGTCTACTTGTTCATTGATGGCCTGGAGGAACCTTTGCATGGGTTGGTTAAGTCTACCAAGCCCATCACTTTGCATGATGCCATTGAGAGAGCTAGAGATCACCAAGATGCCTTGCCAAGAGCGAAGGAAACTTTCCAAAGCAAAGCCCCTCACTCTTCTAAGGGGAAAGAAGGGAAAGCTGCTCCACCCAAGGAGAGCTCACTAAAGAAATCTCTTGACATTGATCTTCGGAGGGAGTTGAGGAAAAAGAGATTATGTTTCACTTTCAAAGAGCCATGGGTACCAGGACATAGATGTGCTGCTGGAAGGGCACACTATATAGAAGTATTCTTAAATTTTGAGGAGGAAGATGGGAATGATGGACCTAGGAGGGGTGACAACACTGGTGATGATGAGGAGGAAGACCAATCACCATCCAAAGGTGAAGAGGGAGCCTTTTCTCCAACAAGTGGGACTCTTGCTTCTTTGAGAGGAGTGCCCAAGCACTTGACCCTAGAATTACAAGGTTCATTCATTAACCAGAGAGTGTCTATTTTGATTGATAGTGGGAAACCCACAAATTTATTGATTCTCACCTTGTTAAAAGGAGAGGGATCCCCACTGATACTTTTGATGGATTCTTTATTTTGGTCCCAAGAGATAGAACTATGCAATGCATGCAATATGTTCCACCACTTTCTGTCACTATGGGATCCTACACTTTGGTGGATCACTTCTTTGTAGTTGACATACCAGAAACCAATATCATCTTTGGTGTCCAATGGTTGATTACCTTGGGGAAGGTCACAACTGATTGGAAGCCCTTGAAAATGGATCGGGTGGACTTCAAGAGTGGGAAACCACAAATCATTCAAGGCATGCACACTTATCCTTCACCTGATGTTTCCACACAAACAACAGAGATGGATTTGCGTAGTGGGAGCAAGGAACTCACAGTTCCTTCTCTCATGTTTATGAGGAGGCTGCAGGAGACATTATTACCTCATGGCAAGCCACTTGGAATGTAATTAGACTCTGATTTTGTGGGGAAAGCATCACAAAGTGCTGCTCCAAAAATAGATCAAGCAACGGTTGGAGAGCAAGCTACAGCGCTGTGGGAGGAAGGAAAGGGGAGGATCAACCTTACCACAAACAATTTTGGCATGTGTAATGTCAAATAAGCAATCAGCAACAAGGAAAGCACCACCATATATGTATCAGTAGCACTATCATTGTTGATCTGTGTGGATCCATATTGGATATCTCAACTCCTTGTGGAGTACCCCAAAGATCTACACACCGGGATGATATTAGATGGCATGAAGCAAAGGGGAGGCTATTTGGTCCATGAAGGGGTCATCTATCATCTTGGTAAAGTATTCTTGTCTCAAGCATCCAAGCTTAAGCAAGAGATACTGCAAAGAGCACACAAAGAGTTCCTTTCCAGCTATATGCAGTCAGCAAAGATCTACACCCTAATCATGAGGAGTTTTGATTGGGAGGGTATGAAAGAGGAACTACATCAACACTTAAAAGAGTGAAATATTTATGAGGATATGGGATAGCCAAAGGACTCTATGCAAGATGCATTTCAGCCATCTCTTCCTTCTCTTAAAAGAGGAGAAATGCCCATGCCCAACTCCATGTGTGTGGGAGACTTGAATGGTAAAGAATCTGATCTTATGGAGCATGTTTATTTTCTAATTTGACATATTCTATTACCATATGTATGCAGGCCATGGCTACTACAAGGAGTGATATTACATGCAAATCTCATGCCATTGGTGAGGCCAATAAAAATTCTAAATATGGCCACTCCCTTGAGGTGCAAAGGGAGATTTTATATCATGATGGGTGCTTCCCAAAGGCACCTAACTTGGGTATCACTTTCAGCCATGTCAAAGTGACCCATGTAGAAAAGGTGTGGTGGGAGTACCACTTACCACACTTAGATATACTCAAGACAAGGAGTGCATTGCATTGGTATCTTATGTGGGATTGTGACCCACCTCCTCAAGTACAAATTTCAGTTTTCATATATGTAATTTTTCTTCCATACATAGATGATATATTGGTATTGTTTATGGGTTTGCATCGGCAAAGAGTGGGCAGTGTATATGTACCACATGGGATGGAACTTCATCTTTTACTTCATGATACATGTTTTAGATGTGACATTTCTTCACCCATGTTTATTTCTGTTGAGTTTTACACTCCTGGAGGGATGGACTATGCCCCTATCATGTTAGCTTTGGAGGAGAAATTTTCGATGTATTGGCTTAATGAGAACTTGGCCCATGATGAAAGCTTGATCCTTGATGGTGCCATCAATGGAGGAGGATAAGAACTACAGCTCTTACCCTATCAGTTGCTTGAGGACAAGAAACATTTTTGAGGGGAGGACTGTAATGTTCCCACTTATCCTTAGCTAAGAGGAACATTCAATTTTGTTTTAATTTCTGTTTCATGAATAAATGAATAAAGGAGGACATGTAAAACTCTTAAAAGGTCTGGATAAATCAATGCCCATGTGAACAAAGAAAAATCGGGGCCATGTACATAATCACTTGCAAGTGTGAAAGAGGTTTGAGCTAAAGACTGGGTCAACCTTGACCAAATCAACAACGATGTCTAGGTTCATTGCATCTCCAAAAGGGACAGTGAAGTTCTTGAAGGAAGCCTCTCATGTGAAAAGGGGTAACTCATCAAGATGGTTTAGGGTTTTCAAAAGTTTTCTCATCTTATAAAAGGAAAATGAGGGCAGCAAGAGAAGGTTGTTGATTGATCATATTTCTAAGTATTTGTCTGCTTAGACAAATACCATTCTCTGCTGTTTAGTACAGGATTGTATTTGGAATTCCTATGCAAGGATTTCACCTCTTCCTTTGAGGATTCAAGTAGGAAAGTTTGCTAAATTGAACCACTATCAGGCTTGAGGCCAAGCTCCATCTTACATTACAGCACTGTTCATCTTGAGGGTTGAGCTGTCTTGTGAGTTGCAGCAAGTGGGAGTCTAGATCTGCAGAGATCTAGTGTATTTTTGGAGCCCCTTTCTCATGGAGTGTTTCCTTTAACCTCCTAAAAGAGTGTCTCTTCTTCTTGTACTTCAGATCTACAATTTTATAGTATTTTTTGTGTCAATTGAGCTACAGCGTTGTTCCCTTGAGTAGGCTGTGTTATTTGTGTATGAGGGTTTTCATGGTGTCTTGCTTATATTTTATATCAGAGATCTCTAGCGCTGGGCTTTGTCTCCCACTTGGTGATCCATGGATTAGCTTGCTGATCTATGTTCTGTTTAGATCTGATCCATTGTAATGAAATGTTATATTCAGGAATTTACTGCAATAGTTTCCATATCTGCAACTTGTTTCTCAGATCTATTCATATTTATGCATGCTTCTATCAAAATTCCAAGTGAGTCTTGAAGAGAAGAAAATATAGCTTCTAGATCTGAAATAGATCTGATGTTTTGTCCATAGATCTGTCCTAGATCTGATTTGTAACTTCCAGCTGCTAAAGCTCCATAAAAATAACGATGTTGAACCATTTCTGCAAATGTACACGTGTTCTAGCTCTCTTTTCTAAAGATTTATCACTGTATTGACTCATACATTCTACTGTATAATGAAAGGGATTCATCATAATGTTTATTTTCTACTGTATTACTGAAATATGAGTCCTCTTTCTGATCTCCACTGAACATCTGCTAAAACTGCGGAATTCCTGAAGCAGTGCTTGCATTTGGTTGCAGCCTTCCTCTTCGGGTGCTTTTTAGCTAGTCTAGTTTTGGGGAGATATGTTTAATGTATCTAAAATGATTTTTTTGTAGATGAAATTCTATATATAAGTCACATACAGCATAAAAAAGAGGACCCAAGTCCTGATCTACGTTATTTTTGTATATTTTTACTTACACATCGTTTTTCTTTAGCTCATTGTTGATAATGCTGAAAAATGATCATTACACTTT
Organism: Pinus albicaulis; assembly: GCA_034641835.2. Classification (NCBI taxonomy): domain Eukaryota; kingdom Viridiplantae; phylum Streptophyta; class Pinopsida; order Pinales; family Pinaceae; genus Pinus; species Pinus albicaulis. Next base: position 413,884,543 of record CM076572.1, read on the forward strand.
ATTAGCCTAGTGGGGCATATCTCCAACTCATACTCCTGTATCTTGGCTATCCATTTGCTTCTATTTCCTTCACTATATCCCTGAATCAAGATGTATTTTATAGCCGCTGTGAGTACGAATACAATTATAGCAAACTGCAATACATACATCTAAAAAGCCTTTAGGGATTTGACCAAGGCATAAGCCTGTTTCTCCAGGATGTTATATTTTAGCTCAAGGTCGCAAAGCACTTGGCCGAAAAAGGCAATGGTTTTTTCATGAACTTCCTCATTTTTCTGCAATAATATAACTGCGACAGTGTGGGGAGATGCAAACGAAAATATTACGAAGGGTTTCGCATAATCCGGTCCTGGAAATACTAGGGCTTCTACGAAATAATTTTTAATTATGTTAAAAGATTCTCGTGACTCAGTATTCCATTTTACTTTGTTATCCTTCTTCAGCATCTCATTTATGTACTGGACTATCTCTGCATAGTTCGGTATGAATCTTCTCAAGAAGTTGATACATCCAAGAAAAACTTGGACCTCTTTCTTGTTTCTAGGCAAGGATATACCATTTATGAATTATACCCTTTTTGGGTCAATTTTTACCCCTGCCTTTGTTACAATATGCCCCAAAATTTTACCCTCTTTTAAAGAAAAAAAAGATTTTTGAGGGTTTAAAGACAATCCATACCTGCGGCACTTGTCAAAGGTTCTGCGCAAATGCTCTATATGTACAACATTGTCCTTTGAGAAGACTGTAGTATAGTCCAGGTACACCACCATGAATTTTTCTTGTTCCCCCACAAAATAAATTTCCATGGCCCTTTGGAATGTAGCTCTCGCATTGATCAATCCAAACGGCATTCGAGCATACATAAACGTTCCCCAAGGAGTAGTGAATGCGGTTTTATTTTGGTCCTCCGGAAGCACTGCTACTTGATTATACCTAGAAAATCCATCCATCATAGAAATCCATGAAGATCCTACCACCTTCTGTAATATATGGTCCATCTTGGGCAGCGGATAATTATCTTTCAGAGATGCTATGTTCAAGTTCCGAAAGTCAACACACAATATTATTTCTCCATTCTTCTTTCGGTCTAGGACCAATTTGGCCACCCATTTAGAATATCTTAATGGCACAATAATATTAGCCTTCAATAGTTTCTTGATTCCCTTTTCTATGGAAGGAAGGAGTAAAGGATTAATCTGTCTTAATTTTTGTTTGTGTGGCTTAGCATCTCCTTTTAATGGAATCTTGTGCTGGATAATGCTAATATCAAAGGTCTTCAAATCTTGATAGGACCCAGCAAAGATGTCTTTATATGTCTGAAATAACTTCTGATATTGCTCTTTGTATTCTTCGGGTACCTTATTAGACAATTTCACAAGCTTGGGATCGGCCTCCGTGCCAAGGTTTAGGTCATCTACCTGATTTTCTTCAACAACCTTACCTGGCCATATTGGGACATCATTCTTATCAAATAGTCTCTCCAGGGGAACTAGTCCTCTGGGTATTACATTCCCTTTGAGTTGTAGCACCTTGTGCCCAGCCATGGTATCCTACCATTTATTATGAGGAAGTTCCTTAGTCTCCTCCTTGCCAACATCTATGTCAATATTGGAGAAATCCCCAACAGTCTCCATTAATATTTTCACTTCCTCTTCATCTTCAAACACCTACCAGTGTTTGAAATTTTCAGGGATGGAAGGACGGTAACGGACCTCTATCTTGTACCTCAGGAGGGGATTCTGAGGTGGCCTAAAAGTTCTTGCAGCCACTACAAGAGAGTTTTTCATTCTGTTTTGGTCTCTTGGCATGAATTGAATATTAAATGTTGAGAAGAAATTCTCTACCAAGTCCCATACCTCATTTCTATAAGCCCTCAGTCATGGGTGCTTAGCTTGACATTGATTTCTTACTTGTATCACCACCAGTTCTAAATCTCCCAAAACCTTCAAGCTTTGAATATTCATGTTCTTTGTTGTTTGTAGACCTAGAATTAAGGCTTCATATTCAGCCACATTTTTCATGGATTCATACTCCAATTTGAAGGATAATGGGACCAGTTTGAAGAAAACTCACCCTCTTTGCTGTACACCAGTGAATTTACTGAATTATCGGCTTTAGTGACCATCTTCACAAACCTTGTTTCCTAGTATAATCTCCTTTCTTGGCCTCCAAACACAGGGGTGGTCACATAGGTTAGGTCTAGCTTTCCAGGTCCTCCAATTTTTGTACCCCATTATCTAGATAACAACATCCCAAACCGAGATGGGATGTCATCCACTACTATATCCATTACCACACTTTTAGTTGGGATTTGGGCTAGGTTTACCACCAGATCCTTGATCATCCCTAAACATTTGACTCTTTTAGAATCAAAAGATTAGAGATATTTATATGGACAAGTCATTTGCAGTCCCAATTGCTCCATCACCAATAGAGGTAACAAGTTATGGGATGCCCCAGAATACAGCATACAGTTGTGCAACAGCAAATCATGAATTACTAAAGAGACATAGAAAGGAGGAGTTGAAGCATCTAGCTCCTCAACATGAGGAACGAACATGACCATAGACCTTTCTTCCTGGAGGTTTAAACTATCTGGGATTTGGGCTACTCCTTGAGGAAGCATGAAAGAAGACACCTGAGACTAGTAGGCTGGTTGTTTTAGTAGTTCAGTCAAAAAGACAAGAATTTTTACTTTTTCTAGCTCTTTCTGAAGGCTAAACACAGGAGGAGGCTTCTCTACAAGAATTTCCTTTGGCTCTTTACTCTTGGCTGGAGGTTTTTCTTCCTTTGGCATAGGCTTGAATTTTTCAATTGAGTTGGGGACTATATTAGAAAAAGATGGAACAGAGAAATTAGGATGCAAAGGTTCGGTCACAGGTTTCTTACCTTTATCTCCGACTTTCTAAACAACTATCTCCTTCTGAGGCATCTCTTCTTCTTGTTCTTGTGCGCGGGTTCTCTTTCTAGAGGACCTGAGATCATATTTTCTATGAAATTGTGCTTGCATGAGGTCTAGAAATTGTTTACGGTAATCATCGATCTCTAGATCTTGAGCAGCACTTGTTTTTTCTTCTTCTTCTTGCAAGGAAAGCTCCACTCCTTCACCTTATTGCAAAGAACAATCAACTTCATCTTCATCTGAGTAAGCAAGATATTGATCATATTGCCCATCGGGAATGTCTTTTGCAGGGCCATCCATCTTCCCTTCCAGATACAGCGGAGGCTACATGTGATCCTATTGCTCCTTCTGATCTCTTTGCAACATTTGAAGAGGAGGCTTTCTATATTGTGGGTTAAATCCTCTATTTGGAGCAGTTTGGAACGGCTTGGAGGATGAGTTATTTTCCTCGAGCTCAAGCTTCACCAGCTTGCTCAAAAGGTTCTTGATCATTTTTCTCATCTCCTCTATTTTTTAATCTGATACTTCTCTACCTTTACTTGAGCTAGATGCTTCTTCTTTCCCTCTCCGCCTAGCATCATGGTCTGACCTCCCTTCTGATTTACCCGTAGAAGAAAAGTTGGATTCCACTTCCAATGCATCAGTCTGGGATTCATCGAGAGTAGAAGACTTCCTTTCTCTTAAACATAATCCGAATTCTAACTCAAAGGCTACTAAAAACACCACTTTAGCAGCGATCCGGTGAGGCTTCATTTCGGCTGGGAGACTTGTATATAATTTATTAAACCTCTTGATGAATTCAGACACATATTCATTATGTCTCTTTCTAAGTGCGTTGAATTCTTTAAGACAGCATCCGTGGTCCTTCTTCTCTCCCCATTTCTTGGTGAAGGCATTTTCCATTTCCTCCTAGTTACTAATGGAGCAGTCCCCCAAGGTCTTCAACCATTTTCTGGCCTCTCCATCTAGAGACTAGACAAACAATCTCAACACCACATCCAAATTTTCAACATTGAAATTTTCTGTGAAGGCACAAAAAACTTCCAGGTGTTTCTGAGCTTCAGTATCATTTTCTCCATTGAAACAAGGTAGGGAAGCCAGGAACAACCATCGGAGGTTGTGGAGGTGGCGGGAGAGTTTGATGTGTAATAGGAGGTGGTGGAAGAGAAGTATGTATGAAAATGGGGATATACTAAAAAACGGCTTGATGGGTTGATTGAAATCTTGGAATATGGGCAGCGGAAACCTTTGTGACTTCTTTAACTTCTTTAGCTTCGAGAGTGGGATGCATAAAGAAGCTCATGGTATCTACAGATTCTGCCTCATCTTTTACTTCAATATTTTCAAGGGAGGAGCTACTACAAGTATAATCAAGGGTTCTTGCAGTAGAATCAGGACATTGATCTTGAGCTAATTAAGAGGAGGATGGAGAGTCTTCCAGGGAGAATCTAGGAATATCTGTATAAGCTGATTTTCTTTCTCTCCAAATTATCTTGTGCCAAATATTCTCTAGATCAAACATTGAAGGTGTTCTCAACTGGGATGTATCTGACCTCAGGTGTGGCTTTCGGGAAGCCAGGACTGCAAATAGATTTTTCCTTTGAATGAAAATGGAGTCGCCAAGGTTAGGGATCTACAAATCCCAACCCTTCCTGCTTACCTATTCTGAAGGGTGGATGAATATTTTTTGAGGTCCAGGGATTTAGTTCTTTAAATTCTTTCCCCGACAACGGCACCAGAAAGATGTTGTAGCTCCTAGAGACAACCATGAGTTGTATAAAGACCAGTTCCTAGGACATATTAAATGCAAGGAGAATATGAATCAACTGACTGCAGTTGGAAATTTTTGGCTCTCATGCAACCATCACTCAGATGAATGGTTTTAATAAGGGTGGAACCAAAACCCCAAAGTTAAACACAAAAACTAGGAAAACTGCAGAAACTGAGTACAAAATGAAATAAGTAAATGCATCAGACAACTTTAAAATAGAATGCTGTAAAAGGGGGCCAACTTCTAAAATGAATACACAGTTATCAAGTTATATGTGAGCGATGACTATGCCAGAAGATAGAGTACGATATCAACTATAATCGGGCTTATCCAAGGATAAGAATCCATATATACTGGGCTTATTTAGAGATAAGAATCCATATATCTGGGTTCGTTCAAAGATAAGAATCCATTGTAGTTAGTATCGGAAGAATGGCAGAAGAGATAGAAAATGAAACAAAGTATCATGCCTGAGCCATATTTGAAGCACTATAGATGAGTAAATATGAGTATCTGTTATGAGTAAATATGAGTATCTACTGTGAGTCCTTTGGAAAATATGGAACCTTTTGTTAGTGTTTTCTTCCTGTTTTTATAACCTCTGATTCCTATGCGTGAGAATATATTTTGGGAAAATATCTTCCCCACGTGCTTGTATGTTGTTTCATGTCTAAATCAAAACAGAAATAATGATGAGGAAGAACTTCCTCTCATCATCTTACAATGCAGGCCTAAAGCCATTTCTAACTTAAATGTAAACAATTTACTGACTGAAAGTAAAAACTACAAGAGTGAAATAATAATTTCACCCGAAATGAAAAAGTGAAAAGAACATAAGGTAAAAAGGCCACATAGGTCCAATCGTGAATTATCATTGATGTTTGATGAGGCAGAGCCACTTCTGCAACTGGCGAAGGTGATACTGTTAGCAGTGGAAGAGCTGGCCTTTTGTGCTGGAGAATGCGGTACTATTAGTAGTGGAAGAACTGGCCTTCTGCATTGGAGGGTCTTATAGAATGGCCAATGGTCGCGATCCATTAACTTAGACGTGGAATGGACCCTCTGCATCTTTTTTCTCTGCTTCCTGGGCATGGAGGATCATCAAACTCGGCCTCGAGCCACTATTATTGGCTATGAGATGACCTGCATGCTTAAAATGCAATGAAAACCTGCACAGACAACAAACCAGTTAAATAAATCCTGCGATGAGGGGTAGACTGCTTCAGAAGGCTCGGGTGAAGGCGGAGGAGCAGTGTGGAGGTATGAATGCAGCAGAAGCGTTTCCATGGCGAAAAAATTGTTTGAATCCAATCTGGTGCGAAACTATGCAAAAGGCGATTTTGCGGAAAACCGGAGGCAGTTTTCACACGGGGCTAGGGTGGTATGTGGTTTTACCGTGGGCAAAAGAGATAGGGCTCAGGTGTTGACACCTGTCCCTCTAAAACCACCCATTTGGCGTTGAATTTGGGCGTTAAATTATTTTGGTGGATTGGGCATGAAAACAGTTCTAGACCATTAGATCTGGGAGATAGACGGCTGAGATCAAACGTGAAGGGAGAAAGGTTGTGCGGGAGGAAGAAAGGTGGGACCCGACGGATGACGTCATCAGTTTTTTCAGGTAGCGAAAAGCTATTGGGCGGAGTTGAAAAGAGGGGATCAATGGGAGCCATTGGATCATTAGGATCAATGGTCGGGATTTGGCAATGAAGGAGAATGGAAAGGGCAGGGTTGAAAATGCGGGAGTAATATGGGCCGTTGGATCTGGAGAAATGGACAGCTGTAATTGAATCAAGGGCTTCACATATCAGAGATCCAGGCACACCAGGGGAGGAAACGTGGAGGGAGCGATTGCGATATCCCAATGGAGCGAGAGCTGTTGGATCATGAGGACATCAACGGTGGAGATCAACTGCGGGGGCGCTTGGGGGTACAGATCAACTTCTTGGCCTATGCCTCCGTAGAAAATTTTAACCGTTCATCTGAGATATTCTGCAGTCAACTAGGTCAACTACGGAGGCACTCAAGGTGTTAACTCATGCGCTGATAATGCCTCCGGGTCAAGCGGAAGACTGGCGGTGATCGTTGGATTGGGCTCGATCAACGACGGAGATAAATTGGAGAAAAATGAGTGGGGTGAAAGGTAGAGGTCCACTGGCCATTGGATGAAGAATATTAATGGTCCAGATCAGAGTGGGGAATCCAATAGTGGATCAGTGATCAGGAAATTTTTGAAGGCATGATGGAGCGAGGACCGTTGGATCTGGGAGAGATCAACGGCTAGGATTCCATCGGCGGGGGATGATCATCGGCAGAGAAGGGAAGGCAGAAGGGAAAGGGTGAACCCCGATGTGATGCACCGATGTGATGGCCATCAGAGCTTGGGGAATGGATGGTCCAAATCTTATTGGAGGATTTGCCATCAGCGAAACAGAAAACTTGGAAGCAGGAACTTGGAAAGAGCGACGTGCAATCGCCGATGGGCTTAGCGCTCGATCACGGGGCCCGGTTTCATGGCAGAAAAGGGGCTCAGGCTTAAGCGAAAGGTGCTTGAGGCCTGATATTTAAAATTGAAGGATTTGGACTAAAAATCAATAATTTTGAAGGGTTTTGAGGGTTTCGATAGGTGAAAAAGGGGCTTTGACAGTCCATGCAGTCTTTTTTGTATTTGCTTTGCAAAATAAAGCTCCTTATCAGTAGACATCCTAGCTCGGTGAGGGATGTCGTAACAAAAGTACCATGCACCATCTGCACTAGCCACAACCACGAACTAGAAGCATGCTCATTAATGGAACTTTCAGGCACCTCTGCAATAGGCACAATTTCCACCAACAGGAAATTGACCATCCTAACGGGGGACCCAACCTTGTGCTTTCTCCCATCATGAATATTATTCCCCCACCAAACTTAGATGATACGATACACCACATATGATTTGTATCATCGTATATCAGAAATAGGATTACAACTACCCCCACATCCCAGGATTCCCACCTTATTCCTGTCGCAAAAGGTTAGGGTTCCTTACACTTTTGCATTGATTTCTATGAGATCCCGAATTTTCATGCCGCCATCGAACTCCTCGATGATACCCAGCCTCTAAAACAATGCCTAGTACAACTAGAGCTCATCGACGAAAACCAATGACAGTCGCTTCAACATAATGAGGCCCATAAGAAATGGGTAAAATCATCGTTCGACTACCACATCAACCCTCGCTCATTCACTGAGAGAGAATAAGTCCTCCGCTATGATGTCGCAAAAGAATCCCTAGGGCCAAGAAAGTTTGAAACCTTGTGTAAAGGACCTTACATTGTAAAACATTGCCTCCGCTGGAGGGCATACATGTTAACGGAACTAGATGGGACATGCCTCAGAAACCCCGTCAACAGCCTTTACCTCAAGAATTTCTACCCATAAGGGACAAAAGGGCCCCACCCTAGAGTCAAGGTACCAAAACCAAACCACTTTAAATTTTTGACCAAAATACTTGTTACAAAATACGCTCGAGTGTCACAATGGATTACCCATCCGACCCTTACCTTGAATTTGCCGATGGAGCATCAAGATGGTCTAAAAGTGTAGGAGCAATAGCCTGGGTTATCTATCGCCCTGACCGATCACCACTCTACATAAAAGGTATGTGTATTGGTTTAGCAACAAATAATTAGGCAGAATATGACATTGTCATAGGACTTATGTGCGACACCCTCCATCAAGGCATACACCATATGCATGTCTACCTCGATTCCTAGTTATTAGTGTCACAATTTAACCAAAAATTTGAGATTCGAGATCCACGCCTATTTAGAAAATATTTGCGTGCAAAAAAATTAAGCAGACAATTCGAATACATTACATTCACACATGTACCAAGGAGTCAAAACCAAACAGTTGATCGCATAGCTAAAAATATTCTAAAATGGAATGCATCTCAAATAAACCATCATATATAAAAACAAAAAACAAAGAAAACATATATATCCATCAACATAACATAATCCATAAGTAGAAACAGGGAGCACACCATGTAGAGCTACCAAAAATGATCTCTTATATATATATATATATATATATATATATATATATATATATATATATATATATATATATATATATATATATATCAAAATGTATGTGTCTTAATACAAAAAATAGTATCCCTGACCCATCGGTCAGCCCGAAAAGATACACATATAAGTCATCAAAAATAGGGGAAACACCCTCATAATGGGTGCTTTCCCCATGTACAAAATGACTCTAGGGCGGTGCTCCCCCAGGCGGAGCACCTGGACCCACTGCCGCTCCCGGTACCACTACTAGAGCCGCCGTCAACACTGAGACCACCACCCGATGTAAAACTGGTTGATAGTCCCCCTACCGGGCCATCAAGGTCTCTAGCCATACCTCCTCGAGGTCATCTAAAAGCTTCGAGACGACATCCCTTGGGTTAAGCAGTCCACTCAATCCCAGGCATCCTCCAGAATTTACACCCGCGTGGTCAGCTTAGCACTACGAGCCTTCACTGCATCGAAACGAGCTCACTCAGCTGCAATCTCGGCAGTAGTCGAGCTGTTGCCCTCCCCTGAAGGGCCGGCCTCACCACCGAGTCCCCCACCCTGAGGCTGTGCAAGAACCCCTCCTAGCCCCCCACGAGCTCCCCGAGGTCTCCTAAGAGGACCATGGCTAACCAATCGAGCCACAGGGCGACCAACCTCGCCAACATTTGCAAGAGTAACCAAAACTATGTCAGTGTCATCATAAATACACATATAAACATAAATACTCAAAGAAATGCAGAAATCATAAAAACATAACTGCTGGCCCCCAAGCGTAGCCAAGAGGGAGACCCATCTCGGGATCCCCCCGAAAGTCCATCCCTGCATATGGGAAGGGGAGGAACATTTGGGGGTTGGCCTCAAACCAGGCCTCCGTTGTGGCATTCTAGTAATGCCCCACCATACCACCACCTCCTCGAGGCATCACAGGGGCCCACCTCCTCATGCGAGGCTCTCATGGCCCCCCAGAAGGCACCGCCACCACCGGTCTCAATAGCACCACTTGCTTGTACATGATGCTGCATAAAATACTGGCATAAGCAAACAACTTCGATCGATCTCAGATCTTGTAAAGCTGTGCCAGCATCCCGTCATAGCAGAAACAGGCAAAATCGAAAAAATGTTTGGCCCTCAGCCGACGCAAGACTCCAACCTGCGGGCCCGATGCTCGATGCGGAGTCGACGACCTTGCTAGTTGCACAATAGCCGCCAGAGCACATCGCTTAGCCAAATCTGTGACTGATGTAATGGCTATGCACCCCTTTGTAAGGGGCGCCTTGCCACAGTGATGCATCCGGAACCGTTGAAAATCCACCCTCCCAGAAGGGAGTGGAAACCGCAGCGCCTCACCTTGAGGCAGCAACCCGGTCACAAATTAAATATCGGTCTCAGGACGGATAGCAAGGTCACACCCACGTAGCACAAACACCTTGCGCCGCCTGTTCCAATGCTCGATCAGATAACACAGGAGTCGGTCCTGTGGCCGAAGAAGGTCGTTATCCACAAATTTTAGGAGACCCCATTGCGCCAACTGTTGGCGTGCCTGACCGTCGGCGGCTAAAGCAGTACGGAGCTCGGCCCAATCCCGCTCCCTCCACAACATCCCGTCATCCAAACAGGAGCACATCAACAGAGCATAAAAAACATCAAGCAAAATGTTCAAAAATTTGGACAAAAACTGCCTCGGCCTTTTGCACGCCTGTCCCTAAGACATGCGCGCAGAAGGCGCGCCTGTATTTCTCACAGGTTTGCAGAAGGCATGCCCAAGGCTGAGAAAAGCGCGCAAAACCCTAATTTTGCAAGCCGAAGATGTGCTCTTACCTGTCCTTGCTACAATGCGAGATAAAACAAGCTCAGTCTGTACAAACCGGTAATACCTGAGGCAGAGTGAGTACCTATTTGAAAAAAATTACATTATAGGATGTCATGGAGGCTACCTAGGCATGATATTGCTAATCCCTGGTGCTCAGGCTGAGCGCAACGGCAATAACTGCTATGTAGAAGCCTCTAACCTTTCAATACTCAACAGACACAAATGAATTGAATTAGGGCCATATTCACCTATATATCACCCTTTTCAAAAACTTTGGAGGACCATAACAAGAGCTCAGAAGGCCCAATCATCGGACCAGAAGCATCACTGTGATCAGCACTCCATAATGCACAAAGGCGATGCCACACATTCGTACCCTCGAAAAAATAAATTTTCAGCACTAGCAGGTATGCCTTCTCTCCTCTTCTTTTTAAAGCACATGTGTTTCAATAATATTTGATAAAGAAGATTCTTTCCCTCGGGGTAGTTGTTTTTGCAGGTAGAATGCAAATCATCCACAACTCCATCCATTGAAAGTTCTAGAGTAGATATCATTCTACCCTTAGCATGATAGAGTCCTCAAGAAAATCTGCATATCCTGACATCATTTCTCCATAAAAAATCATCCGTAGGATCAACACACTCTACCATGTTTATCATCACCTCACCTTGCACATGATAAACATTCTCATTGGTTGGTAGAGCGTCCCCTCCATGGCATTCGTCACCCAAAGTAGACCATATATCACAAGCAATAGTGATGCCATGATGACACGACTGTAGTCCGAGAAGCACCTCATTCCCATTCACTCACCATGCATAAGGTCAAGTTTTACCATATCACATAAAACCCCTTTCCCGGACAACCAGATTGTACAAGCCGATCAAAAGCACACTACCACGCCTCACATTTGGCCCACCATACCTCCATCAACATAACCCATCTGCGATACTTTTTCATCCGCTTCATCAACCTCACACATGAGACCAACCAATGGGGCCCCCACCCTTAGCAAAACACCTTCCTCACACCATTAGTGAGCTAGAAATTTCATGTTTTGGGGCACCTTTCTTTGTGTTTTGTACAAACCAAACCCCACTATTTTATTCTTTTGGTAAGTGTACAAAAACCACAAACGGTGCACTATGTCCCCCACCCATTCATTCATTTTTCTCCCATGGCAGAAGTTCCTGACCACCCTTGGTCGGAGTATACCACCCTCACGCAAAAGCCATTATGACATTCATAACCATTTTATACCCACCCTAGAAGTCCTACTAACTCCAGGGATTTCCCCATCAGAAATAGTTATGACTACCGCCAAGCTACTTTTTAGACTCCGACTTTGGGCCACTTAATCCCCATCATCAGTTTTCAGTCACCCCTCGCCATCATGCCTAAGTTAAACATGTCACATCTAGGAACTTGATCCTCCATATCAGTGACCCCCTCGTTCGGTTGAGGCTTCCTTTTTGTCGACTTCAACACCTCTTTTCCAAAAAGGAAGCAGTACCTCGGATCACCCCTCTCCATAAAAGGGGCATCCTCAGGTGGCACTGTAGGAGACATCATTTCCCATAGATGTCATCGATCCTCCTAACATTGGACTACATCACAAGCTTTCATGTCAAGATGGTATCATACCTTACAACTATTGCACTTTGATCAAATCTGTCGAAGACCCATGCCTTTATAAGCGTTTATGTCAGCGATGCTTACACGGGAGGTCCCATCCAACGCCTATGCGTATAATGTGCATTTACATTCCATACCAAGTTTACGCATATGGGTACCACATTCTACCTATTGTCAAAGAAAAAAAAATAGCCCTGAGGGTGTTAGCAATCCTTGTCATCAACCAACAGATCACTACCATATTAGTGACACAGAAAGAATCTATATCTTTCCAATAGATTGGTTTAAATAGCCAAAGCATCACGAGCATGGGACATGCTCGCCTCGTATAAAATTTATATATATTGTATTATACCATTGCTTATAGGGGTCCCATAGGACATGGTCGTTCTTCGACCCAGTGTAGGGTGTCTCCAATTCTGGGCTACACGTAGGTCTCTCTCTCTCTACGCATAGTATACAGAAAATAAACTATAATGTATTTCGGCTATACATTTATTCCTAGACCTTGCACATTAGGGGGCAACTATTATCACTGGAAAATCATACAATTAAAGGTGAAATTATTTAATGTCAGGCATAAGGATTTACAGGGTTGAGAGACATTAGAGAATCTAAAAGTCTTTAAAAATCTCTAAGGCCAAAGGAAAAAATCAAATTGCGTACAAGAAGGACTAGTCAAATGTCCTTTTGTTCACAAAATCCTTCGATAAACGCGCTCTTGTGCGCCTTTTAACCCAACAAGCACGCAATCTCGGGAGTGGTGGAAGTCACTTTCCATGACCACAAGGCACACTCCAAGACATTGATTCCACACTTGAAGCTACCTAAGGACAGCCACCCAAGCCTCCTTAGGACATCAAGGGAGCACACAATGGAATAAATGTGGCACACAATGGAATCACCCTCTCTCTTGGGTCACTATCCACAATGTACCAAGAGAGGGAAGGAGGATTTGAATTCTCCTATAAGAAGCCACCAAGAGATGAACAACTTGAGAGCACATTTTTATGCTAGCCAGAATTGCCCCAAACAATACCTGCAGTGTGTGATCCGGAGCAGAGATAGAGGGGACTCAGTTGTTGGCCATCAAACAACTCCAGTCCACCATAATAGAGAGAGGGAGAGTTTGCGTGAAGGAAGCTCGGAAGTAAAGACATCCTTGCATCAGGAAATAAAACCCCTAGTTCTAAGGACTCCTTGGCAAGTGGGTTAAAGTTTCATCCTTATTTCTGCCAACACTCAATAAGAGGGGATGTAAGCACCACCGTTTGGATTATTGAATTTTTTTTACTCCATTTAGAGCTTTTGTGTTATTTGTTTTAGTTTTAGTTTAATTTTTTATGTTTGAATATGCATGCTATTTCTTTATCTAGTACGTTTATGTTCTAGCATGTTCCAATAACTTGCTTGACTCGATATATTTTCTGCCTATGACCAATAACTTAAGAGGGAATACCACACCCCTTAATTTGGTGTGATTTCATACATACGTGCGCCAAACACACTAACACACCAATAATAAACACAGATTCTCCATTCTCCATTCTTCTTCAGGACTAGGACAAGGGGAGATACCCATTCACTATCTGATATAGGATAAATGAAACCTGCATCCAACAATTTCTGCAGTTATTCCTTGACTGTCTCTTAGAGCTAGGTTCATATGCCTTTGGGGTTCGTGCATAGGCTTGTAACTTTATTTAATGTAAATATGATGTATGCACACTGAGGGATGCACCCCTTTCTTTTCCTTGTAGTCCCAAGAAAACTCATCTAGGTTTTCTTTCAAAAGATGGCATAGTTGGTTTTCTTCTGTATCTGAGAGGTTTGAGTTAGTTTTCATAGATTTGGATGGGCCAAATTCCAAAACCTTGGTGGTTTTAGAGGTTGAATCAACTGAGTGCAGTTCCATCCAAGGGTGGCTTTCAAGCGGGCTATTAGTGAGGGACTGCTTCATAATCACTTGGTCGATGAGTTCATCTTCATCAAGCTAGCACCCTCTAAGAACAAAAACTATTGTACAAATGGGGTAGGGTGTATTGTTGTATAATTCATCCTCTTCTTCATCCTCCAACCATATAGGTAGGTCATAGCCAATGGAAGGCTAGGCTAGAGGATATAATACCAACTATTTAGACAAGGTCCCATTCTTAATAGTCATGTTTCTGGCCTGGAAGTTGATACAAGCATCAGAAATAGCTAACCAAGGTCTCCCTAGAATAAGAGTATATCCATTAAACTTGGTTGTTGGCTAGAGAACCAAGAAATATATAGGATACTCCCAAAAGTCAATTGAAACGATAACATCCTCAACAATTCTTTCTGTATTTACTTTGGACTTATTTCCAAGTTACAAAACCATTGTGGTTTTCCTCAAAGTCCCTTGGAGGTTGTTTTTAAGCATAGTTTCCTTGGTTATTACATTTATGGCAGCCCTGAGATCAATCAGCTACCAACAACTCCCTAAAAAGTAGGTGATGTTTCCACTTTTACTACAAGAGAAGTGGAGCTTTGGTGCACTTGTGTTGATTAATGGTTGTCATTGATGTCAACCCAGGTAGCACCAAGGGCTACCCAGATCTTCCATGGTAATTTTTACCTACCAAATTACTATATTCTGGGTCAAGAATATTTTTTATGGTTTCTACTTTTCGAGATGTTTTCGTTGATATATGGCACGCCATGTAATTCTTCACAGTTTGTGAAATATTCATGTTTGAAGTTTGTAACCCCAATTAGTGGGCTAAAACCCCATGGGGTTGTGACATGGGTCATTGAAAAGTAAATAATTAATAATTTTTAAGCTCCTAAAATCCCTCCCACATTCACTTTTTGAATACCCTCTCAACCTAAGCATTTATATAAACTGTGATCCTCATATCCTCCTGATGCAAGGATTTCGCTACCTGAAATAGGTCATCATCATATTTGCACTTTAAAAAAATTTCTATGAAGGTTCAGAAGCTGCAATTTGTATGCGGCGAAGCCAAAATCCTTAGGAAGCTCCTGTAAAAATTTCAGATCAAGGTGCACAATATTTTCAGAGATATGATCTTTAGAAGTCAGTGTTTTTGCAAGCTCCTGAACTTCATCTCAAATAACTGACCTTCTAAAAATCGTCATAACTAGTTGTCTGAGTATCAGATTGGAATTATGTAAAAATTGGCGGATAGTGCATGGAATCTGGTTTTCACTATATCAATTTCAAAGCCAAATGAAGAAACAATGATGCGTGGAACACCATGCAAGTTCACTCTACTGCACCAATCCATAATTAGGGCATTGTGAGAGATTGGGCATAACTCTCTCTTGAAGAATCAAAATTGGGTCAGACCTGTAGCATTGGAAAGAAGACTTAGAGGAACACTACAGGACCAAAAATCACATATTGGGGATCTGAAATAATAGAGATACACCAGATTCAATATTGAGCTCCTAGAAGGAAATAAAAAGCTAGATCATGTGTTGTTAATGGCTGAAAAGGACCAGACTTTCTACGGTAGCAAAGCAAAGCAAGGTGCAGCAGAGGGTAGCATGACAAGAGAAGAAATCAAGTTGCGGAATAGCAGCAAGAATTTCACCACATGAATTCTTCAAGTGGGCAGCACTGCATACAGTCATTATAAAGGTATCATTGTACTAATTCATTATAAAGGCATCATTGTAAAAATTTTACAAGTGTCTATATGCAAAGAGTCTAAGAGGAAGTGTCGGGAGGTATAGGATCATCATTAGGTGGTTGTGTCATAGTTGGGGTTATGTTCTAGTGTGTCTTATTCTTCTACATCATTCTATATCATTTTAAAGTGGACTATTTTCCCCGGTACGAGAGTCCATTCTTGTTTTATTCTTCTATAGGGTGGTAGGGTGGTGCTACACTAGTGCATGAAGTCACCAACAAGTTCAAGCCTGTGAAAACTTCAGGGTGGTAGGGTGGTGCTAGGGTGAGTTTTAGCTCATTCGGAGTTGGGGCATCCATTCAGTTGACTATTGAAGAATCTCGTGCTTTGGAGCGTCCATCTAGTGGGAGCTGGAGAAGAATGATTTTCTAGATTCTAGGAATTTGGAGCTTTATTTTCAATTGGAGTTGAATATTAAAGAATTATTAGAAAAGAATTCAGGTGTTTTTTGTCTCGAAGAGGGTTTCCACCTTAAAAACTGTGTGCAGTTTGGTTCCTTTCATTTACTGCTATCATTGTACAAAAACTGATAATAATTGAAGATTAACTAATGCTTTGAAATATTAATAATAATACTAATTGAAAGGAATATTGATTCACCCCCCCTCTCAGTATTTCCAAAAATTGGGACCAGAGCTTGGTTCCTTCAATTGCAGTTTAACAGCTAGAAGGAGGTCATGGAGCATACCAATAATGGTGTACTTCTTTTCAATGAAAATAATTTTGCACTCTGGAAAGGAAGAATGGAGGTCTATCTCTTGTCACAAGGTTACGAAGTATGGGACACTATTCAAAATGGATTTACATCAACCACAGATGAACAGGGTAAGAAGAATTTGGTGAATGATGCAAAAGAAAAGAATATTATTATCAGTGGACTTATTGAATCTGCTTATCATAAGGTGTTGGGTTGTAAAACTGCCAAAAATGTATGGGACAAGCTTGAGAATATATATGCAGGTGACTCAAATGTCAAAGAAGCAAAGCTTCAAATCTATAGAGAAAAATTTGAGCAACTCGGAATGAAAGAAGATTGCAACATTGCTGCATACTTCCAATACGTTGATGAAATAACCAATACTCTGGAAGGATTGGGAGAGCCAGTTGATGAGAAGACTATTATACGGAATATTCTTAGAATGTTACCAGGGAGATTCAACCCAAAGGTATCGGTCTTAGAATACAGTGCAAATCTGGACAAACTCAGCAAAGAGGAATTACATGGAGTTCTCATAGCATATGAAATGAGACTTGATGAAGAAGAGGGTACTTCACATCTAGAAACTGCGTTCGCTGCATCTAAGAAAACCAATAAGGAGAAACAACCTTCAAAGGCACAAACCTGCACCTGCAAGTGTGAAGAAAAGGAAGATGATGAAGAAGGTCCTTCAAATGGCGAATGTGCTTACTTTACAAGAAAACTAAAAATTGGTAAGGGAAAATTCAAGGGTAAACTTCCATTGATATGTTTCGGTTATGGTGAGGTTGGGCATTTCACAGCAAAATGTCCAAACAGAAGTGATGGAAACTCAAAATAAAAGAAAGGCTTTAAGAAATTCAACAAGAAAAGAAAAAATGAAGGATTTAAAAGGTACTTTCTCTCTAAAGAAGATAGCTCATCATCCGATGAAAACAATGACATCGAAGAAGAAGGCAATGAGAGAGTATTGTTTATGGCCAAGCACATTAAACAAGAGGTATCAAACAACAAAGAAGAAGGGACGATCATAGAATAATTTTCTAAGGAGGCAATCGAGATTATAAAAGAGCTCAAGGCTGAGAAGATCCATTCTAATACTCTTGAAGAACAAGTTCAATGTCTCAAAACTGAAGTTGAAGAACACAAATGTATTGAAAAGTCACTTCAAAAGAATTTGGAAGAAAGAAACCAAGAAAGGGAAGCATTAGAAGTCGAAGTAGTCTCATTGCGTAAGGAAGTGAAGAAGGGAAAAATTGTCCAAAACTATGCCAACAGCTCAAGGGAATTGGAAGAACTCATTAACATTAAATTACCTTACAATGACAGAACTAGCCTTGGTTACAAAGAAGAAGAAGCAGGACCTTCTACAAAAAAACAGAATGAACCTATGAGATCTAACATACATGTAAACTTCATTGGATAAGATACGCAAGAACAACCTTGGAAGATAATTCCTCGATGAATATTTCCATCAAGATACCAACATATTTTTTATGGTTGTTGTTATTCATGTGGAAAATTTGGTAATAAAGTTGTAGAATGTCACACATACCCTAGGAACCAATACAATTCCAGGAGATTTATCAAATATGAACCTCCTAGGGCTCAATGAAACATCAATAGATTTGAAAATTTAATCAATAATATTGAATGTTACAAATTTCGAAACTTTGGACACATATCCAGAGACTGCAAACTTGAAAATCCTCTAGAAGAATCTTCGAAGCCACTGAACAAATGAACATGGAAGAAGAATAAGACTTATAACTGTCATCTCGCTCCCAAGTCTCAAAAAAACAAAGATGTGTGGTATGTTGATAGAAGTTTCTCAACGCATATGAATGGAGATAGAAAGAAATTTGTATCTTTCAAAGAGAAGAAGGATGGGTCCATGTCCTTTGGAAATGATGGATCTTCAAATGTTATATGATCAGGTACTGTCACTCTCAGAAGCAAATATGCTCTAGATAAGAATTTTCTATTGGTTGAAAACACGAGTCACAATCTTCTCAGTGTCGGAAAAATGTGTGATCAAGGACACACAATACTATTCAACTCCACAAAATGTGAAATTAGGAAAGGCAGGTATGGTGAAACTGTGGCTATAGCAAGTCGAGCTCCAAACGACATATATGTTCTGGATGAAGCAACTAAAGCATGTCTAGAAACTAAACAGGATGATATAATATTTGGTAGCAATGATGATCGACTAAGTAAGAGCTTTGCTACAAATATGCAAAGTGAGTTCGAGATGTCTTTACTTGGTGATTTGACATAATTATTAGGGCTTTAAATATCTCAGCAAGAGAAAGGAATATTTATATATCAAGCCAAGTACA
Organism: Pinus albicaulis; assembly: GCA_034641835.2. Lineage (NCBI taxonomy): Eukaryota > Viridiplantae > Streptophyta > Pinopsida > Pinales > Pinaceae > Pinus > Pinus albicaulis. The sequence goes on from CM076572.1 coordinate 413,903,442, forward strand.
TCAAGGAAATGCTCAATAAATTCAAAATGGAAGATTGCAAACTCGTCCTTACTCCAATGGTAATAGGTTTCAAATTGAGAATAGACGACTCATCTAAGGATGTGGATAAGAGGTTGTGCATATCTATGATTGATAGTCTTCTATATGTAATAACCTCCCAACTAGATGCTATGCAAGCAGTTGGAAAAGTAGCAAGATTCCAAGCAACACCAAAAGAATCACATATTATTGTCATCAAAATAATTCTTCGGTATCTAAAGGGAACAATAGAATATGACTTGTGGTATCCCAAGGGTAAAAATCTCATTATTCAATCCTTTACATGTGGATATTAGGCAGGAAGTGTTGATGATTGTAAGAGTACTCGTGAAGCATTTGAGTATCTTCGCCAGAATATTGGGATTCTCCCAAGTTCTCATTAGATTTTCCTTATTCATAAAATAAAGGGGGGGGTGGAAGAGTGTAAATGTCTACAGGATGGTTGTGTGTCAGGGGGAGTTACCCTTTCTATTGATGTCAAAGGGGGAGAGAATGTTGTAGGAAGAGGTGTCATGATCGCAGGGGGAGTACTTGTGTTTTCATCAATGCCAAAGGGGGAGATTGTTGATTAGTGGTTGTCATTGATGTCAACCCAAGAAGTACCAGGGGATACCCCGATATTGCATGGTAATTTTGACCTACCAAATTACTATATTCTAGGTCAAGAATATTTTTTATGTTTTCCACTTGTCGAGATGTTTCTGTTGATATATGGAAATTATTCACGATTTGAGAAATATTCATGTTTGAAGTTTGTAACCCCCGTTAGTGGGCTAAAACCCCATGGAGTTGTGGCATGGGTCATTGAAAATTCAATAAATAATAATTTTTAAGCTCCTAAAATCCCTCCCACGTTCACTTGTTGAAGACCCTCTCAACCTAAGCATTTATATAAATTGTGATCCTCATATCCTCCTCATGCAAGGATTTCGCTACCTGAAATAGGTCATCGTGGCATTTGTGCTATAACGTTTTTTATACGAAGGTTCAGAAGCTAAATTTTTTATGCCACGAAGCCGAAATCCCGAGGAAGCTCCTGTACAAATTTCAGATAAAGGTCCACAAATTTTTGGAGATAGGATCTGCAGAATTCAGTGTTTTTGCAGGCTCCTGAACTTCATCTAAAATAAGTGACCTTGGGAAAATCATCATAACCCTCACTCTAGGTATTGGATTGGAATTCTGTCAAAATTATCGGATAGTACACATAATGTAGTTTTTGCTGGATCGATTTTAGAGCCAAATGAAGGAACGGTGATGCATGACACACCATACAAATTTTCTCTACTGAACCAGTCCATAATTAGGGCATTGTGAGAGATTGGGCATAGATCTCTCTTGAAAAAACCAAATTGGGTCAGACCTGTGGAATTAGAAAGAAGGCTCAGAGGAATACTACAGGACCAAAAATCACATGTTGGGGATCTGAAATAACAAAGATATACCAGATTCAATATTGAGCTCCTAGAAGGCAAGAAAAGGCTAGATCATGTGTAGTCAAGGGCTGCAAAGGACCAGAATTTATAGGGTAGCAAATAAAATCAAGGTGCAACAGAGGGTAGCATGCCAAGATCAACAATCAAGGTGTAGAATAGCAGCAATAAGTTCACCACATGAAGTCTTCAGGTGGGCAGCACTACATACAGTCATTATAAAGGTATCATTGTACCAAGTCATTGTAAATGTATCATTGTAAAAAGTGTACAAGTGTCTATCTGCCAAGAGTTGAAGAGGCAGTGTCAGGAGGTCTAGGATCATCATTAGGTGGTTGTTTCATAGTTTGGGTTATGGTCTAGTGTGTCTTATTCTTCTACGTCATTCTATATCATTGTAAAGTGGACCATTTTCCCTGGTACGGGAGTCCATTCTTATTTTATTCTTCTATAGGGTGGTAGGGTGGTGTTAGGCTGGTGCATGAAGTCACCAACAGGTTCAAGCCTGTGAAAATTTCAGGGTGGTAGGGTGGTGATAGGGTGAGTTGTAAGTCATTGGGTGTTGGGGCATCCATTCAGTTGACTACTGAAGAATCTTGGGCGTTGGAGTGTCCATCTAGTGGGAGTTGGAGAAGAATGTTTTTCTATATTCTAGGAAGTTGGAGATTTATTTTTAATTGGATTTGAATATTAAAGAATTATTAGAAAATCATTCAGGTGGTTTTTTTCTCGGAGAGGGTTCCACCTTAAAAACTGCGTGCAGTTGTGTTCCTTTTGTTTATTGTTATCATTGTATAAACACTGATAATAATTGAATATTAACTAATGCTTTCAAAGGTCAATAATAATACTAATTGAAAGGAATATTGATTCACCCCCCCTCTCAGTATTTCCAAAAATTGGGATCAGAGCTTGGTTGCTTCAATGGTAGATTTACAGCTGGAAGGAGGTCATGAAACACCAAGAATGGTGTACCTTTGTTCAATGAAAATAATTATGCACTCTGGAAAGGAAGAATAGAGGTCTATCTCTTGGCTTAAGGTTACGAAGTATGGGACACTGTTCAAAATGGATTTACATCAATCACAGATAACAAGGTAAGAAGAATTTGGTAAATGATGAAAAAGCAAAGAATATTATTAGCAGTGGACTTATTGAATCTGATTATCATAAGGTGTTGGGTTGTAAAACTGCCAAAAATGTATGGGATAATATTGAGAATATATATGCAAGTGACTCAAATGTCAAAGAAGAAAAGCTTCAAATCTACAGAGAAAAATTTGAGCAACTTAGGATGAAAGAAGATAACAACATTGTTGCATACTTCCAACATGTTGATGAAATAACCAACACTCTTGAGGGATTGGGAGAGCTTGTTGACGAGAAGAATATTATATGAAAGATTCTTAGAACGTTAACTGGGAGATTCAACCCAAAGGTATTGGTCTTAGAATATAGTGAAAATATTGACAAACTCAACAAAGAGGAATTACATGGAGTTCTCGTAGCATATGAAATGAGACTTGATGAAGAAGAGGGTACTTCACATCTAGAAACTGCGTTCGCTGCATATAAGAAAACCAATAAGGAGAAACAACCTTCAAAAGCACATACCTGCACCTGCAAGTGTGAAGAAAAGGAAGTTGATGAAGAAGGTCTTTCAGATGGAGAATATGCTTACTTTACGAGAAAACTAAAAATTGGTAAGGGAAAATTCTAGGGTAAACTTCCATTGATGTGTTTCGGCTGTGGTGAGGTTGGACATTTCACAACAAAATGTATGAACAGAAGTGATGGAAACTCAAAATAAAGGAAAGGCTTTAAGAAATTCAACAAGTAAAGAGAAAATAAAGGATTCAAAAGGAACTTTCTCTCTAAATAAGATAGCTCATCATCCGATGAAGACAATGACAGTGAAGAATAAGCCAATGAGAGAGTAATGTTTATGGCCAATCACATTAAAAAAGAGGTATCAAACAACGAAGAAGAAGGGTTGACCATAGAAGAATTTTCTGAGGAAATCAAGCTTATAAAAGAGCTCAAGGCTGAGAATATATGTTCCAATACTCTTGAAGAACAAGTTCAATGTCTTAAAATTGAAGTTGAAGAACACAAATGTATTGAAGGATCACTTCAAAAGAAGTTGGAAGAAAGCAACAAAGAAAAGGAAGCATTAGAAGCCGAAGTAGTCTTGCTGCGTAAGGAAGTGAAGAAGGGAAAAGTTGTCCAAACCTATTCCAACAAATCAAGGGCATTGGAATAACTCATCAAAAATAAACGATCTTACAATGATAGAACTGACCTTGGTTACAAAGAACAAGAATCAAGACCTTCTACAAAAAAATACAATGAACCTATGAGATCTGACATGCATGTAGACTTCATTGGACAAGATTCGCAAGAACAACCTTGGAAGACAATTCCTCAATAAAGATTTCAATCTAGGTACCAACATATTCTTTATTGATATTGTTATTTATGTGGAAAAATTGGTCATAAAGCTGTAGAATTTAGCATCTACCCTAGGAACAAATACAATTCTAGGAGATCTGTCAAATATGGACCTCCCAGGGCTCAACGAAACATCAGTAGATTTGAAAATTTAATAAATAATATTGAATGCTACAAATTTCGAAACTTTGGACACTGTTGTGTAACCAGCTCCAAAAATAGAAGAAAAAAGAGATCAACGCCTTAGAAATAAGCCACTTCGAGGGGGCAACCTCCAATACATTACATAAATGAACAATTCTTGGATGATACAATTTACAAAACCTCCTATCTATATATAGGAGTCCATGGGGCCATAATGTAATCCTAGTGGGCCACAATGTAATCCTAGCCGACCTAACAATAATAATTTAAGGGCGCAATAATAACAAAATGGGGGTTACAAGGGTACAATAATAACAATAACAGGGTTACACTAACAACAATAAGGGGCTATACTAGTAATATAGGGACCTAACATGCCCCTCTCCTTCACAAAAGTGTTGTCCTCAACGCTTGAGTAGCTCTGGGTGCTTTTGTATAAAATTCTCATCCTCCCATGTAGAATCTTCAGTGGGTAAGTTCTTCCACTTGATGAGATACTCTGAAATTGATCGATTCCGTAGCTGTCGAGTTCTTGTTTCCGTGACTGCTTCAGGTTCCCATATGATTTTTCCTTCCTCATCAAGTTCTGGAAATATTGTTTGAACTGGAAGATGTTCACCTATAACCTTCTTTAAGCATGAAACATGGAAAACTGGATGTACTCGCGAAGAAGCAGGAAGCTCCAATTTGTATGCCATAGTACCAATATTTTGCAACACCTTGTAAGGACCATAGTACTTTGGCGATAATTTATTATCCTTCTTAGATTGCTTGAGGGACATTTGTTTATATGGTTGTAGCCGTAAAAATACCCAATCTCCTATACCAAAACTTCTCTCGCTGCGATGTTGATCTGCCTGTTGTTTCATTCGATTTTGTGCCAAATTCAGGTTATCCTTTAAGAGTTGGAGAACTTCTTGCTTATGCTTGATGTGATCTTCCACTGCTTGAACCTTCGAATTTTCCCTTAAATATGATGTGATGGATGGTGTATGATATCCATAAAGTGCCATAAATGGGGTCATTTTTGCTGCAGTATGGAAGGAAGTGTTATACCACCATTCAGCGAGAGGTAACCACTTGACCCATTGTGTTTGTTTATCAGATACAAAACAACGAAGATATCCTTCCAAACATTTATTTACTATCTCGGTTTGACCATCATATTGAGGATGATAAGATGAGCTATGAGCTAATTGAGTACCCAAACAAGAAAATAACTCCGTCCAAAAATTTCCAGTAAAAATGGGATCTCTGTCGCTCACAATAACCCTTGGGCTTCCATGTAGATTTTGAATTATGTCCATAAATGTAGTAGCAACTGTACTTGCTTTAAATGGATGAGATAATGCACAAAAGTGTGCATACTTGGTAAGTCTATCAACTACCACCATGATGACATTCTTTCCTTCGGACTTAGATAAACCTGTGATAAAATCCATTGAAATCTCCTCCCAACGTTGACTTGGAATGGATAAAGGTTGTAGAAGTCCCGGGGTCTTAATTGTCTCCACTTTATTCTGCTGGCAAACCAAACATTCTACCACAAACTTTTGAATATCAGATTTAAGGCCATCCCAAAAAAATTCTTTCTTCACCCTGTGGTAAGTTTTTAAAAATCCTGAGTGTCCTCCTAAAGGAGAAGTGTGCAATTCGAGAAGAATATTTTGTTTTAGTTGGGAATTCTTACAAAGATATAAGCGATCTTTGTACCATAAGGAATCATTTTTCCAACTAAATGTATCAGATGTACTAGGATCTTGCTGCAACTTTTGAATGAGTGTCCATCCATCTTTGTCCTTCTTCCATTCATCTCTTGCTTCGGTTATCCAATCTGGTTGGATAATAGAAATGGCACAAAGCAATGCTTCCACCTCTTCATTCTTTCTTGAGAGTGCATCTGCAACAACATTAAGCTTTCCTTTTTTGTAGATTATTTCAAAGTCATAACCCAACATCTTTGTGACCCATTTTTTTTGCTCTTCTGACAATATTCTTTGTTCCAAAAAGTATTTAAGACTATCATGATTAGTTTTTACCTTGAAGTGTCTTCCCATTAGGTAAGTTCTCCATTTCTTTAGTGCATGCAGTATTGCTAACATTTCCTTATCATAAATAGGTTTCTTTAAATAATTTCCTTTGATTGGATGACTTTCAAAAGAAATGGGTCTTCCTTCCTGCATTAAAACAGCACCAATTCCATTTCCTAAGGCATCACATTCCACAATAAAGGTTTTTGTGAAGTCTGGCGTAGCTAAGACCAGTGCTAGGCACATTGCCTCTTTAAGATGTTCAAAGGCCTTAGTTGCTTCAGGAGTCCATGAAAATGCATTTTTCTTCAATAATTTTTTTAGAGGTGTTGCTATTCTCCCATAATTCTTAACAAACTTGCGATAATACCCTGTTAACCCAAGAAATCCTCGCAACTGCTTTATGGTTGTGCGGACTTTCCATTCCTTAATGGCTTTAATTTTGTTAGGGCCTACTTTAACACCCTCGTGAGATACAATATGACCCAGATATTCCACCTCTTGTACTCCAAAGAAACATTTGGATGTTTTTGCATATAATTGTTTCTCCTGCAATAGTTTGAGCACCCTGTCAACATGTTCAACATGATCCTTCCAAGACCTGTTGTAGATTGGTATATCATCAAAAAATACTAGCACAAATTTTCTAAGGAAGGGTTTGAAAATGGAATTCATCAACCCTTGAAATGTAGAAGGTGCATTGGTAAGGCCAAAAGGCATGACCAAAAATTCATAATGACCTTCATGAGTTCGAAATGTTATTTTTGGAATATCTTCGGTCTTCATTCTAATTTCATGATATCCTGAATGAAGATCCAACTTGGTAAAATAAATTGCTCCATGTAATTCATCCAATAATTCGTCAATCACAGGAATGGGAAATTTATCTTTAATGGTGAGCTTATTGATCTCCCTATAATCTGGACACATTCGCCATGATCCATCCTTCTTGTGTACCAATACTACAGGAGCAGAGAAAGAACTTTGACTAGGTTGAATTATACCCGCCTCTAACATTTCTGCAATCATACGTTCAATTTCGCTTTTTTGGACGTAAGGATATCTATAAGGCCTGATGTTTGGAGGAACACTTCCTGGAATCAAATGAATAGCATGATCATGATCACGAATAGGTGGGAGTCCTTTGGGAGTTTCAAACACCTTGGAATGATTGTCCAAGACTTGTTGGAGATCTGCGGAAATAGATGATTTTGATGTCGGAACTTCTAGTGAGCATAATTGTGCAATTACGCCTCGTTGTTCTTTCTTTAGAAGCTTTGTCATGACATTAGAGCTTATTATCCTTCCTGGCTTCCCTTCAATACCCCGTAATTCGACTTCCTTTCCTTCGGAAAAAAATTTCAAGAAAAGTTCTTGAAAATTAAAAGCTACCGTCCCCAAAGATTGTAACCATTGTACTCCTAGTACAACATCAGCACCTCCCATAGGAATGGAAAGCATTGGACTAGTCAACACATATTCCCCCATGGTTAGCTTGATATTATGGCATTTTTCAGAGCAATTTATAGTTCCTCCATTTGCAACCATCACTTGAAATTCTGGTGCTGGGTATAGGAAACAATTTAATTCCTTGGCTACCTTATAATGAATAAAATTATGGGTGCTACCTGAATCAATAAACACTATTACCCTTTTCTTCTTGATATGTCCTTCTATCTTGAGAGTTTGAGGAGTGGTAATTCCTGCCAGTGCATTACACGATATGGTCGGATTCATTTCTTCCTCTTCTAGGGTTGGTTTCTGGTGTATATCCTCTTCTTGTTCATTTTCTTCTTCCTCTTCACAATCTATGTAAAATAATTTCTTCTCAGCACACTTATGACCTTTAGTGTATTTGCTATCACAACTGTAGCAAATCCCTTTTTCTCTTTTTTCTTCCAATTGTTGTTGTGTCAACCTTGTAGGTTGTGGAAATCTAGGCATAGCCACACTTCCTTCTTTATAGAATTGAGTGGTAGGCTTCCTTGTCGCCATAATTTTACATTCAACTTTTCTTGCCAACCTGAATGCCTTCTCCAATGAATCAGGTTCCAGAACGCGAACTTCATGTTGAATGTTATCCTTTAAAGTGCCTATGAAGAGATCAATCCTGTGTTCCTCTGGAATATCGGTTACCCTTATATTCAATTTTTGGAAGTCCTCAATGTGCTGCCCCACTAAACCCTTTTGTTTGAGATTTATCAATTGGCTAAAGAAGGTGTTGCTCTTTGTATCCTCATAATGTGCTATCATTTCCTCCGTAAAAATTGACCAAGTGACAATTTTTTTACGGGAGCAAAGCCATCGATACCATACAAATGTATTTGTTCTAAATGTAAAGTTGCAATGCGTACCTTTTGTGTGTTTTGCACATTATTGAGATCAAAATATTGCTCCATCTGTAGTATCCATGTTACGGGATCCTTGCCATCAAACTTCCTCATATTCATCTTTGGAATATGGTGGTTCTTCCATCCAACATTAGAGTTTATGAAATCACGATTAACATTTATTTTGTTCTCATCATGAGTTTCCTCTACTATCTTTTCGCCATTAGGAAACATTTCTTGTATCAACTTTGTCAAACCTTCCATGTCTACTTTTAGATCATTCTTCATGTTTCCATGTTGTCTTTCATGTCATCCATCTTAGCTTCCATGCCAGATTCCATGCCATCCATCTTAGCTTCCACGCCTTTCTTCAAAACTTCCATTTCATTTTTTTTTGCTCTTTGCGAGAGTGAAATTTGTTGCACTTGCTCTTGCAATTTTGATAGATCATGTTGCAATTCTTCATCTTCATGAGTCATAGTAGAGCCTTCTGAAGGCTTAATGGGTGTTGAATTATTTTTACGGGGCATCTTTTAGAACCCAATACTGCTATATATTCTACAATATGCCCTTGGAATCAATTCAAATTGATTCTTCAAAGAAGACTTATGCAATTTGGAAAGAAAAATATACACACATTTTTCTTGCTTTTGAGGAGCTCGATATTGAAATTGGATAATCTTTATGATTGCAGCACTTCAATATTTGAATTTTAGTATCAACGTAGCCCTCTAAATTATCTTTCGAATGCCACAGGTCTGACCTGATTTGGATTCTCCAAGACAAAGTTGTGTCCAATCTCCCACAATGACCTAATTCTGGACTAGTTCAGTAGAGCGAAATTGTACGACCTTCCACGTGTCACTGTTTCGTCCTTTGTCTCTGAAATTGATAGCGAAGAAACTACAGTCTGTGTACTTGTGACCAATTTTTACGGCACTCAAATCTGATGCTCAGAGAGAGAGTTATTGAAATTTTCCCACGATCACCTCTTTGAGATGAAATTCAGGAGCCTGAAAAATCACTACCTTCCACAGATCATATCTCCAAAAATATTGCGAACCAAGCTCTGAAATTTTTTGAAAAATTTCCTCAGGATTTCAGCTTCACACCATACAAATTTCAGTTTCCACGATGACCTGTTTAGGAGCCTGAAAAAAGACCTAACTTCCATAGATGATATCTCCGAAAATATTGCGAACCAAGCTCTGAAATTTTTAGACAATCTTCCTCAGGATTTTGGATTCGTACCCTAAAATTTCAGCTTCTGAAACCTCGTAGAAAAAATTTTATAGCGAAAATGCCACGATGGCCTGTTTGGAGCAACAAAACCCTAGAATCCAAAGCTCTGATACCAAATGTTGTGTAACCAGCTCCAAAAATAGAAGAAAAGAGATATCAACGCCTTAGAAATGAGCCACTTCGAGGGGGCAACCTCCAATACATTACATAAATGAACAATTCTTGGATGATACAATTTACAAAACCTCCTTTCTATATGTAGGAGTCCATGGGGCCATAATGTAATCCTAGCCGACCTAACAATAATAATTTAAGGGCACAATAATAACAAAATGGGGGTTACAAGGGTACAATAATAACAATAAGGGGGTTATACTAACAACAATAAGGGGCTATACTAGTAATATAGGGACCTAACAGACACATAGCCAAAGACTGCAGACTTGAAAATCCTCCAGAATATTCTTCAAACCCACAAAATGAATGAGCATGGAAGAAGAAGAAGACTGATAATTGTGCTCTCACTATCAAGGCTCAAAACAAAAAATATGCGTGGTATGTTGATGGCGTTTGCTCAACGTATATGACTGAAGATCGAAAGAAATTTGTATCTCTAAAAGAGAAGAAGGATGGAACCGTGTTCTTTAGAAATGATGGATGTTCAAATGTTATAGGATTAGGTACCATCACTCTGAGAAGAAAATATGCTCTAGCCAAGAATGTTCTATTGGTTGAAAATATGAATCACAATCTACTCAGTGTTGGAAAAATGTGTGATGAAGGACACATAATACTATTCAACTCCACAAAATGTGAAATCAGGAAAGGCAAGTATCGTGAAATTGTGGCTACAACAAGTCGATCTCCAAATGACATATATGTTATGGATGAAGAAACTAAAGCACTTCTAGCAGCTAAAGAGGATGATATAATATTTGGTAGCAATGATCATCGACTAAATAAGAACTTTTCTACAAAGATGAAAAGTGAGTTCGAGATGTCTTTACTTGGTGAGCTGGCATACTTCCTAGGGCTTCAAATATCTCAGCAAGAGAAAGGAATATTTATATATCAAGCCAAGTACATCAAGGAAATGCTCAAGAAATTCAAAATGGAAGATTGCAAACCCGTCATTACTTTGATGGTAACAGGTTGAAAATTGAGCATACACGACTCATCTAAGGATGTGGATCAGAGGTTGTGCAGATATATGATTGGTAGTATTCTATATGTAACAGCCTCCCGACCAGATGTTATGCAAGTAGTTGGACAAGTAGCAAGATTCCAAGTAGCACCAAAATAATCACATATTATTGTCGTCAAAATAATTCTTTGATATCTATAGGGAAAAACAGAATATGACTTGTGGTATCCCAAGGGTAACAATCTCATTATTCAAGCGTTTACAGATGCAGATTGGGCCGGAAGCGTTGATGATTGTAAGGGTACCCATGAAGCATTTAAATATCTTTGCTAGAAGCTTGGGATTCTCCCAAGTTCTCATTAGATTTTCCTTATTCAAAAAATAAAGGGGGAGTGGAAGTGTGTACAGGTCTGCAGGATGGTTGTGTGTGAGGGGGATTTACCCTTTGCCATTGATGTCAAAGGGGGAGAGCATGTTGTAGGAAGAGGTGTCATTATCACAAGGGGAGTACTTGTGTTGCCATCAATGCCAAAGGGGGAGATTTTTGATTAGTGGTTGTCATTGATGTCAACCCAAGCAGCACCAGGGGCTACCCTAATCTTGCATGGTAATTTTGACCTACCAAATTACTATATTCTGGGTCAAGAATATTTTTTATGGTTTCTAGTTGTCGGGATGTTTCCGTTGATATATGGCATGCTATGTAATTCTTCACGATTTGAGAAATATTCATGTTTAAATTTTGTAACCCTAGTTAGTGGGGTAAAACCCCAATGGGTTGTGGCATGGGTCATTGAAAAGTCAATAATTAATCATTTTTAAGGTCCTAAAATCCCTCCCACATTCACTTGTTGAAGACCCTCTCAACCTAAGCACTTATATAAATTGTGATCCTCATATCCTCCTCATGCAAGGATTTCTCTACCTGAAACAGGTCATTGTGGAATTTGCGCTATAATTTTTTTTATACAAAGGGTCAGAAGCTTAAATGTTTATGCAACGAAGCCGAAAGGCTAAGGAAGGTCCAGTAAAAATTTCAGATCAAGGTGTGCAACATTTTCGGAGATAGGATCTGTAGAATTCTGTGTTTTTGCAGGCTTCTGAAGTTCATCTAAAAGAAGTGAGCTTGGGAAAATCATCGTAACTCTCTCTCTAAGTATTGGATTGGAATTCTATCAAAATTAGCAGATATTACACGGACTTTAGTTTTCATTGTAACTATTTCAGAGCCAAATGAAGAAACAGTGATGCATGGCACACCATACAAATTTTCTTTACTGAACCAATCCATAATTAGGGCATTGTGAGAGATTGGGCATAACTCTCCCTTGAAGAATCCAAATTGGATCAGACCTGTGGAATTAGAAAGAAGACTCAGAGGACTACTACAGGACCAAAAATCACATATTGGGGATCTGAAATAATAGATATACATTAGATTCAATATCGAGCTCCTAGAAGGCAAGAAAAGGCAATATCATGTGTTTTCAAGGGCTGCAAAGGACCAGAATTTCTAGGGAAGCAAAGAAAAGCAAGGTGCAGCAGAGGGTAGCATGACAAGAGTAGCAATCAAGGTGTAGAATAGTCACAATAAGTTCACCACATGAATTCTTCAAGTGGGCAGCACTGCATACAGTCAATATAAAGGTATCATTGTACTAAGTCATTGTAAATGTATCATTGTAAAAATTGTACAAGTGTATATCTACCAAGAGTTGAAGAGGCAATGTCGGGAGGTCTAGGATCATAATTATGTGGTTGTTTCATAGCTGGGGTTAGGTTCTGTTGTGTCTTCTTCTTCTACATCATTCTATATCATTGTAAAGTGGACCATTTTCCCTGGTACAGGAGTCCATTGAGTCTTTTCTTCTTCTATAGGGTGGTAGGGTGGTGCTAGGCTGCTGCATGAAGTCACCAACTGGTTCAAGCCCGTGAAAAATCCAGGATGGTAGGGTGGTGATAGGGTGAGCTGTAGCTCATTGGGTGTTGGGGCATCCATTCAGTTGACTCTTGAAGAATCTCGGGTGTTGGAGCGTCCATCCAGTGGGAGCTGGAGAAGAATGCTTTTCTATATTCTAGGAAGTTGGAGCTTTATTTTCAATTGGAGTTGAATATTAAAGAATTATTAGAAAGGCATTCCAGTGGTTTTTGTCCCGGAGAGGGTTTCCACCTTAAAATCTGTGTGTAGTTGTGTTCCTTTTGTTTACTGCTATCATTGTACAAACACTGATAATAATTGAAGATTAACTAATGCTTTGAAATATTAATAATAATACTATTTGAAAGGAATATTGATTCACTGTCCCTCTCAGTATTTGCAACAACTTGATCTCCCACTTTCTTGGATTCCTTTTTTTCACCTTCACACCATGATCAAACCCTAGAAGTGAAAGACGGGCCTCTCAAGAGGTTTTGAGCTTGGCCAAGGGTTTGGACACCCTAAAGGGTAGCTACAAAAAGCTCCCTAAAAAGTAGGTGATGTCTCTGTTGTAGTTCCTAGAGACAGCCTTGAGTTGCAAAATACCAGTGCCTTGGACATCTTAAAATTAGAGGTTAAATGTGGGCAATTATATAAAGCCTCTGAAAGAATATGGGTCAAGAGAATAATTATTTTTGTGGTGCAAGAATAGATTTGAGCCTGATTCATGTGAATTCCAAAAATAGTGAGAGGGCTCAGTAGGCTATGGATTTTAGTTGGGCCAAGTATAAAACAATGATCAAAAGATTTAAAATGTGTAGAGGCAGTGAGGAAGAACGGAGAATGAACCCACAAGAGATAGGCTTAAGAGATTTAAGAATCTGTCCCTCGGTGACCTTAGAGGAAGTGGATATGAATGAGATATGGGAAACAACAGAGGTTCGTAGAGTGAAAATTAAGGGAGTGCGGCAAGCTTAATACATGAGCATTAACACCTGAGCGTTATGCAAACATAAATTCATGAATAAAATTGCAGACTACCAGCAGCTACATTACACGGACCTTCAAAGCAGCATAGTATGAAAAATGATTACACATAAAAGGAGATTACTGATAACAGAGGAAAAAAGATACATACTACTAATTTCTCCATCTGGAATCCAAATAACAACGTTGTATTATATTAAGTTCAAACAACTCTCCCAAATACGTATCTTAGAGCACAGGGAGCACAATCATACAAAACTACAGTAAAATTCTTCCAAAATTCTAGAACCCTTCTTTCATCTTAGAACATACTATATATAGAGTTTCCCTGGAGGGTCTACGGTACTTAATCATTTATGATGTACCCATATCTATGAAATCAAAACATCCTGCCTAACTTACAGAGTGTGCATTGAGAAATTACTTATGTACTGAGAGAATTAAAACATGAATGGGGTGAAATTGGGATTTCACTAGAAAAATCATCAAAATTAAACCAAAAACAGAAAGGCCATGGTTTCCCATTGAGGCTAATAATGGGAGCCTTCAAGATGGTATGGCAAGGAGTGATAGTAGGTGGACAGGCTGATTGTCATTTCACGATTCCATCTATTACCTACAAACCTCCACTCCCTCAGTCTGGTAATTTCCACTTAATCCCTTATGAAGAAGCCTGTCATATTGAGCACACATGGTTCTTCAGTGGAGATCTCCTTAGCAGACTGCATAAACCACAACTGCATATTCCACCTCAAAAGCCCATGCGATATTTTTGAATTGCAAAACGGGAACTGGATTTTTGAGGGGGTCTTAAGTGGTAAGAAGCATTAGAGAGGGGGGTCTGAAATGATTACAGGATTACATGTGGAAGAGTGGGAGGTAATGGATACCGCCCATTTAAGACCCCCCCCACCATGGTTAAAGTTTGAAAACTACGGGGGGTGAGAAATGCAATAAGGACCGTTAGATGGGGAGGGAGTGATTGGAGATGGAGGAAAGGTGGAGGGAGGTGATGAGAGAATTATGGTGTGGCCAAACCACATCACAATCAAAAATATTTGCCACGAAGCCATGGAGGTAAACTCTAAAATGTAAGATGTGTGAAATTCGGGGAGAGAGAAGTGATGTGGAGGGAAAGTGGGACCTGATCGTAGCCTATAGATCTCAAAATTTAAGTTTTTGTTATAAGCACGGAGGAAGTGAACACAAAAAAATGTGAAGTGCGAAGCATAGGGAGGAAGTAAGTGACGTGGCAGGGGAAAGTGGGACTGAATGCATCACAAATCGCAAATCTTATCATTTTTTATAAGCAGCGAAGGTTAAAATATAAAATTATCTGTAATATCCCAAAATAGGGAAAATCAGCACTATTGGGAATATCTTAAGATATTCCAAAAGTGGAGCTACAACAATCCAGGAACATAACAATGAAAGAGAAGTGTAACTACTCTCATAAACATGGGAGACCAAAATGGAGACATTAATCCATGTGTTATATTATCAAATCCATACATAACAATGAGGCATTAATCATATACCATGAAGGAACAAGCCTTCCATAAGAAATCACTCTACAAACGAACTGCTGTCAAAATACAAGAATGCCAGAGACTACTACAGTGTAGTTGAAAACAAACTGCTACAGAAAAATGATGTACAAAATATGTAGGGCTGTTATAAGCCTCAAAAGATATGCTCAATACAGATCTATGCTCAATATCAACTCCTACAAAGAACCCAGAAAGGGGTTTTCAGAAATACACTCTATACAGGATGGGATCTAAAGCATAATGGCTGAAGGTACACTGAAAACTGAAAAACAAGATTGTATAAGGCTGAAGTATGATAGATCTAAATTAGACCCCCTCAAATATCTCCTGCCATGAAAGGATGAACCCCTCAATCACAAGGAGACACTGCAAAGGAACCACCAGAACATCTGTTGAAGCTGCCTTCAAAAATAATGCATTCCCTAGCTGGAATAGCACTGGGAATGATGGAAAATGTATGGCCCAATGCCAAGGATCTGAAATTTTCCCAATAACTCTCCAAACATATCTCCCTAGAGAAGGAAACCTTCCTCCTATGAGAAAAGAGCTCAGAGAGTGGGGTTCTAACCCCTCCACTGCTGCACCCTGCAAAACAGCACAATAACCTGCATAAACTGCGCTGATGAAGAAGCTATAGCTTGGCCTAAAAACCTAAATTTTGAAATTAATACAATATTCTTCCAAGAGGCTCCTCAAGGAAAGAGGTGGGATTCCCTCTTGGGAACACTCGGTGCTAAACAGCACACCCACCCTGCTAAATAGCAAGAGGAAGCAATAGTCTAAGCAGACCAATCTCAACATAATATAAAACATCAACTCAAATGGTTGCCATCCTCTTTCTTAAATATAATGTGAGCTTGCTTGCCCTTGGCCCCACTCAATTAGGTCATTTCCTCCATGAGATCCATCTCCCTCCAAAACTGTGCTATTCTCTAATTGATCTCCACTCCTCCTTATCAGCACTTTTGACTTGGTCAAAGTTGACTGAATCAACATGATCCAAACCTTGTTCACACTTGGAGGAGATTTATTTAGCTACTACAAAGGTCTCCTTTCACACTTGAAGTGTTTTTATTGCTGCTCAAGAGACTTATGGGCCTCCCCACCCATTTATTTACCAACCTAGTGATAAAACAACGATAATATTCTATTTAGCTTGGAGGCTAAATTTTTGGAATATTACAGTCCTCCCCTCCAAAATGTTTCATGTCCTCAAGCAACTATACAAGGAGAGGAAAATTCCTCCCCTCATCCTTTTATGGCCTCCTCATCAATAGTTCCCGCCACTACCCAAAACAATCTACAATAAATCTGTCCTCCAATATTCCCTCCCAAGCATGCAAAACCAAATGGCTCACATCATGAAAAGGTGGAAGGTGTAAGTGGAAAATTTCTTGCTGTCCGACAGACTCCTCAATATAGGAGTTATGACAAGCATAGGGGATCTCATGACTGATGAGAGACTTCCAAACCCATGCTATCATCCAAATGAAATGAGCCATTCTAGATAGCTCAACAAAAGAATCCTCAACCCCTGGTGTATGAAATGTGTTGGGGCTACATGGAGAGATTAGATTTCTCCATTCAAGTGGTTTCTCTCTCCACTTATGGTAAGTATGGGGTTGTTGCTGATCTTGGGCTGAAATTTCATGGCCTCCAAGATTGGCCCAAGTTACCCCACAAAGCAAATCAGCCATGAAATTCCTCCTCCAAGAACGCAAATTCTTCAAATGGCTCCTCCCATGTGAAAACAAGAAGTGTGGTGTGGAAATCATGGTTTTCCCATTGTTTCTCCTGAAACATACAACATGTAAATTAGGGATAAAAATACTCCAAATGGGCATCTCCAACTCCTCTATCACTCTCCAAACAAAGCTCCCCATGAACATAAGAGTATCAGCGAAATATGGAAGAAAAAACCAGTGAAAACAAGCTGCCATATGACAATCGGAGGGTGGAACATAGTTCCTCACATGGAACCAGTGCAGTGCATCCCTTGCCTGCATCAAAAAAAGTAAGAACAAGTGCTCTCCCAACCACTTGTTTGCTTCCACAATCATTCAATAGGATAGAAGCATGAAGGTACAATGTGGTGTCAATGGTGCACACCAAGAATCATGTGGCCTCCCCCACAAACCACAGATATAATGGCCAACATCAATGATGCAAATGGCCTAAATTACATGACAATACAATATACAAGAAGGAAATATCCACCTTGGTACAATATGCTGCTCACAAAAGGTAAAGGAATGCAAATCATGGTGCATAAGTGTACATCCTCTAATATGTACTTCGGTCCTTGAGCTGAAATGGCTCAACTAGAAATTCTCCCTCACTCTCAATGAGTAGGGAAGTGGTTGTGCCAACATCTCCATCACCATTCGGGCTATGCATCTCTCCATATGTTGATGTATATCCTGCTGGATGCCCTCCCAAGTGAACTCCTCCATCAATGAATGAAATGCATCAAGGTGCATGGAAAGAAAGTCTACATGTGTTGCATGCAGTAGCTTCCTCTTGAGCTCAGAAACTCTAGTTAAGAAGACTCACCCATAAGAATAGATGACCTCACCAACCACCATGTATCTATCATCTCCATCCGGGTCATCAAGTATCATGCAAGCACCAAGATCCTTGGAGTACTCTACCAAAATTTAAGATCTCCAATATTGATCAACCCTCCTAAGAGAAAACACTGAAGATCCAAAATGTGAAACTCCCCAACTATTGTTGTCTTCTCCTTTGACATCCCTCATTCCAAAGTATTCCTCCAAAATGCTGTCGTGCCCACCATGCAACTGCTCATGCTAAAAAAGAAGTAGGAATATTTGGAAGTTGGTCTCCCATGAGAAGCTCTCATCCAAAAAAGATCTCCCAATCTTGGCCCATGTAAGCATGAGTGGCCTCCATCTACTCCAATGTATGGAGGATTCCTTCCTCAAAGGAAGTACCCTATATTTCTCCAAATCCATGGAGCATCTCCCTTGCACCATGAAGGTGCCATCCTCCATCACTGCAACAACTTCTGTCAGCGCAATACAAATAGTGAGAGTGGGTGGTGGTGAAAATGGAAGGATGTCCCCATCCTCCTTGAGTTTATCCCAAACTCTCTGCACTGTAGTAGACTCCTCCAAATTTTTTACGTCCCCAGAATCTAAGAGGGGTGAACGAAATGGAAATATGTCTCTTACCAACTCCTGATCTGGTGGCCTCCCAGGTGGAATGCCTCCATGTAGTGAGACATCGATGTCAAGAGTAGAATGTACATATGATTGGGCAACCTTGCCCTTGCCCTCATAGCGAAAATTAGTCTGCCTCTTCCTTGCACCAGCTCTCGGAAATAGATAGGGCTGTATGCTCCTCATCAAATTATGATGTCCTTCCTCCCTAACTTCTCCTTCCATCAGTAATATCACACAATCATGTTGCTCATTGATTGTTCTTTGTCTTCCATATGTGAGATCCTGGGGAACTTCTTGCAATGATACAAGAAGTCCTCCTGTTGTATCATGTGTTCCTCCTTCATCTACATGAGGCACTAGATATGCTCTAGATGTGACAGCACTATAACCCCCATCTTCCTCTTCCTCTTCAATATGAATGGGAGTCATCTGCTCAATAAGAGGATCCTATTTTGAAAAAGGAACCTTCATGCCCTCTTGTCCAAAGATATGAGACAGAGATCTTGCCTTCAGCAAGGTGTTATGAAAGATGTGGGTTTCTCCAATAGTTTTCTGAAGTGGATTTGAGTTTTCAGGTTCTTCCAACCCATGCAAAAGTTCTGTTTGTCTTGGTTTTATTGTTTCATGTTTTTTATCAAACCTTTCTACCAATCTCTTAGTGAACTTTTCAAAAGAAGAAGTATTGACATTTTTCAATGAAAATGACTCAAAAATTCACCAAGCATAGGCCTTACCTTCAAAGTGCAGCGCTGCAACTCTGATGGCTTCATCTTCAGAAACTCGGTGTTGTTGCAAATAAGTGTGTAGCTCCTCCACCCAAGCTCTGGCTGAACATGTTGGTGATCCATCAAAAGTAGATAGAGTAAATATATCTATGTCATGTTGTCTTCTCCTCTGCACCTTGATCTTGCAAAAATCCTGAAAGGTGATATGATCTCTAAACCTTTCAGTTTGAGATTCATACTCCTGAAGGAAATCACTAAGAGTTTCCCTCTCAGGCATTCCTCCTTCTTCCATCTCTCTGATGATAGATCTGGGAATTTTACTGCACTTTGCATAATAGGGTGTAGTTGCATGCTCACACCTATCATGTGCCAATCTATATCTAGCTCTAGATTCAAACTTCTCTGGAGATTTCATCTCCCCTCTCATCTTCTTAAGATCCTCTTTGATGCTTTGCATAGATTTTGGAAGAAGCTTTGAGAGCCTCTCCTCCTTCTTTCCTCCACATAATGGAGTCTTCTTTTTTCTATAAATATTCTCTTCTCCTTATTCTCATGATAGAATAATGGCTGAGATCCACATTCTAAGCCAAGATTATGCTCTGATACCACTGTAATATCCCAAAATAGGGAAAATCAGCACTATTGGGAATATCTTAAGATATTCCAAAAGTGGAGCTATAGCAATCCAAGAACATAACAATGAAAGAGCAGTGTAACTCAACTCATAAACATGGGAGACAAAAATGGAGACATTAATCCATGTATTATATCAGCAAATCCATACATAACAATGAGGCATTGATCATATACCATGAAGGAACAAGCCTTCCATAAGAAATCACTCTACAAATGAATTGTTGTCAAAATACAAGAATGCCGGAGACTGCTACAGCGCAGTTGAAAACAAACTGCTATAGAAAAATGATGTACAAAATATGTAGGGTTGTTATAAGCCTCAAAATATATTCTCAATACAGATCTTCGCTCAATATCAACTCCTACAAAGAAACCGGAAAGGGGTTTTCAGAAATAAATTCTATACAGGATGGGATCTAAAGCCCAATGGCTGAAGATACACTAAAAACTGAAGAAAAAGAGTGTATAACGCTGAAGTATGATAGATATGAAGTATACTCCCTCAAATATCTCCTCCCATGAAAGGATGAACCCCTCAATCATAAGGAAACACTGCAAAGGAACCACTAGAACATCTGCTGAAGCAACCTTAAAAAATAACGTATTCCCTCGCTTGAATAGTGTAGGGAATGATGGGAAATGTATGGCCTGATTCCAAGGATCTGAAATGTGCCCAATAAATCTCCAAATAGATCTCCCCAGAGAAGGAAACCTTCCTCCTATGAGAAAATAGCTCAGAAAGTGGGGTTATAACCCCTCCGCTGCTGCACCCTACAACATAGCACAATAACATGTAGAAACTACGCTAATGAAGAAGCTGTAGCTTGGCCTAAAAACCTAAATGTGGAAATGAATACAATACTCTTCCAAGAGGCTCCTCAAGGAAAGAGGTGGGATTCCCGCTCGGGAACACCTGGTGCTAAACAGCACAGCTACCCTACTAAACAACAAGAGGAAGCAATAGCCTAAGCAGACCAATCTCAAAATAGTATAAAACATCAACTCAAATGGATGCCATCCTCTTTCTTAAATATAATGTGAGCTTGTTTTCCCTTGGCCCCACTCAATTAGGTCATTTCCTCCATGAGATCCATCTCCCTCCAAAACTGCGTTATTCTCTAATTGATCTCCACTCCTCCTTATTAGCACTGTTCACTTGGCCAAAGTTGACTGAATCAAGATGATCCAAACCTTGTTCACACGTGGAGGAGCTTTATTTAGCTACTACAAAGGTCTCCTTTCATACTTGAAGTGCTTTTATTGTTGCTCAAGAGACTTATGAGCCTCCCCACCCATTTATTTACCGACCTAGTGATAAAACAACTATGATATTCCATTTATCTTGGAGGCTAAATTTTTGGAATGTTACACTCTCGAAGTGCGGGGAGAGGGAACCACCCTCATCGCACATCGTAGAATTTAGCATTTTTTAAATATGGTAAATTCTTAAAACTGTGAAGGGTGATTTGCGGTGAATGGAGGATGATGTGTCAGGGATAAATGGAGCCCATTGTAGACGGCGGAGTTTATAAATGAGCGAACATTTTATGCGGTAAGGAAAAGGTTTTATGTTGTTTCATAAGATATGTGAAACCTATTGAAAATATCCGTGAAGTGGGGGGTGAAGCTGCTATGGTGGGGCCAAAAACATCGCAACTTAAAGAAAACATTTTGCGTGTGCTTAAGAGGTAAGTTATAAATAGTGCGAAATGTGACATGCGACACGCTAGACGCTGCAAAGTGTGAAAAGGCGAAAGGTAAGGAAAATGTAGAATGAAAGGGTTTGCATGCAGATTTGGGGGATGTATAAAGGTTGGATTGGTCCCACCAAGTTGAATTGGTGGCAAGATAAGTTTCGGTAAGTCTTAATATGTAAAGGTTAAAACTTGCGGGGAGCGGTGTGTGATTTAATCCCCATCCTCCATCTCTCTGCTTCAATTTTGTGCTTTGATCCTGACCGCCTATTTTCCCTTTGCGCCCCTTCCATAACCCTTAAGTTATTTTATTGTTCTGGCTCTTGAACTTCTCTTTGACTGTGGGTCATCCTTCTGGCCCCATGCTCGAATAGCTTCACCTTCCCCTTAGACAGTCGCACCTCTACCCTAAGATTTCCTTATAAGGACCACCTCTCCATGTTATGTGCAGTCATAGGCCAATAGTGTCCACTTTCATTGCAAGAGAAGTGGAGATTTTGTGCACTTTATCTCCCACTTGCTTCGCTTCATTTTTTTCATCTTCACACCGTAAGAAAACCCTGGAAGTGAAAGATGTGCTTCTCAAGAGGTTCTGAGCTTGGCCAAGGGGTTAGCCATCCTCCACTCATCCAAACACACTTTCACTCCACCTTCCCTATTATTTTCTCCACCATTAGCATCTATATCATTTGTAACTTGGCATGATACCTCTCCCCTTACCTATCCCCCACTCCACTCATTCCATGACTCCATAAGATGAGTGGATGAATTCAACTGTGTAAACCATAGAAGTGCAAGAGGGGCTTCTCAAGATGCTTTCAACTTGGACAAGGGGTTTTCCACCCTCCACTCAACCAAACACAGCTTCACTCCACCTTCCCTATACTTTTATCCACCATTTTTGGCCTTATATTTCCCTCGAATCGTTTCCTGTAACAATTCAGGACTTCCTATCGCACTACAGGAAACTTGTAGCAGCACTTGCAGAGGCACTAGTGGGCCTTTTTTTAAGCCCAAAAACCATCATCCACCTCATCCAAACCCACCAAAACCACCTAGACACCTTCAAACTAGCACTCATGAGTTCAATCCATTCCTAAACCACCTTAGCGCTTTCTCCTCCTAGCTGCAAAACAATGCATTTACAAGCATAGTTAGGTCATGATTACATGCATGAATAAAAGAATGGTAGTTAAAACATGAATTAGACAAAGTGTATTTAGCCATTTGGTCCAACAATGTGTGATTAGGTTAGTCTTATTTATCCAATTTCAATTCATCAATTTACTTTATGAAGGATGCCTTGTTTGCTTCCATTTCTTGTCATAGCTTAATTTGTAGAATTATTTCATTGCAGAGTAGCTAGATGTAATTTATCATTGTAGAATAGTTCTTTGATTTTTGATAGAGTAATGTCTTTGAATAATTTGTAGCCCTATGTATAAATTCAAAAATGTGATAGACTTAATTCAAGAACCGTAGAAATAGCACCCTTTCATAGTGCTCAGAAGAGGATGACATGAATAGAATGCATTTGTTGTGTATATCTCACTGTCACCTCCAAGTTGTATGAAACCCGGGTTGATAAAGTAAAGTAGAGTAACCTCTGGGAGTTGTATGATTCTTGGTGAAATACCAGGGCTCACTATTTTCTTCCCTCAATTTGAAATTTGAAGGAATCTAATAGACTCTTAGCTCATGTAATAGGTTTTTGAGACTTTTATGATTATGTAATGAGACTATTTTCTTCAATAAGATGAGTATTTAGATTGGGATTCATTGATTCAGTTTCAAAGGGCTATTCTTGTGGGTTAGGGCCCAATCCATTGGCCTTAGTCTCACTTGTGTATTCATTCTTATTTTTATGTCATTGTATATAGTTTTATTTATGAGGTTTTAGCTAGTGTACTTACATTTCAATTCACTATTTTTAGTTTTCTTCCATTTTTCTTTTGTTGTAGTTAAGCTTGATTAAATATTGGTAGAATAGTTGATAAAATCATAAATATGTGTGTCAAGCCTCTCCCTCTCATCTCTGTCATTGGAGCTTGAGGAGGGCAGACCTTCTCCACATCCCAAATTTGCTTTTTAGTTTATGATTTCTTAGAAAGAGTAGTTAGGTTGTTGTAAACTCATGGGTGCTATATACACATCATATGCATTCTAATCATGTCATCCTCTTCTAAGATCCCCGAAATGGTTCTATTTCTAGGGTTTCTAAATGAAGTTTGTCACACTTCTAAATTTAGACCTACAGCTACAAATGATTCAAAGCCATTACTTTATCATCTCATCATTCAAAGAACTATTCTACAACAAGAAAGTACATCTAGCTACTCTACAATGAAAGAAATCTACAAATTAATCTATTGAAAGAAATGGAAGCAAACTAGGCATCTTTCATGAAGTAAATTGCTTAATTGAAATTGCATAAATAAGACTAACCTAATCACACATTTCTGGGCCAAATGGCTAAACACTCTCTCTCTACTTCATGTTTTAAGTATCATTATTTTACTCATGCATCTAATCATGACCTAATTATGCTTGTAAATGCATTTTTTTGCAGTTAGGAGGAGCATTAGGGGAATTTTGAGGTCTAAAATGGGCCTCAAGAAATTATAAAATAAGAGGAAAAAATAAAATAAGATTTGATGACATCATCAAATTTTAGAGGGAAAAATGATAAAACTAATTTTTCAACTCGTATTTTCAACTTATCTCCCAAATTGTTTACTAAAATTTTGAGTGGTAGTTATCGTTGGATGAAAAATTTAATTTCTCATCCAAGGAGTACCCATGTTGCTTACTTTCGATGGACCTTGCTACATGAAAAAGGAGAAATACATGAAAAACATGATTCCAATCACGTTTTTTCATGTATTTCTCATTTTTCACATAGTAGGGTCCATCGAAAGTATGCAACATGGGTACTCCTTGGATGAGGAATTAAATTTTTCATCCAACGAGTACTCTCGCTCGAAATTTGAGTAAAAATTTTGGGAGATAAGTTAAAAATACGAGTTGAAAAAGTAGTTTTATTATTTTATTATTTTTTAATCTTTTTACCCTATTACTTAAAAAATGGTGAATCATCCCCCATGGTTGACATCATCATCTTGAATCCTATTGGTTCTTATAAAGTTTATTTTGGTTGTACATGTTTCTTAGGAGGCCCATTTTAGACCTCAAAATTCCCCTAATAAAAGCGCTAAGGTGGTTTAGGAAGGGATTTAACTCATGTGTAATATCCCAAAATGGGAATGTAGCAATGTATAAACACAATAGCAGTGTAAGTCAGCTCATAAGGTGTGAAAGGAACACCTAGCCATCAAATTAATGTTCATAAGTAGGATTATGTCCCATTAACTCATTCCAAAGTGAGGAAATGCAGCAATATAGGGCATAAAAACGTTATTTACAGAGAATTACACTATGACCGTGAGAAATGGGAATTGGATCCCTTATTTCATACTATATATATCTCACATACAGAATTGGAGAAAAAAAAAAAACTCTCTAGCCATGCTAAACAGGTCTCCCCAAGCCAATACAACTAAAAAATGCTCAAACCCCATGACTTATGCCAACAGAAAATACTGAAGCATATGATAGCATTATTTTAATGATGGTTTATGCAAAAAAATTCAAGAAATAAGAGATATGGAGATTACAATCATTCAATGGCTGAGAAAAGTGGAGATCTCTTCCTTTTTATACAATAAGAATGACCCGGCAAGGGCTCCATGAAAGTACAAGTATAAAATACCAGATCTACAGATATAGATCTGAAACAATGCAGTTTTACTACAGCTCTATAAATAGATAGCTGAATAATACAAGAAATAGAAGAAGATTCTTTATACAATCCTTCCGGGAGAAGGGTTGGTCCTTTCCCCAAGGAACAAGCTCAAGATCAAGGGTCTTGACCCTGCTACTTCAACACAAAGAGAAATGATGTAGTTAATGCAAA
This sequence comes from Pinus albicaulis, assembly GCA_034641835.2. Classification (NCBI taxonomy): domain Eukaryota; kingdom Viridiplantae; phylum Streptophyta; class Pinopsida; order Pinales; family Pinaceae; genus Pinus; species Pinus albicaulis. The sequence continues at coordinate 413,928,923 of CM076572.1, forward strand.
GGACTGCACTATAGGAGATGGAAAGTACATTGGCCACATGCCAAGATCTGAAAATTATCTCAAAGACTTCCTCACTGATCTCCCAGAGAAAGAAAGGCTTCCTCCTCTGAAATACAAACTCCAGAAGTGGTGTTGTGGACCTTCCACTGCAACACCCTGCAACACAATGTTATACTCTACAGAAATAGCATTGTAGTCGAAGGAGGATGCTTGGCCTCAAGCCTGAATGTGGAAAACTGAAGTACAATACTCCTCCAAGAGGCCTGTCAAGGTAGGAGAAGGAATTTCTAAACAGGAATGCCTTGTGCTAAACAGCACTGCAACTCTGCTAAACAGCAAGAGAATGAAACAAATTCATGCAGACCATAAAATCAATAATCATCAAGCTAACCTCAAATGGCTGCCACCCTCTTCCTTATAATCTATGTGAGCCTTATGTTAGGTCCCTATATCGCTAGTATAGTCCCTTATTATTGTTAGTGTAAACCCCTTATTGTTATTATTGTACCCTTGTAACCCCCATTTTGTTATTATTGTGCCCTTAAATTATTATGGTTAGGTCGGCTAGGATTACATTGTGGCCCACTAGGATTACATTATGGCCCCATGGACTCCTATATATAGAAAGGAGGTTTTGTAAATTATATCATCCAAGAATTGTTCATTTATGTAATGTAGTGGAGGTTTCCCCCTCAAAGTGGCTCATTTCTAAGGCGTTGATATCTCTTTTCTCCTATTTTTGGAGCTGGTTACACAACATTTGGTGTCAGAGCTTTGGATTCTAGGGTTTCGCTGCTCCAAGCAGGTCAATGTGGCATTTTCACTATAAATTTTTTTCTACGAAGTTTCAGAAGATGAAATTTTTAGGGTACGAAACTGAAATCCTGAGGAAGATTGTCTAAAAATTTCAGAGCTTGGTTCACAATATGTTCGGAGATATGATCTATGGAAGTTAGGTCGTTTTTCAGGCTCCTAAACAGGTCATCGTGGTATTTTCGCTATAACTTTGTTTCTATGAAGGTTCAAAATCTGAACTTTGTATGGTGCGAAGCTGAACGCCTGAGGAAAGTCTTCAAAAAATTTCAGATCTTGGTTCGCAATATTTTTGGAGATATGATCTGTGGAAGGTAGTGCTTTTTCAGGCTCCTGAATTTCATCTCAAAGAGGTGATCGTGGGAAAAGTGCAATAACTCTCTCTCTCGGCATCGGATTGGAGTGCCGTAAAAGGTGGTCACAATTAAATGAACTGTAGTTTCTTGGCTATCAATTTCTGAGAGAAAGGATGAAACAGTGACACGTGGCAAGTCGTACAAGTTCGCTCTACTGAACCAGTCCATAATTAGGTCATTGTGGGAGATTGGACACAACTTTGTCTTGGAGAATCCAAATCAGGTCAGACCTATGGCATTCAAAAGAGAATTCAGAGGGCTACTTCAGTGCTGAATTTCAGATATTGAAGATCTGCAATCACAGAGATAATACAATTTCAATATCGAGCTCCTCAAAGCAAGTAAAAGGTGTGTATTTTTTTCCTAATTGCATAAGTCTTGTTTGAAGAATCAAGTTGAATTGATTCCAAGGGCATATTGTAGAATAGATATCAGTATTGGTTTCTAAAATGGCCTCTAAAAATAATTCAACACCCATTAAGCCTTTAGAAGGCTCTACTATGACTCATGAAGACGAAGAATGGCAACATGACATATCAAAATTACAAGAGCAAGTTCAACAAATTTCGCTCTCGCAAAGAACAACAAAAAATGAAATGAAAGTTTTCAAGAAAGGCGTGGAAACTAAGATGGATGGTTTGAAGAAAGGCGTGGAAGCTAAGATGAATGTTTTGGAAGCTAATATGGATGGCATGGAAGTGGGCATGGAAGCTAATATGGATGACATGGAAGCTAAGATCGATGAAAAAATGAAAGACAACATGGAAAACATGAAGAAGGATCTAAAAGTAGACATAGAAGGTTTGGCAAAGTTGATACAAGAAATGTTTCCTAATGGTGAAAAGATAGTAGAGGAAACTCATGATGAGAACAAAATAAATGTTAATCGTGATTTCATAAACTCTACTATTAGAGGGAAGAACCACCATATTCCAAAAATGGATATGAGGAAGTTTGATGGAAAGGATTCTGTAACATGGATACTACAGATCCAGCAATATTTTGATCTCCATAATGTGCAAAACACACAAAAGTTACGCATTGCAACTTTACATTTAGAACAAAATACATTTGTATGGTATCGATGGCTTTGCTCCCATAAAAAAATTGTCACTTAGTCAATTTTTATGAAGGAAATGATAGCACATTATGAGGATACAAGGAGCAACACCTTATTTAGCCAATTGATAAATCTCAAACAAAAGGGTTTAGTGGGGCAGCACATTGAGGACTTCCAAAAATTGAATATAAGGGTAACTGATATTCTAGAGGAACACAGGATTGATCTCTTCATAGGTACTTTAAAGGATAACATCCAACATGAAGTTCGCATTTTGGAACCCGATTCATTGGAGAAGGCATTCAGGTTGGCAAGAAAAATTGAATGTAAAATTATGGCGACAAGGAAGCCTACCACTCACTTCTATAAAGAGGGAAGTGTTGCTACTCCTAGATTTCCACAACCTACAAGGTTGACACCACAACAATTGGAAGAAAAGAGAAAAAGGGCTTTGCTACAGTTGTGATAGAAAATACACTAAAGGTCATAAGTGTGCTGAGAAGAAATTATTTTACATAGATTGTGAAGAGGAAGAAGAAAATGAACAAGAAGAGGATATACACCAAGAACTAGCCCTAGAAGAGGAAGAAATGAATCCGACCATATCGTGTAATGCACTGGCAGGAATTACCACTCCTCAAACTCTCAAGATAGAAGGACATATCAAGAAGAAAAGGTTAATAGTGTTGATTGATTCAGGTAGCACCCATAATTTTATTCATTGTAAGGTAGCCAAGGAATTAAATTGTTTCCTATACCCAGCACCAGAATGTCAAGTGATGGTTGCAAATGGAGGAACTATAAATTTATCTGGAAAATGCCATAATATCAAGCTAACCATGGGGGAATATGTATTGACTAGTCCAATGATTTCAATTCCTATGGGAGGTGCTGATGTTGTACTAGGAGTACAATGGTTACAATCTTTGGGGACGGTAGCTTTTAATTTTCAAGAACTTTTCTTGAAATTTTACGAGGTATGGTAGGGAAGCCAGGAAGGATAATAAGCTCTAATGTCATGACAAATCTTCTAAAGAAAGAACGACAAGGCGTAATTGCACAATTATGCTCACTAGAAGTTCCAACATCAAAATCATCTATTCCTGCAGATCTCCAACAAGTCTTGGACAATCATTCCAAGGTGTTTGAAACTCCCAAAGGACTCCCACCGATTCGTGATCATGATCATGCTATTCATTTGATTCCAGGAAGTGTTCCTCCAAACATCAGGCCTTATAGATATCCTTACGTCCAAAAGAGAGAAATTGAATGTATGATTGCAGAAATGTTAGAGGCGGGTATAATTCAACCTAGTCAAAGTTCTTTCTCTGCTCCTGTAGTATTGGTACACAAGAAGGATGGATCATGGCGAATGTGTCCTGATTATAGTATCTACTGTCCCACACAAAGACATGTGTCTCATCTCGTGATTGATGAACATGGGATGAATTATATGGATAACTATTTTACTGCCTAGACTCTCACTCAGACATCAAAGCACAATGAATAACTAAAGACTCAAAAGAATTATTTTCAACTGTTGAGGGCTAAGATGAATGGCTGCGCTCTTTGGTCTTGCATTAATGCACCTCTGGGTAGTTTCTGGTAATGATATCCATTTTCAAACTCTCAGAAAATTGAAGTGTATTTTTGATGAGATACTAATCTGGCAACAGTCTTAAGATCAAAGAACAAATATAGGGAACAAACCATCAGAGAAACTAATTAGGGTGCAAAAAAACCCAAATGTTTCTTTGGAGTACAAGAGGTATAATATCTAGGTCATATTGTATCTCATGAGGGGTGTTAAGGTAGACCCTAACAAAATTAAAGCCATTAAGGAATGGAAAGTCCCCACAACCATAAAGTGGTTGCGAGGATTTCTCGGGTTAACAGGGTATTATCGCAAGTTTGTTAAGAATTATGGGAGAATAGCAGCACCTCTAACAACATTATTGAAGAAAGATGCATTTTCATGGACTCCTGAAGCAACTAAGGATTTTGAACATCTTAAAGAGGCAATGTACCTAGCGCCTGTCTTAGCTACGCCAGACTTCACAAAAACCTTTATTGTGGAATGTGATGCCTCAAGAAATGGAATTGGTGTTGTTTTAATGCAAGAAGGAAGACCCATTTCTTTTGAAAGTCATCCAATCAAAGGAAAGTATTTACAGAAACCTATTTATGAGAAGGAAATCTTAGCAATACTGCATGCACTAAAGAAATGGCGAACTTACCTAATGGGAAGACACTTCAAGGTAAAAACTTATCATGATAGTCTTAAACACTTTTTGGAACAAAGACTATCGTCAGAAGAGCAACAAAAATGGGTCACAAAGATGTTGGGTTATGACTTTGAAATAATCTACAAAAAAGGAAAGCTTAATGTTGTTGCAAATGCACTCTCAAGAAAGAATGAAGAGGTGGAAGCATTGCTTGTGCCATTTCTATTATCCAACCAGATTGGATAACTGAAGCAAGAGATGAATGGAAGAAGGACAAAGATGTATGGACACTCATTCAAAAGTTGCAGCAAGATCCTAGTACATCCGATACATTTAGTTGGAAAAATGATTCCTTATGGTACAAAGATCGCTTATATCTTTGTAAGAATTCCCAACTAAAACAAAAGATTCTTCTCGAATTGCACACTTCTCCTTTAGGAGGACACTCAGGATTTTTTAAAACTTACCACAGGGTGAAGAAAGAATTTTTTTGGGATGGCCTTAAATCCGATATTCAAAAGTTTGTGGCGGAATGTTTGGTTTGCCAGCAGAATAAAGTTGAGACAATTAAGACCCCGGGACTTCTACAACCTTTATCCATTCCAAGTCAACGTTGGGAGGATATTTAAATGGATTTTATCACAAGTTTACCTAAGTCCGAAGGAAAGAATGTCATCATGGTGGTAGTTGATAGACTTACCAAGTATGCACACTTTTGTGCATTATCTCATCCATTTAAAGCAAGTACAGTTGCTACTACATTTATGGACAGAATTCAAAAGCTACATGGAAGCCCAAGGGTTATTGTGAGCGGCAGAGATCCCATTTTTACTGGAAATTTTTGGACGGAGTTATTTTCTTGTTTGGGTACTCAATTAGCTCATAGCTCATCTTATCATCCTCAATCTGATGGTCAAACCGAGATAGTAAATAAATGTTTGGAAGGATATCTTCGTTGTTTTGTATCTGATAAAAAAACACAATGGTTCAAGTGGTTACCTCTCACTGAATGGTGGTATAACACTTCCTTCCATACTGCAGCAAAAATGACCCCATTTATGGCACTTTATGGATATCATCCACCATCCATCACATCATCTTTAAGGGAAAATTCGAAGGTTCAAGCAGTGGAAGATCACATCGAGCATCGGCAAGAAGTTCTCCAACTCTTAAAGGATAACCTAAATTTGGCACAAAATCGAATGAAACAACAGGCAGATCAACATCGCAGCGAGAGAAGTTTTGATGTAGGAGATTGGGTATTTTTACGGCTACAACCATACAAACAAATGTCCCTCAAGCAAGTTAAGAAGGATAATAAATTATCACCAAATTACTATGGTCCTTACAAGGTGTTGCAAAAGATTGGTACTATGGCATACAAATTGGAGCTTCCTGCTTCTTCGCGAGTACATCCAGTTTTCCATGTTTCATGCTTAAAGAAGGTTATAGGAGAAAATCTTCCAGTTCAAACAATATTGCCAGAACTTGATGAGGACGGAAAAATCATATTGGAACCAGAAGCGGTCATGGAAACAAGAACTCGACAACTACGGAATCGATCAATTTCAGAGTATCTCATCAAGTGGAAGAACTTACCCACTGAAGATTCTACATGGGAGGATGAGAATTTTATACAGAAGCACCCAGAGCTACTCAAGTGTTGAGGACAACACTTTTTTTGAAGGAGAGGGGCATGTTAGGTCCCTATATTACTAGTATAGTCCCTTATTGTTGTTAGTGTAACCCCCTTATTGTTATTATTGTACCCTTGTAACCCCCATTTTGTTATTATTGTGCCCTTAAATTATTATGGTTAGGTCGGCTAGGATTACATTGTGGCCCACTAGGATTACATTATGGCCCCATGGACTCCTATATATATAAAGGAGGTTTTGTAAATTGTATCATCAAAGAATTGTTCATTTATGTAATGTATTGGAGGTTTCCCCCTCAAAGTGGCTCATTTCTAAGGTGTTGATATCTCTTTTCTCCTATTTTTGGAGCTAGTTAGTTGAAGGAGGATGCTTGGCCTCAAGCCTGAATGTGGAAAACTGAAGTACAATACTCCTCCAAGAGGCCTCTCAAGGTAGGAGAAGGAATTCCTAAACAGGAATGCCTTGTGCTAAACAGCACTGCAACTCTGCTAAACAGCAAGAGAATGAAAAAAATTCATGCAGACCATAAAAATCAATAATCATCAAGCTAACCTCAAATGGTTGCCACCCTCTTCCTTATAATCTATGTGAGCCTTCTCACCTTTGGGTCCCACCCATTAGGGTTTCCATCATCACATGTTCAATCTCCCTCTAAAACTGCGTTGTATCTCCATCAAGGCCACTCCTCCAAACCACGTTGTTTGATTTGGTCAAGGTTGACCTCTTCAACCTTCTTCACACCTTTTCAAACCCACATGTCTTCAAGCTAGCTCTCATATGTTTTTTTAAACGGATCCTTGTTCATATTGAGCTATTTGCATTGATGATCCACTCTTCTCCATGAATGGTGTTGACTTGGTCAAACTTGACTCTGTCCACATCCAATTGTCCTTGTTCACACATGATGGTTCCAAATCCAGCTACTAGAATGATCCCCTTTCACACCAAGAGGTTTTTTATGCTAATTCAAGTTACGTATGGGTCCCTTCCCCCAATTATTCATCTACTAGGTGAAAAAATCAAAATTAAATATTCCTATTAGTTGCATGCTAATATAGGAATATTAGAGTCCTCCCCTCCCAAATGTTGCTTGTTCTCTAGCAACTGCAAGGACAGAACTGTAGATTTTCCTATCCTCCTCCTGTAGCATCCTCATATGATGAAATCCTCTAAGGAATATAATGATGTTTCAACAATGGATCTCCATAGTGCCCCTCCCAAGCATGCAAGCTAGCATTTGGTAAGCATCCCAAATAGCCATCATCATGAAAAGGTGAAATACTCAAGGAGGAAACTATGTGCTATCTAGAGGTCCTCTCAAGGCATCGAGACTGAAATTTGTTGGGAATTATCATTCCCATGTAAACCCTCCACCCCCAAGCTATCATCCATGCAAGATGAGTCACCCTCCAACATGGAAACTCATGAAAGATATCCTCCACCTTTGGCTCCTGCAATGTAGGTGGGATGAATAACTGAACATGGTAGACAAAATGGCCTACCCCACACTGTCTTCCTCTCCACTTATGATAAGTGTAGAGCATATGCTAATCTTTGGCTGGAATAAGGTTGCCCTCAAGTGGCAAGAAGAAGATTAGATCTCCAAATATCCTTTCTCCCATGTCATGAATCATGCTAGCCCAAATCATCCCATTAAAAATGAATGGCAGATCATCACCATTTGGAATCTGAATAAAAAAAATGTTGAAGGTTATGTGTATGTTTGGATGATACCAATGGTTTATCAAGTGGATACAATGCAGTCTACCCAACTGCTGCTTTAGATCATCATGTGGCAAGTGTTCTTTCAACAAAATGACAGTTGTGCATGTTTTTACATCTACCATGAGGTGGTAAATAGCATTATATATCAGCTGAGTATAATGAAAATGACAACACACTTGTCCAAAGTCATGTAGAGAAGGGTTATCTCCATCATAGAGGTTGGTTCTAGCATGATCATGAAGCCCATAAATAATCTTTCCCTCTTGTGGAGAAATGCACTGTACATACATGGTGAGAAGGTCTACATACTCAATGAAATAATCAGTAAGTATAGAAATATATTCCTTACCATGCATAATGAGTAAAATGAAATTGAGGTCCATGGATGAGTCCTCCCATGAAAATCTTCTCATAAAAATCTGCAACAAGAGAGGATGCATGCTCCCCTTGGAACACTCCATCAATAGAAACATACTCCCAAGTGACAGTGATGTTGGCCCTAGTGATAAGGCTCTTGTCACTCCATGATCCCCTTCCTTGACATTCCACATGTCAAAGTCATCCACTATCATGATGCTATGTGGGTAAATCTTCTTCCTATGTGGAAGCCCCTTCTTATCCTTCAATGTTGAAGGGTAGCCTCTTTGCACCATGAATATGCCATACATCCTTCCTAAAATAGCAAGATGAGTATGGAGAAATTTCTGCCCATACTCTCCCAATAGTAACCATAGCAAGAAGGACTCTTGTTGCCTTCTTGCATTATCATGATGCAGATCATGGAGAAACAATACAATAATGGACATGTGAGATGTCTCATCAATATAGTACAAACAAGCTCCCTTGTGCCACATCATGTGGGAGTTATCCTTCCTCCCAAACCAAAGTACATACTGAGATACATCTCAAACAGGAATATATGTAAATACAGGAGACATACCTCAAATAAGAGTAAATACATGGACATAAGATTTAACATGTGATTTCCAAACTCTCTTCTTAACAACCAAAGCAACCATGCCTTATTTTTATGCATCCTATCATTAAGACATAAGGCATGAGACAAGAAAATATGAATCTTTGGGTAGTAACCACACTCACCCAAGAGAAACCAGCGCAGCCATGCCTCTTGCTGGCCTATATCATAGATCTGCAAGTGGTTTGGAAACCCCTTGCTTCATACTATCATCCAATCATCCCAATGTGGGTGATGGATCTCATTCTACAAATACTCGATATCCTACCATTATAGGAAACCAACCTCCTAAAACATTTGAAGAACCTTACACTTCATGAAATTTTGAAGTGCACCTCCAATGATATCTCTTAATGAGACCTCCTCCTCATGCATGGCCTTCCAAAACCAATTGGGTCTTGGATTTTCCACAGGTAGAAGTGTCTCTTTGAGTTGTGGCATGCTCATTGAGAAAGCGTAATCTAGAGGGGAGAAAATGTTTCTCGTCTCAAGATGTCTACCCTTTGTCATTTCTTCCTAAATGAAGCTACCATTTGAATGCTCCCATGAGGAATGAGTCCTCCTTCCTTCACTATTGTTCTTGGAAAATGCAGTGCAACTCTGTTGCTCTAGATTAGAAATAAGTGCTGATCCTAGATTATGCAAAAGAATATTTCCACAATCTTCTAAAAGGTTTTCTGCAATAATAGAAAGTGGAAATTCAATCATACCTTGAGGGGCTTTGGGAACACCTTGTATGGCTGCAAGAGTTCCTTCTTTTACTATGTTGGCTCCCACAACTACTGATGTTGAAGCCTACTCCTCCAAGTTTATGATAGCGCTGGTACAAGTCTCCTCAAGTGATGGTGAGGGCTCCTCCTTCTCTAATTTATCTTCATCAAATCTCTTGAGCACCCTCTGAGTGAAGTCCACAAAATTATATACTCTTGCATGACTTATGTGACCGAACCACAAAGTGCTTGCCTTGCCTTACATGTGTAGCGCTGCAATCTCTACTGCTTCTGTCTCTACCACTAGATGTAGTAGGAAGAATGCATCAAGTCTTCTTTCCCAATCCCTTGCTGAAGATGATCCATAAAAAGTAGACAATAGAAACCTATTGACATTTATTCTTCTTGTGCTTCAAGGTATCCTTTCTTCCCCCAGTTGAATGAACTATGGGAAGGCTAGAGTCTCCTTGAAGGCTCTAGGTTGAGATTTGTACTCAACAAGGTATTCACTTAGAATCTGAAGATCCAAGTATCCTCCATGATTCTTGTCTTCTTCTTTAAGAGAATAGGAAGTGCATGACCCTTCCTCTTCTTGAAACCCTCTAGGATTTTCATGGCATCTCTTCTCCTTTTTCTTCTTAACCTCCTGTTGAAGCCTCGAAAATCGCTACTTCAAACATTGGGGGATAACCACCTGGTCGGGACCTGGGGACAACTCCTTTTCCATTTGGTGTGGTGGCTCCGACTGGATTTATAGGACCAGTTTCCTAGTAATTTAAATGGGTTGGTAATGGAATGATTGAATGAAGGGAAAATGGAACTAAATGACTGAAATAAAACTATCTAATCTAATTTAAAAATGATAAAACAATTCTAAAACTAACTCAGGCATCAAATGTGAATACAACTTTAAATTGTTTAAATTAACCAATAACCATGAAAATGTATTATAGCTTAATTGAAATATGCAGTAACCAATAAAGATAACTCTGTTTAAGAAATTAAACAGAATTATAATAACATATTGCATTCATCATTATATATCGTTTGCATATACTGTAAAAGATAAATATTTCTACACACTCAGAAATGATATGTATAAAGAAACATTGTAAAGCGAATACATATAAACGATAGTAATTTAAAAGAGAATATCACATACCATAAGAAAACTAACAGTGGATAGATAGAAATACCATATCCATCTTGATACTTTCCAAAGCAAATCCAATATCCAAATCCAGCAACTTCAAATGTAAAATCGACTCCAAGATACAGAAATGCAATTCTTAAAGGCAATTTTCCCACAGAATCACCAAATGTGATCCTTTATAAAAATATAAGAGTCAATGGAGTACAGAAATGTAATCTCCAAGTCAAAATATTACAAATTTCAGGACCCCTTTCTAAATGCATGAAAGGGGTTTAAATAGATACTTAACAAGAAAAAATAACTAAAATTATTCCTATAATCTATCTAAATCAAAAAATGTAGAAACAAAAATGTGATCTTGAGGTGAACCAATTCATTGATTATCTGTTGCGTTTGATGTGCCCAGGTGGTATATTTTGAGCATTTCCTTCACTTCTTATGGATGACTAAGCTTTGAGTGCAACTGCCCTATATATGTGGCATCGGCGAATTCATGAATGATGCAATCAATGGCATTTGAAAGAAATTTTATTGTTGTTTGCTAACTATGTTGCTTGATAAGATAGGTCCACATCATATCCCATGATATTCCTTGTAATTGGCCAATTTACTAATTTTTATTTATTATCTCTTGCTTCCATCTGTAATCAGTTTCTTTTACCCTAGGTAATTGGCCAGGGGTACAATCTGAAATCAAATTGATTGCATACAGGTTATCATTCACGAGCTGTGTTACATTGTTCATCATACTTTTAGCTCTGGATGTAGCTCCTTCTTCTTTGATTAAACGCTGTTCCCATTCTGCAAAAATAATTTCCTATGTCTCTCCATAATCCTGGGAAGATTTTCTTTTCTTCCTGATTCTGAGTCTTGCCATAAAATAAATTCAGAGATCTTTTCATCAGCTTCATCAAATTCAATTTTAAGACTGACTCCTTCATCTACTAAGGAAGATGTTATTTCACATAGGGATTCTTCTTTTGCAACCTTTAGACAAAATTCATTTAATTGCTGAGACAATAATTTGTTTGTCTCCAGGGCTTCATTTTTGAATTGATCCAAATTAGGATAATTCTTAAACTTGTCTAATTTGGATTGAAACATCTTCTCTTGTTCAATCTTTGAAGTCTTCTCATTTTGCAGAAGAGCTTGAAATTTTTCTATTTCTTGATTTAGTTGTTGTTTCTTTTCTAAAGTCTGTTGGTAAATATTTTCCTTTTCAACAGCAAGCTCTTATTCTAATTGTTTGGATTTGAGCTCTCCATCCTACAATCGTTGTTCTAACTGAAGGATTTTTTGCCGGTTCTCTGTAACCTATTCTTGCAACATCGCTATTTTCACATCTTTTTGTTTCATTAATTGTGTGACCTCAAAGGCCTTGTCTATAGTAGCAGCACTATAGGCACCTGCATATTGGGATAATTTGGTGAGATCCTCAGATGGATTCACCTCAGCATTTTTATAAACAATATTCATAAACTCCACCTGTGATGTCAAAAGTGTATCTTGATCAGTTCTCCTCTTTTTCCTCTGTTTTCTCACAATAGCTTTATGTTTAGGACTGTAAAATATATTCAGAGGAGGGATTTCTTCTATCTTCAACATGATTTCACCTGTGGGATTTTTAGGAATAATTTCTATATCCTGGTCTTTCGGATCATTAACCTGGGGATTATTCTGTTGTCCTATTTGTTGGGTAAATTGTTCATATTGGCTCAGCAAATGAGGAGAAACTATAAGTTTAGCAGATTCAACTACCTTTTTAGCAGCTTCCTCTCTTCCAAGTTGAGAATCTGGATTATTGTTTATATCTCTTTTTGGTGCCTGTTTAGTAATATTACTATCTGTGCCTCCCTTTTCAGTATGCACATTGGCATCAATACCTACGCTTTCTTTTCCTGCCTGGGCCGAAGGCTGCTGTACATCAAGTTTAGCAGTTGTTTCTTTATTTTTAGTATCAACTTTGCTACCAATATCTTCCTTTTGTAATACAGGATTAGTTCCTATTACTTCCTTGCCAGATGTATTCTTTGTTTCCTTCTATTGCGATTCATTCTCATGTATAGGAAATCTCTATTGATCCAGAGGAACTTTGAGTAACCTTTGGCTTCTAAATAACAAAAACTTATTCATTTCTTCGGCCTGAAATTTGGACTTGTCCAAATCAAAAACTTGGGAAATTTTATCTACAGAAACAAATAAATCATCAAACATATCTGGTTCATGTTCGAACCGAGCAATTGAAACAGAAATAGAAAAATCATATGCCACCTTTCTAGGATCATATTGCCTCCCTGGGATTGTTGAAAGCTTGAGATTGGTTAGCTTACCAACTTCTTTTCTAGCATGAAAAAAATTATTGAGAGCATAGTCACCACATTTAAAAGGAAAAGTAGGCCACATAAGCTTCTTGTTGTTCTTCAAAGTTGTAGACATGCCTTCTACTATCAACTGATAAGAAATTTCCAGTGCTAACAATTTGTCTGGAACATACAAAGGAAGAATGTGTGGTTCTACAATACTTCTGAAAAATTTGATATATGTGAACTTTTCCTCTCTGAACCAATCTCCAATTGAGGAAAAATCAATTTTAACTTTGTCAGAAAGCCTAGGAGGGAATCGGCCAAAAATAGTTTGATAAATCGGAATAAGAAAACCGTGACAGACTCTGTAAGCATGGATTTTGAAATGCCCCTTCCATAAGGACTTGTGATATATATGAATGGGAACAGGGTCTCTAGGGGTCCATTTCCATCCTAATATGGGGAATTCAGAATTGAAACAAAGGGAAATCTAGGATATAAGCACAAAAATAAAAAGGAGTGGTATTTTCTGAATTTCTATCTTTCCTATACTCAAGAATTCTGTTGGCTATCTTATCAGAAAGAATGACAGCCCAGTCCATTATCTTGGAACTAACAGCAGAATGTATTAATGGCACCATTTGTATAGAAAACCTAGCCGAGTTATCATTTCCAAACAATCTACACATCATTGCTGCGGCATAACAGTATGGAGACAAAAGAGACTCCATGGAGTACATACCTGATGCTTTGTGTCTATGCTTTTCAGGAACCCTTCTCCATTCTTTAATTGGTTCTAATTGATTTTCATGATTTGCAACAAATTCCTTGATGAAATCTTTGTTATAAATTTTCTGTGGGTCTGGAAGGTGGTACATCGCTTGAATGTCCTTTGGTTTGAATGACCCGAATATTTCTCCAGAAGTTGAAACAAAAGTTCTGTCTTTGATAGCCACATTATCAATTACCCACCGAATAACATCATAATATGGAAAAATGTCTACCCAAGCTGCAACCCGGTGTAGAAATGAGTTTTCTAACACACTAAGAAGATTTTTCAGAATCAGAGTCTGAGTCGTTTTCGTCAGGAACTGTAGCCTTAGCTTCAAAAAATTTAGGGTTTTCCTTTTCAAGCAAGTTATATAACTTTTCCCATGTCATCTTACCAATTCTCTGGCATGAGGTATCTGTAACCAGCTTAAACTTTGCTGGTTTCTCTTTAGGCGGCATAGCAAACATGGGAGCTTTCACAGCGATGACGACTTTTGATTTCCTGGATATTTTCGACATTTCAGTATCGGGCAATGTTTCCCTCGCTCTGCGAATGAAAGAAATGGAATTTCTATTGTTCTGCAACAAGTAAAAGCTTTCAGCTGAGGTGAAAATGCAATAATGAAAACAACTATGTAAAAGGATTCATTCGTTTATTTGCATTTATTATTTTCGTGGTTAAAACTTAAATGCCTTCTAGGGAGTCACACTCACGCATTCAAAACAAAATAAAACGTCATCATTTGTTAGATTTTCAATTAATGGTAACGTACAATCAAATATTGGCATATTTTGAAATAAGTGTAAAAATATTACCTTTTAAATGCTTGGGATGGTATGAATAAATAATATATGAATATTAAAATGTATTTTCATCGCGAGTATTTAAAGGTAAATAAAATATCGTAATATGATTTATGCCGAATTCCGATTACGAAGATCGCATCGGGGATTTTCAAATGGAATGAAGCATTAAAGAGTTTCTCCGATAATCCGATTGCGATGGGGTGGGGTCCGCCGCATCGGAATCCATCAATCAAATGAATATAATGTTTTAATTCTCCAAAATGAAATTGTGATGGATCACATTGCATCAGAAGTATGAAAAAAACACATAACACTTTAAAGTTTATCCAAAATGTGATTGTGATTGAGTTCCATCGTATCGAAGTTTTACAAAGTGAAAATAGAACTTAAAAAATTTCTCCGATTTTCCGATTTGCGATTATTGTACACATCAAATATTGTTGAATATAAATACTTTATATAATATTTTGATATGATTAAAAGCTTAATGTCTCATCGAATTGGAAATTTTTTTAAGGTTTTATTTGTTTATACACACTTTGTAAATAAAAATATGCAATATGT
Organism: Pinus albicaulis; assembly: GCA_034641835.2. Taxonomy (NCBI): domain Eukaryota; kingdom Viridiplantae; phylum Streptophyta; class Pinopsida; order Pinales; family Pinaceae; genus Pinus; species Pinus albicaulis. The sequence goes on from CM076572.1 coordinate 413,944,044, forward strand.
CCTTTTATCAATGAATCTTTTATTTCTAAAAAATGATCAGATTCTTTCGAAATATTTTATTTCTATCCAGAAAGAAAGATTAAAAATGGGACCTATTTCTAAATGAAATTTATTCTAAATATTTAGAAATGGGGAGGGTTGTTGTACAGTACAACAATTGGCGATTCACTGGAAGAAACCATTATCTCTGAAAAAATAAAATGAAAACTATATTTCTAGTAAGTAAATTTTTTTAAAGATAATGAAAACTATCTTAGGATAATTCCAATAAAATCTAACTATGAAAAAGAAATAAAAATCACTTACAATTTATTTCTAATTCCTCAAAGATAAAAACATTTTTGGGTTATCTTAAGCTTTGATCGGTTGATAATAATAAAGTAAGTGGATTTCTTCAAATTTAGCTTTTGTAATATACTCCATTATCATAGGCATTGCCTCTGCTGCCAGCAAACATTCATAGTCTCGACAGGGTTACCTTTTAACCATCAACTATTCATTATCCCATCTAACTAAGATTATGACTTGTTAAAAATAAATTCATAAGACATATTATTTCATGTTTTTGTCTTTTATTTATTTTTTTAATTTAAGAGCCATTTTTCTGGTTTGGTAGCCAGTTAGTAACAATGCCATTCAGTAGTTGTAATTAAACTAAACAAGCTGGCTCGTGATGAGACCCCTTGTCTTACTTTTATAAGCCATTAACCTGTTTTGGTATGCAGTATTGGTAATGTCAGTTTTATTACTTCTTATGATCATGGTAAGTAGGCTCATGATGAGACCTCTTATCTCCTAAATTTTTTCATATAATTTCTTAGAATTACATTCTAAAAAATCACAACCAAAATGGATGGGGTGAAATAGTTGTATCCTAAAGAATAAATGGATGACAATTTTCGGAGTTTTTTGTTTGCTAAAGCTTGAAAAAGTCTTTACTTTTTAAAGATAACCTTTCTCTGCTTAATAAACTTATAATGATTTACATTTTCCTCAAAGTTTCAGAAGATCATGCAAATGTCTTGAACAAATTTTTCAAAGTTTAACATTTTATTTTAAACTATCCAAAATTGTAATTATTTCCGTAAAAATTCTTATTTACACAAAACAAGTATTTATAATATTATTTCTACGATAGTTTTCTAATAGTAAAAAGTCAATCAAAGGCTATTAACAACCTTTATTTTCAAAAATAAATAAAAAATGCAGAAAGGAATATGTACAAGTAGGAAGGGGTTACCTCCTCATGAAAAGAATTTCTTTAAGACAAGCCCATTTACAGGAAGAGATTCTCTCTTTCCTGATAGATCTTGGAGTATGAATGTATATGAGCCTATCTTTTTAGCAATCTGAAATGGTCCAAGCCACATTTTTTGAAATTTGGTATGCTTACCTTTTTCTTCATGTGTTTTATCCCATTTCAGAACAAGATCACCAATTGACAAAAATTTTGAGCCAGTGGAACTTGAATCAAAAGAAGATTTTACAAGCTATTGATGTTTTTCATGAATATCTTTTTCTTTTTCTCTATCTTCTTATAATTTAAGGATTTGATCAAATCTCAACTGAATGGATGAGGAAGGATTTTCTTCAATGAATTGCACTAGGGCTAATGATGGAAGAGCTAGATTTGATGGTATCACAACTTCTTTACCATAAAATAAATTGAAATGTGAAGTTCCTATAGAAGCTTTAAGAGTAATACGATCAGCCCATAATGCAAAGATTAAAGACTTGTGCCAATTCTTTTGATTTTGATCAATGGTCTTTTTAATGATTTTGATGAGATTTTTGATAGTGGATTCAGCTAAACCATTACCTTGTGGATAATAATTCGCTGAATATTTTAATTTAAAACCTCTTTTAATTGAAAATTCCACTATACTATTACCAGAAAAATAAGATGCATTGTCAAAGAACAGAGCGTTAAGTACACCAAACCTGGTAATGATGAATTGATCGATAAAATCAATAATTGCATCAGAGTTGGCTACCTTTAGAGGAATTGCTTCTACCCACTTTGTGAAGTAATCTGTTGCTATGAGGATGTATTTGTGCTGTTTGGAAGAGTGAGGAATTATCTCACCAATAATATCAAGCCCCCATTACTCAAATGGTTGCTCAATGTTTACTGGCTGCAAAGGAAAAGTTGGCTTCCTTTGTCTTCCACTAGCAGTTTGGAAAATCTTGCACTTCCGCACATAATCATGTGTATATTTGAAAAGGGTAGGCCAATAATATCCAGCATGGATGATTTTGTGAGCTATGGTATCACCTCCAAAATGACCTCCTGTTGGTCCATCATGTAATTCCTGCAATACCTTTTTTGCTTCAGTGTTTTCAAGACATCTTAATAGGACTGAATCATAATTTTTTCTGAATAACACATCATCAATGATTTCGTATTTAGTAGCCTTCAATTTTAAAGCACGTTTATTCTTATAGCTGAGATTAGAAGGAGCGTACCCATTTTTTAAGTAAAATATCAAATCAGCATACTGAGATTCAGAATCTGTAACACTTATCTAACTTACTTGAATAGCATTTTCTGGATCTTGATTTTCTGGTATGTTATGAGCTCCTGCTAATAATCTGCAAAAACCTTGACCTCTAACAATCTTTGCTGGTTTAATATCAATATCATATTCTACCAAAGCTGTCACCCAATTAGCCCTTTTTTCTCCTACTTCTCTTTGAATTAATAATTGTCTCACTGCAGAGAATGGGACAATAACTTTTGTATGTGTTTTTAAGAGAAAAGGCCTAAAATGTTTAATTGACTTAAATACAATCAAGGCCTATTTTTCTACATCAAAATAATTTAGCACAGCTCCTTGAAGATTTGAGCTGAAGAATGAAATCGATGCTTCAATTTGTTGATCATTCAGCTGTGTTAAAACAAAAGCATAGGATGTTTCGGTTGCTAAAGTGTACAAAATATTTTTTTTAGAAAAATTGGGAGTATTTAATGTAGGTGCATCAATGATTTCCTTCTTGATTGCATCAAAGGCTTCTTTTTCCTTACATCCCCATTTGAATACTGAATTTTTCTTAATCATATTTTGCATAGGTAAAACAATTTGAGAAAAATCTGGAATGAATCTTTTTACAAAATTAATTTGACCTAAAAATGATTGCACGGACTTTTTATTATGAGGTAAAGAAATATCAGCAATTTCTTTAACTCTGTCAGGATCGATATATATACTATCTTTTGACACAACAAACCCTAAGAGTTTTCCTTCATCGAGAGCAAAGAAGGATTTATTTGGGTTTAAGGAAATACCAAACCTTCTACATCTTTCAAATATTTGTTTCAGATCATGTAGATGATTGGATCTCCTCTTTGAATAAACTGTTATGTGATCAAGATAAATAACAACTGATTTATTAATCAGACCCTTAAATGATATATCCATGGCTCTCTGGAAATTAGCTCCTGCATTTACTAAACCAGAAGGCATTTTCTGATAAGCATAAGTTCCCCATTTGGTTCTAAAAGTGGTTTACAACCTATCATCTGGATGTACTAAAATTTGATTATACCCTGAAAATCCATCAAGGAAGGACATGAGTTCAGAACCATCTACCTTTTAGAGAATTTGCTCGATGGTTGGAAATGGGAAATTGTCTTTTTGACATGCCTTATTTAAATTCCCGAAATCAATACAGATTCTAATATCACCATTTTTCTTCCTGACAGGTACCATGTTGGAAACCCAATTGGAATGCCTTACAGGAAAAATGATTTTGGCTTTCAAAAGTTTGTTGAGTTCTATTTTGATTTGATCCTCAAGATTTGGATGAATCTTTTTTTATTTTTGTTGAACAGACTTAACATCAGATAGCATTGTAATTGTGTGTTGAATTACAGAAGTATCATAAGTCTTTAAATCCTCATAACTCCAAACGAAGACATTTTTATATTTACTCAGAAGTTTAATAAAATCAGATCTTTCTTCTGGAGTTAAATTGAGTCCTAAATTAATATTCTGAGGTTTAGGATCAGAGCCAATATTCACTAATTCAAACTTTAGAGTTTAACTTTGAAGTTTAGCATTATTAAATTTCTTGAATTTGTCTTTAATATCATAAAGATCCTCAAGTTTAACAATAGATTTAGGAATCGGATTTTTATTATTTTTTGAAGTTATTTTCAGATCATGATCGTCTTCATCAATAATTTGTTCATCATATGATTTCTCAGAAGTTAAGAAATTTAAAATATCTTGATCATGGTAGAATACTCTCCAGTTAGAAATATTATCTGGGACTGATGGGCGAAAAATCAATTCTACTGAAAATCTATTAGGACTGCAATCTTCAGCAGGGAGGAGTTTGGATGCAACATTAGCTAACAAGTCAGCTGATGTGTTTTGATTTTTAGGAATAGAAGAGATATTAAATGCTAGAAATTGAGTGGTAAGGTCCTGTACTAGGGTTTGATAATGTTTGAGATGTCCTGAAAGACAATGAATAATATTCCTTACTTGTCTTATGACAATTTCGGAATCTCCATATACTTTCAATTATTTTACATTCAACCCTGTAGCCTTATAAAGCCCTTGAATCAAGGCTTCATATTCAGCAATATTATTAGTGCACTCAAATTCTAATCTACATGATAGCATGGTTTTTTCTCCATTTGGATCAATTAAAATGCATCCTACTCCTGCTCCGTCGCTAGATTTTTAATCCATCAAAATATAATGACCAAAATAAATTTTTATCTACAATTGAATCAGAAATATTAACAATTCCAGAGGAATCAGATTGCGAAAAAATTTCAATTTGAGAAACAAAAGTATTTACAGAAAAGGGTGATTGTGGTGCACTAAAATTCCCAAAAAATGACTCAGTAGAATAACCTCCAAGAATATTTTTGTTGAAAGCTATAGGTTCATTTGGTTGTTCCAATTCAGTTACAGTATGCATCATATGTTTTTATCGCTTGATTTTAATTTGATTTGGTTTCCCTTTTTAGGGAAGCCACATATGTGAAAAATCGGTTGAGATATAGCAATTAAGTTTCGCGGACCAGTCTCTGCTTAAGACTAACCCATAGAATTCAGCAATATCTACAATTAGAATATCAATTCTTTGGACAATCCTAGGATCAGAAGCAAATCGAATAGTAACTGTATTGATTTCTCCAACAACTTGAACTTTAGAGCGATCCAATTGTACAATGTGAACAACAGACTTATGTGGTTCGATATTCAATTTAACACAGACTGAAGAAGGCATTATATTAGAGGATGCTCCAAAATCAATTAAACAATTATGCAAATTCTTATTATAGATTTCATAAGTAAAAAAAAATGGAGGTGTCTGAGAATTTGATCTTTCTCCAATAAGAACAGTGTCTGTTGCATCTACTTTGGCTAGTGGCTTGCCAGTCCCTTTAGCTTCTTTAGCTACTACACCACTTGGTAGAGGAGCAGTAGGTGTAGCATTTAATTATTTTAATAGTAGCTTTTATTGATGTTTAAGTTTTTTGAGTTCATGTAATGAGATGTTCGCTCTATTATTTTTCATGTCCTCAACAATATTATAATCCATTGGATCTGATACCACCAGAGTCTTAGATGATGATGTGGGAGGATTGGGGGATGATGGCTGATTCTAAGTGGGTAAGGAAGAATTTATTTTTGCGGGAGTTTTGTCCTTGGTACTCGGAGTTGTATTTTTCTTCTTTGGAACAGTTTGAAAGGTTTTGATGAAGATTTTCTCCTTGTACTCACAGGCATAGATTCTTGTTCCATCTCATTATCTGAGTTAGGGAGAATGAAATCCCACATTTAATTTAGTTCAGCTATTTCTTCCCTTTCATCTTCTTCATCTGATACTAGAGGAGTGTCTTCCTCTTCTTCGTCTTCTGATTCTGCATTGGAGATTGCATTGGGAGGTTTTGATTCAGTTTGATTTCTCTTGAAATTTCTAAATGGTCTCTTTGTAGAAGTATCTGCTGCTTTCTTTTTGATCTCAACCATCTCATTAGACGTGGTTTTAAGGACTTTCTATAAACCCTCCATGTCATATGGATCTCTTGGTGTCTTTTTCTTGGAATTATCTTTAAAAGTGACTTTCTTTGATTTTCTTTCCTCAATATCATTTTTCTTATCTAGAGAAATCATTCGTTTTTCAACTCAATAGCTTCTTTCATATTCTCAGCTAAAGTTGGTTTTGCAGCTCTATCTATGAAAATTGCTATGTTTGAGGGTAAAGCATTAATATACCATTCACTTCTAACCTGTTCACTAGGTTTAGAGTTTGTAGGGATCTTATTCAAGAGTTTATTGAATCGAGAGTTAAAATATTTAATGGGTTCTTTTGGTTAAGTCTTTAAATTGGAGAGATCGTTGATTAGGGTAGCTATTGATCTATCATCTCCATATTTAGTTAAAAATTTCTCTTCAAACATATCCCAACTTGTGATCGAATCTGAAGGTAAAGAAAAGTACCAGGATCCTGTTGTCCCTTGCAAAGTATAAGGAAATAACCTAACTACAACATCTTCATGCACTACTGTATTCATATTTATAGCAAGCATAAAGTTATTGATGTGTTCTTCTGCTTGTATACCAGTATCTGGACTAAACTTTGGCAACCATTTTTCAGGATGATCAGGTAGATCATGCAAAGGTGCAACCATATTTACAGCTCTCAGTCTAGTCCATGGTCTTTGTGCCATTGTTGTGATGATGGTAGAAGAACTAGAAGTGACAACTAGTGTATGAGTAGTAATAGTTGAAGTATTGGAAGAGACAATTGATGTTTGAACGGATGTAGTTTGAGCAGATGATGATGAGACTACTGGACTTTTCTGATTTGGAGCTTGGGAAATAGATAATTGAACATGCGATGAAGAACTAGTACCAATTTCTATTTCCAATGGAGTTTTTCTTGTTTTGACTCTACTAGGTAGAGGAAATTATTTTGGGGAAATCCCAAGTTTTTCACTCTGTGACCTAGTGAGAGGTCTAGAAGAAACAAGCCGCGAGGTGAAACCACCTGCAGATAATTCTGATTCTTCTAATGATAACGAGAATCCTTGAAGTCTATGAACTAAAGCTTTGACTTCAGGGGATTGAGGAGTTGGATTATCTGATTGATCTAAGACTTTGGTAGTGGGTGTTTGAATACTTTTATCAATTTCTTCTCTAGTGATTTGAGATTTGGAAGAAATTGAAGGTGATGAGGGTGTTGTGCTCTTATAATGGCTTTCGGATTTGGATTTATATGCCATTCATAGCTTTGGCCCTCCTTCTAGCGTCAAAAATGTTGAAGCCTCAAAAATCGCTGCTTCAAACATTGGGGGATAACCACCCGGCCGAGACCTTAGGACAACTCCTTTTCCGTTTGGTGTGGTGGCTCCGACTGGATTTATAGGACTAGTTTCCTAGTAATTTAAATGGGTTGGTAATGGAATGATTGAATGAAGGGAAAATGGGACTAAATGACTGAAATAAAACTATTTAATCTAATTTAAAATTGATAAAACAATTCTAAAACTAACCCAGGAATCAAATGTGAATACAACTTTAAATTGTTTCAATTAACCAATAACCATGAAAATGTATTATAGCTCAATTGAAATATGTAGTAACCAATAAAGATAACTCTTTTTAAGAAATTAAACAGAGTTATAATAACATATTGCATTCATCATTATATATCATTTGCATATACTGTAAAAGATAAATATTTCTACACACTCAGAAATGATATGTATAAAGAAATATTGTAAAGCGAATACATATAAACGATAGCAATTTAAAAGAGAATATCACATAACATAAGAAAACTAATAGTGGATAGATAGAAACACCATATCCATCTTGATACTTTCCAATGCAAATCCGATATCCAAATCCAGCAACTTCAAATGTAAAATCGACTCCAAGATATAGAAATGCAATTATTAAAGGCAATTTCGTACAGAATCACCAGATGTGATCCTTTATAAACATATAAGAGTCAATGGAGTACAGAAATGTAATCTCCAAGTCAAAATATTACAAATTTCAGGACCCCTTTCTAAATGCATGAAAGGGGTTTAAATAGATACTTAATAAAAAAAAATAACTAAAACTATTCCTACAATCTATCTAAATCAAAAAATGTAGAAACAGAAATGCGATCTTGAGGTGAAAAAATTCATTGATTATATGTTGCATTTGATGTGCCCAGGTGGCAGATTTTGAGCATTTCCTTCACTTCTTCTGGATGACTAAGCTTTGAGTGCAACTGCCCTGTATATGTGGTATCAGAGAATTCAGGAATGATGCAATCGATGGCATTTGAAAGAAATTTTATTGTTGTTTGTTGACTATAGGGCTTGATAAGATAGGTCCACATCGTATCGCATGATATTCCTTGTAATTGGCCAATTTGCTGATTTTTATTGATTATCTCTTGTTTCCATCTGTAATCAGTTTCATTTACCCTAGGTAATTGGCCAGGGGTACAATCTAAAATCAAATTGATTGCATACAGGTTATCATTCACCAGCTGTGTTACATTGTTCAGCATACTTTTAGCTCTGGATTCAGCTCTTTCTGCTTTGATTAAACATTGTTCCCATTCTGCAAAAATAATTTCCTTATGTCTCTCCATAATCCTGGGAAGATTTGTTTTTCTTCTTGATTCTGAGTCTTGCCATAAAATAAATTCAGAGATCTTTTCATCAGCTTCATCATATTCAATTTTAAGACTGAATCCTTCATCTACTAAGGAAGATGTTATTTCACATAGGGATTCTACTTCTGCAACCTTTAGACAAAATTCATTTAATTGCTGAGACAATAATTTGTTTGTCTCTAGGGCTTCATTTTTTAATTGATCCAAATTAGGATAATTCCTAAACTTGTCTAATTTGGATTGAAACATCTTCTCTTGTTCAATATTTGAAGTCTTCTCATTTTGCAGAAGAGCTTGTAATTTTTCTATTTCTTGATTTAGCTGTTGTTGCTTTTCTAAAGTCTGCTGGTCAATCTTTTCCTTTTCAGCAGCAAGCTGCTCTTCTAATTGTTTGGATTTGTGCTCTCCATCCTGCAATCATTGTTTTAACTAAATGATTTTATGTTGGTTCTCTGTAAGCTATTCTTCTAACATGGCTATTTGCACATATATTTGTTTCATTAATTGTGTGACCTCAGAGGCCTTATCTATAGTAGCGGCACTATAGGCACCTGCATATTGGGATAATTTGGTGAGATCCTCAGATGGATTCACCTCAGCATTTTTATAAACAATATTCATAAACTCCACCTGTGATGTCAAAAGTGTATCTTGATCAGTTCTCCTCCTTTTCGTCTATTTTCTCACAACAGCCCTATGTTTAGGACTGTAAAATATATCTAGAGGAGGGATTTCTTCTATCTTCAACATGATTTCACCTGTGGGATTTTTAGGAATAATTTATATATCCTGATCTTTCAGATCATTAACTTTGAGATTATTCTGTTGTCCTATTTGCTGGGTAAATTGTTCATATTTTCTCAGCAAATGAGGAGAAACTAAAAGTTTAGAATATTCAACTACCTCTTTAGAAACTTCCTTTCTTCCAAGTTGAGAATTTGGATTATTGTTTATATCTCTTTTTGGTGCCTGTTCAGTAATCTTACTATCTGTGCCTCCCTTTTTAGTATGCACATTGGCATTAGTACCTGTGCTTTTTTTTCTTGCCTGGGCCGAAGACTACTGAACATCAAGTTTAGCAGTTGTTTCTTTCTTTTTAGTATCAACTTTGCTACCAATATCTTCCTTTTGTAATACAAGATTAATTCCTGTTACTTCCTTTCCAGATGTATTCTTTGTTTCCTTCTGTTGTGATTCATTCTCCTATATAGGAACTCTCAATTGATCCAGAGGAACTTTGAGTAACCTTTGGCTTCTAAATAACAAAAACTTATTCATTTCTTCGGCTTGAAATTTGGACTTGGCCAAATCAAAAACTTGGGAAATTTTATCTACAGAAAAAAATAAATCATCAAACATATCTGGTTCATGTTCGAACCGAGCAATTGAAACAGAAGTAGTAAAATCATATGCCACCTTTCTAGGATCATATTTCGTCCCTGTGATTATTGAAAGCTTGAGATTGGTTAGCTTACCAACTTCTTTTTCAGCATGAACAAAATTATTAAGAGCATAGTCACCACATTTAAAAGGAAAAGCAGGCCACATAAGCTTCTTGATGTTCTTCAAAGTTCTAGACATGCCTTCTACTGTCAGCTGATAAGAAATTTCCTGTGCTAACAATTTGTCTGGAACATACAAAGGAAGAATGTGTGGTTCTACAATACTTCCGAAAACACTGATATATGTGAACTTTTCCTCTCCGAACCAATCTCCAATTGAGGACAAATCAATTTTAGCTTTTTCAGAAAGCCTAGGAGGGAATTGGCCAAAAATAGTTTGATAAATCGGAATAAGAAAACTGTGACAAACTCTGTAAACATGGCTTCTGAAATTCCCCTTCCATAAGGACTTGTGATATATATGAATGGGAACAGGGTCTCTAGGGGTTCATTTCCATCCTAATATGAGGAATTCAAAATTGAAACAAAGGGCAATCTAGGATATAAGCACAAAAATAAAAAGGAGTGGTATTTCCTGAATTTCTGTCTTTCCTATACTCAAGAATTATGTTGGCTATCTTATCAGAAAGAATGACAGCCTAGTCCATTATCTCGGAACTAACAACAAAATGTATTAATGGCACCATTTGTATATAAAACCTAGTCGAGTTATCATTTCCAAAAAATCTGCACGTCATTGCTGCGACATAACAGTATGGAGGCAAAAGAGACTCCGTGGTGTGCATACCTGATGCTTCGTGTCTATGCTTTTCAGGAACCCTTCTCCATTCTTTAATTGGTTCTGACTGATTTTCATGATTCGCAGCAAATTCCTTGATGAAATCTTTGTTATAAATTTTCTATGGGTCTGGAAGGTGGTAAATCGCTTTAATGTCCTCTAGTTTGAATGACCTGAATATTGCTCCAGAGGCTGAAACAAAGGTTCTGTCTTTGCTAGCCACATTATCAATTACCCACCGAATAACATCATAATATGGAAAAATGTTTGCCCGAGCTGCAACCCAGTGCAGAAATGAGTTCGCTAACACACTAAGAAGATTTTCAGAATCAGAGTTTGAGTCGTTTTCGTCAGGAACTGTAGCCCTAGCTTCAACAACTTTAGGGTTTTCTTTTTCAAGAAAGTTATATACATTTTCCCATGTCATCTTACTAAGTCCTTGGCATGAGGTATCTGTAACCAGCTTAAGCTTTATTGGTTTCTCTTTAGGCGGCATAGTAAACATGGGAGCTTTCGCAGCGATTGCGGCTTTTTATTTCTTGGATCTTTTCGACATTTCAGTAACGGGCAATGTTTCCCTCGTTCTGCGAATGAAATAATTGGACGTTCTATTGTTTTGCAATAAGTAAAAGCTTTCAACCGAGGTGAAAACACAATAATGAAAACAACTATGTAAAAGGATTCATTCGTTGATTTGCATTAATTATTTCCGTGGTTAAAACTTAAATGCCTTCTAGGGATTCACACTCACGCATTCAAAACAAAATAAAACGTTATCATTTGTTTGATTTTCAATTAATGGTAACGTACAATCAAAGATCGACATATTTTGAATAAGTGTAAAAATATTACCTTTTAAATGCTTGAGATGGTATGAATAAATAATATATGAATATTAAAATGTATTCGCATCGCGAGTCTTTAAAGGTAAATAAAATATTGTAATATGATTTATGCTGAATTCCGATTGCAAATATCGCATCAGTGATTTTCAAATGGAATGAAGCATTAAAGAGTTTCTCCGATAATCCGATTGCGATGGGGTGGGGTCCACCACATCGGAATCCATCAATCAATTGAATATAACATTTTAATTCTCCAAAATGTGATTGCGATGGATCGCGTCGCATCGGAAGTATGCAAAACACACATAACACTTTAAAGTTTATCCAAAATGCGATTGTGATTGAGTTCCATCGCATCAGAGTTTTACAAAGTGAAAATATAACTTTAAGATTTCTTTGATTTTCCGATTTGCGATTACTGTACACATCAAATATTGTTGAATATAAAGACTTTATATAATATTTTTATATGATTAAAATCTTAGTGTCTCGTTGTCTCGGAAATTTTTTTAAGGTTGTATTTGTTTATACACACTTTGTAAATAAAAATATGCAATATGTCCTTTTATCAATGAATCTTTTATTTCTAAAAAATGATGGGATTCTTTCTAAATCTTTTATTTCTATCTTGAAAGAAAGATAAAAAAGGAGACCTATTTCTAAATGGAATTTATTCTAAAAATTTAGAAATGGGGAGGGTTGTTGTACAGTACAACACCTCCTGGGAGATATTCTTTCTTAATCTGAAAAGTGATGAGAGAAAACTAATTCTCTCCATCATTCTGATCTTTTCTCCTTCTCTTTATTCTTCTGATAGTTGTAACTCACAGGCTGAGCCAAAGATCACGCTCTGATACCACTGTAATATCCCAAAATGGGAATTTAGCAATGTATGAATACAATAGAAGTGTAAATCAGCTCATAAGGTGTTAAAGGAACACCTAGCCATCAAATGAATGTTTAGCAGCAGGATTATGTCCCATTAACTCATTCCAAAGTGAGGAAATGCAGCAATATAGGGAATAAAAACGTTATTTACAGAGAATTACGCTATAAATATGAGAAATGGGACTTGGATCCCTTATCTCATAATATACATATCTCACATATAGAATTGGAGCAAAAAAAAATCTCTATAGCCATGCTAAACAGGTCTCCCCAAGCCAATACAACTCAAAAATGCTCAAACCCCGTGACTTATGCCAACAGAAAATCCTGAAGCATATGAAAGCATTAATTTAATGAGGGTTTATGCAGAAATTTAAAATAAATAAGAGATCTGGAGATTATAGCCATTCAATGGCTAATAAAAGTGGAGATCTCTTCCTTTTTATACAATATAAGAATGACCCGGCAAGGGCTCCTTGAAAGTACAAGTATAAAATACCAGATCTGCAGATCTAGATATGAAACAACATATCTATATTGTAGCTCTATAAATATATAGCTGAATAATACAAGAAATAGAAGAAGATTCTTTATACAATCCTTCCGGGAGAAGGGTTGGCCCTTTCCCCAAGGAACAAGATCAAGATCAAGGGTCTTGAACCCGCTACTGCAACACAGACATAAATGAAGTAGTTCCTGCAAAGGACTACACTGTAGGAGATGGAAAGTACATTGGCCACATGCCAAGATCTATAAATCAGCTCAAAAACTTCCTCACTTATCTCCCAGAGAAATAAAGGCTTCCTCCTCTGAAATACAAACTCCGGAAGTGGTGTTGTGGACCTTCCACTGCAACACCCTACAACACAATGTTATACTCTACAGAAATAAAATTGTAGCTAAATAAGGATGCTTTACTTCAAGCTTGAATGTGGAAAATTGAAGTACAATACTCCTTCAAGAGGACTCTCATGGTAGGAGAAGGAATTCCTAAACATGAATGCCTTGTGCTTAACAACACTACAACTCTGCTAAATAGCAAGAGAATGCAAACCAATCATGTATACCATAAAATCAATGATCATCAAGCTAACCTTAAATGGTTTCCATCCTCTTCCTTATAAGCTATGTGAGCCTCCTCACCTTTGGGTCCCACCCATTAGGGTTTCCAACATCACATGTTCAATCTCCCTCCAAAACTGCGTTGTATCTCCATCAAGGCCACTCCTCCAAACCACGTTGCTTGATTTGGTCAAGGTTGACCTATTCAACCTACTTCACCCCTTTTCACACCCACGTGTCTTCAAGCTAGCTCTCATATGTTTGTTTAAACTGATCCTTGTTCATATTGAGCTATTTTCATTAATGATCCACTCTTCTCCATGAATGGTGTTGACTTGGTCAAACTTGACTTTGTCCACATCCAATTGTCCTTGTTCACACATGGTGGTGTCAAATCAAGCTACTAGAATGATCCCCTTTCACATCAAGAGGGTTTTTACACTAATTCAAGTTAAGTATGGGTCCCTTCCCCCAATTATTCATCTACTAGGTGAAAAAATCAAAAATAAATATTCCTATTAGCTGCATGCTAATATAGGAATATTACATCATGGGTGCAAGTCTAAAGGTGTCTGGATGGTTTTGGTAGGTTTGGATGAGGTGGATGATGTTTTATGGTCTTAAGGAGTGGCCCACTAGTGCTATTGAAAGTGCTGCTATAGGTTTCCTATAGTGCTACAGGAAAGTCCTGAATTTCTACATGAAATAGCTGAGGGAAATCTAAGGCCAAAAATGGTGGATAAAAGCTTAGGTAAGGTGGAGTGAAGGTGTGTTTCCATGAGTGGAGGGTGGCCAAGCTCAGAACCTATTGAGAATCTCATCTTTCACTTCTAGCTTTTTCTCATGGTGTGAAGGTGAAAAATCTGAAAACAGAGCTGATGGAACTTTTATGGACATCAGGTTGATGATGGGTGATAAATGAATCTAAGGGTGCTGGTGAAGTCCTCCTTTTTTGTGCTACTTGAACCTGCAAGAAAACTACCTATTCATGCAAAAAATATTGACAAATTCATGATAAAGGAAATGGAAAAGAGGAGTTTAATTTGGAAATAAAACCTACTTCAACACTCTAAAATAAATCTAACTCAGTATCCTAGACATCGTCATGACACTACAACAACCTAACTACTCTTTCCAAGAAATCATAAACTAAAAATAAAATTTGGCCTGTGGAGAAGGTCTACCCTCCTCAAGCTCCAATGATCGAGATGAGAGAGAGAGGCTTGGCACACATCTTTCTGATTTTATCAACTATTCTACCAATATTTAGTCAAGCTTAACTACATCAAAATAAAAATGGAAGAAAACTAAAAATAGTGAATTGAAATGTAAGAAAACTAGCTAAAAACTTATAAAGAAAACTAGCTACAATTACATAAAAATAAGAAATAATACACAAGAGATACTAAGGCCAATGGATTGGGCCCTAACCCACAAGCCTAGCCCTCTGAAACTAAATCAGTGAAGCATAATTTGAATACTCATCTTATTGCAGAAAATAGTCGGATTACATAATAATACAAGTATCAAAAACCCATTACAAGAGTTGAGAGTCTATTATATTCCTTAAAAGTTAGAATCATAATGAGCTCTTTCTCAGACCTATTTAACCTAGAAGGTAGCTACCAAAAATTCCCTAAAAATTAGGTGATGTGTCCACTTTGACTGTTAGAGAAGTGGAGCTTTGGCGCAATTTATCTCCCACTTTCTTGGTTGCCTTTGATTTCCAGTTGTTGGAGGGAATCTCAAGGATACATTAGCTGCCTTTGGGAGTTAAGGAGGTGGATAATTGCCCTAGAATATATCCTTGTTGTCTACTAAGTGCAGTTCCATCCAAGGGTGGCTTTCAGATTCTTTGATTAGGTTTTCAAGCGGGCTGTTAATTGGGGACTAGTTCTGAATGAATGTGTAAAAATTATACAAAAAAAATGTATACAAATGGATTCAATTTGATCATGCGATATGATAAAGAAAGATACTAAGTCCTTCTACAAATCAATTGCAGAAAATAAACACTATTGAAAATCACAACAAGTAAAGAAAGAAGCAAATCAATCCACAACACAGATATTTTCCTAGGGAAACCTTACTGCTCAAAACCCCACTATCTTCTCACAAGAGTCTGTTGCACGCTCACAACTGTCTCACACTGATCTAGACAAAATCAACCAACACTTAGCCAATTTTCAGCCTCTTCTCAGCCTTCCTACCTTTCACAATTCATGTGGAATGCAATCCATGTTCTTTAGGAATTTCAGCCTTCCAGAACTGTGTAATGCTCATGGGTTTGTTACTGCATGAAAGTATTTTTCTAATAATAAAACTGATAGTTAACATCCCTTTAACCTCTGTCTCAAGTAATTCGCCATCAGAACTAACATACATGCAACTATTAATAGTAAATCATCAGTTACTTGAAAGATCACTGCATGTGAACTAAATCTGATTTAAGTCACTTAACCTCTCACTAGTGAAACAATCGATTACATCTAGTTAAAATGATTTTAGCTCAATTAATTGATTTAACTAATTTCTCATGCATTAAACTAATTCACTAACTAAAAATTGGACTCAAAAACTAATAGAATCACTCTGCATGCCTCACTAAGCACCCTTAACTCGAAATTCATGAGCTAACTGAGTTTATCACACTCGGTTAACTATTAAAAGTGATTATGAGATAAGATTACAATTTATTGTCCAATTTAATTAAGGGAAAATTAAATTAGACACACATTTCTTGTTGAATTTTCAACACTCCCTCTCAACAAGAAAGGGATTATCAGCTACCCTGATTCTACCTCTATGGTATTTGAATTTTCTCCTGGCGAGCACCTTCGTCAGAATGTATGCATAATGATCCTCCATGGGAATGTACTGAAGTAACATAATGTGTCTATAAACAAAATCTCTGAGATGGTGGTACTAGATGTCTATATGCTTGGACATATCATGGAATACTGGATTAACCGGGAGTTTTATGCAACTCTGATTATCAAAATGTATCACCATCAGATCCATCTGATGATTAAACAAACCAAAAAGAATCTTCCTCATCCTGATGGCCTCACATGCAGCCTGAGTTTCTACCATGTACTCTGCCTCAGCTGAATTGAGTTCCACAGATCTCTGCTTCCTGCTAGACCAAGAAACTATTGTCGATCCTATGGTGAAGATCCCTCCTGATGTGCTCTTTTTGTCTAATGGACTGCATGCCCAATATGCATCGGTGAAGCCTTGAATCTTCACTCCCTCTATCAGTCTATGCCATAATCCATACTTTGTAGTGCCCCTTAGATATCTCAAGACATGCTTCCCCACCTTCCAAAAGAGCTTGGTCAGCTTACCCATACCTTGACTCAGCTGGTTAACTGTGTAGAAAATTTTTGGTTTGGTGTTCACCAAGTACATGAGTGAACCCACAAGTTGCTTGTAAATATTAGCGTCCACTACCTCACCTGAAGTAGCATCCTCTTTCCTCCAGTTTCCTACAAGAGGAGTCTCCATGGGTTTACATCTTTCCATGTGAAACTTTCGTAGAATCTCTTTGGCATACTTGCCTTGAGAAACAAATATCTCCCCATCCCGCTACCATATTTCCAAACCAAGGAAATAGTGAAGGAGTACCATTTCCTTCATCTCAAAATCTCTTGAAAGATCCTCTTTGTAAGGAATTATGAGCTCCTCGTCACTTGTCAAAATAATATCATCAACAAAAAATATGATAATCAAAATCTTACCATCAACCACAATCGGGTATTGGTTTGCATCTGCTTCACTATGTGTGAAGCCTAATCTAGTGAAATAGCTATCAATCCTGGTGTACCAAGCATGATGTGCTTGCTTCAGCCCATACAATCCTCTCTTGAGTCTGCACACATGCAAATCACTGTCAAAGGTCTCAAAACCTTCTGGATGTTCAATGTACACTTCTTCCTTAATAACTCCATTGTGAAATACAATCTTCACATCCATCTGATGTATCTTCCACCCCATCTGTGCTAAGAGTGCAAGGATAGATATAATCGATGAGTACCTTGCAACTGGTGAAAAATTCTCCTCATAGTCAATCCCCTCAACTTGTGATAATCCCCGGGCTAAAAATCTAGCTTTGTACTTCTCCACACTCGCATATTCTGCTTACTTCACCTTATAGATGCATCTATATCCAACCACTAATTTTCTGACTGGTCTTATGACAACTTCCCATGCACTATTCTTGATGATGGAGTCATAATCCTCAACTACGGCGTTAACCCACATTAGTTGTTGCACTGATTCCTCAAAAGAGGATGGTTTTTTCACAATACACTTGCTCATAAGAGCCATGTATCCAGCAAACTTCCTGGAGACTGTCTATGTTTGCGCAGTGAAGCAGGTGCTCCTACATGTTATGCCACATCAAGTCTAAATCTATCAACTTCTATGGTGTGCCTTATACCATGTCTGGTAGATGGATCTGCATGCTTTTTTTTTTGCCACTCCATGATCCTACGCATATGGTTGTTGCACACCTTGAGGTACATCCTTTGGAACCAAGAGTTCCTCATCTACATGAAAATGAAGCTCCCTCTCAAGGGACACTCACATGGCTTTCTCCTCATCAAATTTTATATCCCGCCTCACAACAATCATCATACTATTTTGAAAATACACCCTATAGTTGTGGGGAGTATCATTGTACCCCAAAAATATCCCAATCTTAGCTGTTGGTTCTAGATTCTTCCTGGAATATTTGGTCACATGGAAATAGACAGATGGGCCAAAAATTTTAAAATATGAAACATCAGGTTTATTACTGGAAAAACCCTCCTCTAGTGTATTCATGCCAAGTATCCGATGAGGACTATATTTTTGCACAAATACCGATGTTTTCCATGTCTCTACCCACATATGCAATGGTAGGCCATGATCATGCAACATCGCTCGTGTCGCACCCACAATTGTTATGATCTTTATTTCTATGACCCCATTATGTTGTGGGTTATGAGGTGCAATCAATTCTCTCTAAATTCCTTCTTTTCTACATAAGTTCTTAAATTCATTGGATATTTACTTACCACCATTGTCGCTCCTAAGAGCCTTCACATGCTTGCATGTATCTTTCTCCACCAGTTCTTTGAACTCACAAAATTTTGAGAACGCCTGATCTTTCTTCTACATGAAGTAGAGCCAACACTTTATAGAAAAATCATCAACAAAAATCACATAATACCTGTGATTTTCTATCAAAGTTGTAGAGAATGGTCCACACACATTTGAGTGAACTCTCTCAAGTATTTCCACTTCTCGGTTCTCCTTCTAATGAAAAGTGGCATTTGCATAATTTCCCATGGTACATCCCTTGCATGTGTCTATTTGCACAAGATTACCCTTTGGAAGCCCCGTAGAAATCTGTTGCATGACCATCAAAGCTTCATGGTATAGATGGCCCAATCTCCTGTGCCATAACTCACCCTCATCCCGGCTCACCACTTTGTCTGCTTTAGCCATAAATATTGTGCAACCATCTACATCAATTTTGTAGAGATTCTTCAAACGAATCCCAAGCTTCTTGACTTTCCCTATGGATTTTTTACGAAGGAATTCTTTCCCTTCACTGAAAACCACATCATATCCTCTATCCTCCGACATAGAAACTCAAGCTAAATTATTTTTCAAGCCTAGTACATGCATGACATCTTTTAATAAAAAGGGTTTACCTGTCTGTATTTGGAAAGTAACTTTACCAATCATAGTAGCACTATACCTCCTGTCATCACCCATTTCGATATGCATCTGGAGATCCTTCTCCTCCAAGCTACTAAAAATTTCTTTGTCTCTTGTCATGTGGAAATATGCACCATTATCCAAGTACCACACTTATCCCATCACAGTAGACACCATGCATGCGATGAGTGAGAAGTCCAACTCAAATTTCGAGGCCAAAGCCTCTCCAGCTGCAGATCCTGAAGCCTTCTTTTTCTTCCTCTTCTGTGGACAATTAGTGGCATAATTTCCATGCTCATAACCTCTTGAGAATCTCATCTTGCACTTATAAGGTTTTCTCATGGTGTGAATGTGAAAAATATGAAAACAAAGCTGATGGTGATTTGATGGAAATAAGGCCAATGATGGATGAGAAATGAAGCTAAGGGTGTTGGTGAAGTCCTCCTTTGCTGTGCTACTGGAACCTGCAAGAAAACTACCTATTCATGCAACAAAATATTCACAAATTCATGATGAAGGAAATGGAAAATATGAGGTGAATTTTGAAAGAAATACTACTTTAGAGCTCTAACAAAAAACTAACTCAGTATCCTAGACATGTTCATGACACTACAACAACCTAACTACTCTTTCGAAGAAATCATAAACTAAAAAACATTTTTTTCTTGTGGAGAAGCTCTACCCTCCTCAAGCTCCAATGACAGAGATGAGAGAGAGCTAAGAACTTATAAAGAAAACTAGCTACAATGACATAAAAATAAGCATGAATACACAAGAGAGACTAATGCCAATGGATTGGGCCCTAACCCACAAGCCTAGCCCTCTAAAACTAAATCATTGAAGCACAATCTGAATACTCATCTTATTGCATAAAATAGTCTCATTACATAATCATAAAAGTCTCAAAAACATATTAGAAGAGCTGAGAGTCTATTAGCTTCCTTCAAAGTTTGAATCATAATGAGCTCTTTCTTAGCCCTATTTAACCTAGAGGTTAGCTTCCAAGGGCTCCCTAAAAAGTAGTTGATATGTCCACTTTGACTGTAAGAGAAGTAGAGTTTTGGTCCACTTGATCTCCCACTTGCTTGGATGTCTTTGATTTCGAGCTATTGGAGGGAATCTCAAGGATACCTTGTATGCCTTTGGGAGTTAAGGAGGTGGAAAATCCCCCTAGGATCTCTTTTTGTTGTCCACTCTAAGATTGAATAGTAAAATCTTCATCAAATGTGCAATATCTTCATGATTTTCCTGCATTTATCTCATGTTAGTCATTTGAAGTATGACAATCCTTAATCACCATATACACTAGCAACATAAGACCATAATATAATTAAATCTGAGAAAAGGAGACTTAATAAGGCTAAAAGGTGACAATTAACCCTTCCAAATGTACTTAATGATGGATCTCATTAGAACCTTTCACAATTTTTCATTTCCCTATACATTAATCAGAAGGATGTTTATATATGAATATATGTATCCACCAATGTTGTTCCATTTCACATTGGACAACATTGTGGTGAGAATTATGAGTGTTGGAGGCTCCTTAGGGGTCACCAAGTCTATAGAAAAGGGTGAGTGACACCCAGATGTGCATCCCATGCTTGGAATTCATGTACATAAGGATGAAATGTATATAGGCTCTTAATATTATAACTCATACATTCATATCCATGGTTTATGCCTGTGATTGGTCTTAGAAGGATGGATTCCTAATAATTTAGAGAGTGTTGACAACCTTGTGGCCTTTTTGGAATTTTATTCTTCCTATTGGTTCTTACAAGCATGTCGTTCTAGTTCAGGGCTTAGACTAATTTGTCTCCATTAAGGCATGTAATATTTTCGGGATTGTAAAACTCTAAGGACTTGAGATGTTAATTCCTTTTCCTAAATGGATAAACCTTTGTTATTTCTCTCTTTTCATGGTCATTGTATACCTGGAGGGGGTAACCTCATTAAAATCTCAAGAGGAATAGCATTGTAATGTATTCATAAAATATTTTTTGGTCATGGATTGACTCTGGTGCAAGTCCATATATTCATAGAACCACTCGATCCAAGCCAATTTTGAGTTCTTTAGCAAATAGTGCATAACGCAGAGTGGGATTGTAACTATTTTGAGTTCAAGATTTGGATGTAGTTATATTATGAATAGAATCTTGACGTGAAATAAACTTAGTGGATGATATAATTAATCCTTATCCAATCAACTTAGGAATAATTTAAAATCCATGGGGATCTGTGAAGGATCAAAGGAAAGAATAGAAGGTGCCTTTTTATGAAACATTATTGTTCACTTTCCCTCTTTCCTCCATCCCTCATGATAAGACACATAATTAAGTCATTATGGGTAAGGATAGGGTCAGGTTCATTCTACGGCTATGTTGAGGAAGTTGAGGTAGGTGTCAATCACTCAACTTGATGGGTGAGTGGTAGTCAGTATTGGGCCCAACACAGTAAAACAATGTATCTATTGGAAATGGATCCAACCTTTGAATTGAAGTCGGGGTTGGTCCCAACACATTTACCTTAAATTGATATGAATTTAGGTTTAGGCCAAATGCACTATGTTCAAGCAATATTTGTTACCGACATATCATGCCGACCTCCAACTATGAACTATGGATTTCATTAGTAAATCTACTCCCTTCATATCATTTTTTCGACCCTCAAGGTGTCCCATGTAATATCATTTGTCACTCCCCCTTGCTTCCCATATGCATTGTATAAAGGTGAAGGTAGCAAAGATCCAAAAAAAAATTCAAATGGGTACTTTCATAGAGAAGTGTGGACTAATCTATTATAAGACTGTTATCTATATACCAAATTTTCATCCTAGGCATTCATATTATTTTGGTTGTATCCCCTCAAAAATTGCACCAAATTCCAATTGACTACTTTTATCTACCCATCTATCTATGGATGGAATGTTGTAGATCTCTTCAACATTTTTTCCATCTTCTCCCACACTATAGTCCAAAATCCACTAAGAAATATTTTTTTTCCTATCTAAAATGATGCTCTTTGTTATCCCAAAGTGCACCCATACTTGTCAAAAGAACAATTTTGTTGCTTATTTCATGGTATTATTATAGGGAATTAGAACACACATCTTGTTGAACCTATTAACTACCATGAATAGGTAGTCATGTCCCTTCTTGGTTGTTGATAAAACTCCCACAAAGTCCATCAAAATGTTTTCCCAAGGAAAATTACGTATAACAAATAATACATCCTCTTATGAAGTTAGCTACTTTCTCTTGCATCTTGGGTCAATACACATAGCTATACAAGTTGGCCATGGCCTTCCCTACACCATAGTGCCCCACAACCTTCGAGTTGTGATCCTCTCTAAGAAACTACAATTGATAACCTTTAGGAACACATAACTTACCCAACCTATAAATTAACTCATCCTGGAGATGGTAGTCAATGGTGCTATCACCATCATGCACATGAATCTGACTCTAAAACTACTGAAACACCTCATTGAAGTCATCATTCTTCGAGTATGCCTCTATGTATGCATCATGGGTGAATATATTGATGTGCATAAGAGTCCAAAAAGCTATGATATTTGATGTGGGTGGCCTTGAAATAATTTCAACCAACTTTTTCATGCTACCCTTCTTGTACTTGATCACCAAATGAAACTACTATAGCTTACTTTTGGCTTGCAGATGCTATAGTGGCTGGTGATCTATGTGGATTACTATCTCCTTGTTTATCATATAGTGCTTCCAATTCTCCATAGCTTTCACCAGGTCATAGAGCTCTTTGTCCTAGGTAGGGTAGTTAAGAATTTCCCCATGAAATACTTCAGAATGGTAGCATACATGCCTTCCTCCCTGCATCAAGACGACTCCCATAGAAAACCCACTTGAATCTATCTCAACTTCAAATGGAGGCTACAATTTTGGCAATGCAAAAATTGGTGATTGGATAATATTTTTATTTATCTCCTTGAAATCCATTTTCTAACCCTTTCCCCACTAGAAACTATTGTCACTTGCTGTTATGGCATGGAGTGGGGTCGCTACCACTGAAATGAGGCTATGAATTTCCTCAGGTATTGTGTTACCCCAATGAAAATCATGACCTTAGAAACATTAGCGGCCGCTAGCCATTTCATGATGGCCTCCATATTGGCTTGATCTATCTTAAACTCTCCTCCACTTATTGCATACCATAGATACACTGAAGATTGTTGTGCAAATATATATCCCATGTAACATTATATACCAATATATCATCAAAATATACAATAAAAAATTAGTCTATAAAAGGATGCAATACATCATTCATTAATATAATAAACATATTTGGAGCATTAAATAGGCCAAATGGCATAGATAAGCACTCATACAAATGTTACCTAGTTTTTAAGGAGGTCTTCCAAGTATCTTCTTCTTTGAATTAAAATTGGTGATATTTAGACTTTAATTCCAACTTGGTGAAGTATTTTGTTTGCTGCATTTAATCCAGTATATCATATATCCTATGAAAGGGCTACTTGTTCTTGAGCATGATTTTGTTCAACACCCTTTAATCTATACATATAAGCTAATTCTCATCATTTTTTATCACAATGATCATGGATGACCCACATAGTGATGTACTCAGTCGAATGACACCCTATTCTAGAAGTTGTTGCAACTATTTCTTCAAATAACTTGCTTTTATAATAGACTACTTGTAAAACCCAATGTTTGGCAATGGGGAGTCAGGAAATAGATGGATATCATGCTCCACCACCCTCTTAGGTGGTAATCCTTTAAGCTATTGAAACACATCCCTCTATGCCTATATAAACTCTTCCAATTGTCGTTCTTCTTAGAACTTACGAGTGAAAGTTTTGATTTTCCTTTGTGTTCATTGATGGTGAATGATTTTCCTTCCTTAATGAGTTGATAGTGGATCTCTCTCTGCAATAATATTTCATCTAAAATTTGTGTAGGACTCACGAATATTCACGCAAATCGGCGGAACAACATCTAGTTCTACATAATTAATAAAAGCAACACTAATGACAAAATTAATTTTTCACTATTTTGTTACCTTCAACTATATATCCTTATTTACCCATTGTTACACCATTTTTTGGTCATCTAACCCATTGGTATTAGATAAATTTAGTGCCTATATAGACCAATTTACCAGACATAATTGCATTCCTATCGAAAATAACTTGTTAACCTTTTATTGTTGTTTATGGTCTAAGCAGGCTTATTAGGAAACATTAAATAAATATCCATATTTGTTTGATTTTTTCTCAAGGAATAATTAGTTAAACAGCAGTTTAATTAATATTCCTGGTCATATTTAACCCAAAACAGGAAAATTAATTAGATAAATCACTATTTATCTTATTATTTTATAGGAATAATTATTTAAACCTTATTTAAATAATATTCCTTGTTAAATTTGACTAAATCATTTATAAATAATTAGATAAATCATTATTTATTTGATTATTATTCAACCACTTCCTTAAAATAATAAATAAATCATTTATTTATTTATTATTATATTTCTCCTTAAAATGATAAATAAATCATTTATTTATTTATTATTACTTAATCATCATAAAATGATAAATAAATCATTTATTTATTTATTATTTACAAATGAAAGTTAAATAGTCATTCATTTTTTCCCTCCAACAAATATAATAAAATATTCCATAAAAGTTGGATCTTAATTTGGTTAATAATATTTTAATTATGCACCAACATCTAGACTAACTCAATATTTTGTTATAAATAAAAGGGTTTTCCCATTCATTTGTCACCTTTTGTTGCCTAAAGATCACTTTGGATCTCAACTCTTGGTCTGACTATTGATCCACCATCATAGCCATATTTTTCCATTTTTGTCTTGGTTTTCTACACCATCAAGAGAGAGGAATTATAAATATGAAGTGTTGAGGACTTACAAGAACCCATCCCATTGAGGAGAACCGGGAACACCCTCTTGTGTTTTCCTCCCAGGTGCCATTAATACAAAATTCATTTGATATATTCTTGTATTTTTTATTGGATGCATGGAGTAAATATTGTTTTTTCTACTGTTTAATGTCTTCTAATGCACAGATCTAGATTTTTGCAGCATTTATCTTGATCACCTAACTGCAGGTCTGAAGATATTAGCAGTCATTTCTGCTATTAGGGTTGTTTGTTATGCACAGCTAAAGTGGTCTTTTTTCGTATGCTTGGAATTAAGATTCATACTAACAACTGGCGACTCCACACGTGTTTATGATTACAACCGCTATCGTTTTTCTGATCCTTGCATATCCAGCTGCTTCAAACCCTAGGATTTCTCTTCAGACCCTTTTATATGCTTTTCTTGATGTTTTTTTTAACCTATAAAATAATAAAATAATAAAAATTTCGACTTCCATGTGTTTTCAGACCTATTGCGCAGGTGACAGACATTAGCGGCAACTGAGACGACAACTTTTTCTGAAACCTACCGCTGAGAGTGCCAAAGGTGCAGGTCGCATGTTTTGGCCTAGAACCTACAACCTAGACCTTCAGGGTGCACTTTTCAGCCCAAAAACTGCAACCTCTATTGAAAACAGGTCAGAAACTGCGACCTGGACTTTTTGCGAAAATTTTTCTGAAAGTTTTCTAGGTTTGTCTGAGCCTCTGTTCAGGGTTGTCTGACCTCCGTCTCCACCCGTTTTGGACCTATAATTGTTCTGTTTTACTCAACTAAGTGGAAACCTAGCCCCCTAAGGATCCAGTACCCTCCACCTTTTGTGGAAGAGTTTTTGTTGTTGCAGGTTGTCTGAAATTTCAGAGTCTTCAGCCATTTTTTCAGATTTGATACCTTACCTTCAGATCCGCTTTAGATCAGCTTGTTATCCATTCGAATCTCCTCATTCAGCTTTGTTTTGGTTTTCCTTTATGGTTCACTCCATTTCCGTCTTGGAGATAGCCTTTCACCACCTCTTTTTACAGCAATTTTTCCTCAGATCTGTTGTTGTTCCTGCACCACTTTCCAGCAAATTTTTTCCTTTAGATCCCTATCCCTTCTAACCTTAGATCTATTAGCTATTTTAGTGTGCTTTGATTAGTTTTTGCACTCACCTATAGACTAGTTGTTGAGAGGCCTGCCTCCTTGGGTTTAGATTATTGGATTATTAGTTGTTTATTTTCAATTTTGCAGGCTTATATACTGTCATTTGCAGGTTATTTACAGCTATACAGCACACTTTTTATTTTTCTCTAAAAATTTCTGGGTTTAAAAATTAAAATTTAGACATTTCACACACACCCTAAGAAAAAAAGGGCTTGGTTAACACCAATAAACAAAGACTCTAAAACATTGAAATCAATTGGTCCTGCACCTCTCTGCCCTTGTTTCAACATTGTAATCAATTGATCTTGCACCTCCCTACCCTTGTCGGTCTCTTTTTCCTGTGTGCCATGTTTTTGTTGTCATCATTGCTCAACCTCCCATGGGTTCTAATTTTCCTCAGGAGGGGGCCAACACCTCATACATTTTTTCCCCTCCTGGTAACACGTATTCAGGATACGACATGCCTCCTCTTTTTTCCCAACCTCTTGTTTACCACACTATTACCCAACCTTCTTATTACCTGTATCCACAACCTGGTGCTCCAGCTCTTGTAGCATTAGCACCTCCTCCTTCCTTTCCTTCTCAACCCCTGCAACAGCAACCACCACCCCCTCAGGAACAGGTGTATGCACAGCAGGGCGCGACCAATCCTCCTCCCTAAAAAAAGAAGAGGAAAGGCACTCAAAATCAAGTTGCCCCTGGTAATCCTGGACTTAATCAAGGTAATGCTCCTAACACTACAAACCAGCAACAAGGCACTCAGCCCAAGCAGGATAGGCCTATTCATATGAACAAACCATGTTCTTGTTGTGGTGTTTATGGTCATTATACACATGATTGTTCCCTTCTACCATAGATGCGATAGCTATGGGAGTCTCAAGCAATTTTGAGAGGACAGCAAGCTGTCCCTTCCGTTCCTCCCAGTCCTGCACCTAGTCAACTGGCTGTGTTTACTGATCCTTTCCCTCAGCAAAAATTTGTGGCTACCCAACCATCTGAAGGTCGAGTGGCCACTCAAACTCTTCCATCTGGTTCCCCCGATTACTAGATTCTCATGATGTCCTCTAATCAGCCTTTTGAACCTTCTTCTCTTGGCCCTTTAGCTGGTACTCATGACCCCCTTTACCCTCCTAGAACGGTTCCTCTAGGCCTTAACCATCTTGGAGCCATCCCGCCTGGCCATTACCCCCCTGGTTAGATACCATTCCTAGCTCCCCCACCAAGAGTGTATGCAGTACCTGTTATGACCACCCTCTCTCTTCCTAACCTGACCCTTGGGATTCCCGCCTGGTACCTCGATCCTCCAGCCGCTATCCTACCTGCTCAACCCAAACCTTATCTTGCTTTGACCTCGGATCAACCGGCCCCTATGACTTCTCCCATTGCAACAGTGCCTCAGTCACCTCAACAGGAGCCACCTCTTGTTGTGACTGCTTCATGTGAGAAGGGAAATGCTCACAAGGGGGCATCAAAGGAAAAGGCTCCCCCGACAAACCCTACCCCTTCTCAGCATCCAAAGCATACCATCCAGTGTGCTTTGTGTGATGTTTTCAGCCATGGAACCCATACTTGTCCGGAGCTGCCTCACCTTAATTCCATGGTCAAAGAGACATTTTCGGAGCCTGATATCCCTGAGGTTTATGTCACTCTACTCGATTCAATCCTGAAACTAAGAACTTTGTGCACCAATCACCCCTACGCTTTGTGTGACTTCCATGGCCATTTTAGTCACCTCTTCCTTCGCCTTGAAGCGTATCGCTCCTCCTTGGAAGCCTTCCACCAAACCAAGGCCCAACATGACAAGTTCACCTCTCACTTGTCTGTAAGTTCTGCTCCAGCAGAACCAGAAGACCAGCCTGCTCCCATTGACATTCCACCCCCTGATGTCAAGGTGATGGAGCCTATGGCCCACATTTTCTACCTATCATCATCCATGAGACCTTCGGTGGAAGTCCCCTTGGAGGCTTCCCCTGACATGTCGCCAGACCTCCCTTCAGTGATCACCTTGGGCTCAACTTTGGTAGATCCTTCATCTTCTCGCTCGTCTGTCACCTCCCATGACATTGCGCATGTAAGTCTCTCTTTACATGATAATGAGTTAGGAAGTTCTACCGCGTCAGGAGGTCTATCTTCCTCCAGTCACCCCATCTTTCATTCCGATGAAGACATTATGGAAGCCGTGACCATACCTAAATTTCCATGGGAAGATATGCACCATTGTGCATACTTCCTCCCACAACAGTCCCATGACCAATTGCTGTGGAAAAAAAATACTTCATTCCTGATCAGGTCGATTGGTTTAGAAATCCCATCCCTGCACCTGATGCTTTAGAAGAAGGAAATATGGCCAATATCTCTCCTACCATTAAAATTGACACTTCTAACAAACTAGGAATAGAAGAAAATATCACCTTGGGAGCCAATTGCACCCTGTAAGAAGTTGAGGCTTACACCAAGTTATTCAAGTAATTCCGTGACATCTTCACCTGGTCCAATTCTGAAATGCTCAGACTTAATCCCGCAATTGTTGAACATCATATCAACACATGGCCTGATGCCAATCCTGTCCATCAAGAGATGAGACCCATTAAACCTTCCCGAAGAGAAGCTATCAAAGCCGAAATAGATAAGCTCAAGCAGGCTGGCTTTATCTATCCCATTGAATACACCACTTGGGTGTCTAACTTGGTTCTCGTTCTCAAGAAACAAGGAACCATTCGTGTCTGCACTGAATTTCATGATTTGATCAAAGCTTGTCCCAAAGAAAAATTCCCCGCACCATTCATTGACCAAATCATTGATGAGTGTGCAGGGCACAAGGTTCTATCCTTTATGGATGGTTTCTCTGGGTACAACCAATTTTTTATCCATCGTGCTGATCAACTCAAAACCGCGTTTATTAGTCCATGGGGAACCTTTTCCTATCGAGTCATGCCATTTGGCCTTAAAAATGCAGGAGCCACTTTTCAACGGGCTATGTCTCATTGTTTTCATGACCTGGCTCATATTATCCTTGATTATTTAGACGACCTTACTGCATGTTCTAAACATCAGGCGCAACACCTCCACGATCTGCGTACTGTCTTTCTCCGATGTTGCAAGTATAATATCCACCTTAACCCACTAAAGTGTGTTTTTTGTGTACCTGTTGGCCTTCTTCTAGGCTCCATTGTGTCTAAAGATGGTATCACTCTTGACCCATTAAAATTTCAAGCCATCCTTGAGCTTCCTATCCCCCGCACTTTACACCAGTTACAAAGCCTCCAAGGCAAAGCTAATTTCCTTCGACGGTTCATACCTGAATATGCCACCACCACACATGGGTTCCTTAGACTTCTCTGCTCTAATATCCATTTTCTATGGGATGCCTATGCTCAAAAGTCTTTCGATGCCATGAAGCATGCTCTCAAATCCACTCCCTTGATTTTTCCCCCTGACTTTGATAGGGGTTTCATCCTGTATATCTCTGCGTCCACCCACTCAGTCATCGAAGTCCTTATTCAGGAAGATGATAACGGAACTGAACATGTTATCTATTATTCCAGTAAGAACTTGGTAGTACCTCCTGTATCCTACTCACACGAAGATAAATTAGCACTGGTTATCATGTTCTCAATCCAGAAAATTCGTCATTACATCCTCATGTGTTCCACCAAGGTCGTGACTAATTCCAACCCCATGGCCTTCCTATTGAGTCGTCGAATCATCAGTGGGAAGTACTTAATAAAAAAATAAATTAATTAGATAAATCATTATTTATCTTATTATTTTCTAAGAATAATTATTTAAACATTACTTAAATAATATTCTTTGTTAAATATGACTAGATATCCCTTAAATAATTAAATAAATCATTATTTATTTGATTATTACTCAACCATATCCCTAAAATGATAAATAAATAATTTATTTATTTATTATTACTTAACCACATCCTTAAAATGATAAATAAATCATTCATTTATTTATTATTACTTAATCACATCCTTAAAATGATAAATAAATCATTTATTTATTTATTATTTACAAATAAGGGGATTTGAATCAAGTCAAATTCCTTTTCCCTCCAACAAATATAATAAATATTCCATAAAAGTTGGATCTTGATTTGGTTAATAATATTTTAATTATGCACCAACATCTAGACTAACTCAATATTTTGTTATAAATAGAAGGTTTTTCCCGTTCATTTGTCACCTTTTATTGCCTAAAGATCACTATGTATCTCAACTCTTGGTCTAACTATTGAACCACCATCATAGCCATATTTTTCCATTTTTGTCTGGATTTTCTACACCGTCAAGAGAGAGGAATTCTAAATCTGAAGTGCTGAGGACTTACAAGAACCCATCCCATTGAGGAGAACCGAGAACACCCTCTTGTGTTTTCCTCCCAGGTGCCATCAATACAAAATTCATTTGATATATTCTTGTCTTGTATATTGGATGCATGGAGTAAATCTTGTTTTTTCTACTGTTTAATGTATTCTGATGCATAGATCTAGATTTTTGCAACATTTATCTTGATCACCTAACTGCAGATTTGAAGATATTAGCAGTCATTTATGCTATTGGGGTTTTTTTTTATGCGCAGCTAAAGTGGTATTTTTTCGTATGCTTGGAATTAAGATTCATACTAACACCCATCCCAATGGATATGGACTTGGATGGTCACGAAATTCCAACCCCAACTTCTTGACCAACTCTACTACAATGATATTTGCTTACAATCCTGAGTCAAACAAAGAATCAATCTTGGTCTTCTTGACCTATATATTTATATGGAATAGTTTGGTCATTTCATTCTCTTCCTATTGTTGAAGGCTACTCGCATTCACATCCTTCTACATTGATGTAAAAATGATCTTCTCATCCATGTATGAGATACTATCAATTTGGCTACTCGAATCAATGGCCATGGGATTCTTCTTCTTATTTTCATTGTTTTCGTTCTTCGATTTTAGCTTTGGATGCATATTCTAGCACTTCTCCTCTATATGGCCTTCCATGTTGCATTGGTTGCATGGTTTCTAGGATATTTGGAATAGTGTGTTGTGGCCATTGTCATTTTGTCTCTTCCCCCTTTCTGCTTCTTCTTCCCCTCCTTAGAAGTTTCCTATTTCTCCTTTTTATTTCATCCACTTTATTGCAGTTTCTTCAAGCCTATGTTCTCCACGTATTGTGCCTGTACACAATCCTCATCCACGGATTGTGCTTGAATAGTATCACCTTATCCTGCAAATGGTAGTTTCGAACCCCCAAATACTTTAGGAGTATATGTGGGTTCTTTCAATAGATACCGACCATTATGGCCATCTTTATGAGCTCTGTGTTGTACTCTTGCACACTTTACTCTGGATATCCTGAAGTAGTGCTGCCAGATCCACTGGTCCCATACCCATTATGGTAAAATTGTGAATTAATGATGGTTTTGAAGTCCCGCCAATTACTCACTCGAGGATCTCCCTCCAACCTCAGCGTCATTTTGTGGCTTTCCCACCAAGTCAAGGCATATCCCTCTAATTTCAGTCACATAAATGAAATTTTCTATTCTTCCTAATTTGATGGACACTAAAATATACTTCTAGTTTCTACAACTAATTAATTAGCTTCAAATAATCAATATTATCATGGCACCGATTGATATCAAAATTTTATTCCCTTTTAGACAAGGATTGTGATTTATTCCCAACACTCAAACTGGGTTGATCGTTTATGGGTTATTTCTTTGGTTGGTTCTCCATTTCTTCCCAATCTTATGATCCGCCTACCAATTTTTCCTCTACATTTGAATCCCCATATTTTCCAAATATCCCAAGATTATTGCTCAAGTTTTCCATGAATATATTTACATTATGATTTGTATCATAAACTTGTTGTTTGAGCTGTGAAAATCTCTCCTTTGTTGGATCACGATGGTTATTCATAGTTTCATCAACCATGATTATAGTTTTAAAATTTTGACCCCACCAATCTAGATCCCCTGTAAATATCCAAAATACACCCAAATAAACCCACTATAATACCAATATGATATGTAAAATTCCATGGATATTACATTGGATAGTTCATCACAACATACATGATAAAATTATATTCAAAATCTGAAATTATACACCATTATAGTTTCATTGGATTTAGAGTTATGTATATTTATTGTTAATATTGCATGCATGAAAATTTAAAATTTATGTAGGAAATAGAGAAGAGTGAAATAAAATCTCACATATACATTTGACACATGATATGACGTAGGAAACCCTTTCGAGAGAAAAACCCAACTAGAAGGGGAGGTCACTCCACTCTCTTTCTCTAAATGGAAATATGATTGTGAGTACAAAGAAGTATGGTTTGTCGCCTGTGGGCTACTACAATGCAAAAATACTCTCTGTTTTTTATATCTCCTATTTTTCTTGGATATTTTTCCTTAGCTATGGAAAAAATGAGCTCGAAAGAATGGAACCCATTTTCCTCCCACTACCTTGGTTATAACACAACCTAATAACCTACAAGTGGTTAGGTTTGACAACCTAAACTCTTAACCAAAGTAAAAATATAGGCTCTTCTAGAGTATTCAACATAATAATCATGTATCTACCCCCCTTTCCATGAACAATGGGGATTGATGTGGCATCCTCTCAAATTATAGTGGTGAAAATAGGAAGGTTAACTTATGAGTGGCACAAATTTAGCATATGGAATATTATTGACATGATTCTTGCATCGTTGGAAAAGTATATATGTGTAGAATAGGAAAAAAAAGGTGTAACACTAAAAAACAATGTTTAACCCCCCAAAAATGTCATTTAATACCTCAAAATTATCCTGGAAGGTTTCAGGCCTTTTTTTTCTAAACAGGGTCTTGTCAGTAAAAACAATCCCATGAGTTGAATCCTCTAACTTTTACACTTTGAAAGAATCGAGATGGATGAAAAATAGTATAATGATCCAACCTGAATCAAATTCTCCATCAAAGGTAAGGGGTTTTTCTTTGTTTAATTCTTCTAGGATGGGAATCCTGCTCCTCTTCCTATGATGATATTGTCTTATGTCTGCACATTCTGATGATTTTCCAGGGATGCTTGATTCTCTTTCTAGTGTTTTGAGAATATTTTTTCCTCCCTCTACATGTCTCTAATTCTTTCTTGATTGGTTTCCTTGTGCCTTATTTTTATCAAAATCATGCTATTGTATCTCCACTGAGTTATCCATAGGCTTAAACCTACCCTAATGGTCGATATCAATCTCCTGTTGTCTCTATATTTGCAACTGTAATAGACTTTGTAATAATATGGCATTAACTTATTCTCACTAGAAATATTTTTTTATCTTCTTTTAAAATTATTATTTTAACTCTTAGGCTTATAAGAGTGTCCATTAATTCAATATTTTCATCTTCTTTCATCTTCCCAGGTGACTCTTCTTTGGGCACTTGTTGGGTTTTTTTACACGCAATTGTTCAAATTTTATGTTCATTCTTCCTCTCCCTTATTGTGTCTTTATGCATCACAATATTCTTTTACATACACATAGATGTTAGCCAATCGAAAAAGAGAAACAATAACACAGATTCTACTTACCTTGGTATATATTGATTTGAAACGCCAAATTTCAATCAACACATACATATTATTTCATCAATAGTTCCATAAAACCATACATTTAGAAATTTTCACTTTCAACACCATCACACATCTGGCAATAGAAAGGAAATCTAACAAATTGAGTATATAGGGAATTCATCGAGAGTATGGATGTGAGCCTTTCTATGTCTAGTGCTTGAACCTAGAGCTATGATAGCATTTTTTAACACACCTGCTACTATCCCTAGCCCCTACTAATGGTAGAAATAGGGTAGTTACTCAACCGACCTGACCTCCAAGGTTCCTCTTATGGAAATGGGGTCTAAATTTTTTTATCTTTAATAAAATCTTCAAAACTCAAAATGTATAGAATCAATGTGTTTGTCTCATTGAGACCTTTCCAATGATATAAAATTCACCTCGTGGGCACCATGTGGAGGCTACGTAGGTGCCACATGGCAAGTTAGAATGACTTGGCAGATGTTAATAGGAAAAAAATTTGAATGGCTATATATTTGATTTGGGATTTAGATCGAGGTAAATTTCATATCGTTCGAAAGGCGAAGATGAGACAAATCAAATGCTGAAATCCATTTTTAGTTCTGAAGAGTTTGATAATGATATAAATTTATACCTCATTTCCATAATTGGAATTTTTGAAGTCCAGTCAATTGAGTAACTTCCCTCTTTCTACCCTTATTAGGCGATCTGTTACATCAAGTTTAGTTGGCCATAGGGTGTTTTATTTTTTACTAAAACATTTTTTAATTAAGAGTGGAAAAAATGAACCATTGTCTATCTTGTAGATTGCAAAGTATTCCTCCTAAGGAGGGAGGGCCACATTTATGTAGGAAAATAATAGATTCCACAAGAGATGAATTGGAAACCATAAATTCAAGAAGGATAGTGTTTTTTTCTTAAGGGGAATAACAAACATTTCTTGAATTGGTAAATGTTGTGAAGCCAACTCCAAAAATAGAAGAAAAGAGATATCAACGCCTTAGAAATAATCCACTTTGAGGGGGCAACCTCCAAGACATTACATGAATGAACAATTCTTGGATGATACAAATTACAAAACCTCCTTTCTATATATAGGAGTCCATGGGGCCACAATGTAATCCTAGCTGACTTAACAATAATAATTTAAGGGCACAATAATAACAATATGGGGGTTACAGGGGTACAATAATAACAATAAGGGGGTTACACTAAAAACAATAAGGGACTATACTAGTAATATAGGGACCTAACATGCCCCTCTCCTTCAAAAAAGTGTTGTCCTCAACGCTTGAGTAGCTCTGGGTGCTTCTGTATAAAACTCTCATCCTCCCATGTAGAATCTTCAGTGGGTAAGTTCTTCCACTTGATGAGATACTCTGAAATTGATCGATTCCGTAGCTGTCGAGTTCTTGTTTCCATGACCGCTTCAGGTTCCAATATGATTTTTCCTTCCTTATCAAGTTCTGGCAATATTGTTTGAACTGGAAGATTTTCACCTATAACCTTCTTTAAGCACGAAACATGGAAAACTGGATGTACTCGCGAAGAAGCAGGAAGCTCCAATTTGTATGCCATAGTACCAATCTTTTGCAACACCTTGTAAGGACCATAGTACTTTGGCGATAATTTATTATCCTTCTTTGCTTGCTCGAGGGACATTTGTTTGTATGGTTGTAGCCGTAAAAATACCCAATCTCCTACATCAAAACTTCTCTCGCTGCGATGTTGATCTGCCTGTTGTTTCATTCGATTTTGTGCCAAATTCAGGTTATCCTTTAAGAGTTGGAGAACTTCTTGTTGATGCTCGATGTGATCTTCCACCGCTTGAACCTTCAAATTTTCCCTTAAATATGATGTGATGGATAGTGGATGATATCCATAAAGTGCCATAAATGGGGTCATTTTTGCTGCAGTATGGAAGGAAGTGTTATACCACCATTCAGCAAGAGGTAACCACTTCACCCATTGTGTTTGTTTATCAGATACAAAACAACGAAGATATCCTTCCAAACATTTATTTACGTTCTCAGTTTGACCATCAAATTGAGGATGATAAGATGAGCTATGAGCTAATTGAGTACCCAAACAAGAAAATAACTCCGTCCAAAAATTTCCAGTAAAAATGGGATCTCTGTCGCTCACAATAACCCTTGGGCTTCCATGTAGCTTTTGAATTGTGTCCATAAATGTAGTAGCAACTGTATTTGCTTTAAATGGATGAGATAATGCACAAAAGTGTGCATACTTGGTAAGTCTATCAACTACCACCATGATGACACTCTTTCCTTCGAACTTAGGTAAACCTATGATAAAATCCATTGAAATATCCTCCCAACGTTGACTTGGAATGGATAAAGGTTGTAGAAGTCTCGGGGTCTTAATTGTCTCAACTTTATTCTGCTGGAAAATAAAATATTATGCCACAAACTTTTGAATATCAGATTTAAGGCCATCCCAAAAAAATTCTTTCTTCACCGTGTGGTAAGTTTTTAAAAATCCCGAGTGTCCTCCTAAAAGAGAAGTGTGAAATTCCAAAAGAATCTTTTGTTTTAGTTGGGAATTCTTACAAATATGTAAGCGATCTTTGATAATTTTTCCAACTAAATGTATCATATTTACTAGGATCTTGCTGCAAATTTTCAATGAGTGTCCATACTTCTTTGTCCTTCTTCCATTCATCTCTTGCTTCGGTTATCCAATCTGGTTGGATAATAGAAATGGGATAAAGCAATGCTTCCACCTCTTCGTTATTTCTTGAGAGTGCATCTGCAACAACATTAAGCTTCCCTTTTTTTTCGATTATTTCAAAGTCATAACCCAACATCTTTGTGACCCATTTTTTCTGCTCTTCTAAAGATAGTCTTTGTTCCAAAAATTGTTTAAGACTATCATGATTAGTTTTTACCTTGAAGTGTCTTCCCATTAGGTAATTTTTCCATTTCTTTAGTGTATGCAGTATTGCTAACATTTCCTTCTCATAAATAGATTTTTGTAAATACTTTCCTTTGATTGGACAACTTTCAAAAGCAATGGGTATTCCTTCCTACATTAAAACAACACCAATTCCATTTATTAAGGCATCACATTCCACAATAAAGGTTTTTGTGAATTCTGGTGTAGCTAAGACTGGTGTTAGGCACATTGCCTCTTTAAGATGTTCAAAGGCCTTAGTTGCTTCAGGAGTCCATGAAAATGCATCTTTCTTCAATAATGTTGTTAGAGGTGCTGCTATTCTCCCATAATTCTTAACAAACTTGTGATAATACCCTGTTAGCCCGAGAAATCCTCGCAACTACTTTATGGTTGTGGGGACTTTCCATTCCTTAATGGCTTTAATTTTGTTAGGGTCTACCTTAACACCCTCGTGAGATACAATATGACCCAGATATTCCACCTCTTGTACCCCAAAGAAACATTGGATGTTTTTTCATATAATTGTTTCTCCTGCAATAGTTTGAGCACCCTGTCAACATGTTCAACATGATCCTTCCGAGACCTGCTGTAGATTAGTATATCATCAAAAAATACTAAAACAAATTTTCTAAGAAAAGGTTTGAAAACGGAATTCATCAACCCTTGAAATGTAGAAGGTGCATTGGTAAGGCCAAAAGGCATGACCAAAAATTCATAATGAACCTCATGAGTTCGAAATGCTGTTTTTGGAATATTTTTAGTCTTCATTCTAATTTGATGATATCCTGAACGAAGATACAACTTGGTAAAATAAATTTCTCCATGTAATTCATCCAATAATTCATCAATCACGGGAATGGGAAATTTATATTTAATGGTGAGATTTTTGAGATCCCTATAATCTGGACACATGCACCATGATCCATCCTTCTTGTGTACCAATAATACAGGAGCAGAGAAAGAACTTTGACTAGGTTGAATTATACCCGCCTCTAACATTTCTGCAATCATACGTTCAATTTCTCTCTTTTGGACATAAGGATATCTATAAGGCCCGATGTTTGGAGGAACACTTCCTGGAATCAAATGAATAGCATGATCATGATCATGAATAGGTGGGAGTCCTTTGGGAGTTTCAAACACCTTGGAATGATTGTCCAAGACTTGTTGGAGATCTGCAGAAACAGATGATTTTGATGTTGGAACTTCTAGTGAGCATAATTGTGCAATT
Organism: Pinus albicaulis; assembly: GCA_034641835.2. Classification (NCBI taxonomy): domain Eukaryota; kingdom Viridiplantae; phylum Streptophyta; class Pinopsida; order Pinales; family Pinaceae; genus Pinus; species Pinus albicaulis. The sequence goes on from CM076572.1 coordinate 413,982,187, forward strand.
ACGCCTCGCTGTTCTTTCTTTAGAAGCTTTGTCATGACATTAGAGCTTATTATCCTTCCTAGCTTCCCCGCAATACCCCGTAATTCGACTTCCTTTCCTTCTGAAAAAAAATTCAAGAAAAGTTCTTGAAAATTAAAAGCTACCGTCCCCAAAGATTGTAACCATTGTACTCCTAGTACAACATCAGCACCTCCCATAGCAATGGAAAGCATTGGACTAGTCAATACATATTCCCCCATGGTTAGCTTGATATTATGGCATTTTCCAGAGCAATTTATAGTTCCTCCATTTGCAACCATCACTTGACATCCTGGTGCTGGGTATAGGAAACAATTTAATTCCTTGGCTACCTTACAATGAATAAAATTATGGGTGCTACCTGAATCAATCAACACTATTACCTTTCTCTTCTTGATTTGTCCTTTTATCTTGAGAGTTTGACGAGTGGTAATTCCTGCCAGTGCATTACACGATATGGTTGGATTCATTTCTTCCTCTTCTGGGGCTGGTTCCTGGTGTATATCCTCTTCTTGTTCATTTTCTTCTTCCTCTTCACAATCTATGTAAAATAATTTCTTCTCAGCACACTTATGACCTTTAGTGTATTTGCTATCACAACCGTAGCAAAGCCCTTTTGCTCTTTTTTCTTCCAATTGTTGTGGTGTCAACCTTGTAGGTTGTGGAAATCTAGGCGTAGCAACACTTCCTTCTTTATAGAATTGAGTGGTAGGCTTCCTTGTCGCCATAATTTTACATTCAACTTTTCTTGCCAACCTGAATGCCTTCTCCAATGAATCAAGTTCCAAAACGTGAACTTCATGTTGGATGTTATCCTTTAAAGTGCCTATGAAGAGATCAATCCTGTGTTCCTCTGGAATATCAGTTACCCTTATATTCAATTTTTGGAAGTCCTCAATGTGCTCCCCTACTAAACCCTTTTGTTTGAGATTTATCAATTGGCTAAAGAAGGTGTTGCTCTTTGTATCCTCATAATGTGCTATCATTTCCTCCGTAAAAATCGACCAAGTGACAATTTTTTTATGGGAGCAAAGCCATCGATACCATACAAATGTATTTTGTTCTAAATGTAAAGTTGCAATGCGTACCTTTGTGTGTTTTGCACGTTATGGAGATCAAAATATTGCTCCATCTGTAGTATCCATGTTACAGGATCCTTTCCATCAAACTTCCTCATATCCATTTTTGGAATATGGTGGTTCTTCCGGCCAACATTAGAGTTTATGAAATCACGATTAACATTTATTTTGTTCTCATCATGAGTTTCTTCTACTATCTTTTCACCATTAGGAAACATTTCTTGTATCAACTTTGTCAAACCTTCCATGTTTTCTTTTAGATCATTCTTCATGTTTTCCATGTTGTCTTTCATGTCATCCATCTTAGCTTCCATGCCAGCTTCCATGCCATCCATCTTAGCTTCCACGCCTTTCTTCAAACCGTCCATCTTCGCTTCCACACCTTTCTTCAAAACTTCCATTTCATTTTTTGTTGCTCTTTGCGAGAGCGAAATTTGGTGCACTTGCTCTTGTAATTTTGATAGATCATGTTGCAATTCTTCATCTTCATGAGTCATAGTAGAGCCTTCTGAAAGCTTAATGGTTGTTGAATTATTTTTACGGGGCATTTTTTAGAACCCAATACAGATATATATTCTACAATATGCCCTTGGAATCAATTCAAATTGATTCTTCAAACAAGACTTATGCAATTTGGAAAAAAAATGCACACCTTTTTCTTGCTTTTGAGGAGCTCGATATTGAAATTGGATTGTCTCTGTGATTGCGGCTCTTCAATATCTGAAATTTTGCACTGAGGTAGCCTTCTAAATTATCTTTCGAATACCAGAGGTCTGACTTGATTTGGATTCTCCAAGGAAAATTTATTTCCAATCTCCCACAATGACCTGATTATGGACTAGTTCAGTAGAGAGAACTTGTACGACTTGTCACGTGTAACTGTTTTATCTTTTAGCTCTACAATTGGTAGCAAAGAAACTACACTCTGTGTACTTGTGACCAATTTTTACAGCACTGCAATCTGATGCTCAGAGAGAGAGTTATGAATATTTTCCCACGATCACCTCTTTGAGATGAAATTCAGGAGCTTGAAAAATCACTACCTTCCACAGATCATATCTCCGAAAAAATTGCAAACCAAGCTCTGAAATTTTGCGACGCGTTTCCTTAGGATTTCAGATTCGCACCCTAAAAATTTCAGATTCTGAACCTTCGTAGAAAAAACGTTATAGCACAAATTCCACGATGACCTGTTTAGATTAAATTGAGGAGCCTGCAAAAATACCTAACTTCCACAGTTCATATCTCCGAAAATATTGTGAACCAAGCTCTGAAATTTTGCAACGATGTTCCTCAGCATTTTAGCTTAGCACCCTAAAAATTTCAGCTTTTGAAACTTCGTATAAAAAACGTTATAGTGACAATTCCACGATGACCTGTTTGGAGCAGCGAAACCCTAGAATCAAAAGCTCTGATACCAAATGTTGTGAAGCCAGCTCAAAAAATAGAAGAAAACATATATCAATGCCTTATAAATAATCCACTTCAAGGGGGAAACCTCCAATACATTACATGAATGAAAAATTCTTGGATGATACAAATTACAAAACCTCCTTTCTATATATAGGAGTCCATGGGGTCACACTGTAATCCTAGCCGACCTAACAATAATAATTTAAGGGCACAATAATAACAATATGGGGGTTACAGGGGTAAAATAATAACAATAAGGGGTTACACTAAAAACAATAAGGGACTATACTAGTAATATAGGGACCTAAAAATAAATGATATTCTTCCACCTAACTTCAATGATCCTTGGAGTAACTATTTTGAACCCATACTCATTGGGGTGAGTGAAGTTCTTGGTGATTCTTTTTCATCACTTGACAATCCTTATCATATTTTTGGTGTGATTGGAGCTTCCACCATGGGATACCTTGCCACATAATCCTTAAGTGTTAGTGGATGCAATTCTATGTTGTGTTAATTTCCCTCAATTATTATAATAGGTCTATCAAATCCCATACCTAGCACATATACATTCCCAATTTTGGGAATGTTACTATTAATTTAGTTTACCCCTTATAGTATAAACCTTTGGATTGAGTCTTCATGAGGGGGTCTAGGATTTCTCCTAGTAGCACTGAGGGTAGTAATATTTTAATGGGATTGAACATTCCATGAGGTGGTCAAGCATTTGTAGGAATATAATTTCATAGGAGAGATCATGTTTTTAGGAGTGTCAATGTGTCTAAGTGAAATTCCTCTAGAGGTGTATTTTTCCATGGAAATTCTAACATATTTAGGGGTTATTTCATTCCTATGGAATCTCATTATCCTATTCCTATCCATTTTTTTGGGAGTAAAATTTTTAGTATCAACAATCCCCTTGGAGGATATAGTCATTCTTAGTTCTCATGCTTCCATGAAAACTAATTCATATGGGGGTTAATTAGCCTATGGATGCTATAAAATGGGAGAGGGGGGGGAGGTGTAAGGCCCATATAGGTCACCTAGGAAATAATATCCTTTCCACAATCCATTTATGTACTTTCAATTCAATTATTGGAAACACTAGATTTTCCATACCTATATAAATTGATGAATGAGACCATTTTTCATGACCCTTCATGGCCATCGATTTTTATTAATATTCCTTCCTAAATTATAAATTTATACAAAAAATCAATAAAAAAACCATCAACGCACATCACCACTTACCATCCATGCTACTCATCCAATTCTTGACAGATGATAACATTTGACTAGTTCTCTTCTAGAAAAAATTCACTAGTAATGCTAGTAAATGGTATATTAAACTTGATTGAACATCACATTATGAATTGAAGTCCTTCTCCAATAAATTTTGAATATATTTCTAGTTACGCATTTGTTTTGAAACTATAAAATATATTTTAATGATTTTACAACATAAAATTTCCGCTTAAAGCTTTATCATATCCATGAATGGAGGAGATGGTGGATGCTTATATGAGCTAATATTATATATGAACTATCACATGAATGATTGACAAGGTCATTTATACCCCTTATAACTTTTAATTTTATGATGTTAGGGATGGTTACTAAGGATAAGCCCATGCCTAACATCTTGACTTGATCTACTCTTAGTCACTCACATTGTGTGATATCATTCCCATGCTCCACACCTATTGAATGATCTTAGCAAGTAACAAAATAGGTCTACATGTTAATGGTGTAGTTAGTTCCATATTTAGTGAAAATTTGGCCTAGGTAGCTACATAATTGGGATAAATGTTTGCTTCAACAGACAACCTAACTTTTATGTCCACCATTCAAACTACTATTGTTCCTGGTCATACCTATGAGGTGAATTTAGTGTATTCAATGAAATTAAAGAATCCTTATCAAGTTGGACAAAATAAGAAGAATAAGAAGAATAAATAGTTAAAAGATTCTAAAAATGGTTATGGGAATCGAAAACCCTAAACCAATGCAGGTGGGGGCACAAATGAGAAGAAGCGCCAATGTGAAGAAGAAAAATAAGAGGCCTACTTGTAAAATTAATGGAGGATACCATATTACAATTGAGTTCCCATGAATATATGATATTCATTATTACATTTCCTAGGATAATTCTAGAAAAAAACCTATTTTTTCAATCAATCCATTCCTTGCCTAGAAATAAAAAATGCTTTCAAAAAATATTTCCACTCCCTAAGAAGGTAGATAGCTAACCCTTAACCAAATAACCCATCATTGATCCCACATTTATGTGTGTGATGATATGATGTTGTTATCAATGAGAGAAAAAAACTATGAGTGGTCCTGGTAATAAGGATCTATTAATCTCCACCCATACTAATGACCTCTATCAGTAGATAAGCCATTAGACACATTGCTTCACCCATAAAATTGTGTTCTTCATTGGTCAATCCATAATTTGAATGCATGGGATACCTAAAAATGTAGCATTATGAAGGACACAAACTTAGAAGCATGTAACATGTTTACTTCGAAGTTTTGAAAATTACCCATATAATGTAAAGAAATTTTTTACTACAATAGTTGTTATGGATGCCTCGTATTCTAATATTCTTATGTTTGACACAACACAACTTATAATAGGCTTTATCACTAGATTTCTTTATAAATTCAAGTTATGGTTGATGGGGATCATGTTTATGGAATAGTTGTTGATGAAGAAACTTCTACTTATTATGTCCATATCATGTTGGGAATACCTTAGCTTTCAACCACTCACTAAGACTAGTTCCACACTTAAATCCTTCAACAGTCACACAATTCATTCACAAGGAATCTTCACTGCATTAACCATGGAGATAATGGGTAAAATTATCTCAGTTAAGCTTGTGGTAGTTGAAACCACTTTCGATTATAATTCAATACTTGGTATAAATTGGTTCTATGCTATAATAGTTGTGGTCTCATAGATATTTCATGTTGTTTTCTTTCTGCATAAGATGAAGTTGGTGGATATAGATCAAATTTCTTACTACATACATAATATGAGGACCAATATTAGTATGTTTGTGCCATTTTTTGGTGACTCCTCACAAACTTATGAGAATGTTGGCATGGGAATGTTTAAATATTCCTGATTTATGGGTACATTTCCTCTTTCCCCACCAAACGTCTCCAACATTGTGTCTTTTATCAATATCCTATTTTATGTCACTAATGGATCCCTTAGGTCTCGTGACCCTTGGGTGGTTCCTGTGGAAGAACAATCTATTTGAGACCCAATTCCACCTAATATGGAAGATATTTTCTCTTAGGTGATCCCATCATCACCTACTAATGATTTTTATAAACTCCATCCTTATATGGAATATGATTAGGCTACTTTTCCCACACATGTTCTCACTCCAAGTATTTCACGTGACTTGTTTGACATAATGCTTCCCTTTGTCAAATTAATCCTATAGGTCATGCCTTCAACTAATAATCCAAGGGATGATATGTCGCATAATTTATGTTTCTCCCTCATTTGGAAATGGTGCATCTTAGGAAAAGAATCTTGACTCAGGCCAAGGGGAATTCCTTGGGTCATCTAGTGATATGCCAACCTTGGAACAAATTAAGTCTCAGATTCCTTGTACTAAGATTGATATTGAAATTATCTCTATAAAACATCCTATCAATTAGTATATTTTACCTCCTTTATGTCATTATGGATATCTTCTTGGAACTATGCCAACTCATTAGACTACTCACCCATCTTGTTCTCGAGTAGTTCTTGACAATGACTTAGCTTTAGTTTCTCATGGGAGACATGAACTTTTAGGGTTGTGAAAATATGACTCTATGTGGTATTTGATTTGCATGGTGTTCCATATGCTACCTATAACAACCCATGTGTTCATTAATTTCAATATGAATCCCTGCCTTGAGCCTCATAATAAACTTTACATGGCATATTTTTCCAAACCACATCTCACTTTGTATATCATGTATTTAGCATTTGGTGTGTGATCTGAGTTCCTTTAATTTTTTTGTCTCGGTTGATTTGGTTCAATTATTACCATGTTTGGTGTTTAATTTTCATACGTGACTAGGATACTCTTAGCCGTTTTCATAGGCACATTCATAGTGAGAATGATAGGTTGCATACATTGATTCCATAGTTATGTTGGCATTTATCACAATAAATGAAAATTAATACAAGCATGCAAGTACATAAACATGCATATTTCTGACGTGAGTCAGTTAAAAAGTGATCACCTAGACATTTTACACTAGAATGATTGAAATATGCCACGTAGTATGGTTTTTTACCCATTAATTTCACCTAGGAAATATTTTCGAGAACCATCTTTCCTAAAAAAAATTGAAAATAACCCAAAAACCCATAATAATAATTAAATAAACCACTATTTATTTATTATTCCTTTCAAACAATTAGAAAATCGTTTTTTATTAATTATTTCTAACCACCGTTCCTAAAAATAGCTAAATAAATCAGTGTTTATTTATTATTCCTTAATAATAAAACATTACTCTCGTGAAATAACTATTAAAGCATTATTTAGTAATTATTTCTAACTCTCTTTCACCATATCTCCTTAAAGTAATTAATAAATCATTTTTATTTATTTATTACTTTAACCATTTTTCTTAATTAACTCAATAAATAATTATTTTTTGATTTAGTTCACTAATTTTTTTTTTTACCATTTCATTCATCTTTTCCTCTCTCAAATGTAATAAAATACTCCTAAGAGTTAGATCTTGAGTTGGTTTTACAAAATTTTATTATTTGACTAGATCTAGATCTATCCTGGCATTTTGTTATAATAAAGAGGTTTTTCCTCACTCTCGACAGATGCCCATTTCATCGTTGTCATTATCATCTCAAGCTTTTCGAGCTCCCATCTTTGAGTTCATATATTCTCTTTTTTATTTCCCACTGGAGGAGAGAGAAAAGAGTCTATAGTAGTGAAGGGAATACAAAAAACCCTCCCATGGAAGAGGGCTTACGAGCCCAAAGTCTCTCCAGTCTTGCTCCAGCAAGTGTAATAATTTATTATTAATAAAACAAATTAGCTATTCCATTCGGTATATTTCTGGTTTTTATCTTGCATTTCAGTTTGTGTAATCACTTTTTTCAAGGATTTTATCTAACTAATTTTGCATATCTCAAGTTATTAGTTAAAGAATACATAGTATCTTTTGCTTATTTATTTCTCTGTTTGGATTTTAGAGCTATCTGTCATAAATAGCTAAAGCGGAGACTTTTGGTACATCTTCTAGAAATTTCCATACTAACATCCAATAACATCATTTGAAGTCATAATTAAGACTCACACCATGTGTATTCCTTGTGCCACTCATTTATCCAAGATCAGCGTTGTTTTCATTCCTCTTGTTCTCCTCAAAAAATGAAACATGGAAAGCTCACTCTTATCCATTTCCCATGCTCATTAAACTATGATAAAGACACCATAATGAGTATTCGTTTATTGTTTTTGGAGTTCATAAAAAATATACGAAAAGGAAAATCCATTGAACACACTTTTGAGTATTTTCAAGGACTTATAAAAATAAATTAAAAAAACATTATCAAGATTAATTTTGTTCTCTTTCACACTTGTTAATCCATGAAAAAATATACTAAACAAGAAAAAGAGTGACATTCTTCATTACAATTTGTATGAAGAAGTGGCTAGTGTTGGCCATGCTAGTGTTGGCCATGCTTTCCTTGAATATGGAACCTATTTTTATCATTGGGTTATAGTTGGGTTATAGCTTGCCTAGGATCCATGCCATTAATATGAGTCATATATCCATTAAGCTAGTTACTTTTCTAGTCATTATTCATAGTGCTTCAATGCCCTATGTTTCATTGCATTATATCGGTGGTGATCTTTAATTATTACTACTGAGATGTTCTTGAGTGATGTCTAATATGTTTAAGGGAATTTTAATCTTGTTTATATCATTTGCATATTTTTATTACATTCATTTTCGACCATCCCTATGTTATTTTTACTTCGGGACTCTATCTCTTCACATAATCTCTCAATGTATGTTTTGTATTGATTGGTGGATGATACATTAAATCCCTCCTTCAAAGGATATCCTCTTATTAACATCAACCCATTATCTAAGATATGTATGTAGAAACCATCTAGTATCTCGGATATTGTAATACAAAGTGATAGTTTTCCTTGTGGTTGATAAGTTGTTTACCTCATCGACCCCTAATAAATAAACTCTATAGGTGTTTGAAAGTAGATCATTTATTCCCACTTTCTATATTATACCGTAGACATTGGCGTCAATTTTTTCTATTAATGGGCCCCCTCACACCTGTTGATGTGTCTCCTCATTAGTTGGTAATAAAATGGTTTCTATCATGCTTGACATAAAACCAAGTGTTTGTATAATGTAGACTCATATCACTGAGGTTGGAGAAAATAATTTGTGCTTGGTAGCTCACCTCACTCATTCATGCTACCCCTCCCAAGATGCAATGGGGTATTTCACTATCACATATCATTTCAAGAAAACTTGGTCACTCTTGTTGGTGTTAGATGTATTCATGATGTATACTATTACATTTATCCACATTGTATTATCATAGCTATGATTTATTTTGATCACGTGGATACATTATGTACTATTTCACGGCCATGGTATTACACATTATTACATTTATCCACAATGTATTGTGTTGGCTACCATGCTTTGTTATCTCTTGCATTGATCATGGGTATTCCTACCTAAGGGATAATATATATGATTGGGTGATGAATAATTGTGATTCCTAACTATTTCATTGACATTTTTCTCTTTCCTTTTGCTGTCGTGATTGCTACTATATCAAAATGTGTTTTTTCCATTAGATTCTCTTACAAACTCATGCATTAGGGGGAATCTATTATAGCCTTATTTGTCACCCTAGAATCTACTTGAGGGAACTATTGATGATACCATACTAAGAAAATATTTCCTATCCATGGGAAGATGAAATTTTGTAGCTCATTAAATCTACTTGAGGGAATTATTGATGATACTGTAATAAGACACTATTGCCTATACCTTCGATGCTGAAATTGATTATTCCATTACCCCTTTTTCACTAATAAGAAGTGATTAATAACTTATTGAACTCTATGAAGTTGTGATCATCACTAGTTACATTAAAATAGTGAGTAATGATATTTCATAGCTTCTATATTTGTTTTTTCATGAGGATACTAGTTTGAGGGAGTTGGATTACTTCTTCTAATGAAGTTCAAAACTTGTACTAGACTATGATTTGACTAGGACCTAGGTTTCTAGATTCATCCTCTCACATCCTCACAAAGTTTACATTCCTAATGGATAGGAGAGAGGGAACACATGTAACTACATGTATAATTTCAAATATCTCTTATTTAATTCAATTTTCATTTAGATTTAGCCTTGCGTATGGGTGTGATCTAAGGAGTCTGGAGAAAATGAGCCATGATGGGTTGCAATGGTTCTCAAGGTATAACAATGATACGTTTTCATTCTTCAATATAGATTTCATTGTTTCCCTTCTAATATATGATGTTTTATGTATTATATGAATGTATATGGCTTTTTTTTTAGGAATATAGGTTAAATATATGATATATATAGCCTTTTAATTATTAGGAATGGTAGGATTCGTGTGGATTTCATTCATTGTGTGTAGGATACAAGTATTGGGAGATGGAGAAATATATTTAGGAGCTAGAGTAGGGAATTAGACAACCATAATAGTTAATATTAAACACAGTCTTTAAAAAAAATCTATGCACCCATTTAATGACCTTACCCTTCCTTTCATGATAAATGGTTGTGTGATATAGAAATTGGGATAATAGTGAATCATATACATATTATTCTATTGCAAATTAGGGGTGGACATGTGAGAACCTTCACCTAACAATAAGGGTATTTTCCTTGTAATAATAACATACCAAACCACCCTAAGTAACACTAAGGGGATATGATATCCAAATTTTCCTTCATCAAGTAAAATTTAAAGGAAAACTCTAAGACTTCCATCATAATCAAAATAGGTATCCAAATTTTCCATACTCAAGTTGGTTTTAAAGGCTAACTCTAAAACTTCCATTAAAATATACTCATCTAGAGATTTCCCTTGACAATAAGTTCCTCAAAATATGAATCACATATGCAATAATATGCCCCTTTATTGTTTACATTCCATATCAGCTCAATACACCTCGACTTGTACATGTGGCATACATATATAGATATGTCATCTACTGGTATGAATATCATTCATTTTCTACACATATGAAGGGCACAACCACTTCATTTTCCATGATCCTAATAGGCTAAAAAATTTCATGGAAAGAATTTGTGGTAATATCCCTTTTCCAAAATTAATGAGAGTGAAAGAGTTACCTCTTTGTAAAGAACTTATGGAATTAAATTTTCTCTCATATTGGTGGTTCATGTCAATGGCTGACCTATTGGAAATTTGGCTAAAAACCATCCAGGAAAAACTAATTTAAGGCTTACCAAGTCACTCCTTTCTAATTTGCTAGCTTTAGTATTTGGTTCAATATGTAGACTTTTGTCATATGGTTTGAGAAGTATCGATTAGATTTTGGACAAAGAGGAAAACCATTGGCATTGAGGAATTGGTCTAAGAAGCCCATTTTATCATTGTTGTTTTGGCCAAAAGTTTTTCTTATTGGCAGTTGGGATGAGTGAGTCCTTATCAATCTATAGGATGATTTTTTTGCATCAATATAACTTTGGAAGAAGTAAATTCCATCCATGTTTTGTAAGGAGGTAGCTCTATTAATTTCAGTGATTTTGTAAAAAAATATTTTATCTGTTGTTAGTTTCCATGAATATTTTTAGGTTATTAAGAATTGGAGAAATTAAATACATTGTACCCTTGATTTTTCTAGAAAACAAGTGGTATTTATACTAGTATATGACATGGATATATATGGATTCCACATGGATAGGACGAGTTTATGTGGCATGAAAATATTGAAGGGACACAACTTTATACCTATGATGCAGATTTTGATGAAATTATTATTTTGGAAAAGCTCTTAATGAGCACATTGTAGTGAAAGGCTCAAATTTAGCCTTATCTAGATTTAATATGGAAAAATTGGATACGTTGTCTCCTTAACATAACTTAGAGTGGGTTTGGTATATTACATTGGAAAATAGAGTATAGGATCAATGTAGCTAGTTTAAGTTTTGATTGTTTTTAGAGAGACAACCATTTGAACATTCAAGAAATTTACATATTATATTGGTACGTAACAAGTATTAAATTAATATGATGGTAGAATTCATGTAATGTATAAGTCAATGGAGGTTGTTATGTGACTAACATTTTAGTAATGAAATTATAAACTATATTGTGCATAGTGTTTTCATTGATGACAAAAATATGTCAATGATGTCAAAGGGGATATGTGGACAACAGTGGTAGGACCACCCATGATGATCAAATAAGAAGAAAGTCTCTTCATGAATAATTATGACAACTTAAACTTCACAAGTTCTGATTACATGAGGATATGGATGCTCAAAGTTATTTGAAAATATTATGAAGTTAATATGATCCAATGTTCTTGAAAATACCATGGTTGTGTAGTTATCATCAATACCTTTCCATAGTTATATTCTTCTTAGAAAATATCCCCCCAGATGAGAAGTTATGGTCTATTGAAAAAAAACATTATTTGGGGAAAAAATTAAAAGGCTAAACTATTGGGCCAAACAAAAATTATTAGTCTATTAAATATCATGCAATTTTGGAGTAGATCCATCATTGAATCAACATATCAATGACCACATACACTAGGAGTAGCGCACTAGTTAGCACGACAAAATGACATTTAAGTCCATGGTAAATCAACTATGTTATCAACAAATTAATGGCCAGATCAGAGAAAAACAACATGATGTTTAACCTGACCATATTATCCAATCAAATGTGAACGTGTGGCAAGATATTATTGGGAGATGACATGGCATTTGATGAAGTCAGGATCATGACACATGGCATCACCAGATGCTTCCATGTGGCAGTGACCAAAAATCATTTTGGAAGAGTAAGGAGGAAAATTTTGGGTGACACATGGAACCCATATTAGGCTACCACATAGACCATTAACATCATGATGACATAAACAATAGGTTCTCCAAAGACCCTAATGTATAGGTCATATGAATAATTTATATGGGATATTTCCCTAATCATTTAAATTTATTAAAACTCTAAATTCTTAGCAATGAAATATGTTGGTCCTTCCATGGCCAACTCTAAATATGGTGTCAAAAATGGTTTGGTTACACAACTTTGTAAATTTATCATTCATTTATATTTTTATGTGATTAGTCTGTGGTTAGAGATTTTTAGTTTGATCTCAAGCTATTCTTGTTTGATCTCGTTTGATTCCTCTAGCTTGGTTTGTATGTGGGACACATCAATTTTAATTTTGGTTTGATTATGAAAAGTTTTGACCAAGACACCACTTTGGTATCATTCAAAAACCACTTCTTACATCATTTTCATGTATTAAAAGAGGAATGCCATTATGGCCTTAGGAAATATAGTATGAGGCCGAGTATTATATATCACCACGACCCCTGAGGCAAAGAACAAGTATTATATATCACGTTGCTGCCTGACGTGTAGGTTTAGTATTGTATATAACTGTGACAACTGAGGTGTATTATTTTAGCCACCATGGATGAAGGCCGAGTATGTATATCACCGAGGAAAATTATTGTTTTTCATCATGATCCCTAAGGTTGATTATTGTAGGCACTATGAAATTGACGTGGACAATACTGAGCACTATTTCCACTACGCCCCTAAGACCTGGCATAAACAAGGTCGATTATAACATAGCACCGTGTCCCTTAGCCTTCATGAACCTCTTTGAAAATATACTTGTTCTTCCACTCTTGAATAGACAACTTCTTACTTCTTTTTTCTTTTAGGGAAAATTCCTGAATTTGTTTCTCAAACCAGTCCTCTAGTTTAGGCTTTAAGGGTTGCCACAACATATAATCTCCCTCAAAATGATCCTGGTCCCAGAAATTGACCATTTTTTGGCTTGAGGGGTCCTCACCCAGGTTCGGACTTGAGGTTAACCAAAAAAACCCTCTTACTACTGGCCCTTTCAGTAGTGACATGTTTGCACAAGTCAAAGTCTCAACCGAAGCAGTATGGGGGGGTGTTGGCACCAGGTTTCCACACCCTAAAAGAGAATTAAATGATGTGGGTGCCTTTATATATAAATTAACCATGAAGAGACCTCCACAATAGAAGCCTTAACCAGGAAACCCTTATCATACAAATTTAGGTCAATTATACAAAATATCTTTCGCGCAAGTTAAAACAAAGTCCACAATCCATGTAATAACCCTTAACGGATAGTATTAGAACCCAATAGTACTAGATAAATTCAATAATCATTCATCTAAAGCTAGAAATAGTTGTGCAATTGATTTGAATACAGATAACACAAGAGTCGGAAAAAACATGCAAACTTTTTCATAAAGTAAATAACAGATGCATTTCGGACTCGGATATCAACCAAAACAGTTCTTCATTCATAAATACTTTAGATATTCCTTAAAAACCTTCATTTTTTCTGTGGACATAGCCAACGGGGTCCGCACACAGCAGGACTAAGGTATTCATGCACACAGCCATCAGGATCCTTTTTACCTAGACAACTTCGCTAGAATATCAAAATACAGTAAGATCTCTCATCAATAACATTATCTCCTCTATTGACTCGATCTAGACTCCTATTTATCCTTTTAGCCTGTGCTCATCTAAGGTCCACAAACCATGGTTAAATTCTACCCTTTTCACCCATTACAACTCATGAGTGGCTTTCAGCCACCTCAAATCCCCTTGACTTGTACTGCGCACAACTAAACTTACAAAATCATTACAAAAGTATATCAAAATTGTATCAAAGTTTGGTCCTAGGGGACCCTACTCCAACATGTCCCCAACACAATCATGTGACTCATCCTAAGTCACAACAACACTAGGTTCTTCATCTTATTATGCAGATCTTCAATGGCAGTAGCAAAGGGCGCCAAGATGTCCGCACTCTGATCGGCTGCGCTCTGCGATGTATCTACTAGCTTCTATGATGTCAGCCCTTATACGACTAGGTTAATGCTCTGTGGGGTTTGATTTAGGATCTTAACTGCAGCATCCAGATCATGAGAAAACTTCATTTCCTCTTCTGCCCATGGCTTCATATAGTCAGTTAAAATTTGCTTCTTTCGGCGGAGCTCCTCGACCTCATCTCATAGAACCTGACTAGTCTGTAGGCGGGCTATGCACTTGGAAGGAATGAAAGTAGGTAAGACCTCGTACAAATCATCAAGCGCATGCTCCTTGGCACGCAACTCCTGATTAATCTTCTTAACAAGTGGTTTTTTTTTGCATAGAGGTCCACATTTCCATGGTTGTCTCAAGTAGCTCTAAGCTCTTATCAACCTTAGCTGAAATGATCACGGATGCTTCTTTTACGAGGGCAGCCCACTGTGCGCACACCTCCAGGGGAGTCTAAGGTTGCAGCTTAGCTTGCAATGTTGCAATTTTCTGTTCAAATTCTACTTTCACAGTCTGCATTTTTGTTTGAGAAGCCTTTAGTGCGGCAACTAGGCTTTCAATATTGACTTGCGGTGTAACGGAGGCCAGGATGACCACTTCAAGAAGATCACCGCATAGTCTGTCAATTAGATTTTCCAATTCTGCACACTCAACCGCAGTTTCCTTCTGCGTTGTTGTTCTTGGAGCAACTCTTATGTTTTTGTTGCAGCTATGTGTTTGACTTCACTTAACTATTGCTGCACGCACACCTCCCTACACTGCAGCTCGTCAGAAATAAATGTTTTGAGAGTGTGTAGCTTTCCACCTGGAAACGTTTCTAGATCAATTCCCACCTCATGGTAGGTTTTCACTTGTGCGCATAGCTCCAGTTTTTCCACTGTCACGGTTGCGCTCGGGAAGGGATAGATTATACTATTAGATGTTGTGGTAATCATTGTTATCTCCAGGATCGCTTGTATCAGACTTCTTTGATCTACACTCGCTTGCAAGTTGTCTGCCCTCGCCTATAAAACCTACAATCTAGTTTGTAAGGCCTCAACCATAGCCTTGTGCTGCTCCTCCATGGCATTCCATCTATCTTGTGAAATGGAAGTGACTGCGTCTACAATTTTATCTAAGTCCTCTTCTATCAGAGTGACCTCGTTGGTGCCTTCAGCTTTGGATCGCTTCTGCTTCTTTCACAGACCCTTCGATGTTTCTGCAACACACTTGGTGCCACAGAGAGATTTGGCACCATCACCATCTAACCCATCTAGATCATCGAGGTTCACATCAGCCTCACCTTTGTGATCATGCTCTATATCCTTCTCTACATCAGGTTCCTTCTCACCACCCTTTTGCAAGCCTGTTTCCACATCTTTGTCAGTGCGCAGCTCAGCCCCTTTATATTTTTCTCCTGGAGTCATTTCTTTCCCTAATTTCGAGGCTATAACGGGCTGAGTGGAGCCGAGCCCCACTTTCCATGTTGTTGGCCAGGTCGTAATGACCTGGTCAACCTCCTCCTCTATTACCATAAAAGGTAAATTATATTATATTGGGTCATAGTGTGCCCTGACCTGCACATGGCGCATTGTGACCTAAAAATCGATGATGCTCTGGTATTTTTCATAGGTTGCTGATGATAGTCTTGGGCGTGAGTGGATTGCAGTGGCCAACTTGCCCTCAAATAGTACCCAAAAAATCTTGTTTTCCTTTATGTGCTTGGGATCAGGGGAATCCCATAGATTGGCATAGCACGCCCCCTCGCATATGCCAGGCTCCAATT
Organism: Pinus albicaulis; assembly: GCA_034641835.2. Classification (NCBI taxonomy): domain Eukaryota; kingdom Viridiplantae; phylum Streptophyta; class Pinopsida; order Pinales; family Pinaceae; genus Pinus; species Pinus albicaulis. Next base: position 413,998,601 of record CM076572.1, read on the forward strand.
CCGGGAGGATTGCATCCGACAGAGTCTCCCATGCTATCATCATGAGAATTAGCAACAACGAAGAGTAGAATAATGATTTCCCCAGCTCCTGCGCTTCACGCACATTCTCCAAAAATTCTTCGTACCGTAACTGGGACTAGTTGTAGCTGATCCCCTTCTCACATTTTCCTGCCAGCGCAATTATGTGCATGGGAACAATCTTTGGTCAAAAATTCCTCATCAATTTGTAGCCTAGGACCAAGGTTCCTTGGTGCACATTCGGGTTCATAATTCTCTGTACCAAGAATCCTCTCTTATCCTGTTTGACCTTGAAATATTTCTTGACTTTTTTTGCAACCTTCTTCTCTATACTTTTCCCAAATCCTTCCATAGGATGGGGCCCCTTCTTGGGAAGGTCAGTGATCCAATGGATTAGTGCGGCGTCGATTGGAATTCATCCCAAGATCCATAGACACCCTTCATTAACTAATGCCAATAGCTAGCACACGCATATAGAGGTGATTGGGTACTGTCCAAAATACATAACCCTTAGCAAGTTCAGAACCCTGATGTTGCCTAGCCCATGCTCCCATGGCATCGGCTCAAAATTCCTTACATAATCATAGAGTATCCTCTTCAAGTACTACTCTAGAGCTAGCTCAGGGAATTTTTCTTCATTCACTAATTTGTGGTCATCAAACTTGACACTCGATAGCTTTCCAAACACATCTTCACCAAGAGGAACATCCTGCTGGACCAGAGGCATCTGAAGGTAGTCCCTCACTGTGTCGAGATTCTTAGGGGTGCATGTAGATGGTTTGCACAAATTGACATATGGCGGTCACCAAGAGATGGGCTCCACATACGCAGCCTCCTCTCCAGTGCTCATTAGTCTCTTTGAGGGGTCACTGATGGGCGACTTGTCCTTAGTGGCCTGACGGGGGGATGTCACATTCCTCGAGGAAACCACTTTCATATTTTTCATTTTCCTCTAGCTGGCCTGGACATGACTTCTTCAACATCGTGGATTCCTTCGTGGACATCGTTTGATCTCATCTCAGTCGATGTTGTTAGAGGCACAGAGTGCTCCTCAACAAGTGCATTGTCCAGGCTAGTGGCTGTCATTCTCGGGTAGAAGATAAATTCAAGATTTCTTACATCAGATGGGGTCTCTCGTCCATACATACAATACTTACAAGCAGATTTACAACACAAATCATGGATAATCTCAGGGCGCAATGTATTCATAAAGCAAAGGAACCAATTGTGACCCGCGCCCTTCCTTTTATAAGAAATCCAAGGTAAAAACAGTCGAATCTTCATTAAATGAAACTTACCTCCATAAAAAATGGTCAAAACTCCTGTAATATCGCCTCATTAAATGCATAAAATTACTTTTTCACCCAGTTGCACTGTTCCAACAGTTAGCTTCTTCTCCTACGCATCACCCTTGAACTCCTGTTGCACTTGTCGGTGTCTTTCCTTTGGGCTGCGTGAAAACCCTTTGATTCTTATGCTTCGGCCATATAGTCATTTGGTCAGCACTAGATTTTCCATATATGGCTTTAGATAGCTTCCATTTAAATACCTAAGAAGATTCTCACCACGCAGTGTGGCCAAGCGCACTGCACCGCCATCAGTGATTTCCTTCACAATGTATGGCCCCAACCAATGTTTCCAGAACTTCCCTGGGTGGTGCGCAAACTAACTATCATATAACAAGACCAAGTCTTCCTCCTTGAATACTTTTTATTTGATGTTCCTACCATGCCATGCCTTTTAGCGTGGCTTCTGCACTTGCTGATGGAAGTTAGTGATGAACCGATCTTCTTCTAAGGAAACCAATTGCACTAAAAATTCCTCCATAATGTTAGGCTCGGCCATATTAGAGAAAGTTGTGATGCGCAAGCTTGAGACAATATATTCCATTGGCATGATTTCTTCTTGCCCATAGAACATCCTGAAAGGTGTTTTCCCTATCAACTTCTTGCATGTGCTCCTATAAGCCCATAACAAATAAGGGATGCGTATGTACCAATCATTCTGATTGGAATTACAGATCTTTGTGAGCACATTCTCCAAGATTTTGTTGAAAGCTTCTACTGTTCCATTTTATTGTGGGTGATAAGGGGTACTCTTCTGGTGATGGATCTGAAATTCCTCTGTCATAGCTTCAATGGTTTCATTAACGAAGTGCATACCTCTATCACTCATCAGTATCTTTGGGCATCCGAATTTGGTCAAAATATGTTCAAAGATGAAGTGTATAGTCGTATTTACAGTACAGTCCTTAACTACCTAATCTTATGCCCATCTGATTATATAATCATTGGCAATGATGATATAGCACGCTCCCGTCTTCTTCCCTGGAGGGTTAATTGGTCCAACAAAATCTATAGCCCATTTATAAAAGGCCTTCACGGCCATCTGTGGTTGTGGGGGCATTTCATCTCTACGTGAGGGCTTCCCTATTCTATGACATGTATCACAGGCTTGGCAATATTCATGTACATCACTATGCAGTGTGGGCCACCATAACCCAACACGTAACACCTTTTGCGCAGTGGCTTTCCCAGCATAGTCGTCTCCTTCCACCCCTCCATGAGCCTCAGCCAAGATATCTTGCCTCTCATGTTCCAATACATATCTTATCAACACTTCATCCGCTCCCAAATTATACAATTGACTCGAAATCAAGGTAAAATCAGCTACACACGCAACCAAATCCTTCTTCTTATGTACTGAATATTTATAAGGCACTCTTCCAGTCTTCAGGAAGTGAACAATATCAGCAAAATTCTCATCAACCACCTAGATATAAAAGAGTTGTGCATCGTGTAACCCCTCCTCCAGACTAGTTTGTTCTTCCCTATTTTTGATTTGTGACAAATGATTAGGTCTGACATTTAGCATTCCATGCTTCACAATAATTTCAAATTCATACTCCTAAAAGATAAGAAACCATCTACAAATTCCCCCCCCCCCCCAACACAACCTTATTGACTAGGTATTTTAAAGCAGAAGGGTCAATGAAAATTTTGAAGTGCGCTCCTAGCAGATAGTGCCTGTATTTTTACAAAGAATACATCATGTCCAATCCTTCCCTTTCTGTGGTTGAGTAGTTGTGCTCTGCATTAGAGAGCTTCCTACTGGAAAAAGAAATAGGGTGATCAATTTCTTCTTCTCCTGGCTGTGTTAAAACTGTCGCAAGTGCTATACCAGATGCATCCACATGTACATGAAAAACCTTAGACCAATCTATGAATATCAAGATAGGTGTAGTGACCATTTTCTCCTTCAACAGCTCAAAGCTCTAGTGACATTCCTCATCCCAAAAAAATGACACAACGTTCTTTAACAACTTCTCCATCGACGTAGTGATCAGAACATACCCCTTAAAGAAATTATTGTAATAACCGGTGTGTCGTAGGATGGAGTGCAGTTGTTTCTAATTAGTATGAACTTCTAGGTTGATCATAACTGCTATCTTGGTCGAGTCTACCATCAATCCTTGCTGGCATACTATATGCCCTAAAAAAATTCCAAAAGGCACGCAAAATATACATTTCTTGAGGTTAAGAGAAATATGGTGCTTCCTACAAGTGTCAAGCATCATGCATAGGTTTGAAACATGTTTCTTGACCAATCCAAACACTATCTAGTCATCAAAATATACCTCCAATAATTTATACATGAATTCTTTGAATACAGCCACGATCACGCACAAGAAGATTGCAAGTGAATTTTTCAATCTGAACGGCATGACATTGTACTAGAAATACCCCCACTCTGTTGTGAAGTTGGTATTGATGTGATCTTCATGCGCAATTTTGATCTAATGATAACCAAAAAATCCATCAGTAAATGAATAAGCTTCTTTTCCTCCCACATTATCTAGGATTTCATCAGAAAACAGAGTAGCGCAGGGGCTATGCACACATGCATCATTCTGGTTGCGCAGATCTACATAAATCCTTATCTCTCCTTTGGTATTTCTCCTAAACCACCATTGGGCTTACCCAATCAAACTGTTCTACAGGCTCAATGATGCTTGTAGTCACCATATTTTCTATTTCGTCTTTTACTTTCTACTTTTATTCAGGATTCAATCAGTATGGTCGCTTCTTGACAAGGTGCGCATCTAGTTTCAACGTGATCATCATAACACCTAGGTATCCCACAATTCCCTTGAGTTCAAAGAAATTTGTAGGAAACAAATCCTGATACTATGTCAGAAGCTCTGCAATCTTCCCTACTCTATCATCATCCCAGTAATCCCCAATTTTGGCCAACTTCGGCTGCTCTTCTATCCCAATGTTGAATTCCTTCAACTTTAGAGGTTTAGTTACATATACCATCCCCAATGAGGGGCCTGCAACTATGCACTCTCCTTAAGATTCAGGGATGTTAACATTTCTTGGATCATCATCATTTTCCTCTATTGAAAAGTTCCTGCAGTTGACAATGTCTTGAATTTATGCATCCCATGCTAACGCGGCACATTCCTTTCGGGGTCGAGATTAATCAAGACAAGAGAATATATGTCCTGTAGGGCTTCATAAAATTTTTCTAATCCCCAAACCAAGCCAAAGGTTGATATGAAATCATTAGTCATTGTAATCCAATGGTGATTCCCTCCGTGCAGCTCTATTTCCAAATACCAAGTGGTAGGTATTGGCCTTAACGAATGAATAAACATATGAACCCACTCGTCCTAAGTCCTTTATATCCACACTTCCATCCATGTGGATAGGTGTTTGCATGTGTCTCCTTGACCATAAAACAACTAAGTTGGCAGGGTAGCAGGAGGTTCAAAGTGAAAATTCATCATTTTTCTACATTCCTCCCAATCCTTAAACACACCCTTGTGTGTATCCCACCAACGTGTTGGTGTTGCACGCATAGCCAAATGAAGCACCCAAAACCTTTGTTCCTTTGGGAAGACCTTTTTTAATGCTTATAGAAATACTTTAACACTACCAAAACCATAAAAATAGGGTATTTCTCTTTTCCTCTGAGGAGATGCACTGGAATTTCTTTGTGATCTTGAGGCAGCGTCGTGCAAAAAAATCATGCAACTGATTCTTCCAGTTCTCCATATCGCCATCCGAGTCTGAGAAACATGAACTATCCTTCTCCCAATTCAGCATCCCATCAGTTTTAGGTTTGATCCAATCTTCGTCCCACACAGTCAGCTTGTAAATATGGTCGACATCAACCCCTTCATGTACTGGCTCTGTATATCTTTCCCCTTCTGCTGGATCTAGCGGGACTATCACCCGTGTACCATCATTCTCAAAGATCATGATTCTCGCTTCAGGTTGATGATACCTCCCATATCAATGGCCCAATCCAACCCTAATAGCATAGGGTAGGGGTATGCATCATCCACAATTTTTATTACTTCAATCCATGCATACGTTCACTCCAACAATGTCTACTAGGACTTGTGGAGGTCTTCCAAGTGGGATGATCTTCTGGTGAATAGCCATGTATAACTGAATGGTGGACCATTCCATCTTTGGTTCTCCCATATTCTGCTAGGTTTTCTTAGGTTTGGACCATTTTCATTAGACCCCAGATCCAAAATGACTTGATCCATCTCATACTCTCCAATATGCAGAGTCATGCGCATCTCTCGACTAGTTCTCTTCTTATCCTTATAAATATTGATCACATACTTATTCTCCATTCAAGTTACTTATTTTTCTATGCAACCATATATCAAGGCCTGGATAGTATCTACTACCTTCTGATTGCGCGGTAGCTTAATGCATGCTTGTAGGAATGGTTTGACTTCATCACCAGCCTTTGGTTCCATGATAGACCTTGATGTGGACATTGCAGCAGCAGCAAAATCCCTCTTGGCTTCAATGAAACTCTCTTTTTCTTTCTGCAGGTTGAGTCCTTCTTTCTTGTGAGATGCCTTTCTGATCAGTGGCTCTGCATCAGCCTTCTTTTCCTCATTTCGTTCGGTGGAAACACCACTGTGTGTAATTACATTTACACTTGGACCATCATCATGTGGTTCAGCTTTAACCATTTGTATGTTTTACCTAGGTGTTTGCCACTGTTTTTCCTGCATTTTAGCCATTAACAAAGGACAATATTTAGTTACATGATCAAACTTCTTACAGTACCTACAGGATTTTCTCGCATGGTTCGGGCAGTCATGCGCATAATGTCGAATGTCTCCACATTTATAGAAAATTAGTTTCCCTCTTCCTTGACCTATGCCTGCACATCTCCCCCCTCCCCTTCCTCTTGTTGGGGATCCTCCCCGTCCAGAGGGAGATGTTAGTGATGAAGGGTCATCCTGCACTCTATAAAGGTTTGCATTGTCTATCATTAGGTTAAACGTCTGATAGTGGTTCTCATCGTGACCAACTGAAGAGAAAAATATGCACCACTGCTGCTTCATTTCTAGCACATAGGCTCCTAGCCACAGGAAATGGTCTATATCGTGTCTTCTAGCTACCCTACAATCAGTGCACCATAGTGTGAGGGTACTAGGCCCAGCATCATCCCTGTGACGTAGTGGATTTGGTCCCCCTACTTGCAGGTAATCCGAGAATAGAGGGCATTGATCTTTGGTGTGGCCAACATCCTTGCAGTGTATGCACCATAAATTTGTGTCAACTTCTTTACCCCAGTCTCTGCGTAAATTTTTAATTTCTAAGTGCATAGCTTCCAATTGGCTTTGAATTTGAAGCGCTCCAAATTGGGTATCTTCTCTAGGTGCGACTTCTAATTTCATAGCAATTTCCAGTGCTTCGGCCTAAGAATAAATCTTCTATTGACCCATAGGCCTGTGCATATGTGGCAACAACATGGAAATGAACCATTCCTTATTATTCTTATCATCATAAACAAATCCTCTATTGCTGATGGTTTTCTTTAGCCATTGGTGAGCTTCCCAAATTGATTCCTTCAGCCCTTGCTTGATATATTTTAATTATATTACGCACTGTGAATAGGAATTATGCTTCCGGAATTATTATTTCAAGGCATCCTTAATCTGTAAAACAGTGTGATCTATTTTTTGAGCTAGATATCCCATAAAACAATATAAAGCGCGACCTTCAAATTTCATAGCCAATTGCGCTCTCTTGACAGCAACAGTATTAAAATTTTGCGTAGTCCACACCGCATTAGCCACAAACCAAAACCGATCCATATCCTCATCCCCCGCACCCTTAAAAATCGGTAACTTCATATGCGTGGCCATATCTTCCGTCGGTGGGGGTGGTGGTGGGGTAGGATATGCCTTTCTCCTGCATGAGTTCGATTGTGGCGTAGCAGGAGGGATGCCTTCAGTTTCCATAGCCTCGCTACCTTCTATATGAGGTGAATTTATCAAAGGAATGTATATATATCTATCCTCTCTCTGATTATTCTGATAATATTTTCTGTTGTACATAGTGCTTTCGATCTTATCAGAGGTCCTTCAATCAGTGTGGCTGCACAAAACACCCTTTTCACCCAATAGCATCTTAATCAGTAGAGGCAAAGTTCGCAATAATTTACCTCTCAATCCCTTGAAAAATCACCTTTTAGCTTCATAATATGACACAAACTGATCTGCTACAAATTTTGTCACGAACCCACCCAAGATGTTGTCAACCCAGTGATCTACAGTCAGGCTGATGGAATTATCAGCCTTTTCCAACTATTGGATCAATTCAGGCATCCATTGTGTGACCTTATCGTCCTTCCAACAGGTTTGGAATTCTACTAATCTTGAAAACCACTCTTGTAATTCGTGTGCAAAGGCCACGAATAATATCTCCTGAACCTCTGTGAAAATATACTTTTTCTTCCACTCTTCAGTATAAAACTTCTTACTTCTGTTTTCTATTAAGGAAAATTACTTAATCTATTTCTCAAACAAGTCCTCTAGTTCAGGCTTTAAGGGTTGCCACAACATCTAATCTCCCTCAAAATGATCCCAGTCCTAGCAAAAAAACCATTTTTTGGCTTGAGGGGTCCTGACCTAGGTTCGAAGTTGAGATTAACCAACAAAACCCTCTTACTACTAGCCCTTTCGACAGTGACCTACTTGCACAATTCAAAGTCTCACTCGTAACAATATGGGGGGTGCTGGAACCAGGTTTTCACACCTTGAGATATAATTATATGATATAGGTGCCTTTAGATCTAAAACAACCATGAACAGACCTCTGCAATATAAGCCCTAACCAGGAAACCCTTATCAGACAAATTCAGGTCAATTATACAGAATATCTTGCACGCGGGTTAAAACAGAGTCCACAATCCATGTAATAACCCTTAACTAATAGTATTATAACCCAATAGTACTAGATCCATTCAATAATCATTCATCTAAAGCCATAAATAATTTCACAATTGATCTAAATACAGATAACATAGGAATCAGAAATAACATGCAGAAGCGATCATAATGTAAATAACAGATGCATTTCAGACTCAGATATCAACCAAAATAGTTCTTCATTCATAAATGGTTTATATCTTCCTTACAAAAACTTCAAATATCCCACGCACACATCCAGCAGGGTCTGCACATAACAAGACTAAGGTCTTCGTGCATACAACCAGCATGAGCCTTTTTACCCAGAGAAATTCGCTAGAATATCAAAATACAGTCAGATCTATCAATAAAATTCTCTTTTCTATCAACTCAATATAGAATCCTATTTATACTTTTAGCCTGTACTCATCCAAGTTCCGCAAACTATGGTTTGCAGCCCCTAATTCTACCCTTTTGACCCATTACAACTCATGAGGTGCTTTGATCAGCCCCAAAGCCCCTTGACTTGTACTACGCACGACTAAACATATACAATATTTACGAAAATATATCCAAATTGTATCAAAGTTCAGTCCTACAGGACGTTGCTCCAACAGATGGGGGTGAGTACAATATAGTCATGTGGACCCATAAAGGTATGGATATTTGATGGGGCTTTGTTGAATAGGGTTACTCCAAAATAAAGAAATGAGACTTTTGCAAACTTCCAAGGCACACTCGAGGGTAGTTGGTAAGTCATTGGTATAGTGTATAGGTTTCTGAGATTTCAACATGCAGTGTGAACAGGGTCATTATTTTTTTTAATATACTTTCCCATTTTGTTGCACTATTTGCAACTTCTACTAACCTGTAATAGAATTTGATGCTTGGATTGAAAATTTACTGGAAACAATATTTTTTTCAAAATTTTAATCTTATATGTTTTACTATGTTTTTTATTGGTTTTTGGAGGAATTATTGATCCAAATTGAGATCCTTCAAAATTTGGGTGATCAGGGCTCAAAGACTGATGTAGCTAGAGGGCTATGACATTTTTTTTCCTTGTATTTGATGATCAAAATCACTTGGATATGTTTGGTAAACTTATGATCTTGTTTCATTTGATTTGGATACATGAAGTAAGTAGGTTCCGAGGAAGGGTTTGAGTGACTAGATTAAAGCTCTAGTTGGATCAAATTTTTGTATAGTAGTATGAAATAAAACAAAAAATATTCACATGATTTTTGTGAATGTTGGGATGATGGATGCAGGTTGTATGGTAGTGATTACCGGTTGCATGAAAATGTAGTGGTTGTAGGTTGTATGGAAAATACGATGATTGTTGCAGTGGTAGAGATAGTGGTTTATTGTAATGTATTTCTTGCAAATTATTAAGTGATATATTATGATCATGAATCTAGTTTCAAAATGCGATGGAATAGTGATGAAAAAGGAAGAAATTAGGTTGGATCCTAGAGTAGGTTGGAGCCTAATCATTATTGAGATTGGATCCTACTCATTGATGAGGTTGGAGCCTAGAGTAGGATGAAGCTTAATCATACTTCATGTTGGAGCCTAAATCAAGTTGTAGCCTATAGAGATAGGTTGCTTGCATCTTCAAGGTCAAAGCCTCAATTAGGTTGTGTCCCACTAATAGTGGCATCTTGTATATTTTTTGGGATATTTGACTCATGTGGGTTGGGGCCTGCAAATTGATGTAAAATAATCAAAAAATGAGCATAAGAAGAGTTGGTGGTTTCTCTCATTTTGGTTTCCACCTTAAAAATTTGTCTCGTTGTGATTTTATGTTGTATTGCATTGTTGATTGCTTCTTGTAATGTTACTAATATTATTATGCATAGATATAATTGACGACATAATGTTTATGGTTTATTTTTGTATGGATGAATTATTAGTAAATATTATTAAATTGTGAAATTTTCCTCACATTGATTCATCCTCCCATCTCAATGTGACCTTTGGGCCAAAAAGTGGTATCGGAGCAAGAAACTTAAGGAAAAAATAACTACTAGAAGGTCAAATATCAAGAAGAAATTGAAACTACTAGAGCAGTGGGGAAGGCTCCTATGTTTGATGGAACCAATTATGCATTCTAGAAGATAAGGATGGAGACATATGTCATCTCCCTAGGATATTTTTTCGGAAAATATCATATTCTCAACATGAAAAGATCCTTTCTTATTAAGAAATTGATAATTTTAAATATAATGGTCCCCCAATATCATCAAGACCCAAGTAAATTTATCATTATTTTATAGCATCAAGAAAAAACTCACATGAATATCCAAAGAAAGAATTACTTCAAGACAAATAAGTTCATAATGATTGTCAAAGAAATTCTAGAAAAGAGTAGAATGTAAGGTTTCAAGATAAAGAGGGATCCACAAATAGAAATGATGCAAGAAAGACTGCATGTGTGGTTCATAAAAAATAATCCACAAGGAATAATGGAGAAAATGTTGAGAATCAACACCTGAATATACCTCACACTTAGGTTCGACAACAAGGAACCATGAATTCTCCAAAATGTATCCTCAAAATATTAATATCTTCTTCTTTGCCTAGGTATCAAAGAAAGTTTATTGGTTATTTTTACTCATGTACTAAGTTTTGACATAATGCGTAGGATTTCTAGACTAATAATGTGGTCATGTATATAGGGTATGATCAAGTACCCAAATGGATACAAGTGAACCAAATAAAGAGAAATTCCTAGTCATATAATGAAATATTGAAGACCAATGTTGAATGTCACATGTGTCACAATGAGGTCCATATAGCATGAGATTTCAAACTTAACTTTGGATGCTACAATAGAAGAAAATTGCATATCATTGATGGTAGATAGATAAGAGTTCAAGAAGGACCTCAATTAGGTTTGATCACTCAAATATAATCTATTGGAGAAAAATTATTCATGATCATAACTTTCTAAATAAAATCTTGAAGAAGAAATTATGAATGGAGTATGTGGACTATGTTTTGATGGTGACATATTAGATGTAAAAAGAATGCATGATCTTAGGGGGAGTGCGTCAACATTAGTATAATTTTCTCATGGGGAGAGCACGAATAGTCACAAGAAATCAATAGAACCATAATTTCATTGGATCATATAGAAAAAGCAAGGTATCATGGGGAGACTATATGTTATCAAGAAAGGAGCATGGTTCATGAAATACCCACAGGTTCATCCAGGAACAGGTAGTCATATAGATTAATTTACGTGGCATATTTCTATAAATATTTGTGACCCTTTTCCATTGTTGTCAAATGGGGAGAGATTCTTTACATTGATGTTATCAGGAGAGATGACAATAATTTCACTTATTCTTGTAGCAAGGAGATATTGAAACACATTACTTGGGGCCCTTTTTTTTCTTTGTCATCCAATTACCATCACTGTCTAGGGTTGTCATCATCGATGACTAAGGGGGGTCTTTTTTCACATAGTTTTTTCATTGATGAAAAAAATGTCATTTATTTCAAAGACGATATTTGGACAATGACAACAAGACTATACTTGATGATAAAAGAAGCAACAAGTCTCTTCGAGTAGTAGTATGACAACTTGACCTTTCACAAGGTATCATTACATGAGGATACGGGTTCTTGAATTTGTTTGACCTTTTGATGAATTTAAGATGTTAAAACTCTTTTATAAATAACATGGTTGTGTAGTGGTCAAAAATACCTTACCAACAATATATTTTACATAGAAAAACACCTCTCAGATGAGACTTATGGCCTACTAAAAATCATATTAGTCGGGGAAAAAATCAAAATGAAAAACTATGGGTCCAAACCCAAATATTAATTTGTTAAACATAATGCAAGTTTGGAGAGGATCCACTATTGATAATGAAAATCAATGAACATGGAAACATGAAGTAGCACACTATTTGATGCTTCTAAATAACATTCAAGTGCAAATTCAATCAATGTTGTTTCTAATAGAGCAATGGTCATATAAAAGAGAAACATCACGATATTTAACATGACCTTCATATCCAAACCAATTTTTACACATGGAAAGAGAGTTTTTAGGAAATGAGATGGATTTCAATGATGTCAGAATAGTGATACATGGTGTCACCAATGTTGCCATGTGGAAGTGACCAATAATATTTTTAAAACAACAAGGAAGTAAACTTTGGGTGACACATGTCACCCCTCTCGACATAGCACATAGATAATTTATGTCATGATGATGTCATCAAATGGTTTTCCAAATACCCTAAGGTCCAAGTCATATGAATTTGTTATATGGGACATCGACCTGATCATTTAAATTTATTAAAATTAAGAATCCATTAGAAAAAAATCGATCAACCCTTCCATGTCCCAAACACTATAAATATGGAATTACAAATGATTTGGTTAGACAACTTTGGAAATTGATAATTGATCTATGGTTTGGTGTGAGTGATCTATGATCAAGAATATTTGATTTCATTTGAATTTATTCTTGTTTAATATGGTTTGATTCCTCTAGATTGGTTTGTAAGCAAGATGCATTATTTTTAAGTTTGGTTTGATTTTGAAAAATGGTGTCCAAGCCACCACTTTGGTAAGTTGGTTATAAATCCCTCTCAGCATCTCTTTCATGTATTGACAGAGGAAGGCCACTATGATCTTGGGAAATCTACGATGATACCGGATATTGTATATCACTATGATCCCTCAGGTAGAAGGTTGAATATTGTATATCATTGTGACCCTAAGGAAAAGGTTGAGTATTGTTTATCATTCTAACCATTGAGGCAGAGTATTTTACCACCATAGATGAAGGCCGAGTATGATATATCATTGAGTTGGACTATATGTTCCATCGTAATCCTTGATGTCGAGTATTGTAGCCACTATGGCCTTGACATGGACAAGGCCAAGAATTGTCGCCACTGTGGCTCTAAGACTTGATGTAGATGAGGTCGAGTACATCCTAGCACCATGGGCTTGAGTCTTCATGGATGAAGAAAATTTACCATATATCCACTTGGACCCATGAAGTTATAGTGTATGGATAGGTTTTTGTTGAGTATAACGACTCCATAATAAATAAATGAGACTCGCCCAAGGCACACCAAGAGTGTAGTTGGTAAGTCTTCGGTATTATGTATGTAATATTCCTAAATTAGCATGCAGCTAATCGGAATATTAATTTTTTATTTTTGCACTTAGTAGATGAATAAATTGGGGAAAGAGACCCATACTTATGTTGTATTAGCATAAAAGCCCTCTTGGTATGAAAAGGGGACATCCTAGTAGCTGGATTTTGCACTTTCCATGTATGAATAGGTAGAGAATCATGTTGATTCAGTCAAGTTGACTAAGTCAACAACACAGTATGGAGGAGTAGCCTTGATGGAGATACAACATAGTTTTGGAGGGAAAGTGATCATATGATGTTGAAAACCCTAATGGGTGGGACCCAAGGTGAGGAGGCTCACAAAATGTATAAGGAGGAGGATGGAAAACATTTTGGGTTAGCTTGATGATTATTGATTTTGGTCTGCATGACTATTTGGCATCCTCTTGCTGTTTAGCAGAGTTGCAGTGTTGTTTAGAACAAGGCATTCCTGTTTGGGAATTCCTTCTTCTACCTTGAGAGGCCTCCTAGAGGAGTATTGCACTTAATTTTTCCACATTCAGGCTTGAGTCCAAGCATCCTCCTTCAGCCACAACATTATTTTTGTAGAGTATAGTGTTGTGTTGCGGGGTGTTGCAGTGGAAGGTTTCATAACACCATCTTCTGAGTTTATCTTTTCGAGGAGGGATATTCCCTTTCTTTGCAAGATCTGTAAAGGAGGTTTCTGAGAATATTGCACATCTTGGCATGTGACCAAACCATTTTCCATCTCCTACAGCACAGTCCTTTGTAGGAACTGCATCATTTTTCATAGTGTTGCAGTAGCAGGGTTTGAACCCTTGCTTGTGAGCTTATTCCTTGGAGGAAGGGCCAACCCTTCTCCCGGAAAGCTTTGTATATCATCCTTTTTCTATTTCTTGTACATTTTCAGCTACATATATAAATAGCTATAGTATACTGCGTTTTCCATATCTAGATCTGCAGATCTGTCATTTTATACATGTACTTTCATGAGGGCCTTGTCGGGTTGTCTTTTGTTGTATAAAAAGGGTTGAATCCCCATTTTTATTCACTCTTGCATAATATAAACTATAGATATATTGAGGATAGTTATTTATTGTAGAAACCCTCACTGAATCATGTTGTCCCTTGCTTCAGTCATTTTGTATGCTAAAATTCATGGGATTTGGGCCTTTTTGAGCCATATCGGGACCGAGAGATCTGTTTAACTTAGCTAGAGTGATTTTTTTTTCTCCCATTTGGTATGTAAGTCCCATATGATATAATATAAGGGATCCCACCATTATTTTCCTCTATTATTACACCAATCCTCGGAATAACGTTTTTGGGGCTTATTTTGCTGCTTTTCCCCAACTTTTGGATCATGAAACGAAGTATAAGTTGTTGATGTAACTTTAATAGATGGCTATGTGTTTTTAACACATCATATGAGTCTATTAATCATTGAACAACCATTATTGTGTTCATGTATTGCTGAAGCTCCAACTTTGGAACATCTTAAGGTGTTCTTATTATTGTAGAAATTCCCTATTTTGGGATATTACAGTGGTATCAGAGCCTTCATCTTGGCTCAGCCTGTGGATTTCAGAGGCAATCCAGAAGATAATAAGAAGAGGAGATCAAAATGATTGAGAGAATGAGTTTACTCTCATCAATTTTCAAATCTAGAAAGAACCTCCCCAACGAGGTTAAGCAGATGAAAGAAGAGAGATGCAGTGAGACCTCTAGAAGGTTTCAAGAAGAAGAAGAAGACTCATGCACTTCCTATTCTCTTGGAAGGAATGAGAAGCATGGAGAGAACTTAGAACATGAGATCCTAAGTGGGTACTTGGCACAGTACAAACATCGACCTAGAGGTTTCAAAGAGACTTTAGCTCTTCACCAGTTTATCCAAATAGAAGAAGAGATGAGGCCATACAACAATAGGATGGTGAAGGGAAATAGGTTTCTATTGTCCACTTTTGATGGATCACCCATATGTACAGCAATATTTTAGGTGATGAAGTTAGAAGAATTTTTCCTACTACATCCAGTAGTGGAAAAAGAGGCTATGGAGATCTCAGCGCTGCACTTGGAGGGTAAGGAAAGAACTTGGTGGTTTAGCCATGTGAGTCATGCAAGAGTATCTACTTTTTTAGATTTCACTCAAAGGGTGATCAGAAGATTTGATAGTGGGAGATCAGGGAATAAGGAGTCCTCATCACCACTTGAGGAGTCTTTTGTCAGCATTGTCACATTTATGAAGGGGCGGCCATCTATATCAGCAGTTGGATCAGCCAACACATGGGAGGACGAAACTCTTGCAACCATACAAGATGTTCCCAAGACTCACCAAGGTATGCATATATTTCCATTTCCTATCATTTCAGAAAATATTATGGGAAACCTTGGAAATTTGTCTTCACATGGTCAAGGATCAAAACACATTGCTGATGTGGAGCAACAAGCTTGCACTGCATTGTGAAACTTTGGTTTGATCAAAGAAGGGATAAACATTCATTCCATTACACCCTTATTGAGTTTCATGCAGCATGAGGGGTTAGGGTGTAATATTTTGGAGGGAATAATGAGTGTTGTGCCACTTTCTAATGATGTTTTACCTTCAGCACACTTGGACCTTTTTGGATTCAAGAGAATCATTGAAGAGAGGTCTTCTCTAAAAGATATCCAAGGGGTTGCATCTCAACTTTCCATGAGGTGTAAAGAGAAAGATCTGCTTTGGGAGATTGGTAGTCTTCATTGGGAATATACCAAGGGGGAGAATGATTGGAGGCATCCACATTTGGATGAAAGGGGGTGGATGGAGAGCAAGAGATTGGTGAGCCACTTTCAGATCTATGACACAGGGCAGCAAGAAGCAAAGCTGCACTGGCTACTCTTGAGAGAGTTTGGCCATCTTGGGACATACTCCTTGTCAAAAGGTATGTGGTGGATGAAGGCATTGCATGGCACCCATATGCTAGAATAGCAGAAGACTTGTTTGTATGGGGCATCATACAAGACAACCATCATGATCTTACTCTATGGCTTTGGCATATGGAATGTCAAAGGGAGAATTCATGGAGTGATAAGAGCCTTATCACTAAGGCCTACAACGTTGTCACTTTGGATTATGCTTCTATTGTTGGAGTGTTCCAAGGGGAGTATGCATCCTCTCATTCTACAGACTTTTATGACAATATTATCATGGGAGGGCTCATTCATGGACCTCACTTTCAGCTTACTCACCATGCATGGTAGGAAATACATTTATGTACTTGTTGATTACTCCATTGAGTATTTTTATCTTCTCACCATATATGAACTGTGCATTGCTCCACAAGAGAGCAAGAGTATTTTTGGGTTTCATGGTCACTTTAGGGCCAATATTTGTAATGCTAGTAGCCCATCTATACATGAATTTGGGCAAGTGTATTGTTATCTTGATTATGTACAGCTGATATACATTGTTGCTTACTACCCCATGGTGGAGGAGCAAACATGCACAGCTTGTAACTTATTGGAGAACCACTTGCCACTTGATATTCTCAAATAGTAATTGGGGAGACTGTGCATTCTCCACCTGAGAAACCATTTGTACCATCCAAACTTGCACACAACCTTCAAAAATTTTCTGATTTGGATGCCATATGGTGATGATGTGCCATTCATCTTGTATGGGATGGTTTGGGTTAGCATGGCTCATGACATTGGAGAAAGGATCCTTGAAGATCCAATATTCTTCTTGCCACTTAAGGGCAACCTTATTGCAACCCAAGATCAGCATGCACTCTACACTTATCATAAGTGGAGAGGAGGACAGTGTGGGATAGGCCCTCTTTCCTATCATGTCCATCTATTCAACCCACCTAAACTTCATGAGCCAAAGGTGGAGGGGATCTTTCATGAGTTGCCCTGTCGGAGGGTGACTCATTTTATATGGATGATAGCTTGGGGGTGGAGGTTTCACTTGGGAATGATAGTTCCCCATGCACTTCAAACTCCATGCCTTGAGAGGACCTCTAAATAGCACATAGTTGTCTCCTTGAGTATTCTACTTTTGTATGATGATAGCCATTTGGGATGTACACCAAATGCTAACTTGTATGCTTGGGAGAGGCAGTATGGAGTTTCATTGTTGAGACAACATCTTATTCTTTGGGAAGAGCTCATCATATGAGGATGCTACAGGAAGAGGGAAGGATAATTTCCAGTTCTATCCTTACAGCTGCTTGAGGAAAAGCAACATTTGGGAGGGGAGGACTGTAATATTCCTAAATTAGCATGCAGCTAATGGGAATATTAATTTTTATTTTTTCACGTAGTAGATGAATAAATGGGGGAAAGAGACCCATAATTATCTTGTATCAGCATAAAAGCCCTCTTGGTATGAAAAGGGGACATCCTAGTAGATGGATTTTTCACTTTCCATGTATGAATAGGAAGAGAATCATGTTGATTCAGTCAAGTTGACTAAGTCAACAACACGATATGGAGGAGTAGCCTTGATGGAGCTACAACACAGTTTTGGAAGGAAAGTGATCATGTGATGTTGGAAACCCTAATGGGTGGGACCCAAGGTGAGGAGGCTCACAAACCTTATAAGGAGGAGGATGGAAAAAATTTGGGGTTAGCTTGATGATTATTGATTTTGGTCTGCATGACTATTTGGCATCCTCTTGTTGTTTAGTAGAGTTGCAGTGTTGTTTAGTAGAGTTGTAGTGTTGTTTAGGAATTCCTTCTCCTGCCTTGAGAGGCCTCTTGGAGGAGTATTGCACTTCAGTTTTCCACATTTAGGCTTGAGGCCAAGCATCCTCCTTCAGCCACAGTGTTATTTCTACAAATTATAGTGCTGTGTTGTAGGGTGTTGCAGTGGAAGGTTTCACAACACCATCTTTTGAGCTTATCTTTCAAAGGAGGGAGCTTCCCTTTCTTTTCAAGATCTGTGAAGGAGGTTTCTGAGCATATTGGACATCTTGGCATGTGACCAAACCATTTTACATCTCCTACAGTGTAGTACTTTGTAGGAATTGCGACATTTTTCACAGTGTTGCAGTAGGAGGGTTTGAACCCTTGCTTGTGAGCTTATTCCTTGGAGGAAGGTCCAACCATTCTCCCAGAAAGCTTTGTATATCTTCCTTATTCTATTTCTTGTAAATTTTTAGCTACATATATACATAGCTGCAGTATACTACATTTTCCAGATCTAGATCTACAGATCTGTCATTTCATACATGTACCTTCATGAGGCCCTTGCCAGGTTGTCTTTTGCTGTATAAAAAGCATTGAATCCCCATTTTTCTTCACTCTTGCATAATATAAACTCTAGATCTATTGAGGACCATTATTTATTTCAGAAACCCTCACTGAATCACACTTTCCTTTGCTTCAATCATTTTGTATGCTAAAAGTCATGGGATTTAGGCCTTTTTGAGCCATATCGGGACCGGGAGATCTGTTTAACTTAGCTAGAGTGATTTGTTTTTCTCCCATTTTGTATGTAAGTCCCATATGATATAATATAATGGATCCCACCATTATTTTCCTTTTTTATTATGCAAATAGCTCGGAATAAAGTTTTTGGGGCTTATTTTACTGCTTTTCCCCAACTTTTGGATCATGAAACGAAGTATAAGTTGCTGATGTAGCTTTAATCGATGGCTATGTGTTATTAACACATCATATGAGTCTATTCATAATTGAACAACCATTATCATGTTCATGTATCGCTGAATCTCCAACTTTGGAACATCTTAAGGTGTTCTTATTTTTGTAGAAATTCCCTATTTTGGGATATTACAGTGGTATCAGAGCCTTCATCTTGTCTCAGCCTCTAGATTTCAGAGGCAATCCAAAATATAATAATAATAGGAGATCAGAATGATGGAGAGAATGAGTTTACTCTCATCACTTTTCATATCTAGAAAGAACCTCCCCAAGGAGGTTAAGCAGATGAAAGAAGAGAGATGCAGTGAGACCTCTAGAAGGTTTCAAGAAGAAGAAGAAGACCCATGCACTTCCTAATCTTTTGGAAGGAATGAGAATCATGGAGAGCACTTAGAACATGGGATCCTAAGTGGGTACTTGGCAAAGTACAAACATCAACCTAGAGCTTTCAAAGAGACTCTAGCTCTTCATCAGTTTATCCAAATGGAAGAAGAGAGGAGGCCATACAGCAATAGGATGGTGAAGGGAAATAGGTTTCTATTTTTGACTTTCGATGGATAACCCACATGTACAGCAAGATTTTGGGTGATGAAGTTAGAAGAATTTTTCCTACTACATCCAGTAGTGGAAAAAGAGGCTGTGGAGATCTCAGTGCTGCATTTGGAGGGTAAGGCAAGCACTTGGTGGTTCAACCATGTGAGTCATGCAAGAGTATCTAATTTTTCAGATTTCACTCAAAGGGTGATCAGGAGATTTGACAGTGGGAGATCAAGGAAGAAGGAGTCCTCATCACCACTTGAGGAGTGTTTTGTCAGTGCTGTGACATTTATGAAGGGGCAACCATCTATATCAGCAGTTGGATCAGCCAACACATGGGAGGAAAGAACTCTTGCAGCCATACAAGATGTTCCCAAGACTCACCAAGGTATGCATATATTTCCATTTCCTATCATTTCAGAAAATCTTATGGAAACCTTGGAAATATGTCTTCACATGATCAAGGATCAAAACACATTGTTATGGGGAGCAACAAGCTTGCACTGCGTTGTGCAACTTTGGTTTGATCAAAGAAGGGATAAACATACATTCCATTTCACCATTATTGAGTTGCATGCAGCATGAGGGGTTACGGTGTAATATTTTGGAGGGCATAATGAGTGTTGTGCCACTTTCTGATGATGTTTTACCTTCAACACACTTGGACCCTTTTGGATTCAAGAGAATCATTGAAGAGAGGTCTTCTCTAAAAGATATCCAAGGTGTTTCATCTCAACTTTCCATGAGGTGCAAAAAGAAAGATCTGCTTTGGGAGATTGGTAGTCTTAATTGGGAATATACCAAGGGGGAGCATGATTGGAGGCATCCACATTTGGATGAATGGGGGTGGATGGAGAGCAAGAGGTTGGTGAGCCACTTGCAGATCTATGAGAAAGGGTAGCAAGAAGAAAAGCTGCACTGGCTACTCTTGAGAGAGTTTGGCCATCTTGGGACATACTCCTTGTCAGAAGGCATGTGGTGGATGGAGGCATTGCATGGAACCCATATGCTAGAACAACAGAAGACTTGTTTGTATGGGGTATCATACAAGACAACCATCATGATCTTACTCTATGGCTTTGGCATATGGAATGTCAAAGGGAGAAGTCATGGAGTGACAAGAGCCTTATCACTAAGGCCTACAACGCTGTCACTTCAGAGTATTCTTCTATTGATGAAGTGTTCCAAGGGGAGTATGCATCCTCTCATTCTACAGACTTTTATGAGAAGATTATCATGGGAGGGCTCATTCATGGACCTCACTTTCAGCTTACTCACCATGCATGGTAGGAAATACATTTATGTACTTGTTGATTACTCCATTGAGTATTTTTATCTTCTCACCATATATGAACTATGCATTGCTCCACAAGAGAGCAAGAGTATTTTTGGGTTTCATGGTCACTTTAGGGCCAATATTTGTAATGCTAGTAGCCCATCTATACATGAATTTGGGCAAGTGTATTGTTATCTTGATTATATATAGCTGATATACATCGTTGCTTACTACCCCATGGTGGAGGAGCAAACATGCACAACTTGCAACTTATTGGAGAACCACTTGCCACATGATATTCTCAAATAGCAGTTGGGGAGACTGCGCAGTATCCACTTGAGAAACCATTTTTACCATCCAAACTTGCACACAACCTTCAAAAATTTTCTGATTTGGATGCCATATGGTGATGATGTGCCATTCATCTTGTATGGGATGGTTTGGGTTAGCATGGCTCATGACATTGGAGAAAGGATCCTTGAAGATACAATTTTTTTCTTGCCACTTGAGGGAAACCTTATTGCAGCCCAAGATCAGCATGCACTCTGCACTTATCATAAGTTGAGAGGAGGACAGTTTGGGATAGGCCCTCTTTCCTATCATGTTCATCTATTCAGCCCACCTAAACTTCATGAGCCAAAGGTGGAGGGGATCTTTCATGAGTTGCCATGTTGAAGGGTGACTCATTTTATATGGATGATATCTTGGGGGTGGAGGTTTCACTTGGGAATGATAGTTCCCCATGCACTTTAAACTCCATGACTTAAGAGGACCTCTATATAGCACATATTTTTCTCCTTGAGTATTCTAATTTTGCATGATGATAGCCATTTGAGATGTACACCAAATGCTAACTTGTATGCTTGGGAGAGCCACTATGGGAGTTGCATTGTTGAGACAACATATTATTCTTTGGGAAGAGCTCATCATATGAGGATGCTATAGGAAGAGGGAAGGAGACTTTCCAGTTCTATCCTTATAGTTTCTTGAGGACAAGCAACATTTGGGAGGGGAGGACTGTAATATTCCTAAATTAGCATGCAGCTAATAGGAATATTAATTTTTTATTTTTTTCACTTAGTAGATTAAAAAATGGGGGAAAGAGACCCATATTTATCTTGTATTAGCATAAAATCCCTCTTGGTATGAAAAGGGGACATCCTAGTAGCTGTATTTTTCACTTTCCATGTATGAACAAGAAGAGAATCATTTTGATTTAGTCAAGTTGACTAAGTCAATCGTGAAGTATGGAGGAGTAGCCTTGATGGGGCTACAACGCAGTTTTGGAGGGAAAGAGATCATGTGATGTTGGAAATCCTAATGGGTGGGACCCAAGGTGAGGAGGCTCACAAACCTTATAAGGAGGAGGATGGCAGAATTTTGTGTTAGCTTGATGATTATTGATTTTTTTCTGCATGACTATTTGGCATCCTCTTGTTGTTTAGCAGAGTTGCAGTGTTGTTTAGCATAAGGAATTCCTATTTAGGAATTCCTTCTCCTACCTTGAGAGGCCCCTTAGAGGAGTATTTCACTTCATTTTTCCACATTCAGGCTTGAGGCCAGACATCCTCCTTCAGCCATAGCATTATTTCTGCAGAGCATAGTGCTGTGTTGCAAGGTGTTGTAGTGGAAGGTTTCACAATACCATCTTCTAAGCTTATCTTTCAGAGGAGGGAGATTCCCTTTCTTTGCAAGATTTGTAAAGGAGGTTTCTAAGAATATTGGACATCTTGGCATGTGACCAAACCATTTTCCATCTCCTATAGCATAGTCCTTTGTAGGAACTGCATCATTTTTCACAGTGTTGCAATAGCAGGGTTTGAACCCTTGCTTGTGAGCTTATTCCTTGGAGGAAGGGCCAACCCTTCTCCCGGAAAGCTTTGTATATCATCCTTCTTCTCTTTCTTGTAAATTTTTAGCTACATATATATAGATCTACATTATACTACATTTTATAGATCTATATCTACAGATCTGTCATTTTATACATGTACTTTCATGAGGCCCTTGCCGGGTTGTCTTTTGCTATATAAAAAGGGTTGAATCTCTATTTTTCCTCACTCTTGCATAATATAAAATCCAGATCTATTGAGGACCATTATTTACTGTAGAAACCCTCACTGGATCATGCTGTCCCTTTCTTCAGTCATTTTGTATGTTAAAAGTCATGGGATTTGGGCCTTTTTTAGCCATATCAGGACCAGGAGATCTGTTTAACTTAGCTAGAGTGATTTTTGTTTTCTCCCATTTGGTATCTAAGTCCCATATGACATAATATAATGGATCCCACCATTATTTTCCTCTTTTATTATGCAAATAGCTGGGAATAACGTTTTTGGGGCTTATTTTACTTCTTTTCCCCAACTTTTAATGGATCATGAAAAGAAGTATAAATTTTTGATGTAGCTTTAATCGATGGCTATGTGTTTTTAACACATCATATGAGTCTATTCATCATTGAACAACAATTATTGTGTTCATGTATTTTTGAATCTCCAACTTTGGAACATCTTAAGGTGTTCTTATTATTGTAGAAATTCCCTATTCTGGGATATTACAATGTATGGGCGGTCGAGAGTTTGACCTATGGTACGAATAGGTCGGTTATTTTCTTAATATATTCACTCATTTTGTCACACTATTTGTAACTTCCAGTGACCTGCATCAAATTCTAGTGGTTGAATTGAAAAGTGCTCGAAAACAAGAATTTTGGTTAACATTTAATCTTATATATGGTTTTTATTGGTTTTTGGAGTTATTGTTGATCCAAAATGTAATCCAAAAGAAATTGGGCGATCAAAAGTATTATATCGGTGTAGCTAGAGGGTTTTGACAATGTTTTGTCTGATATTTGATGATCATAATATCTTGTACATGTTTGGTAAAGTTATGAGATTATTTTAAATGATTTGGATACATGAAGTAAATAGAATCTAGCGAAGGGTTTGAGAGACCAGATTGTAGTGATGGCTGGAGAAAACTTTGGTACAACAACATGACATCCAATAGTAGAGGTTGACATGAGTTTTGTGAAACTTATGATGATGATTGCAGGTTGCATGACAGTGGTTGTATGTTCCATGACAATGTAGTGGTTTCAGGTGGTATGGAAAATAAAGTGATTTTTGTAGTGGCATATATAGTGGCAGTATCAATGTGTATTGATTGAAAATTATTTAGTGATATATTATGATCATGGATCCAGTTTGAAAATGTGATGCAACAATGATCCATGAGGAAGTAATCATGTTAGATACTAGAGCAGGTTGGATCCCACTCATTGCTGAGGTTGGAGCCTCAATCAAGTGGGAGCCTAGAGTGGGTTGGAACCTCTTATCACTCCCCCCGTTTCTCAAGGATGAGAATGGAACTGAAGGAGGCAACCTCAAACCAATATTTAGGTTTGGTAGCTAGCCCTACCAAAACTAGAGATGGCTCTCTCAATGTCACTTTTACATCCAATGAGATGGTTGGGTATGTAATGATCTTAGGCTAGTTATAAAGCTCAGTGAATTAGGATTTTGTTTGTTTTGAATTTTTTTTGGATAGGAATGAGAGTCAAGGAACTAGGTCTAGGTTCTAGGTTTGATTTCAAAGGTTAAGTTGCAGAGACAAGGATGAGGCCAGATAGGTAAACTTAGGAACATAATTAATTTGTCATTGTGTATAGGGTTTGAAAAGAGATAGATTCAAAATGAGCATGTTAAATAAATTCATTCATCAGAAGAATAGAAACACATTCATGAAAATATTATAAAAAAGAGCATGGAAAGCAATATTTCTATTCATATACTTATAATATTAACATATAGAAGCATACATGTGATGGAAAGATAACATAATATTAAACTTGATGAGGTTACAGAGAAAAATAAATGCTCAAAATCATAGCACTGGAGTTCCAAAATTATAGCTGCAGCATGTCATTGATTTCATTGAAAACTTTTGTACAATAGCTCCACACTGAAAATAACAACTATCCAACCTCTAAAATGACTTGAGTTTGAATATATATAGAAAATAGAATTCATGACACATCATTGGGTTGATATCTGATAAAAAATACATCATAAATGCACTCTATGAGTCATTACCTAGAATCTGGGGAAGTTAAAAACCATCCCCTCAAATTTAGCTAATAACTAGGAGTGTATGTCTCTTTGATTAATTACATGTTTCCTCCACATTGAGAGGCAAAAAAAAATCTCCTACCAAAAGGACACCTCATGGGATAGTTGCACCTCTAAATTTGGAGTTTTTCTAGCTTGAAAATTATCCAAAGGAATCCAAGACAGAAGGGTTGTGCCAATTAGCAGAGGCATTGCACCTCCCAGCAGAAGAGTTGTGCCACTTTGGAGCTAAATTTGACTAAATTTTAGGCATTCATTTTCAAATATGAAAGTTAGGCTAGGTATCCCTATGTGTCCTTTTTCCATTGCATCCTTAAAACTAATAAAATATCCCCTGGAAGGCCTTCAAAAACTCATTCTCCCAACCACACTCCAGAAACGACACACAAAGGCAAAATGAGTGGCAGAAGCATGAAAAAAGTGCTATTTTTTGGATTTTTCTTCAAAAATGGAGGGTGCAAGCTAAACTGATCCCATAACTATGATGTATAAGATAAAATGAATATAACCATCTAAAAATTTATTCATTTAGATACTCTAAGAAAAATTTTAGCGTCGTTGCACGATGCTTCTGCAATGACCAAATTTCCAAAATTTTCAGAAAATCACCAAAAATGTTCAAAATATTCCAAAATTTGGTCTATGAAATCCTTGGATGATAAGCTAAACATCTATATATGCCTCAATAAGTAATTCCAATTTATCCTTCTCCTTAATCTTAATTAGGGTTTCCTTAAGCTTTTTCCTCAAATTCTTCACCCTCACCTTGACGATTTGGTTCCTTTTGAAATAATGGCTCACCATATGCCTCCAAAGGTTGTTATCTCTTTCTTCCTTCTTAAACAGCTTCTCAAGATGAATATTTACCTTATCAATCAAAAACTCTTTGTCTTGATCAATTTTAGTAGATATCAACTCATCAAAGGTGTTATAGCCTAAATCTACCTCAGGCTGAAAGAAGGTAGAGTTCAGGGTAACATCAAACCACGCTCAGTCTGGTAGCTAGCCCTACCAGAATAGGAGAGGGCTCTCTCCAGGTCAATATTAGTGAAAAGTAATAAATAGGGCTTGAGATGACTGAAATAAAATCTAATTTTAGGCTAGGTATATAAGTAAAGGAGTTTGATTTTGTTTTTGAGGGTTTTTTTTGGATCAAAGGGAAAGGCATTTTTGGGTGTGGGGATTAGGCCTAGTTTTTGCAGAGTTCTGATTGGGGCAAGGAAGGAAATAGTTTTGGTGCTTAATATTGAGTGAATGGATGGATCAGAATGGTGAGGAGTTGAAGAGGGCAAAAGGGTCTCAAGATCCCTCCTCAAACAGATGAAAACATGAAAAATTAAACAAAACTGAAGGCAGAGCAAAGCAAGCCACTGAATTCCACATTTTAAACACTGATTTGTTTAATTTAAGAAGAAAGAGAAGGGAAAATGATACACATAAACATCAGTGAAATTAAAGTTACATATAGAAACACACCATCAAAACACAGAGCCACATGGATCCCAAAAAGTGCTGCAAACCCTGGTCTATTCCTTTGCCAAAAGTGCAGAGATGAAATGTACAATGAAGTGCCAAGCAATCGCAAATGTCCAACCCTGAAAATGACTGAGAAAATACATCATATAGACAAGCCTAACCCATTCCTATGCCTCTAGGGGTCGATCTCATCATTCTAGGAGCTATTTCAACCATATCTAAACTAGGAACTAGAAAATAGGCCATGAAACAACTTGCCTCTATATGCTAGGAAACTGATCCATTCACTTACATTTCACCTTGTGGTGAATGAATCTTCTATAATGAGTAAAAATGTGTCATAATTACATCATGGACATGAAATTACATCAAGTTACATCAAAAATTACATGAAAAAGTGAAACTGGCCAAAACTAGGCGAAATTCTGAGCTGCTAAGTGAAAAATAGGCCAAAATTCTCTATGCGCCGCACCCAAAATCTCTATGCATGGCACAACTTTGGAGCTGATTTTGAGGCCCTTCCTGAAGTCCAAATTGAGCGCATGATAGCTTGTTGGAAATCCCTACCTGTCTAATTTCCAACCCAAGTGGAATTTCTAGATTTGGTTCCCATTTACCCCTCCAAACGTTCAATCTCCCAAAATTGCTTCCTGTGTGTGCAAAAAGTGGCAGAAAGGCCATTTTTAGGGTGTTTTTGACCCTTTAGGCAACCCAGAACTTGATGAAATTCTTAGTTAATCCATAGACATGCATGAATTTTCATGAAAAACTCAGAAATGAAAATTTTTTCCCCTGAAGAGCTGCCAATTATAAGCGCGCGCCAAGTGGCGCTATGCGTCGGGCAGAAAAACCTGTTTTGTGACCAAAAAAATTCAAAATTGACAAAAATTTTCCCAAATTCCTTGAAATTTGGGCTGAAGGTCCCTGATCAAATTCTATGCCCAGCCAAAGAAGCTTCAGCCAAGATTTGGAGCCTATCATGCCTTTTGCGACGCTTCAGTGCCCTCCTTAACCTTGCCTTCAGGATTTTAATTTTCACTTTGCAAACATGCATGCGCGCCCAATAGTGGTTCTTCATGTTCCTGCGCATGTTCTTCTCCTTTTTTTCCTTCTCCAAAAGCTTCTCAATATGAATTTTTACCCTCTCAAGCCAAGTCTCTCTATCAGCCTCGATCTCACGCTCAATAGGTGTCATCTCGGATGGGCTTCTTCGGGCAGCTTGTCGGTTCTCACGGATGTTTTGCAACTCCATGATCGTCTACTGATCCTCCAACTGTTTGTTGCACTGCTCTAGATATTTTATGATCCATTTAGCTCTCTACAACTTTTCGTTCAATGTGTCGATCTCATCTTTCTGCTCCTGAATGATCTCTCTCAGTTTTGAGCTTGGAGAGCTCAAATCCTCGTCAATCAATATGAAATCAGTATCATGGCCTCCTGAAGGGCCCTCCTCCTACATAGGCCTCTTTCCTCTATCCTGTACATGTACATGTGCAGCTGATGATGGCAACGAGACCCCTTCCACCCTGGGTGGAGATAGTACTCGTCGAGCTGCTGCAAACAATACTCTCGTGCCTCTCTGATAAGTGACCTACACTGGCACACTGATAGGCTCTGTCTCATGACCCTCAGGCTGCTGTGAAGGTTCACCTGCATCATGAAAAATCTCTGGAGGCTGAGGGGCTGTGAAGAAGTCACGGGAAATTAAATCTTCCCATGCAATGCCCTGCAATCCAAGCTGATGTACAACAATGATCATGATGAGTGCATAATGGTAAATGTTGTAGTACTGCTACTCGGGAGTCTTCTTCTGCATGAGAGTGGTCATCCTCTCAATGTTTTGGCACATGAAGTACGATATGTTCATCATCCTCACTCTTGTGAAATACATCAATAATCTGATGTGGTATGCATAGAGGCGTGAGAACCGGCCCTCACAACTGAAGTATCGAATAATGAGTCTCATCAAAGGCGCATAGGATTCCTTCAGAAACAAGAATGGGAATACCCTGCTGAGCTGTCTCACATAGCTGGGCCTGATGTAAGGTTCATAATGCACTCTATCCACCTGGTGTCTCTTATTCCACTCTTCACCGACATTCAGTATTCCTGTTGCCTGAGAAATGGTTTCTGGTGTCAAGGTGAAGTTTACACCAGCAAGAGTTACCTGACCATCATGAAAATGTAAAACAAATAACCGACCTAACTCCTGATGATGCTGAATCTGAGAAATCATCTCACAGTACTGATAACATGACTGCTCTCGAACACATTCCATGGCAAGTGGGCAGGCCTGCAACTGGGTCAAAGAGGTGGGCTCTTCTCTCACATGTTTGCCACCTTTACGGGGCCTTCTTGGTGCATGCATCTCTGTGGTAGAATCATTGTCTTGTTCATATGATGAATCTGTGTCCATCTCCATGGTGTTGCAAGGTGTATGTCAAGTGTATGTTTGGTTTGTTGAAAATGAGAACTTGGTGCCTTTGTTTCAATTTCCAAAAATATGTGCCAAATGGGAAAGGACTATGGGAAATATGAGCAGTGGGTACAATGGAGTTTGGGGATTTGGGATTTAGGAATTTTTGCAAATGATATGGGAGAGGGAGAGTGATAGGCTATGAAAGGATTGAGGAATGAGAAAAAGTGATATGAGTGATTTTGGGATATAGGGGAATAGGAGAGGAGCTATATGATGATAAGACAGTGATGGGTAAGGGAAACACAGATGAGAAATAGAGCTGGAGTGTTTTGGCAACAAAATCAAATTTTGAAACTTCCAATCAAACCCTAAGGAGTAGTTTTTGACCACATGAGAGGGTTTATAATTTCACCAATCAAAATATCCAAACAAATCTTTCCAAAAACATAAAACACTGACAAAATTTAATAGCAAGGTGTTTTAAACTTACATGGAGAAAATAAGGTTGAGTCGATTTGATTTTTGTGAAACCGTGATGAAAATCCGCCTGTCGGCTCTGTGTGTCGCGCGCACAACCCAGTGCGCCTCGAGCTGTATGTTCTTCACGCACGTTTAAAAAAACACTGTGAATGGTGGCTCTATGCGCTGCGACATGCCAAGGCGCCGCGACCCTCCTTCTGTGCGCCGCGACACTGAATTCCTCCCACAGTTCGGCCTTTAACAAATGCTTTCGCTCCTCCAAACTTGACTTAGCTTCTCTCTTATCCTTGGCGTGCAAATGGATTGTAGAACAATGAAAATATCTTATATGCCCAATGACTTTGATTTTTTGTTTAGAAAACCCATTTTCTAATGTTTTGGCTATGGCACTTTTTCACTTCTTAATGTAAACTCTATTTTTGTTGTTTCCTTTTGACTTTTTGAGCTGAATGACGAAATTTTTTTGTCAATTTTTTGCAGGGATGCTGGCATGAAATTTGGCAAAGGTGACCAGGGCTGTGCCTGAACATCTTCACAACTAAAAAAATTTGAAAATATACATGGCATTTATTACAAAAGACGAAATTGACGATTTTTCTTCAAAACAGAGTTTTGAAGAATAATCATGATCTAACGTTATGACAATGAAATTTGGAAATGAAAACTTATTTTGAACCTCCCTCATGTGCCTGCTGGAATTATTGGACACTTTGAAGACTAACTTTACGAAACCCTAGACCTAATGACTGAAATGACTCTTGCTGACTAAGAGACAAAAACAGAACTATGAATGAATTTAAAATTGATTTTGATGAACAAACACGGACCAACAGGTACATGAAATTGAGGGACATGAGTGACAAGACCCTTCCGTCAGAAAACCGATGCTCCTAATGGAATGCAAATGACTGTAGTGAATGAGAAACCTAAAAATGAAATGCAACAAAATAGATTTTGATCTCTGACGGAGGGATGAACAGACCGACTCTAACAAAAGGTTAACTCACCTAATGGTGGAGATGGCTCTCTTTATTGCTCTTTTTTCTTAGTTAACCCTCTTGTTCCTAGCATCCTTGGATTTGTTTCATACTTTGTATCCTCCAGCTACTCAAAATATACCAGTTATTTTTCTTCACCTTAGTCTGCCACAAGTTTTACCTTTGGTTTTCTTTGGAGGATTTGTTTCACTTTCAACTGCATGTTTTCTTGTTGTAAGAATGTAATCATCAAGTTTTCCCTTGAGAGGCTATCCGTTAGCTCTACTATCACTACATATTTTTCCCTTATTATCTCCTCAGTTGTCTTGTCTTCACTTTCTCTGTCGTGTCAACCTCCATGGGCCCTTCCTCCTCAT
This sequence comes from Pinus albicaulis, assembly GCA_034641835.2. Lineage (NCBI taxonomy): Eukaryota > Viridiplantae > Streptophyta > Pinopsida > Pinales > Pinaceae > Pinus > Pinus albicaulis. The sequence continues at coordinate 414,029,301 of CM076572.1, forward strand.
GCTTCTGCAATGGTGACTCATCCTCATGCATCAGTGGATGACTATCATGGATAGGTGGCTTCTCCATTGTTTGTCTTTGCTCAGCTATATTTTTAGGTGAAATAACACCTTTGATGGTATTAGGAGAAAAAACCATCCTCTTTCCTTTCTCATAGTTTTGAGTGATCTCAACCATAGGTGCCTTTGAAAGCTCTGTTTTCCTACTTGAAGAGCCAACCTCCTTTCGTTGTGCTGGTTCTAACGGTGTGCTGTGAATGATGGGTAAACTAGTAGTAGGCGTTGATGTAACTGTCTCCATGAAAGTTTCCCAAGACATATTTATTGGTGAGAGCTGATGCAAAACAATAAGCTTGACTAAACCATGGCAGAACAAACTAGGGTGATGATATTTTCCTTTTCTCTGTATCTTTTCAGTCATCTTGACCAAACTCCTAAATAAATAACTAGGAAAATTGAGTGGCTTAGTAGCAGTGAAGTGCATCGATAACCTTACATGGTACTGGTACAATCTTGAGAATCTCCCTTAACATGTAAAATATTTCATAATTAGCTTCATCAAAGGGGTATATTTATCAAGTAAATGCCTGAAAGGGAAAATGTTCTCAGGAGCATATTTGCAATGAGGTTTCAGGAACATTTTGTAGTTCTCAAGGTCCAATTCCATCCCTTTTAACCATATTTCTCCATGGTTCAGGATACTTGTTGGTGAAGTAATAACATCTGATGATATGGTGAATTCAAATCCTAATATGATAGCCTTGTCTCTCCTGAATTTATTGGCAAAAAGAATTGGTAATTTAGCATGACAACCTACCTCCTTGATTCTCTCATAAAAACTTCAAAAACCCACTGTTTTCAAAAAATCTCTTAGCATAAGGATATGCATTGATTTCTTGAAAGCTAGATGGATCAAACTTGGAATGGTGGCCTCCCTTATGAATCTTCTTTTCACCCTCCATAGTTTTTGTCAACAAGATAAAACCCTACCTAGATGTAGAGGGTAGGGAAGGTAGAGAATTAGGAAAATAGGGGATAGTGGTAGGGTGTTGTTAGGGATAGAAATGAGGTGGAAGGAAGCTAGGGAAAAATCCATAAAAAAATTGGGGAGGTAGGGTGATGAGTTGGCTATAATATGCAAGTGGAATTTTTGGAAATGGGTATGAGGAAGGTGCCAAAAAGGTCAAAACACAGGGTTTTCCTAGTTTTCTTGCAAAAATGTTGTAAAAACTAGGGTTTCAATGAAAATGGTGGCAAGGAGGTATGTGAGTGATAGGGAATGTTAGGATAAGGTGTATGGAATATGTATGAAGGTTTTAGATGGTGGGATTAGGGGTTTATCAACTGAAATGAACCATACATGGAAAACACCAAAAACATAGTGGAGATAACCTAAGGAAGGAATCCACTCATTTTGTTGATGAATTGACTTGAGAGAGGTATTGAGAGTGTCCACTTACTAGTTTGGAGATGTATGAACCTTTATACAGTTTTTTTGAACCTTAGATGACTGATTTGGAGCTTAGAAATCAAAATCATAGCACATGTCAGAAACGTAGCGCAACACCTCCAGAAGTGTAGCATTGCCTTCTAGAAGCGTAGCACATGCAGTTTTGGCACACTATGCTTGTTTGTCTTCAACCCTTGTCAGTTGTGGAGTGTGATGATGATAAGATAGGAACTCTATCGAACATCAAAGGATGAAATGAGTTGAAGAAGCCTCTTTTTCCTTTTATAACATCACAAAATTGCTTTTTTGTCTTCTAGTGAAATCACAAACTCTTTTCGAAGAAATTTCTTTTTTGAAAAAATTTAATAAAGTAACATACTTTATGAGAAAAGGAAAATTACTTTTAATTATTTTCCTATATTTTCTAAATCCCTCTGTAAATGACTGATATAGTGAAAATGAGATTTTGTTCGGTTTCTTTCATGACATAATTGGACCTTATGGTGGCGAAACAGAAGAGACCTAGACCCTGACCTAGATGAAGGTGTGATGAATGACCTAAGAGCCTAGTTGAAAATGGATTACATGACCTTTGAAATTATGATGACCATGAATGGAGTGAAGGGAGTAGCATTTCATACCTAGACAACTTTCAGTGAACAAAATTTTATTTGAAAATTGAATTGAAAACATGAAATTTTGACCTATGACCACTACCAAATAAACCTAAAAGAGTTTTTTTTATCACTAAACATGTAGACACTAACATTGGCTCCATATGGGGATGGAATCTCCTTCAGAATGTATCAAGAACACCATATATCAGGTATCCTCATCCATTGGGAAATGGAGTCAAAACTGGAAACTAAAAAGAAAAAAAACTTCGACAAATTGAAATGACTAACTAAAGTGAGAATGAATTAGACTCAAAAACTAGCTTGAATTTTTGAACTTTTGAAATAAAAACATCATCTAATCATAGAAGTCTCATGGCCTTCTCCTCGGGCTTCAAACTTCTGCAACAAATTCCTTATTCTTTGACAACAAATAACAGCAATATTTACAATGAAAGTGAATCTTTTTCTTCAATATTAGGTAAGGTAATGTTTGAGGAACCTACCATTCACCAGTCCTCCCAGAATTTACTACCCATCAAGATCTTCTAAAAAAAACGCCTTATTACCCCTGAATGTTGTAATCGTGTATGGATCTTTCCATAGTTTATCAAACATACCATTCTTACATTTTTCTTCATTTCAGGCATCCCATCGCACAACAACATCTCCTAACTTGAAATCATCAAGTTTGGTTTTCTTATTATAGATCTTCTTGATTTTCTCCTGAAGTTTTGAAGTGTGATTGAAAACTTCTTCTCTTGACTGCTGTAAATGAATCATTTTATTGATTCTTCACTGGATGTCATTCGGCTCATTGTCGATCTCTTGTAGACTTTTCATCACCGTCCTTGCTAAAGAAGTGGAAAACACTATGTCGACACCATACACTAGCTGAAAGGGTGACATGTTGATTGGTCTCTTTGTGCTAACTTGGTCCTCCCATAGAGAATTTATGAGCTTATTATGCAAATTTATTTTGTTCTCTTGCAACAATTTCTTAATTATGTTCACCAATTATTTGTTGGACGATTTAACCAACCCATTGCCTTTAATATAGTATGTTGTAGAATGCCTAATTATTATGTGATATTTATCACAAAATTCAATCATAATTTTGGAATTAAATGCGGCTGCATTGTGAGTGATAATTTTCTGTGGAAAACCAAAACGAGATAAAATATTTCTCTCCAAAAACTGAATAATGATGGTGTATATAGCTTGCCTCATGAGGATGGCTTCAATCCAATTTGTGAAGTAATCAGTGACAGTGAGTATCCACTTATGCTGATCTAATGATGGAGGATGGATATTTCCAATTAAATCAAGACCCCACTGCTAGAAGGGTGCTTGAGCTACAATTGGCTTCAAGGGCATCGGTAAAATCTCTCTTTCCTTGAAAATATTAACACTCATGACAACCCATGACAGTCTTATAAACATCAGAAAACAAACTTGGCAGTTAAAAGCCAACCCTCAATATATATTTTTTTGTAGTCTTCCAAAAAATGTGACCACCACAATCACCTTTATGAAAGTCTTGCATCACCTTATCAAATTCTCCTTCTACCAAAAAATTAACAAAATTCCATCTGGATATTTCCAATATAAAACATTGTTAAGAATTCAATACTTAAGAGCCTTCAACTTTAGAGATATACCTTTACTGCTAGGAAATCTGAGAGGAGGATTCAAATGTTGCAACACGTGAATAATATCAGCATACCATGGCAATGAAGAAAAAATTACAGATACCTAAGGTAATGAATTAGCCTCATTAGGGGAATTTTGAGGTCTAAAATGGGCCTCCTAAGGAAATTATAAAATAATGGTGGAAATGATAAAATAGGATTTGATTACATCATCAAATTTTAGATGGAAAAAAGAAAAAAGAAAAAATCAACTCATATTTTATACTTATCTCCCTATGGGTTTACTCAAATTTCGAGTGGAAACACTCATTGGATGAAGAATTTGACTCATTATCCAAGGAATGCCCATGTTCCATACTTTCGATAGACCCTGCTATAAATATATATATATATATATATATATATATATATATATATATATATATATGAAAAACGTGATTGCAATCACGTTTTTTCATGTATTTCTCATTTTTCGTGTAGCAGGGTCCATCGAAAGTATGCAACATGGGTACTCCTTGGATGAGGAATTATATTTTTCATCCAGCAAGTAATCCTGCTTGAAATTTGGGTAAAAAATTATGGATATAAGTTGAATATACAAGTTGAAAAAGTAGTTTTATTATTTTATTGTTTTTTAATATTTTTACTTTTTTACTCCAAAAGTGGCGAATCATCCCCCATGGTTGACATCATCATATTGAATTTCATTGGCTCTTATAAAGTTTATTTTGGTTGTATATTTTTCTTAAGAGGCCGATTTTAGACCTCAAAATTCCCCTAATGCTTGCTTAGCCAAGCCTTGTCCTTTGATCAGCTTTGTACGTTTGATTTCCAAATCATACTCCAGTAGGGAAGCTATCCACTTGTCACGCCAACCTTCAGGATCATTCTATGTTAGCATATATTTCACAACAGCGTTTGGCACATATGCAAGAACATGAGAGTGAAGAATATACACTCGAAAGTCCTTCAATGATTTAACTAGCGCCAATGCTTGTTTCTCAATGATATTGTACTTCAAGGCTGCGTCTCTTATGGTTCTACTGAAGAAGGCGATGGGCTACTTTATTTTATTATCTTTCTTTTGCATTAGGATGACAACTAGAGTATGTTCAGAAGAAAATGAAAATACGATGAAATCAAGTGTATAATCTAGGCTGATAAGAATAGGAGCATGTGAAAATGAGAACTTAACTTGATTGAATGATTTATTTTCCTCATTGTACCACTTTACCTCGTTGTATTTCTTCAACATATCAGTGATTTCTCTTAAATGTTCAGCGAGGTTAGGAATAAACCTTGTCAAGAAGTTCATTTTACCATTGAATGACTAGATTTCTTTCTTGCTTCTAGGATAGTCCAAATTCTTAATTGCTTCAATCCTAAAGGATCTATCCAAATGTCATCTTTAGATATGATATTGTAATATTCCAAATTTTCCATCAGCTAATTGGAATATTAGAGTTCTTACTTTTCTTATTTAGTTAAGTAAATAAAAGGGTGGATGGACCCATAAACCCAAAAGATGATTAAAATCCACTTCTATAGTGTGAATGTGGGTTAAGTGAGTAGTTGAGTAGTATTATGGAGTAGTGGAGCAACATAATAATGAAGGAAGAGTGGAGATAATAGATAAATAATGAGGAAGATGATGGATATAGTGGAGGAATAAATTTAAGATCATGGAGAAATAATGATGAAGTGATGGAGGAAGTGGTGCATTAAATGCACACATGATGGAGGAAGTGGAGAGTAATTAGAGTAGTGATGGAGATCATGGAGGATAGTGCAGTATTTATGGAGGCTAGTGGCCACTTGTGCAGCGTAGTTATGAGGTGGGCCACGGCTAAGGAAGGCTCACAACCATAAAAGGAAGATGAGGGCATCAAAGGAAGGGGAGTTTGAATTTTTATTATTGAGTGTCGTAAGACATTTCTTTGCATGCTTTAGCTGTTTAGCTAATTCTGTTGTGCTTTTTAGCACTAGGTGTTCCCAAGTGGGAATCCCACCCTTACACATGAGGGACTTCAAGTTCCTACTCTGGGAAGGTTTTCTTGGGAAGCATTCATCATCCAGTAATCAGTGCCACTTTCACCCACTATCATTTACACTTCCAGCTATAGGAATTACACATTCCTGAACTAGGCTGTGAGAGTTGGAAGGTTGTTATCAATACTTCATCTAAGAAACATGTGGAGGGATCATACCTTCACACTGTGGATACATTGTAGTCTTTCGAGAGTTTCATTGACATATTTGGAATCATTCCATCCATCTATTCTCCTATTCAACAAAATTTCCTGTAGGAATTGCATAATTCTATAGTGAGGGTTTGAGGAGAAGAGGAAGTTCCAAGCAACTCAGCTTGGAATCCTGTGAGGGATTCATCCTTCACTTTGGGAATCACTTCAGCAGCCTGATATCAACATTGTGTTATCCATCAGTAGGATACTTCATCGGCCCTCCTAGACAACCCATTATTACCCAGCAGTTGTGCATGCAACAACAGCATATTCAGTGGAGGAGTTACATCCAAAGTTTCTCAGCTTGGGATCCGGAAAAGGGACCAACCCTTTATTTATTGATCTAAGTGGGTTGTATTACAGTAGATAGATCTTTTTTTCAGCCCCAGATCAACAGTTGTCTCCAGGGAGTGCGTAACTCATCCAACAGGGGTGCAGTATGCAACCTAAAAAGGGCCAAAATTCCAAACTCAAAATCTGACCAAACCATTTCTGGGTTTTTCTGGGTTTTTGCAGTAGAGTCCGTCATTAAAATCCTAGATCTTTCATAGCACTCCAACAGCCTCTCGCACATACATATTCTTCCCAGCAGCAGCAATAGTTTCTACTTTCCAGTGCTAGGTTTCAGTAGAGTTGTTTCAACCATATTTCAATGGCTTGAGTGCATCCCTTTTCGAGCACTGCGTATATTCATTTGTTGTTGATACATGTTGGCTTCAGGGGTCCTAACCCAGGTTCGAATTTAAGATTTTCCAACAAACCCCTATACTACTGGCCCTTTTGGCAATGACCTACTTGCACAAATCAAGGTCTCACCCAAAGTAGTATGGGAGGGTGCTAGAACCAGGTTTCCGCACCCTAAGAGAAAGAAGGTTAAATGAGGAAGCCTTGTTAAGATCTATCAAATTTATGTAGAAGAAGTCGTATCATAGGAACTTTAACAGTATATTTGCAGAATGCCAAGCTCATAAACCCACAGATAGCATGTAACATAAATAAAGCAACTATTACTAATCAGATCTCAGTAATACCTCTGCATCCACGTGCACATCAATATTCATCAACAGACAGAATCACCACAATACCATAAACAAAAATATACATTCAAACAGATTTATCATTCATTAGCTTTCAAAATCCACTTACAGACCCGATTCCCAACCTGCACACACAGCCAGCGAGGTCCACACACAGCAGGACTAAGGATCTCCGCGCACATAGCCAGCAAGAGTCCTTACCCAAATACAACCCAAAACAGATCTCAATAGTTCACAACTAGCATCGATCGCACTTCACTTCCTTCTAGACTTGATCTATCCATCTACTTATAGTATCTTAGCCTGCATTATCCTATGGTTCGCAAACTGTGGTTTATGGACTCTTGGTCTACCCTTTGACCCATTACAATACATTGGGGACTTTGACCCGCCCCAAAGCCCCTACGCTAGACTAATTAGTACAAAATTTGTATCAAAACACAGCTAGGGGAGCCTATTTCAATAGGCCCCCAATGTAATCTTGTGACTCATCCTGAGTCACAGTGACCGCTGGGTCTGCATCTTCTCTTGGAGTTGCTTGATGGAGACGAAAAAAGGGGGAAAAATACCTTCGCTCTATGTGGCAGCGTTATGTACAATGTCAACCAACTTTTGTGAAGTTGGGCTTTCTGTGGCAGCGGTAACACTCTCCAAGGTCTGATTCAACTTCTTGACCGCGACATCTACATCCTGCGACAACTTTAGGGCTTCATCTGCCCAAGGCTTGAGGTGGTTTCTGAGGACCTACTTCTTGTGGTGGAGCCCCTCGAGTTCTTCCTGGAGCACATGGTTGGCTCGCGGACATGCTAGGCGTTGGGCTGGAATAAGTGCGGGCATTGTACCCTCCATTTGCTCAAATTATTCTTCCTTCTAGTGCAGCTCTTGGGTAAATTTTCACAAAAGAGGGTCGCACTACACCGTAGACTAGAGCTTCATAGCTATCTCAAACAATTTAGTGACCTCAGAAATCTATGCGGTAATGGTATTTGTAGCTTCGGTGACTAACGCAACTCTTTGTGCATGCACCTCGAGAGGGGTCTCAGGCTACAACTTATCCTGCAGCGCAACAATTTGTTGTTCTAGCTCTACTTTAACATTCTGCATTTCAGTCTAGGAGGCTTTCAAAGCTGCGACTAGTCCTTCAATATTGGCCTGCAGGGTGGCGGAGGCTGGAATGTCCTCTCTCACATCTTTGCAGAGTCTGTTGATCAGACATTCCAACTCTATCTACTGCGTGGCGTAAATGATGCATGCGGCCTATGCCTCGGAAGCCTCAGTAGTCTTAGTTGCGATGGTCTGCTCTGCCTCACTCAACTGCTGCTGTGCCCAACTGTCTTTGTGCTAGATTTCCTCAAAGAGTGGCATATGGAGAGCATGCAGCGACTCTCCCTGGAGCTGGGCCAGGTTGAGATTAAATTTCACGCAAGCATGTACTTTCTCGCACAAGCTGGGCGGACTCAGAATGAATGTTGCGCCTGGCAGGGGGCAGAGTCAACTCTTTGTCACAGAGAGAAATTTTGTGCTGGTGGTGGCCTAGGTCGCTTGATGCTGCCTCGCTTGAACCACTCTTGTCTGCAGGGTATCAGCTTTGAGCTGGAGGGCGTGTAGCTTAGATTGTAATGCTGCGACTGCAGCCTTCTGTTGTTCTTCTAGGGAAACCCACCTGTCCTCTGAAGCAGTAGTGACTGCATCCCCAATCTAATCTAAATATTCCTCCATCAAGGTGACCTCTATCTCCCTACTGGGCTGAGTCGCTTGACGTTCATTCGCCAGCCCGTGGGGGGTTTAGTTGTTTCTTTTGTGCCACGCAGGAACCCTGCGCTCTTTCCATCATGTCCTTCGGTATCCATGTCCTACTGCACATACTACTCCATTCCTTGGGTCGCATCTTTTGGGACGTCCGTCCTGGTGGCACCTTCCATGTCGCGCACTCCTGCTTCCCTAACAGTATCAACCGGGGTGGTTTCTTTTGGAGTTCTGTTTGTACCAGCGGTACTCGTAGTGCTAGTATACTTGAACCGCAACCTCTAGTGCGGCGGCCAAGTGGTGATGAGCCTGTCAATTTCCTCATCCGTAACCATGTATGCGAGCGACATCCAAGCTAGATCCTTGTGGCCCTGAATCTGCACATTGCGCATTGTGACCTGAATGCTGCGATGCCCTTATATTTCTCATACGTCGTAGGGGACAGGCGCAATCAGGAATGAATTTATGCCGCCAGCATGCTGTCAAACAACACCCAAAACACCTTGTTTTCTTCAACACATTTTGCATCCTTTGAGTCCCACAGGTCTGCATATCGCGCCCCTTCACACATATTGTGTTTGAGCTCGGGGAGGACTGCTCCTTCAAGGGCTTCTCATTCCACCAAGAAAATTATTAGCAGCAGCCAGGAGTAACAAAATTCTTTCCCGTGGTCCTGTGCCTCGCGCACATTTTCCAAAAATTCAGTGGAAAGGAACTGTGACCAATTATAGCTTACCATTTTTCGTAGCGGCAAGCGAGATGAATGACATAGGCGGGGATAGTCGTTGCTTAGCATTTTCACATCATCTTGCAAGCTAGCAGTAAAGTAATCATGTGCATGCCTGGGTCACTGATGGTTCCTACCAGAAATCCCCTAATGTTACGTTCCACGTGATAGTTTTTTCATACTTTGTTGGCGATCTAATGCTCATACTTCTTGCCGACATGCTCCATGGGATTTTTCCCTTGCATGGGGAGACCATTAATGTGGTGAATTAAGGCAGTGTCAATTGGAATATGTTCCTAGATCCACAAGCTTCCATCATGGGCCAATGCTAGGAGTTGTCGCAAAACCAGGTCAGTGATATTTTATCGACCAAAGTGGGGTATCCATAGCAAGTACAATAGCCTAACCCACGATCCCATGGCATTGGTACTACCTTCAATACCGTACCATATAGTACCCGCTCAAGATATAACTCAGGCACCAATTCTAGGAAGGCCTCAATGTTGGCGAGGTCATGATCATCGAACTTAATGAAGGGGAGATGTCCAAACATATCTCCAATTATGGAAACTTCATAAAAAACTAGCAGCATCTGGTGATAGGAGCTAACAACATCAATATTCTTGGGCATGCACACCGAAGGCCTTCTTGGTCAAGCATAGGGTGGTAGCCAAGTCAGCGGGGCCGCTAGAAGAGCATCTTCCTGAGCAATTAGAGGACGCTTCTCAAGGTTAGGTGAGCATTCCTTAGGTACCTTTCGAGGGGATTGCACCATCCAAGGGGATGTGCATGGCCTCACCACAGCCCACTTCGCAGTCTTCCCCTTCCCCTGCTCCTGACCTATTTCCCATTTCTTCTCCTTCCCTTTCTTTTCTCCCTTGGTCAGTGTGGACACGACCTCCTCAACTTTGGGGGTTACCTCCAATACTTCGTCGGATGGCATCTTGATAGAGGCCGTGGCCTGCGATGATTCAGCGGGATTGGATGCAGTCATTATTTCTCAGAAGATGAACTTAGGGTTGTTGCTATCAGAGGGGGTAGCGCGCCCAGACATGCAGATGGTGATTTTACACAAAGTACAAAGTTCACCAAAAATTAAAGGGCACAAGAGGTTCGGGAAACAAAGAACCCAATTTTGGTCTACACCCCTCCTTTCATAGCGTTTGATGGGTAACAATAGTCAGATGAAACTTAGCTAGAACTTACCATCAAGGGAACGATAAAAAATCCTCCCAAAACACCACATTAATTGCCAACCACCCGATCCATTCAACGGTAAAATTTTCTTTTTACCCAGTTTTACTATTCCAACGACCAGTTTTCACAGTTGTGCATTACCTCTATGCTCCCATCACACCCTTCCACACCTCCTTACCTGTGTATGACCCCTGTGTGCATGTCGGGCCTCCCTTTATTCTTCCCCTTGCATGTGCGCAACCACCCTTATACAGCTACGCTGGCCATATAGTCATTTGGTAGGCACCGAGTTGGCCCTGTATGGTTTTAGATTATTTCCATTCACATACCCTGGAAAGGGGTCTCCGCGCAGCGTAGTCAGTCTAACCACACTACCATATGTAATTACGGTTACAACATATGGACCCAACCAATGTTGTCGGAACTTTCCTAGGTGGTGCACAAACTAGATGTCATATAGTAATACTAACTCATCTTCCTTAAACAACTTGTGGTAGATATTTATATCATGCCAGTATTTTTCCTGAGCCTTCTAAACTTGTTGATGAAAGTGAGAAATGAACTAATCCTCTTCCAAGGAAACTAGCTTTGCTAAGCATTCATCCATGACTTCGGGTTCTGCAATGTTTGTCGAGGCCACAATGGGTAGGCTAGGGACGATGTATTCCATAGGCATAATGGCCTCCTTCCCATAAACCATCTGAAAAGGCATTTTCCCAGTAAAATTCTTGAACGTGGTCCGATAGGCCTAGAGCACTGAAGGGATGTGCACATCATAGTCTCTTCGATCAGCATTATAGACCTTGGTAAGCACCTGTTCCAAAATCTTGTTAAAATCTTATACCGTTCCATTTTCCTAAGGGTGATATGTGGTGCTCTTCGCATGGTGGATCTAGAATTCTTCAGTAAAAGCTTTAATAGTTGCATTAATGAAATGCGTACCTCTATCGCTCATCAAAATATTCTGAAAAATGAACCTGGTTAAAATATGCTCAAAAATAAAGTGCGCAGTGGTGTTCGTCATACAATCCTTCACGGCTTGTGCCTCCACCCATCTGTTTATAGAATTAATTGTGGTTATGATGTACCGTGCACCTGTCTTCTTTCCTGGCAAGTTGATGGGTCCAAAAAAGTCTATATCCCATTTGTCAAATGCCTGCAGGGCCATCTACGGTTGCAATGGAATCTCATCCTTGCACAAAGGCCTTCCTGTTCATTGGCATGTGTCACAGGATTTACAATGTGCGTGAGAGTCGCTATGCAGTGTGGGCCATCACAATCTAGCTCTTAATACCTCTTGTGTAGTTTCTTTTCCTACATAGTGGCCTCCTGCTACTCCTCCATGGGCTTCTGCTAAGATGGCTTGTCTTTCATGCTCCAGTACATATTTTCGCAGCACCTCGTCAGCTCCCAGCTTGTATAATTGGCTCGCAATGATGGTAAAATTAGCTGCATGGGTTACCAATTATTTTTTTTGTTGTACCGAGTAGTCTGCAGGTGTCATCCCTATAGTTAAGAAATGGATAACATCTACAAAGTACTGCATCCACCACCTTAATAGTAAAAAGTTGCACATAAGTTAACCCTTCCTCTAGGTTACTTGGCTCTTCACCCGTTCGATATGGGACAAGTGGTCTAGTCCAGCATTCAATCTCCCAGGTTTCACAATTATTTCAAAATCGTGTTCTTGAAACAACAGTAACCATCAACAAATCTCCCCCCCCCCCCCCCTCACAGAATTTTTGACTAGGTACTTTAAATTTGAACGATCTATAGCACCTTGAAGTGCCCTCCCAGTGCATAGTGTCGGTATTTTTGTAGGGCATACACCATTGCCAATCCTTCATGTTCAGTAGTAGAGTAGTTACACTCTGCACTAGATAGTTTTCTGCTAGCAAATGCAACCAGGTAGTCAATGTCCCCTTTCTCGGGCTTTGTGAGGACAACATTAGGGTGATCCCTGAGGCATCCACATGAACATGAAAGTCTTTCACCCAGTCAAGAAATATGAGGATAGGCGCAGTGACCATATTTTCCTTGAGCAGCTCAAAGCTCTTCTGACACTCTGCATCCCAAAAAAAAGACACATCCTTCTTGAACAACTTCTCCATTGGTGTTGTGATCAGTGCGTACCCTTAGATAAACTTCCTATAATAGCTAGTGTGCCCAAGGATGGAGTGCAGTTGTTTCTCAGTGGTGGGGACTGCTAATTTGATGATAACTACAACCTTGGCCAAGTCGACCATCAATCCTTTCTGACATACTACGTGCCCTAAAAATATCCCAAAAGGGACATAGAATATGCACTTCTTAATGTTTAGTGAAATCTAGTGCTTTCTGCAAGCATCTAGCATCATGCGCAGCTTCGACACATGCTTCTTTACCAATCCAAACACTGTCCAATCGTCAAAGTATACTTCTAGAAACTTATGAATGATTTCCTTGAAAACTCCTACAACCACCTGCGAAAAGATGGAAGGGGAATTCTTAAGCCCAAAGGGCATGATGGTGTACTGAATGGATCCCCATTCCATTGTGAAGGTAGGTTTGATGTGATCTTCAGGCGCTATTCGGATGTGATGGTAGCCATAAAACCCGTCAGTGAACAAGAATGCTTCCTGACCTCCCACATTGTCCAGAATTTCATCAGAGAACGTCGTAGGGAAGGGATCATGTATGCAAGCATCATTCAACTTCCGCAAGTCTACGCAGATTCTTATTTCCCCTTTAGTCTTATTTTCTTAGACCACCATAGGGCTTACCCAATCTGACTGCTCTATCGGTTCAATGATGCCTGTGGCTACCATTTTATCGATTTCTTCTCTGACTTTCTTCTTATATTTGGGGTTCAATCCATAGGGTCACTGCTTGACAGGACGCGTGTATGGTTTTAAGGTGATTCACATGACACCCAGATCTCCTACAATGCCTTTGAGCTCTGAAAAATTTGTGGGAAATAGATCCTAATCCTTGGTAAGTAGTTCTACGATCTTTCTAATGGTATCATCATCCCAGTAATCCCCAATTTTAGCCATCTTGGGTTGTTCTTCTATTCCAATATTGAATTCCTTTAATTTGAGAGTTTTAGTCACATCAACCACCTGTAATAGTGGTCCATCAACTGCACACTCACCCTCTGATTCAGGGATAGTGACATTTCACGGGTCCTCGTCACATTCCTATATTAACATATTCTGGTAGTTATAAATATCCTGCATTTTTGCATCCCAAGCTAGTCCCCCATACTCTATGCGAGGGAGTGATTCATTAAATACTAGAGCATCTATGTCTTGTAGGGCTTCGTCTAATTTCTCTGTTCCGCCTATCAACTCAAATCTCCTAAAAAAATCTTCTCTCATGGCATCCCAGTGGTGAGTGCACTAATGCAGCTCTGCATCCAAATACCATGTGGTGGGCATTGGTCCCAAAGCATGGATAAACAAGTGGACCAATTCATCCCAAGTACTTTCGCTCCATACTTCCATCCATACAGAAAAGTGCTTGTGTGGGTCTCCGTGGCCAGGGAAAATTCCCATGGGTAGGTTGGCCAGAGGTTCAAATTGTAGGATCATCATTTTGCGACATTCATCCCAATCCTGAAAAGTCCCCTTATGAGGTTCCCACCACCATGCAGGGGTCACACACATAGCTAAATTAAGTGCCCACATCCTCTGTTCTCTGAGAACGTCTACTTTGAATGTTCTAATAAAATCGTTGACACTACCAGAACCATCAAAATAGGGCAACTCTCTTACCTCTGAGGAGATAAACTGGAAGCTCTTTATGATCCTAAGGCATCATAGCACAAAGACGTCATGCAACCGGTTCTGCCAATTCTCTATCTCACCATCTGAGTCAGAGAGACATTCATTGTCCTTCTTCCAATAGGGCGCACCATCAGCCGTAGGGTTAATCCAATCATCTTCCCGGGTTGTTAGTTTGTAAATATGATCAACTTCATCCCCTTCGCACACTGGTTCTGTGTAATTCTCACCCTCTGCCGGATCTATAGGGACTATTACTTGCATACCCTCGTTCTCAAAAACCATACTTCACATTTTTAAGTTCATAATGCCTCCCATGTATATCGCCCAATCTAGTCCCAAAAGAACAAGGTAAGGGTCCGCATCATCTACAATTTTAATTACCTCAAAATGTGCATATACCCTAACTCCCATGATGTCTACCATAACCTTTGACAGCCTCCCTAGCGGTATGATCTTCTGTTGGTTAGCCATGCATAGCTGTATAGTACACCATTCCAGCTTGGGCTCTCCCATCCTTTGCGAAGTATGTTTAGGCAGGACATTCGCATCAGATCCTAAATCAAGTATGACCTGATCCATTTCATAATCTCCAATCTGCACAGTTAGCCGCATTTCCCGACCAGTCCTTTTCTTATGCTTATAAATTTTGTTGACATCTCTAACTTCTGCTAGTGGGGAAATCTTTTCTACATATATTTCTATCAACGCTTGAAGGTTCTCTACTACCTTCTAGTTGTGTAGTAACTTCATACATGCCTACAGGAACGGCTTCGCCTCTTTGTCTTCTTTCAGATCCATTGAGGCCTTTGAGGTAGATGCCTCATTCTTGGAAAATTATTTTCTAGCTTCAAGGAAGGTTGCTTTCTCCTTTTGTAAGTCCTAGCTTTTCTTTTTTTTAGTGGCTTTTCTAATAGCTAGTTTAGCTACGACTTTCTCCTCAGCTCCTCCTGTCGCCATGTCACTGCATGTAATTATGTTAATACTGGGCCCCTCATCGTGCAGTTTCGCCTTAACCCTTTGTACATTCTACGTCGGCATTTTCTATTTTTCCTGTATCTTTTCTATCAGTACAGGATAGCCTTCGATCACATGATCCAACTGCCTACAATATCTTCAAGATTATCGTGCAGGGTTTGGACAGCCCCTTGTGAAGTGTCCTACCTTGTTGGAAATACTAAGAGGGGGGGTGAATAAATATTTCTTTTCAATTATTATTTTTACCAATTAGATCACTTATATTTAGAACACAAAGTGAACAATATAAGAATAAATACTTTTATTAATATGAATAAATCAAGTACAATATTCGTGGAGGGCTCCAACCCTAGATGAAGACACCAATCTTCAATTTCCCAGGCTCCAGCCTGTATTATGCCAAGCACTGACTTGGACTTTCCAAGGCACCAAACTTTTCAATTTTAGGCACCAACCTCTAGGGCTCCAACCCTGTATCTAGTTCAGGCTCCAACCTTGTTTCTTGAGGACTTATATCCTCTAGGGCTCCAACCCTATCTTCTGTAATATCCCAAAATGAGGATGCATCAATACATGAACACAAAACTGGAAATAGCAGTGAATAACATCATACCAAAATGTATGGAAACCATGGAGCCATTTTATTATGTAAATCAGAAGCAAATGAATACAATAGAAGTGAGCATAACTCAAATAATCAAGGCAAACAAGCATCCCATGAATACATATGCCAAAAGTGAAATGTTTCTATATTGCAGAATGTTCATGAACATGTACAGCACAGTCATAGATGGTACACTGCTAATGTGAATGTAAAATAATATCAATCTGCAAATATATGGCTCATACAATGTTGGGAGTGAAGATCTAAGCTCCCAAACACAATTTGAAGATAGTCCTGGAAGGATTGGCTGAAATATGCAAAAGTGCAAAAATTCCAGAGTTGTAGTCCTAGGACTGAGTAGTAGCTGCAACTCAATATATGGATGGAGATAGCTGTAGATATAACATGTGATGAATGAATCTCATCCAATGTATCCTTCAGGTGAAAGGTTGATCCAATCACTAAATATCTCACCCTCCAACATTTACTGCAAACCCTTACTGCAAATACACACTAAAAATAACACAGTCAAGGAGAGGGACTACGTTGTAGGAGATGGAAAATGTATTGGCCAAGTGCCAAGATCTGAAATCTACTCTGGAATCTTCCTTACTGATCTCTCAAAGGAATAGAAGCTCCCTCCTATGAAAAACAAGCTCCGGAAGTGGTGTGGTGAAACCTCCACTGCAACACCCTGAAACACAATGTTATACTTCTGTAAAAATAACGTTGTAGCTAAAGGAGGTGACTTGGCCTAAAGCCTAGATGTGGAGAAATGAAGTACAAGATCCATCAAGATTCCTCTCTTGAAAGGAGAAGTAATTTCTAAACAGGAATGCCTTGTGCTAAGCAGCACATCAATCTCAACTAAACAGTTGAAGAAAGCACAAAGTCATACTAACCATAAAATCAATAATCCATAACATAAGATATGTTGCTATGGCTGATTTTCCCTCCGTTTATACAAGTGGAAGCCTTCCCATCTTGGGTCCCACTCATTAGGGTTTCCTCCACCAAGGAATCTTCCTCCCACTATCTTTGTGTTGTCTCTAAAGATGGTCTCCACCTCCTATCCCAACGTTGTTGACTTGGTCAAACTTGACCTTTTCCACATGCAAATGCCCCTTTTCACACAATATGGTGTGAAATTCAGCTCCTAAGATTATCCCTTTTCACACTACAGGGGATTTTATTCCTATTTCTAAAATCTATGGGCTTCCTTACCCATTTATTCATCTCCTATGTGTAAACAACAAAAATCAATATTCCAATTAGCTGCATGCTAATTTTGGAATATTACAGTACTTCCCTCCCAAATGTTGCTTGTCCTCAAGCAATTGCAAGGATAGAACTGAAGAACCTCCTATTCTCCCCCTGTAGCATCCTCATATGATAAAATCCTCCAATTATTAATATGTTGTCTCATCAAAACATCTCCAAGTTTCCCCTCCCAAGTATGCAAGCTAGCTTTTGGTGTGCATCCCAAATAGCTATCATCATGTAAAAAAACCATGGAGGCAACAATGGGTTGTCTAAAGGCCTTCTTGAGGCATGAGGTCTGATGTAGATTGGGATCTACCATCCCCATATGAATCTCCCATCCCCAAGCTATCACCCATGCAAAATGAGTTACCTCCCAACATGGAAACTCCTGGAAATTCTCCTCCATCTTTCGCTCCTGCAATGTAGGTGGGCTGAAAATTTAATCATGGTAGAAAAAATAGCCTACCCCATGTTGTCCTCCTCTCCACTTATGATAAGTGTAGAGTATATTTTGATCTTGGGCCACAATAATGTTTCCCTCAAGTGGCAAGATGAAGAATAGATCTCCAAAGATGTTCCCTCTGACATTATGAATCATGCTGACCCAAACCATCCCATATGTGATGGATAGTAAATCATCACCATATAGTATCCAATCAATCCCATGGCCCACCTCATAAAGAAGCATGTGTTTTACCGTAGTGGAAATATCACCTCACATGCTCCCCTTGGAACATGTAATGCAAAAAGTGTGGGATATTTCTTCCCCCAAGGACACATCCATCCAATGTGTCTCTCTCCCAATCATACTCCCAATAAAAATAAGAACAACATCAGCAAATGGAATCATGATTAGCATCATGCTAGCTACCATATGTAATAAAGGAGAAGTACAATGGTCCCTCAAACGCAACCATCACAGTTTCACTCTCAACTGCATCAGACAATGGCATGATGTGTGGCTTCCCAACCACTTGATTACTACCCCAATCTCCTCACAAGTCCGGAGAAATTCTATGGTGTATGGTGTAAAGTGAGCATGCTCTGCAAAATATGTAAACTCCCCAAGTCCTTCTAGGGAGTGGCCATCACCAAAAATGCTTATGCCCTCAAATAGACCATGAATTATAGAAGGAAGAATCATCCTCCCTTGAGAAATGTCATGCACATATATGGTTAAGGAATGTACATATTCATTATAAAAATCATTATTCAACCAAACAGTATCCTTACCATATGCTTTTCTCATGCAAATGGAGTGGCTCATAGATAAATCTCCTCTCATCCTCAAAGAGGAAAGTGGTGGATGTGTCAACTCTTCCAAAGAGTTGTGTATCTCCTCCATCTCCACATGATCCATGCATCTCCTCAAATGCTGATATATCTCCTCCTCAAAGCCTTCCCAAATGCACCCCTCCATGATGGTGTGGTATGCTCTCATGGAATAAGAGTGGCTGAAAACAAAATCTTCATGACCTACTTGTAGTAACTTCTCCTTGAGCTTGGAATCTCTAGGTAAGAATATCCTACCATGATAGTATATGACCTCATCTTTGATTTAATATCCCTCTTCATGCAACCGGTCATCCAATATCATACAAGTAGAAATATCCTTGGAATAATCCACCAACAGTTGGGATTTACAATATGGATCTATCCTCCATAGTGACAGCGCTGATGATATATCACAAAGAACATCTGTCATATGGTTGTCCTCCTCTTTGAAATATCCCATGCCAAAGATGCAAGTTGGGAGGCTGCTATCCTTACCATGTTGCTCCTGCCACAATGCAGAATCTGAAATGAGAGTGGGTAATGATATTGTTGAGAGAATGCCTCTCCTCTCCTTGAGTCTACCCAAGACTCAGCATCGTATAAAGCTATCCCAAGGTCTCCACTCCTATGAAATCAATGAATGGTGCCTCAAAATGTGAAGCATCCCTCATCATCTGCTGATCCGGTGGTCTCCCTGGTGAAATTCCTCCATGTAATGAGGCATCAACATCAAGAGTAGACTGCATATATGAATGGAAAGACTTGTCCCTGCCCTCACTATGCAATCTAGTCTCCCTGTTCTGTGCATCAACCTCCTGAAATGGATAGGGGTGTGTGCTCCTCATCACATGATGTTGGTCATCCACCCTATCTCCTCCTTTTATCTCCATGGTTTCACACCCTATCATCAATGGCACATGTTGATCATGGGCTGTGATTTGATCTCCACATATGAGATCCTGGGGAATTTATTTCAATGATACAAGAATCCATCTTGTTGGAGCATGTGCTCCCTCTACCTCTGCATTAGGTGCTAGATATGCTCTAGACATGACAGCGTTGTTGCTCTCAACCTTTTCTTCCTCTCCAATATGAATGGGTAACCTCCCAAGAATTGGATCCTCTTTTGAAAAAAGGATCTCCATGCCCTTTTGTTAAATAATATGAGATATATGTATTGCCTCTAGCAAGGTATGATGCAATATGTCAACCTCCTCAATATTTTTTTGAAGTGGAGTTGAGTTTATAGTTTCCTCTAATACATGCAAAGTTTCTGTTTGTTTTGGTTTCACCAAGGATGTCTCATAAAGTTTTCCATAAAATATTTGCACTACCCTCTTAGTGAACTTTGAATAAGAAGAAGTATTTTCATTTCCTAATGAAAAAGACTCAAATATCCACCAAGCATATGCCTTACCTCTAAAATGCAGCGCTGCAACTTTGATGGCTTCATCTTCAGAAATTTGGTGCCGCTGAAAATAGGTTTCTAGCTCCTCCACCCAAGCTCTAGCTGAACATGTAGGTGAGCCATCAAAATTAGATATGGAAAATCTATTCACATTATGCTACTTGCTTCTCTCCACCTTGATCTTGAAAAACTCTGAAAATGTGATATGATCTCTAAGCTTCTTAGTTTGAGATTCATATTCTTGCAGTAAATCACTAAGAGTTTCTCTCTTAGGCATTTATTCTTCTTCTATCTCCCTCAAACCAAATATGGGCATAGGACTGCACTGTGCATCATGATGTGTGGCTGCATGCTCACACTCATCATATGAAAATCTAGAGTTTTCTTCAGATTCAAACTCTCTTGGAGATTATCTACACATCTCCCTTCTCATCTCCTTAAGATCTCTCTTAATACCCTACATAGTTTGAGAAAGAATCTTTGAGAGCTTCTCTTCCTTTATTCCTCATTATAATGGATTCTTATTCTTGTCTTATTGATATCATATTGGTTGATATTCCACAAGCTGAGCCAAGATTATGCTCTGATACCACTATAATATCTCAAAATGAGGATGCATCAATACATGAACACAAAACTGGAAATAGCAGCGAATAACATCATATTGAAATGTATGGAAACCATGGATCCATTTTATTATGTAAATCAGCAGCAACTAAATACAATAGAAGTGAGCATAACTCAAATAATCAAGGCAAACAAGCCTCCGATGAATACATATGCCAAAAGTGAAATGCTGCTATATTGCATAATGTTCATGAACATGTATAGCGTAGTCATAGATGGTACATTGCTACATGGGAATGTAAAATAATATCAAACTGCAAATAGATGGCTCATACAATGTTGGGAGTGAAGATCTAAGCTCCCAAACACAATTTCAAGACAATCCTGGAAGGATTGGCTAAAATATGCAAAAGTGAAAAAATGTCAGAGTTGCAGTCCTAGGACTAAGTAGTAGCTGCAACTCAAGATCTGGATGGAGATAGTTGTAGATAGAGCATGTGATTAATGAATCTCATCTAATGGATCCTTTAGATGAAAGGTTGATCCAATCACTGAATATCTCACCCTCCAACATTTACTGCAGATCCTTACTGCAAATGCATACTAAAAATAATGCAATCAAGGAGAGGGACTATGTTGTAGGAGATGGAAAATGTATTGGCCAAGTGCCAAGATCTGAAATATTCTCTGGAATATTCCTTACTAATCTCTCAAAGGAATAGAAGCTCCCTCCTCTAAACAAGAAGCTCTGGAAGTGGTGTGGTGAAACCTCCACTGCAACACCCTGCAACAAAACGTTATACTTATGTAGAAATAACGGTGTAGCTGAAGGAGGTGGCTTGGCCTAAAGCCTGGATGTGGAGAAATGAAGTACAAGATCCCTCAATAGGCCTCTCTTGAAAGGAGAAGGAATTCCTAAACAAGAATGCCTTGTGCTAAGGAGCACAACAATCTCAACTAAATAGTTGAAGAAAGCACAAAGTCATACACACCATAAAATCAATAATCCATAACATAAGATATCTTTCTATGGCTTCCTTTCCTTCCTTTTATACAAGTGGAAGCCTTCCCATATTGGGTCCCACTCATTAGGGTTTCCTCCACCAAGGAATCTTCCTCCCACTATCTCTGCGTTGTCTATAAAGATGATCTCCACCTCCTATCCCAACTTTGTTGACTTGGTCAAACTTGACCTTGTCCACATGCAAATGCCCATTTTCACACATGAAGGTGTGAAATCCAACTCCTATGATGATCCCTTTTCACACTACGAGGGATTTTATTCCTATTTCTGAAATGTATGGACCTCCTTACCCATTTATTCATCTCCTATGTGTAAAAAAAAAAATCAATATTCCAATTAGTTGCAAGCTAATTTTGGAATATTACATCTTCCAAGGCACCAACCTTGTCTCTATGAGGCTCCAACCTCTTGGGCTCCAACCCTCAACTTCACTTCGTCAAAATGTGTTTGGTTTTTCTTCACAACTCCCAATGTCTTCTTCAACGAGCCCTGTCAATATTTAGCAATTTCTCCTCCAAATCACTTCATCAATGACAAAATTGTCTTCTTAGAAGGTGTCATCACTACTCTTCATGTCACCCAAACAAAGATATCCAAGTTACCTC
Source organism: Pinus albicaulis (assembly GCA_034641835.2). NCBI lineage: Eukaryota > Viridiplantae > Streptophyta > Pinopsida > Pinales > Pinaceae > Pinus > Pinus albicaulis. The sequence goes on from CM076572.1 coordinate 414,051,452, forward strand.
ATGATTGTTAATGGATCATGGTCTTCATCACTATCTTCAAGACCTTCAAGGTGTCTACAAAAGGCAGTCCAATTTCTTCACCTTCTCTAAGCCTCTTCAAGGGCTTCTTGTCAAGAAAGTCTTCATAATGCATTACCCAACAAGCTCTTTAATAGGTGCTTCAATATGTCTTCAAGAATATCTGAAGACAAATTCAAATATGATTTAAGATGTGTATCGAAATTTCCACCAAGAAGTCTGCAGCAAACTATCCTCAAAACTTCTTTATAAAATGTCTTCAAATTACTGCGGTAGGATGTATTTGATCTGCTTCAAAACGTTTTCAAAGATTTCCCAAGGTCCTCTCTTTTTTGTTCCAAAAGGTTTATTTAAATGTCACATGGTTTTTTCGGGTGCCCTTCAAAACATCCTCAAATCTATCTCAAGTGATCTACAATAAACTGCGTTCAATAATCCATAGGTTCTCTTGTTCACCAAGATTGAGGTGTGAAGATCTTCAAACCACAATCCTGTGGTGATATTGCTTTAAGTGATGGTGTCTGTGCTAGGAATAAATCACAGACCTGAGAATATTACTGTGCACTAGTTCTGAGCTACTTGTAGCAAATTAATCGGTCATAGGATCCAAGACAGAGAATTCTTTCAAAGTCTGAGCATCACATTAATTAATCTGAGGTGTATGAAACAACTTCAAGACTCGTAATGCTTGACTATCCAAGTCCATCCTACAATTTTATCCAACAAAATTCTGCTATACAAGTGTGCTTATAATTCTTCTAAGGTTTTAAGTCTTGTTTACCCTTAACAATTAGTTGTCCAAACTAGTCTTTATGTGATGATATACGAACCAAAGAAAATAGAAGGTATGTCACACAAAAATAACCATGGTCCGAGTTGTTTGATCACTGTAGGTCCATATCGTTGTAGGTCCATATTGCAGTGAGCCATAAAAACAATTTGAGCTACTGTGATAGGAGTATACAGGTTTGAGTTTGATGACATCTCCAAATCCAAGGTTATCAACTCAAATATTTACCCAAACAAATCTTAAAAAGACTACCTCGGTGTCCCTAGTTCACAAGGTGTGAAATGTGGCATATCTCTATATTTCTTGAACAATTTTTTCCTTAAAAAATGAGGACTGAAATGCATATTTATAGTGTTACAGCTACGAAAATGAAGGGTCATGTCTCTGCAAATAGGCCGACATAAAGGACAAGGATAGGTCAGCTCACCGAAAAGGTTAATTTTTCTTAACTTAAAAATTCCATATCTCATCAATCACTAGGAGTTTCAGGGAAAGTAAAAGCTTGTTGGAAAGAGGAAAAAGTCCTCTTTCATATGGTCTAGGTCCCATGTTCAAAGGTTGCCTCTAATGTGGTGGAAAGTATTTTTCTTTGTGGCTGCCTTTGAATTGTTTAGTGCATAAACTAATTAGGACAGTATGGCTTCTCTTTGTTTGGCTTCTCCATTATTTGGCTTCTTCATTGCCATAGGGTCATAATTTCATCATGATATGCTTCATCCATGTTATCTTGATATGTCATAATGTCATCATGTACTAGTGTATTATAGTGTGAAATTTCCAATATAGTAAGATATTCTTTCAACCATCAAATGAGATCTTCCATGTCATCATTTAATCTTCCAACCATGTGATCATTCAAGGGTAAGACATCATCATGTGTAGTTCTCCATATTTCATCAAAGGTTAGCATCTAGATCATCAAGTGCATGCAACATTAGATCAAGTAATTCTTAGGGCTTCCTTCATTAGCGCTTTGACTTCTTTGTGACTTGGCATCTTCATTGATGGTATCCTAGTCAACCAAGACAAGAGTTGTGGCATCATCATTTGGAACCAAGCATCTCAAGAGTATTGACATCTTAGTCAATGCCATATTGACATCAATGAGAAATTTGATTAACATACCTCCCTACAATTATAGCAAATCAGTTGTCCTCTTCCCTGACTTGTGCTTCCACCTCTCTTCCCCCTCGGCCTCTTGTAGGGGGACCTCCTTGTCTAGAGGGAGATAATGGTGATGAAGGGTCAGCCTGCACCGGATACAGGTTTCCTGTAGATGAGCAGAATCTGCACCACTGTTGCTTCAATTCTGGGACATAGGCACCAAGTCGGGGGCAGTGGTTTGTATCATGTAATCTGGCCACTCGAAAATAAGCACACCATAACGTGGGGGTGCTTGTTCCCGCAACCTCTTTGGGTGTAATGGGATAGGCCCCTAGCTTGAATGCAATCTATCAGTAGAGGGCACTGATCCTTGGTATGGCTTGACACCCTGCATTGTATGCACCAAATGTCTGTGCTAGCTTCTTTTCCCCGCTCTTTTCATAAATTCTAGATTTCTAGGTGCATTGCCTCAAACTGGCCCTAGATCTGTTGCACCCTAAACTGGGCATCGTCCATTGGCGCAACTTCTAACTTCATGGAAATTTCCAAGGCTTTCTATTGTGTGTCAATTGTCTGCTGACCCATAGGTCCATGCAGGTGCGGTAATAGCATGGAAATGAACCATTCCTTGTGATGTCTATCCTCATACTTAAATTATCCATCCCTGGTAACTTTCTTTAGCCGTTGATCATCCTCCCATAAAGACTCTGTAGATCCCTATTTAAAATATTTCAAGTCAATCACAAGTTGAGAGTAGGAATTAGGCTTCCGAAACTATTGTTTTAAGGCATCCTTAATTTCCTATATTGACGGATCTGCATGCTGGCCAACTTACCCTATGAACCAATCCAAGGCCCTTCCTTCAAAGGCTAAGGATAGCTGTGCTCTTTTTACAACATCGCTAGCAATATTTTACGCAGTCCATACTGATTTTTCCATGAACCAAAATTGGTCCATTTCCTCCTCCCCGACACCCTTAAAGGTGGGTAGCTTCATGTGTGTGGCCATATCATCTTTCGGCAGTGGTGGTGGGGTAGGAGAATTCTTGCCTTTATGCGGATTCGACGGTGGGATAACCAGAGGACTAGGTTCTGTGTGCATAGGTTGCTCTCTTAAGGGGCTATATACTAATCTATCCCCTTATTGGTTGACTCTGTAGTATTTACCACTTTGTGTCATAATTTCACTCTGATCATAGGTCATTCACCCAGTGTGACCACAGAGAACACCTTTTTCACACAATAATATCTTAATTAATAGCGGCAGTGTTTGAAAAAACTTACCTTGGAACCCCTTAAAGAATCTCCACTCAGCTTCAGAATAAGATATGAATTGATCAACTGAAAATTTTGTTACAAATCCTCCTAAAACACTATCCACCCAGTGATTTATAATCTGGGTGATCTTGTTATTGGCCTTCTCTAATTGTCGGATCAATTCAGGAGTCCACTACATAACCTAGTCGTCTTTCCCACAGGTCTGGAACTCTGCTAACCTTGCTAGCCACTCTTGTAGTTCATGTGCGAAAGTTACAAAGAATATTTCTTATACATCTGTAAATATATACTTGTTTTTCCACTCTTCAATATTCAGCCTTGTACTTCGATTCTCTTTTAGGAAAAATGTTTGGCTCTGTTTTTCGGACCAATCTTCAAGCTCAAACTTCTCGGGCCACCAGTGACCTCGTGGCATTAACAAATCTCTCTCAAAATGCTCCCGGTCCCAGAAACAGAACCATTTGTTTTATTGAGGGGTCCTCACCTAGGTTTGGATTTAAGGTTTGCCAAAAAACCCCTATACTACTGGCAGTTTTAGCAATGACCTACTTGCACAGATCAAGGTCTCACTCGAAGTAGTATGGGAGGGTGCTAGAACCAGGTTTCCACACCCTACGAGAAAGAGGGTTAATTGAGGCAAGCATGTTAAGATCTATCCTATTTACGTAGAATTCCTCGCATCACAAGACCTTCAACAGTATATTTGCAGAATGCAAAGCTCATAAACCCATGGATAGCAAGTAACATAAATAAAAAAACTATTATTAATAAGATCTCAATAATACCTCCACATCCAAGTGCACATAAATATTCATCAAAAAAGAGAATCACCGCAATACCATAAACATAGAGATATGTTCAAATATATTTCTCATTCATTAGCTTTCAAAATCCACTTACATACCTGATTCCCAACCTGCGCACACAACCAACGGGGTCCACACACAGCAGGAATAAGGATCTCCGCGCACATAGCCAAAAGGAGTCCTTACCCAAATACAACCCAAAACAGATCTCAATAGTTTGCAACTAGCATCAATCACACTTCACTTCCTTCTAGACTCGATCTATCCATCTACTTATAGTATCTTAGCCCACACTATCCTATGGTCCGCAAACCGTGGTTTGCGGACTCTTGGTCTACCCTTTGACCCATTACAATACATTGGGGACTTTGACCTACCCCAAAGCCCCTGCACTAGACTAATTATTACAAAATTTGTATTAAAATGCAGCTAGGGGCCCCTCTTCCAACAATACATAATGATATGGCTCAGTTGTTTCTACTGATATGTGTGTTGTTTTGATGTATTCTAAAATTTTCCCAGTTTTATATCTTTTATTCTTATTTCAAATTTTCCTTATGTTATTTATTCCTTCCATTCCCATTTTGGGATATTATAGTGGTATCAGATCATGATATTTGGCTCAGCTTGTGGGCATTTCATGACATCAGAGGAATAAGAAGAAGAAGCATAAAAATAAGAAGTCTTCAATGGCGGAAGGATTGAGTTTTTCTGCACTTCTCTTCAGATATATGTAGGATCTCACCACGGGGATCAAAGAAATGAGAAGGGAATGGAAAAAGGAAACCTCAAGAGGGTTTCAGAATGGAGAAGGTCCAAACACTTCCAATCAACACTATAAGAAACCGGTGGTGCAGAAAGTTCCACAACGCCCTACTATGCCCACTTTCCTCGCAGAAGGAAATGAATGACATGGAGATGGAGGATATTTGGAGCATGAGAATCTGAGTGATTATATTGCAGAGTACAAATATAAATCTAGAGAATTCAAAGAGAATCTAAATTTCCAACAGTTTTTCCAGATTAAAGAGAACCAGAGACCCCACAACAGCAATAGAAGAAGAAGGCATATGTATAATATATTATTTCTGCCTACATTCGATGGGTCATAGAAAAGCACAGAAAAAGCTTGGATGGAGAAGTTAGATGCATTCTTATAGCTACACCCAGTAGCTGAAAAGGAAGCTATTCACATTGCAGCGCTACACCTTGAGGGTGAAGAAAATGATTGGTGGTTCGGAAGATTGAAACATGTAAGAGTGACTGCATATGCGGAGTTCACTCAAATATTGGTAAAGAGGTTTGACAGAAAAAAATATGAAGCACTTTCCATTCAGACATTTTCTAACATTGATGTAGAAGTATATGAGGTGCAGAAAGAAGATGTCAACACTGATACTATGGGAGAAGAGAAACTACCACCACCACTAGCTGCAGTAGAGGTACTTGCATCAGTGGGAGGAGCACTTGCATCTTTGCAAGATGGTCCCGAGAATTCGAAATTGAGAGTCCCAGTCATGATTCAGGAGGTGCATGAGGAAGAGGAAGCAGATACCAGCGCCAGTGCAGCAGTAGAGGAGAAACCATCACCATCACCAGCACTTGGAGAACCAATTGCACTGGTTGGAGGAAATCTTGTAGCTTTGCAAGATGTTCCCAAGCATCATCTTGTTAATGTCATTATTTGCATACTTCCACCAGGGAGCAAAACACATTTTTCATGTGCATCTTAGGTGTCCCACTCTAAATAACTTTGAATCATTCCATTAGGTCATGATATAAAATTTTTCCACTAGTGGTTGTCCTTGTCAAGTTTCCCATTTTCCTTCACAAGTATATGCCTCCTGACCCTCTTCCATGTATTCATGCTGAAAACAAGTCTCCTCTCATTCCACTTTTAGTCAAAGTCACTCATTGAGTCAGTTTCTTTCATTTCTCATTAGGTCACTAGGGTTTCATTAGGTCAAATCATTGCATTATCTTATTTTCAATAAAGGGTAGCAGAAGGTGTGAAGGCGACCCAGAATAAACTCATGATTTTCTTCAGTCAGGTTTGCCATGTAAATTTATATTTCATTTTGTAATTTTCATCTCAAAAATATCATTTTTGAGATAAAAAACAGAGATATTTTTTATGTTCTAGTTTTATGTAATTTTAAAGTAACTATATGTAATAAACTCTGATATCTGCTTGTTGCTAGCTAAAGAAAATTTCATGAAAAGATACAAAGGCCTTGTCATTATCAAGTCATCTAAAAAGCATCAAGAAATCAAGTGAAAGAAAGAAGAAATAAGTGTGGGTCCTAATCATTAAAATCCAAAATTCATTCATAGTATAAAAAGATCATTTGCCAAAGAGATGTCCTCATTTGTTCATGTCTTAAAGATAAAACACGATTTTGGAGAAGAAGAGGTTCAAACAAGGAAGAAACTGCAAAAACTAGGTGGCACTACACATAGAGTTTGGCGATATGCATAGAGCTCTAGCGCTACACATAGAGTTTTTTTTCCAGTGCAAATTTACATTGCGTTGTGCATAGAGAGAGGGCGTTGCACACATGGGTGTGGCGCTGCGCACAGGGCCAAAAATCTCCCAAACTTCTCCAAACACCTCAAGGTTGCCTCTTCACCTCCAAAACAAGTAAGTGAGCCCTTGTAACTCCCTCTTTATCCATTTTATGCTTGTGTGTGAATTTTATGTTGGCAAGAATTACAAAGAAACCCTATTTTTCCTTTCTCACTCATAAATCTCACATCCCCCTCACAAATTTCCCAAAACCCCCTTGTCCAAAATTTATTGTCCCTAGACCCTACCACATCACCTCATACTTCTAAAAACACTAAAACTACCCCTACATCCTCATCGCTAAGTCCCTTTACTCTTTTCCATTAAAACCCTAATTTCTAGGAATTTCACTATTTTTTCCTAGATTTCCCCTACCTTTGACGTGTAATTAAATTCTCATTTTCATATCCCTTCATGTTTTCACCTCCCATCACTTCAAAAGGTTTCTTAACCCTTTCCCCTTCTCCCTCAATTTTTGTGACCCTATCCCTATCCCCTAAAGCCCTCATTTCATCATTTACTTCCCTGCTCCCCTTCCCTTCACTCCCTTATTCACTCTCCCTTTCTTCCCCCTTACCTAGGGTTTCAAAAGTGCCAAAGAGACAAGCATGCAGAGAGAAGACAAATATTACAGAGAGGAGGAACACAATGATGATGAATTTGACGAATATGAGATTGCACAAAAGAGGAGGCCACACAAGGGAGGAAGGATTATCAGAGAAGAGCCAGTAAACCTTAGAGAGCTAGAGGCTTCACCTTTAGCCTTGTCCTATTTCAGATATATCGGGTGCTAGTATTTTGAGAAGGTGCAAAGAGTTCATCATCACCCTAAGTAGACTAGGCTTTTCATACTAAAACTCCATGATAAGAGGGTAACTCTTGCAGGTGTAACTTTTTCCATCTCCACTTCCATAATTGCTGATGCCTCCTTAGCTCAACTTGACATGTGATTGTGGGCCTATCCCACAAATTTTGAGCAATTTTGAAAATTTTTGGAATTTTTTGAGTTTTTGGGCAAATTTAAAAAAAAACACTGAAAAACTAGCTCTATGCGCAGTGCCTTGGCGTTGCGCACTCTTTTGGGGCAACCAATGGACAAATGAAAGACATAAGTGGGTTCATGATGATGAGGAAACACCCCCTATACTTTTTCTAAGAATTTAGAGGAAAACTGGTCAGGCAAAATCCTGGCGAAAAATACCCAAAGAATCATGTTTCTGCCTCTTTTTCAGGATGGCGCTGCGCACAGAGGCAGTCTTGGGAGATTTCACTTCTGAGGGGTCAAACTAGCTCCAAATCAAAAACCATAAGAATATCTAGAAATTAGATAGGACAAGATTTCTAATGAGCTATCATGAGCTCAATTTGAACACCAAGACGTTAGTCAAAAATGACCTATAAGAAGACCGATTTGTTCTTCCTCCTTGACGTTGCGCATAGGAAAATTTTTTCCTATTTGGTCAATTTTCTCAGTTTTCATAATTAACTTTCACTTGTGTAAATTTGGAATTTTTTTTTTACTGATGTAATAGGCGGTTGATGATGTAATTATGGTTTTCTAAATGTTACCTAGGGTATATACATTAGGTAAATGGCCTCAATGACATGTAATGAATCAGTTTGTTTAAATTAGGGATGAGTCACTTTGACCACCATATTCTCTAGTTGCCAGTTTAGTATTTCTTAGAACAACTCCTCCTCTCATGGATTCGACCCCCTGAAGTTAGGATGATTTGTTTTGAGGTTTATATCATGTATTTTCTTAGTGATGAGAAGGTTTGACTCTGTTGGATGCTTGGCCTTTGAAGAGACACACTTTGTATCAGTTCTGAGCAGGAATATTAATCAAATTTGCAGCTATTTTTATGGGATCCCTATGGTATGATGTTTAGTTTCAGTTTCTCCTTTTGTGCTCATATGTCAGAATTTTTTATTTATTTCATCCATCATTTCATTTCTATTAAGTGAATGTTTTCAAGTTTGATGAACAAAATCCATAATTTGTATGCTCTGTTTTGGGTGGATTATATTCATGGCCTGTAATTTTTTCAGTTTAGAAAGAACCCATGATTTCACCATGCTCTTTCTAGCTCCTCACTTATCTTGATCATCCCACCCATTGAAATCCTAAAGTGCTAAATCATTGTGCCTACCTTTCCCCATATAAGGCCCTACAAAATTCGACCTAATTTCCTTTGCCCTAAATTGTTTTTCTCCTTCTGATCCAACACAACCAAATCAAAACAATCAAAACCCTAAGCTACTATACCTAGCCTAATAATTTCATTATCCAGTCATATTGGCTATGATCCTTATGGAGAGAGCCCTCTCCTTGCCTAGTAAGGCTAGCTACTTGGCTAGGTGTGGTTTGTGGTTACCTCGCAATTTCCTTCTTCAGCCTGACGTTCAATCCGAGTGATAAAATTTTGGTGACCATACTGGGGAAGAAAAATATCATATCTTCCCTCAGAAAGAACAACAAAGTTTAGATCTGATTGTTGATGCTGGACAGCAATCAGATGCATATGAAGGCTGAACTCTTCACGTAGCGACTCCAACTTGATGTAAAGACTCCATTGGAGGATCAAATTTTCCAGTAGGAAAATGGAAGGATCTTACACAAAGGTCAGGTATTCAAAGTGGAATTGTATTCAAGATATAATCTACTTCCTTGTAAATTAATTCTTTTCTTTTCCTGAAACTATCCTGAAAGTGTTCCAGAGTTTGTTGTATGATAAATATGATCAAAATATTGATTCTACCTATTCGAAAAGTGTAAATATTGATTTTTCCTTTCATCTTGGTCCACATCCTTTTTCTGAATCTTTTGATTACCATCTTCAAATTGATGAGCCTAAAGAGATCAAGGCTGATCCTAAAACTTCTGCACATACTCCTACACCTTGTAAAATTCCATATCGATACAAACCACTCATCTTGCCTCCTATACTCCATGCTTTCCCTAAAAATCATTACCTATATCTGCTGAGGTTTGATGGTAAATATGAAAACATCACTGCTAAGAGATATATGAAGAATTCTGAGAATTTCCTAGAAATTTATTAAGTTGACAAAGAGGATGTCAGTATCAGGCTATTTTCTCTTTCTTTGCAAGGAAAATTCAAGAGTTGGTTCAAAAACTTTCCTGCCGTGAGCATCTCAGATTTCCCGCAGTTCGTCAATTTTTTCCTCGGGAGGTGGGTGTTCAAAAAAAACCCTTTCCTAATTATAAAAGAGTATGACCAGCTGAAAAGACAACTAGGGGAGACAGTACAATATTTTTCTTCCAGATTCAATCAAGTCTATTATTCGATACCTGTTGATATAAGACCCCCTCCTAGCTTAGCTATTTACATTACCCGGATGCCTTTGATCCCGAAATGGATTTTCAGCTAAGAGAAAGGAACCTTGCAACACTTGAAGAGATGAAAAAGAGTGCAGTAGATGTAGAGGCTAATCTGTTGATCAGAAGGGCAAAGCTGAAGGAATAAGAGAAGAAGATCATTGTAGAGCACCTGACGTCTTCAGAGGTAAAGCTCGATATTTTGGTAAGTAAAATAGATTAAATGATGCAAAATATCACCATGAGAGATGTATTTTCCATTCAAGATCATCATGAACCACTTATCCCAGAAAAATAAAAGATTGCAAGCCTTAAAGATTTATCTACTAATCCCATCTACCATAGGTCAGAAAATGGATTTGTAGATCAATCCGAGGAGAAAAAAATTGATAATCTAATGTGTATGATTGGTGACATAATTATATTGATGATTTTCCAAATTTTTATCAGTATGATGATGATTATGTTCTCCAAACAGAAGCTAATATTGTAGAGCAATCAGGAGTTGGTTTGTGGGAGGAAGTTCAGTGTCAGCAGCTCGAAAATAGTGACCAGCCGATGCATATTAGCTATGACAGTGATGAGGAAAGTCTATAAAATTTGGAAGTAAGTGAAGGATATTTGCCTCTTTGTTTTACTTCATTTCAGTTCATCAAATATAACTTTCGTGCGATCAAAAATCAGCACTCATTGAATTTTGATCTTGACAATCAAGAGGATAATCATTTTTTTCATTAGAGCTCCTTACCTTTGTGTTTCTCCTCATTTGAGGAAATAAGAGAAAACTATAAGCAAGCAGATAAGCGAGTGGTCAACACTATATATGATGAACATTCTCCTGAATTGGTTGAGGAAATCATCTGTGACATAGAATTCTCCTTAGCTCCAAATTTGTAGCCACCAAATCCCATTGAATGTCAGGTTGCAGAAGAAGATTTGGAAGTTGAAACACATGATCAAATGATGCAATATGATTCTGTACCATTATGTTTTGAAACATTTAAAATTTTAAAGAAAATTTTTTGTAATATCTCTAAAACAAATGATAAGTAGTGTGTAGAGTGTCATGCAGTCTCATTAAAATCGATGAAAATACGTTGCAGCAGTCTTTTCAAGTTTTTCATGACCCAATAGCTGATGTGTTGGATGATATCTACGGTAAAAGTCCTTCTCCTTTAGCTGACTGTGAACTTGAAAATATTTTTGATATAAACTTGATCCAACAACAGAATTCATTGTCTTGTTCAGCATTAGTTTCATTATAAAGCTCATACCAAGATTTGCAGTCATATCAGGAGAGTAATGAAGAATATTGTTGTTTTGTTTTTTATCATCAAGAAAAATTATTCATTCACCAGTTTCAAGATCCTTTTGTCAACTTGCTACAGTCATTAAATAAAGAAAGCACAGATGTTCGGAAAATTTTAAAACCAAGGTACGAAGACTACCTAGAGCAGAGTAGTAACGTATTAGATGGGCTAGAAATCAATACGTATTCCTATGAAGATCCTTTTGCAGCATTCTTGAGGTCAGGTGATGGGCTCATGCTTTGCAATTTCATCAAGATTCAATCTGTTGACAAGTTTTCATGGGAGTTTCCTTTTAGTAGTTATTTATTCTTGCTCATAAGCAAGCACTTGCGTAGAATTCAAACAGTAGCTAGAATGCTTACATGGTTGCAATGGTTGTTCCATTTCACTTGATCAAGTGATGAATGGATCAATTAGAGTAGGTTTTGTTGAATAAGCTCAATTTGGAGCATCTTTTTCAGTCAGTCTTGAGTCATTTTATTGAGTCAAGTTTTCAGTATTCAATTATTCTTTAGCTTTTGACTCCATGCCCAATGGATAGGCACTTGGTCTATGGTGTTCTTAGCACCTCCAAGGAGCTACCATCCCTAGTTGGAGCCAATGTTAGTGTCAGTATTTTCATTATTACTTCCACCAGGGATCAAAACACATTTTGCATGTGCATCTTAGGTGTCCCACTCTAAATAATTTCCAGTAATTCCATTAGGTCATGATATAAAATTGTTCCACTGATGGTTTTCCTTGTCAAGTGTCCCATTTTCCTTCACAACTATATGCCTGCTGACCCTCTTCCATGTCTTCATCATGCTGAAAACAAGTCTTCTCTCATTCCACTTTTAGTCAAAGTCACTCATTGAGTCAGTTTCTTTCATTTCTCATTAGGTCACTAGGGTTTCATTAGGTCAAATCATTGCATTGTCTCATTTTCAATAAAGGGTTGCAGAAGGTTTGACGGTGACCCAAAATAAACCCATGATTTGCTTCAGTCAGGTTTTCCATGTAAATTTACATTTCATTTTGTAAGTTTTCATCTCAAAAATCTCATTTTTGAGATAAAAAACAGAGATATTTTTTATGTTCTAGTTTTATTTATTAAAGTCACTATATGTAATAAACTCTAAAAGCTACTTGTTCCTAGCTAAAGACAATTTCATGAAAAGATACAAAGGCCTTGTCATTATCAAGTCATCCAAAAAGCATCAAGAAATCAAGTGAAAGAAAGAAGAAATAAGTGTGGGTCCCAATCATTAAAATCCAAAAGTCCTACGTAGTATGAAAATATCATTTTCCAAAGAGATGTCCTCATTTGTTCATGTGTTAAAGAGAAAATGCAATTTTGGAGCACAAGAGGTTCAAATAATGAATAAACTACAAAAACTAGGTGGTGTTGCGCATAGAGTTTGGCATTGTGCATAGAGCTCTCGCACTACACATAGAGAATTTTTTCCAGTGCAAATTTACACAACATTGCAGATAGAGAGAGGGCGTTGCACACATGGGTGTGGCACTACACACAGGGCCAAAACTCTCCCAAACTTCTCCAGACATCTCAAGGTTGCCTCTTCACCTCCAAAACAAGTAAGTGAGCCCTTGTAACTCCCTCTTTATCCATTTTATGCGTGTGTGTGAGTTTTATGTTGGCAAAAATTACAAAGAAAACCTAGTTTTCCTTTGTCACTCCTAAAACTCCCCATCCCCCTCACAAATTTCCCAAAATCCCCTTGTCCCAAATTCATTGCCCCTAGACCCTACCACATCACCTCATACTTCTAAAAACACTAAAACTACCCCTACACCTCATCCCTAAGTCCCTTTACTCTTTTCCATTAAAACCCTAATTTCTAGGAATTTCACTATAAGGGAGACAGGGAAAAGGGTTAAAAAACCTTGTGAGGTGATGAAAGGTGAAAACCCTAATTTATAGGAATTTCACTATTTTTTCTTATATTCCCCCATACCTTTGATCTGTAATTAAATTCTCATTTTCATCTCCCTTCATGTTTTCACCTTTCTGTTGAAAATACAACAAGATGATGGAGCTTAGTGAAATGAAGTCGCCTTCACTAAGTGGGCCCGCAGGCTATTTTTGGCGCAAAGTCTATTTTTAGACTACGTCTATTTTTAGACATATGGAGCATGGTCCAGGGGTTGCAGTATGTTATTCTTGGAGTATTGGTCATGTTGGTAAAAATAGATGGACCTCTATTTTTGAGATGATGATATTTGAAGTCTATTTTTAGACTGCCTATCCTAAAAATAGAAAAGTCAAATATTATTTACCCTTATTAATATTTGGACTCTAAACTTCAGTTTACTCTCTTGGAGCACTTCAGTTGGAGCTACAGAAGTGGCTCATGCAACTGACAGAGGAATTACGCTATTCCTAGGGGTTTGGTAAGCTCATGCATGGTTGAATTTAGTTAGGACTTCAGTGGCAGAAGTTTGGTGGAGTTGTGTTCGGTTTAACTTAGTTGAACTGGTTGAGATTAGTTTAACTAGCTAATCAACTAGTAATGAGTGGAGTGAATTAAATATTATTTAATTCACTAATTATTAACTCATGATTCAACTCAAGAACACATCAATTCACTACAGTGCATGGACAGTTCAGTGGAGACCAGTGAAAGAGGTAGATGAAAGGGTGGAGATAGCTATCAGTTGTGACATTAGTTGTGCATGAGATTTTCACCACACTTGGAGGAATTTCCCATGATGATTGTGTTTTCAAGCCAAGGAGATTCGAACCTTGGATCTCTCATTAGACCAGCCTTTACTGCGCAATAGAGGCAGGCAATTAGTGGATGAGTTTTGAACCAGTGACCTGTTCAAAACCAAGCTAGTTTGTGTGTAACTTCATGAGACACTACTAAGTACTTGTGAGGAGTATTGTACTGAGATTTTTACATGTTCTATTCCATATTAATATACAAAATAGCTGGGGGTTTTCAGCTATAAGCTTTCCCCATACATACTGTGTAATGTGTGTAATGTTTTGATGATCTTTTGATCGCATACCGCTTGTTTATTTCCGCATGTGTGATGATCTGAGTAGAAGAGATTATGTGTTGCATATGAATTCAAATTGATATGTGATCAGGATAATCTCGGTGGATAAATCTTCATTATTCAGAAAATTTCTACATGGTATCGGAGCTATCGAAGCAGAGATTGATCATCACAGTTATTACAAACTTATTTTGGTAGACAGAGTCTGCATGCGGGCCAGGTAGCCTCTGGATCCATCATTTCCTTTGAAAGGTGATACATCCAGTAAATGCCCCTACAGTCGATCTCTGTGCCAGAAATAATTTGTTCTCACAGATCAAGAGCGGTTGAGCTTTGAGTTGGAATTCAAATTTTTGCAGCAGTTTGTTTTCTTTGTGCCGGAGTTGAAAATGTCTTTCAACGATTTGCGACTCGAATATGCTCTTGAAGGCAGTTCAAATTATGTTGCATGGAAGGATCATATGGAGGCAGTATTAGAAGATAATGGACTGAAGGAGTTCGTAGATACGGATGTCCAAAAGCCCACTGATCCTGCTGAAGTCGAGGCTTGGCAAAAGAAGATGGTGAAATGTCGAAGGATTCTATTAGAGGGCGTAAAGGATCACATTGTATCCAGCCTGCATGGAAAAGCTTCTCCATATCTAATGTGGAAAGCGTTGACAGATCTATTCCAGAGTAAGAGCGACCAAAGGAAGCTAGTGCTCAAGGATAAGCTCAGAAACATTAAGATGGAGAAAGGCGACAGTATCACCAAATACCTCACGAAGTTCACTCAATGCAGAGATGAGCTGGGAAGTGTGGGGGTGACTGTCGAAGAAGAGGATATGGTAGACCTGGCTCTCCTTGGTCTTCCGAAGGCTTGGCATTCATATCAAGATAGTGTCAATGGTCGGGAAAAGTTGCCGGGATGGGAAAGATTATGGTCTGATCTCGTGCAAGAGGAGATCCGGCGAAATACTAGAGATGGTTCTTCATCAAAGGTATCTGATGAAGAAGACTGTGCTTGGGCTGCTAAAGCAAGGAAGGGGAAAGGCAAGGAGAAGGCTTCTCAATCCGGTGCGGATGGTAAAGAGCGTGACATGTCCAAAGTGAAGTGTTTTTTCCATGTGTCACTAACATGGACATTATACCTAGAGTGTCAGTAGAAGAAGAAAAAGCAGCAAACGGGAAGATATGCGAGATGGAGAAGCTTGCCTCATGATTCGGAAACTTGAATTTTCGACTGATCGCATGCTTGGTTTCAAGTGTGATGGGATCAGTATGGTTCTTGGACAGTGGTGCGTCATTTCACATGACCGGAGATCGAGATCTGTTTTCAGATCTGGAGGAAAAAGATCTTTGAGTGCACATCGAGATGGGCGATGATGGTAGATACAGTGCGACCGGTATCGGTACCATTTCCTTTGAGAGGGAGTCTGGTAAACCCTTTGTATTGAAGGAAGTTTTGCATGTTCCAGGATTGATGAAGAATCTGATCTCTGTGGCGATGTTGGAAGACAAGGGGTATGATGTGGTCTTCGGCGAAGGAAAAGCTTTCCTGCGCAGTAAGACAACTGGAGAGACCTGGAAGATAGGGGTTCGAGTCAAGAACCTTTATCAGTTGCAAGTAGATGGCTACGCAGCAATGGCATGCAAGGCGGGAGAAGTGGTGAGCCGGGATGATGAGGGCGAACTGTGGCACAGGAGATTGGGCCACCTTCACCATGGAGCTTTGAAGATATTGCAGCAGATTTCTACTGGGCTTCCTAAGGGCACTCTTGCGCAGTCAGATCAGTGCAAGGGGTGTACTTTAGGGAAGTATGTGAAAGCCACCTTTCACGAGAAGGATAGTCGCGCCACGACGATCCTTGAGAGATTTCACACATACGTGTGTGGTCCTTTCTCAGTTGCTTCGACAACAAAGCACAGGTATTATGTGATCTTTGTTGATGATTTCTCTCTAAAGTGTTGGATCTTCTTCATGCAGAAGAAGAGCGATACATTCGCGAAGTTCTGTGAGTTTAAAGCACTGGTCGAGAAGGAGTCGGGGAAGAAGGTGATTGCTCTAAGGAGTGATAACGGTGGTGACTTCATCTCGGCTGAATTCAAGGAGTTCTGCAGCGCAGAAGGGATTCGGAGAGAGCTCATCGCACCCCATAACCCACAGCAGAACGGGGTGGCTGAGCGGAAGAACAGAACGATCGTGGGTGCTGCACGGGCGATGTTGCATGATCGGGGCCTACCCCTTCACTTGTGGGCTGAGGCATGCAATACAGCAGTGTATGTGCAGAACCGTTGTCCTCACAAGGTTCTTGGCATGAGTACACCGAAGGAGGCTTATTCTGGTAAGAGACCTGACATTTCTCATTTGAGAATTTTTGGTTCTTCTGTCTACATGCATGTGACGAAGGATGCCAGAAAGAAGCTGGATCCGACCGCAGAGGTTGGAATATTTGTGGGGTACACTGATACACCTCACAACTATTGGGTGTATGTGCCAGACAGTCGCAAGGCTGTTGTGCGACGGGATATCAAGTTTCAGGAGGAGAAAGCCATGCAGTGTTCGCTTGAGAGGGAGCCACACTTGCATGCAGATGAGGAGCTGTTAGTTCCTAAGGAGGAGCTTCCGGATGTGGATCAACCACAAGAGGAAGTTCAGGAGGTGGAAGAAACCACCCATGCAGCGCCAACCATCAGAGGGTGCAAGCGCACTACAGAAGCTGAGCGACTGGCTCGAGATGTAGAGAAGGTTGTAGGACCACCTACAGCACAGCGCAGACAGAGGCAGTCACCGGATCGGTACACTGGATACATGGCTCTTGTGAGTCAATGTGTTGTGACGGAGCCATCCTCTTTTGAGGAAGCTGTGGAGGAACCCGCATGGGTAGATTCCATGATCGAAGAATATGATTCGATCGTCAGAAACAGTGCATGGGAGATTGTCCCAAGACCGGAGGGGAAATCAATGGTGGGTTCGCGATGGATCTACAAAGTGAAGCAAGCGGCTGATGGGAGTGTGGAGAAGTACAAGGCGAGATTTGTCGCCCGTGGCTTCTCACAGATCGAGGGGATCAATTATGAGGAGACCTTTGCACCTGTCGCAAGGTACTCTTCCATACGGACGATCCTAGCTCTCTCAGCGCAGATGGGATGGCACATCCATCAGATGGATGTGAAGACTGCGTTCCTCAACGGAGTCATTGAGGAGGAGGTGTACATAGAGTAGCCTGAAGGTTTCAAGATCTTCAGCAGTGAGTCGCATGTTTGCCGACTCAAGAGAGCATTGTACAGGCTGAAGCAAGCACCTCGTCCTTGGTACACATGGATTGACAGTTATTTCACCGGGCTTGGATTTTCCAAGAGTGAGGCGGATCCTAACCTATACCAGATTGTGGTGGAGGGGAAGATGCTGATCATTGTACTATATGTAGATGATCTGATTTTGACTGGTGATGAGCTATTGATACTTTCATGAAAGGAGGACCTTGCTAGAGAGTTCGATATGAAGGACTTGGGCCTCCTTCATTATTTCCTGGGATTGGAGATTTGGCAGCGCAGTGGTGGACTGTTTGTTTCTCAGGGCAAGTATGACCGAGAGATTCTGGAGAGGTTCAACATGCATGGCTGCAAGCCTGTTAACACTCCTCTTCCTGGTGGTTGGAGGAAGGAAGATGCTACTTCAGCGGAGGTAGTGGATACCACTGTCTATCGACAGATGGTGGGGTCGCTTATGTATCTGCCGATATATGCTATGTTGTTAACCAGCTTTCGCAAGCTATGGTTAAGCCTACGAAGCTCTACTGGAAGGCAGGAAAGTGTGTATTGCATTATCTTAGTGGCACATCGAGATATGGTCTGTGGTACAGACAGGAGGATGAGGTGAGGCTTTCTGGCTTCACGGATGCAGATTGGGCAGGGAGCCCAACGGACCAGAAGAGCACATTTGGAGGTATCTTCAGCATTGGATCGACAGCAGTTTCCTGGTACAGTAGGAAACAGAGATCTGTGGCACTCAGTTCAGCAGAGGCCGAGTACATGGCAGCTAGCTTGGCTGCATGCGAGGCTATTTGGATGAGGAAGATCCTCGTCGGATTGTTCGGGTCGCACTTGGAGCCTACTGTGATTTATTGCGATAACCAGAGTTGCATTAAACTCTCGGCTAATCCAATATTTCATGATAGATCCAAACACATCGACATCAGGTACCATCATATCAGAGATTGTGTTCAGCGGAGAATCATGATGCTTTCATATGTTCCCACGGAGGATCAAGATGCCGACATCCTGATGAAGGCGCTCACCAAGAGCAAGTTCAAATTCCACAGAGGTAGGATAGGGGTTGCAGATAATCCATATCTTGCTAAGAGGGAGTGTTGAAAATGCAGCAAGATGATGGAGCTTAGTGAAATGAAGTCGCCTTCACTAAGTGGGCCCGCAGGCTATTTTTGGCGCAAAGTCTATTTTTAGACTATGTCTATTTTTAGACATATGGAGCATGGTCTGGGAGTTGCAGTATGCTATTCTTGGAGCATTGGTCATGTTGGTAAAAATAGATGGACCTCTATTTTTATACATTTAGGTCTAAGTCTATTTTTAGACTGCCTATCCTAAAAATAGAAAAGTCAAATATTATTTACCCTTAATAATATTTGGACTCTAAACTTCAGTTTACTCTCTTGGAGCACTTCAGTTGGAGCTACAGAAGTGGCTCATGCAGCTGACAGAGGAATTACGCTATTCCTATGGGTTTGGTGAGCTCATGCATGGTTGAATTTAGTTAGGACTTCAGTGGCAGAAGTTTGGTGGAGTTGATGGGACAGTTGGTGGAGTTGTGTACGGTTTAACTTAGTTGAACTGGTTGAGATTAGTTTAACTAGCTAATCAACTAGTAATGAGTGGAGTGAATTAAATATTATTTAATTCACTAATTATTAACTCATGATTCAACTCAAGAACACATCAGTTCACTACAGTGAATGGACAGTTCAGTGGAGACCAGTGAAAGAGGTAGATGAAAGGGTGGAGATAGCTCTCAGTTGTGACATTAGTTGTGCATGATATTTGCACCACACTTGGAGGAATTTCCCATGATGATTGTGATGTCAAGCCAAGGATATTCGAACCTTGGATCTCTCATTAGACCAGCCTTGATTGCGCAATAGAGGCAGGCAATTAGTGGATGAGTTTTGAACCAGTGACCTGTTCAAAACCAAGCTAGTTTCTGTGTAACTTCATGAGACAGTACTGAGTACTTGTGAGGAGTATTTTACTGAGATTGTTACATGTTCTCTTCCATATTAATATACAAAATAGCTGGGGTTTTTCAGCTATAATATTTCCCCATACATACTGTGTAATGTGTGTAATGTTTTGATGATCTTTTGATCGCATACCGCTTGTTTATTTCCGCATGTGTGATGATCTGAGTAGAAGAGATTATGTGTTGCATATGAATTCGAATTGATATGTGATCAGGATAATATCGGTGGATAAATCTTCATTATTCAGAAAATTTCTACACTTTCATCACCTCACAAGGTTTCTTAACCCTTTTCCCCGTCTCCCTTAATTTTTGTGACCCTATCCCTATCCCCTAAAGCCCTCATTTTATCATTTCCTTCCCTGATCCCATTCCCTTCACTCCCTTATTCACTCTCCCTTTCATCCCTTTGCCCTAGCATTAAGGGAGATGGGGAAAAGGGTTAAGAAACCTTGTGAGGTGATGAAAGGTGAAAACCCTAATTTCTAGGAATTTCACTATTTTTTCTTATATTCCCCCATACCTTTGATCTGTAATTAAATTCTCATTTTCATCTCCCTTCATGTTTTCACCTTTCATCACCTCACAAGGTTTCTTAATCCTTTTCCCCGTCTCCCTTAATTTTTGTGACCCTATCCCTATCTCCTAAAGCCCTCATTTTATCATTTCCTTCCCTGCTCCCATTTCCTTCACTCCCTTATTCACTCTCCCTTTCATCCCTCTGCCCTAGCATTTCCAAATTGCCAAAGAAGCAAGCATTGATATAGAAGACAAACATTATAGAGAGGAGGAACACAGTGATGATGAATTTGAGGAATATGGGATTTCACAACAGAAGAGGCCACACAAGGGAGGCAGGATTATCAGAGAAGATCCAGTAAACCTTAGAGAGATAGAGGCTTCACCTTTAGTTGTGTCCTATTTCAGATATATTGGGTGCTATGAGTTTTGTGAGAAGGTGCAAATATTTCAGCATCACCCTGAGGTGAGTAGGTTTTTCATACTAAACCTCCATGATAACAGGGTAACTCTTCCAGGTGTAACTTTTTCCATCTCCACTTCCAATATTGTTGATGCCTCCTTAGCTCAACTTGACATGTTATTGTGGGCCTATCCCACAAATTTTGAGAAATTTTGAAAAAAATTGGAAATTTTTGAGTTTTTGGGCAAATTTAAAAAAAAACACAGAAAAACTAGCTATATGCGCAACACCTTGGCATTGTGCACTCTTTTGGGGCATCCAATGGACAAATGAAAGACATCAATGGGTTAATGATGATAAGGAAATACCCCCTGTACTTTTTCTAAGCATTTAGAGAAAAACTGGTCAGGAAAAAGGGCCAAAAATACCCAAAAAAATCATGTTTTTGCCTCTTTTTTAGGATGGCGCTGCGCATAGAGGAAGTCTTAGGAGATTGCACTTTTGAGGGGTCAAACTAGCTCCAAATCAAAAACCACAAGAAGATCCCGAAATTAGGAAGGACAAGATTTCGAATGAGCTATCATGAGCTCAATTTGGAAACCAAGACGTCAGCCAATTAATGACCTGCAAGAAGACCTATTTTTTTTCCTCCTTGGCGTTGCGCATAGGAAAAATTTTGCCTGTTTGGTCAATTTTCTCAGTTTTCAAAATTAACTTTCACTTGTGTAAATTTGAATTTTTATTTTACTGATGCAATAGGTATTTGATGATGTAATTATGGTGTTATATATGTTACCTAAGGTAGATACATTAGGTAAATGGCCTCAATGACATGTAATGAATCATCTTTCTTAAATTAGGGATGAATGACTTTGACCACCGTATTCTCTAGTTGTCAGTTCAGTATTTCTTGGAATAGCTCCTCCTCTCATGGATTCGACCCCCCAAAGCTAGGATGAGTTGGTTTAAGGTCTATATCATGTATTTTCTTAGTCATGAGAAGGTTGGACTCAGTTGGATGCTTGGCCTTTGAAGATACACACTTTGTATCAATTTTGACCAGGAATATTAATCAAATTTGTAGCTATTTTTATGGGATCCTTGTGGTATGGTGTTTACTTTCAGTTTCTCCTTTTTTGCTCATATGTTTGAATGTTTTTTTTATTTCATCCATCATTTCATTGTTATTAAGTTAATGTTTTCAATTTTGATGAATAGAATCCATAATTTTTATGCTCTGTTTTGGGTAGACATTCATAGCCTGTAATTTCTTTAGTTTAGAAATAACCCATGATTTCACCATGTTCTTTCTAGCTCCTCACTTGTCTTGATAATTCCACCCATTGAAATCCTAAAGTGCTAAATCCCTGTGCCTACCTTGCCCCATATAACACCCTGCAAATTTTGACCTAATTTCCTTTACCCTAAACTATTTTTCTCCTTCTGATCCAGCACAACCAAATAAAAATAACAAAAACCCTGAGCTACTATACCTAGCCTAATAGTTTCATTATCCAGTCATATTGGCTGTGTTCCTTACGAGGAGATCCCTCTCCTTTACTATTAGGGTTAGCTACTTGGCTAAGCATGGTTTGTGGTTACCTCGGAATTTCCTTCTTCAGCCTGAGGTTCAATCCGAGTGATAACATAGTTGATACAAGGTATGCAAACATTTCCACCCCATTTTATTTCAGCACATCTGATGTAGATTTGTGGGGTTATTCCATCAAGGCAATTTCATGACCAAGGGTTAGAGCACATTGTTGATTTGGAGCAGGAGATTATCATTGTGCAGAGGACCCTTGATTGGTTCAAGAAGAAGATGTATAGCTATCCCAATTTGACATTTTTGAGCTACACAGAACACTTTGTGTTGGAGTGTGGAGTTTCTGAGCATGGTATTAGCGTATTCCTAATGCATGGAATCTATACAATATCATTAGGGGAATTTTGAGGTCTAAAATGGGCCTTCTAAGGAAATTTTAAAATAATAGTAGAAATAATAAAATAATATTTGATTACATTATCAAATTTTAGATCGAAAAATAAAAAACTACTTTTTCAACTCGTATTTTCAACTTATCTCCCAAAGTGTTTACTCAAATTTTGAGCGCGAGTACTCGTTGGATGAAAAATTTATTTCCTCATCTAAGGAGTACCCATGTTGCATACTTTCGATGGATCCTGCTACACAAAAAAATGAGAAATACATGAAAAACATGATTGCAATCATGTTTTTTCATGTATTTCTAATTTTTCGTGTAGCAGGGTCCATCAAAAGTACGCAACATGGGTACTCCTTAGATGAGGAATTAAATTTTGCATGCAACGAGTAATCTCCCTTGAAATTTGAGTAGAAAATTTGGGAGATAAGTTGAAAATACAAGTTGAAAAAGCAGTTTTATTATTTTATTATTTTTTAATATTTTCACCCTTTTAATTAAAAAATGGTGAATCATCCCCCATGGTTGACATCATCATCTTGAATCTTATTGGTTCTTATAAATTTTATTTTGGTTGTACATTTTTCTTAGGAGGCCCATTTTAGACCTCAAAATTCCCCTAATTTTTAAAGAACTAGAAGTTACTGTCACATGAGCTGTCATACTCTATTTACGACAAAGAGATATTGGCCATTATGCATGCATTGATGAAATTCCAATCTTTTTTATTGGCGGTAGATTTCGGGTGAAGACCAACCACCATAGTCTCCGGCATATTTTTGAGGAGGAGCATCAAATGCAGAAGAGGAAGCAATGGTGGATCAGTACAATGCAGGACTATGAGTTCAGCATTGTGTATGGAGAGGGCCATGAGATAGTAGATGCACTATCATGGAGATCAACAGCGCTCCCACTGAGGAGCAGGGATGATTTGAGAGCCCAGTTATTATTTCAACATTCCGATTACCACTTCATTTATGAAGCATTGGATGAGCAGATGGTAGATGATAGACATCATGTAATAGATAACATCTTCCATTATCAGGACAAATCCTTCCTGATGAGCACCTCACAGCTCAAAGAGAAGTATCTGCATGCAGCATATTCAGAACCTCATAGTTTCTACTGGGCCATCGGTGATAGGTTCTCATGGAGAGACCTCAATGAGGATGAACTTCAACATATCATGGAGTGCAATGATTGTAATCAGATTGTGGAGGATGGTATTGTCGACATTGATCCACTGTCGAGGTATGCACATTGCTTCAACATTTTCACACAGTACATCTCTTCACCCATGACCGGATTATCTTCCCAGGATGTCTTCATGCTTCATGGTCTTCCCAAGGCCATAGATAGTGATGGGGACAGTTATTGTATGAGAATTTTTTTGCAGGAGCTTCTCCATTGGGTGGATACCAAGCTAATGCATAATATGAGTAATCACCCACAGTTGGATGGATGGATGGAGATGATGAGAAAGTGGTTGAAAAGCTACTTGCAGATCTATGACATAGGGCAGTAGGAATCATCATTGTGTTGACAACTCTTGGGTGAGTATGGTTACCACCTGACATTTCAGATTGGTATGTTCCATGCCTTGAACATTATTTAGGTGATGCATCAGCAAGAGGCATGGCTGCACTGGCTACTCCTGGGAGAGTATGGAAAAGGAATTTCATTTTATATGCCCATTGGTATATCATTGTTTCCTACCTTGCACCGTAGTGATGAGATGCAACAGCTAGAGGCATGGCTACATTTGTTACTCTTGGGAGAGTATGGCCAAGACATTGAATTTTATATGTCTATTGGTATGTCATTGTTTCCTACCTTGCACAATAGTGATAAGAAGCAACAGCTAGAGCCATGGCTGCACTGGTTACTCCTAGGAGTGTATGGCCACCATATGACATTCCACATGTCAATTGGGATGTCACTGTTTTATACTTGTCATGATGATGTGTTGTGGCATTAGAAGGCCTTGTTGCATTGGCTTCTCTTGAGGGAGTATGGCTAGATGATGATGTGATGTGGCAGCAAGAGGCATTTTTGTGATGGCTTCTCTTGAGAGAGTATGGCTACCATACTTGGTATGATAATGGTGTGGTATGGCAGTAAGAGGCATTGTTGCGGTGGCTTCTATTGGGAGAGTATGGTTTGAAATTTCAAATGTCAAACCATATGTCTCTATTTCCTACTTTGCACAGTGTTGAGATGATTCTTAGAGCAATAAAGGCCAGTAGGGCCAAGGATTGGAGCATGGAGAGACACAACCTACTCCATGTAGCATGGGTTAGAGAGATAGTGAGTTGGGACTTTCCACTTGGGGAAGGAACCACTACACTTCACATATATCATGCAGAGAAGAGGCTCTTAGACAGCATATCGTTGCCACCTGGGGACTTATTGATGATGAGAGGCATCTAGCTACACAGATGGACGCTATTCTATACATTCTAGAGAGGCAACTATGGAGTTGGGAATTCATAACACATTGGATCAGATGGGGAAACCTTCCATATGAAGATGCTCCTTTGGAAGGAGATGGATTTCTGCAGCATCCACTTTTTCAGTTGCTTGAGGAAAAGAAACATTTTGGTAGGGAGGACTGTAATATTCCAAATCTTCCATCAGTTGATTGGAATATTAGAGTTCTTACTTTTCTTATTTAGTTAAGTAAATAAAAGGGTGGAGGGACCCATAAACCTAATAGATGAATAAAATCCACTTCTATAGTGTGAATGTTGGTCAAGCGAGTAGTGGAGTAGTATTATGGAGTAGTAGAACAACATAATAATGAAGGAAGAGTGGAGATCATCGAGAAATAATGAGGAAGGTGATGGAGATAGTGGAGGAATAAATGTAAGATAATGGATAAATAATGATGAAGTGATGGAGGAAGTGGTGAATTAAATGCACACATGATGGAGAAAGTGGAGAGTAATTGCAGCAGTGATGGAGATCATGGAGGGCAACGCAGTCTTTATGGAGGCTAGTGGCCACATATGAAGTGTAGTTATGAGGTAGGCCAAGGCTAGCGAAGGCTCACAAACATTAAAGGAGGATGCGGGTAGCAAAGGAAGGGGAGTCTGAATTTTTATTATTGAGTGTCGTAAGACATTTCTTTGCACGCTTCAGCTATTTAGCTAAGTATGTTGTTTTGTTTAGCACCTGGAGTTCCCCAGCCGGAATCCCACCCTCACCCATGAGGGACTTCAAGTTCCTACTCTAGGAAGGTTTTCTTGGGTAGCATTCATCATCTAGCAATTAGTGCCACTCTCATCTACACTTCCAGCTATAGGAATTATGCATTCTTGAACTAGGGTGTGAGAGTTGGAAGGTTGTTCTTAGTACTTCAATTGAGAAACCTATGGAGGAATCAACCCTTCACAATTTGGATTCATTGCAATCTTCTGGGAGTTTCATTGAAATATCCGACATCATGCCATCCATCTATTCTCCTATGCAACAACATTTCCTATAGGAATTGTGTAATTCTGTAATGAGGATTTGAGGAGAAAAGGAAGTTCCAAGCAACTCAGCTTGGAATCCTATCAGGGATTAATCCTTCACTCTAGGAATCACTTCATTAGCCTGGCATTAGTATTGTATTATCTATCAGTAGACTACATCATCATCCCTCCTAGACAACACAGTATTACCCAAATTTTATGCATGAAGTAGCTGCATATTCAGTGGAGGAGCTAGATCCTAAGTTTATCAGCTTGGGATCGGGAGAAGGGACCAGCCCTTAATTTATTGAGATGAGTGGGTAATATTGTAGTAGGTAGATCATTATTTCATCCACATATCATAATTTTTCTCCAGGAAGTGCGTAACTCATCCAGCAGGGGTGCAGTATGCAACCCAAAGAGGGCCAAAATTCCAAACTCAAAATCTAGTCAAACCATTTCTGGGTTTTTTTGGGTTTTGAGAGTAGGGTTCGTGGTCAAAATCAGGGATATTTTTTAGCACTTTAGCAGCCTCTTGCACATATATCATCTTCCCAGCAACAGTATTTTCCATAATCAACAACAGTTTTTACTTTCCAGTGCTAGGTTTCAGTAGAGTTGTTTCAACCATCTTTGGATGGCCTTTTGGAGCACTGTTTATATTCATTTTTTGTTGATACATAATCATATGGCTCAGCTATTTCTTCTCATATGTATGATGTTTTGATGTATTCCATATTTTTTCCAGTTTTATATGTTTTATTCTTATTTGGAATTGTGCATATGTTCTATATTACTATCTTTCCCATTTTGGGATATTACAAATATGACTATTGTCTAGGTAAATCCTCTCTATGGACAGAGACAATCCCTCTAGCCCTAGGGTGGGTCTAGCAAAAAAGGGAACAAGCAAACACCTACTTTCCTATATTCTAAATCAAACATAGATCAAAGGACATGGCCTACCTCGGTCTGATGTTGTGATGCTTTTCTTCGTCGAATATTTTTGGCTTTTCTCTCTTCCAAGCTTGATCTCTGCTGCTACCAGCATTCAATTATTTGCACAAGTGACCAAAAAATGACAAGAAAACATAAAAGTGCAACATTCATATAACAAAAATAATCTATCTAGTTGATCAAGGAACGCTAGACATTTTATCATAAACATGGGCAATAATGGAAAATAAATATCATTTCTATCATATTATTCATAAAAGAGGAGTTACAACCTACGTCTTGATGTTGAAGCTCTCCTATGGCGGGTCTGAATTTGGGCATGCCTCCAAAGCACTCTTTTTCAACTCAGTGTGAGAAGGCTAAGGGTCTCAACTCTCTCTTTCAATGCCTATGAAAATATTCAAACCTTTCTCTGCTATTCTTCTCTTCTATTATGTTCTAACTAGCAGAGGCATTGGAAGGTGATCAATTTATAGTGATGGAGGAGGGAACATAGATCCACTTAAGGTGGGAAAAAGGCTTATCTCCTTGGGTGGTTCCTCTTTATAGGAACAAGAGGACCAAGGGAGGAAGCTCAACCACATCCTGATCAACAAACATCCAACTCTCCACTCTCGAAGCTTCTAGGCCATGAAGCTTTGTTTCCATTTTAAAAAATCTTCCAGAAGTAGATTGACACGGTTTTGAGGTCCATACTAGCATTGATCAATGCTGGTAATAGGCTAAGGATGGGCCATCAAATCTGGTGAGACACAGAAGGGTCACGTCGCTCCAAAAAAGTGGGTTTTTAGGGGGCTACTCTAGAAATTATCAAAAGAGAGATCGTTCTTAAGACTGTAAGGGATTGAAAGGCATGTTTTCATGATGGAAAAAGTACACAGGGACCACTATAGGGGTTCTCTAGGATCTGGGAATAGGGAGTATGGGGATAGTGACAAAATGTTGTGTAACAGATGACCCCTAAAGCATGAAGGTAGAATGAGAGTGAGGAGTGAAAATATTTACAAGTACTTGCCAGGAGCAAGATGCCATCATCAAAAAACCTGCGAATCAAGTACATATATACAACTAAAATATTTGATATAAATACATGAGTATAAGACATGGACGCAATAATCCATAAAAGAGATCATGTAATAGGATCCATGGTATGGACACAACCATCCAACAATAAAAAGGATTACAAATATGGACTTAGGTATGGTCGCAGCCATCAAGCTAGAAGATTCATGTATACAATCATGAATAACTCATATTTCCTCGCAACCTGGACTTTATAGGAGAAAATTCAGGGTCTTGTGCTCTGTCATGACCCAATCAAGTACAAATTCAGGCATGTGAATGAGTGAGTTGAAGTCGAACATGCAAGAAAACAACCTGATTAGCAGTTAATGATGTAAATTGTTAACAAGTGCAAGAGAGACTACCAATAATGAAAATGGCCCTCAAGGTACTAGCATTATAATTCATGATATGTGAAAAAGGAAATTAATTGAAACACTCATGAAATCACTCGATCAAAGGTCAATGATGTGAGCCTGTTGTCGAATGCGAACAACCTGCCATTAGGGCATGTAGGCTCTAAGGTACTGAAAGGAGTCTCTAGATCAATTTGCAAGATAATGATCTTAAGTTGACAAGAAGTGATCTGTCAAAGAAGGGCCATGATGTATCCCACATCATTGACACAAGATAGAGGAAACAAGATGTTTGTGAATCAAGAATGGATATAGAATCAGAAAATGAACAAACTACATAAGGAACTGATCTTAAACATATCGACGAGATGACTCCAGAGCTTGGTAGTATTTGACTCAAGTGGAATCAAAGGTCATGTTGACAATATTGGTAATTGAGTGATAGGTAAATAGATTTCTCAAACCCATGGAGGCAATGTGACGAATGTAGGATATCCCCAACCCGACACAAACTACAGATAAGTGTCTTGCTCAAAAGTGACATACTGCCGCACAACTAATAAATACTTCCATTTTTCCCCCACCATTTTTGGCAAGTACCCCAATTATTTTTGAATAAAATATTGAAGGGGATAGCATATGCTTTTCATATAAGGTTGTCCTTCGGAAAAATCCATCCTAGTACATTTTATGAGCCCCAGGAAAGAGGAACTCGGTAGCATCATGGTGACAAGTCCAATGTCGTTAAATTTTAACGAGTCCAACAAAGGTGAAAATCGATGCCTTTTCATTTTAGAGAGTTTGAAAATAGGCTGAAAATAAAAATCCATAGGGCCCTTTTTGTATATAGTCCCTCAAATCCGAAAAGTTAGTAAAGAAAAATTGAGAGAACCTCTTAGTCAAGATTGACTAAGGTATTCATGTTTCATAAATAATTTATCCCAGCCTGAAAAAGGGGTAAACTTATACTGGGTAAACGATATTTTTTTTTAATTTAACGAGTTCAAAACCACAAATACTTGGCAATCTCTCATTTTTCGAGAGTCAGAAAAGAGCTTAAAGATGACTCCAAGGAGATTACTTTTTCATTCGTTTTTATCGAGACTGAAAAAGTAATAAAATAGAACTCGTTCTCATATCATCCGTTGAAATTTTACCCTGTTGCTACACAAAAGTGAACATAATATCTATTCCCAAGAAAAAATAATTAAAATATTTAAGAAAAAACCTAACAACGACTTAAAAATTTATAAAAAACAAAAAAGTAAAAACATTTTTCACTTTTCACTTTCACAAGCCATTGGAGAAGTTTTTTACCCTTTTTTACCTTGGTCTTCAAGTGTTGACTATGGTTGATCTAGGAAGCCATTCGACGAACTATCAATGCCAGGTAAGAGCCATGCCCATTATCTTTGATTTCATACTTGTTTTAGCAATTTTAATGATGTATTTTGAATTTTTGGGAAGAAGTTTCCAACTCATTTTCATCGCAGATCAGCGCAAGTACCGGCTCCGAGATCACGCTGATCTCCATTTTTTTTCAAAGGTTGTGTGCCGATCGATGCTCCTATTTTAGAAAAAGGTGCGTTGAACGCTCAAAGTAGAAAAAACAATCAATATTTCCAAAAATTACCATTGAAAATGGATTTATAAATTCAAAATTTTAACAATGGTTTGAATAATCGTTGTTGGAAGGAAAAAATCAGCAAAAGTGGCTATTGAAGGGGGGGAGAGAAAGCATGAGGAAGAGGACAAACAAGCCGTGGAAGATGCTGACTGTCTGGCTGCCTTGAGGAATTGTGGACTCCTAAAGTTCTTCTTAACCCCAGGCCTAAGATATCAATCTGAGTTGCTCCAATACCTGGTAAGCATATGGGACACAGGACGAGAAAGCTTCATAATTGATGACCAAGAGTTAGAAATCAAGGTCTCTAACATCTATTTCATCACTGGATTTTCACGGAGGGGGGGACAAGATCATCTAGCAGGAAACCGAATTATGGGTGAGAGCATGGATATGTTGATAGGGAGGCAGTGCCTAGAAGAAAAAAAGTCTTCCAGTGGGAAGGTAGACATAAGAACTAGAAACAACCTACCTCTGAAGGTAGTCCTGCATACTACAACACGTGCTACTGGGGCACAATATTCACATGAGGCTACCAAGTCTCAACTTCAGACTACCATAGAATTCATGGCACCCACGATATTCAACTGATCAGAAGTAGTTCTGACCAACATGAAGAAACAACTCACCAAATGCAAAAACAATTGACTCAAACAGTTTGGGTATGGGTCGATTCTAGCATAATTCTTCTTGGAAGGAGTGCCATTATTCCAATTTTAGTGGGTGGAAGTGGCTATGCCAGCACCATGAGATCCTCATATGATCCGATGGAGTGATTTGATGCCTCACTCAAGAGGTGGGCAACACATGTCATACAAACTAGCTTTATTCATATGGTTGACACACCAACTCATTGTAGTGGAGGATTGGCCATATTCCGGGACCGATTTCAGAGGTGACCCGGACCTTCTTCTTCCAGAGGGTGATAATTGGGATGATATAGGTAAAACATTTTTTTGTTAATTTTTGCATGTTTATATATTTTTTTGGTATACATGTTCTAATTTTTTAAACTTATATGTTGCAGATGTTGGACCGCGATGACCTGCTAGAATGTCCCCTATAGTCAGAATAATGATGAGGGAGTTTGAGGTTGCTCCATATGAGGAATGAGAAGATGATGAACAGGAAATAGCTCAGAACTTGGATGCATTGACTAGTGGGATATCTCTGGCAACTATGAGAGGCACATTGTGGGAGTCTCAGACCATTTTCACCAACTGTTGACTTGATTTATCCGATCAGTGACTTGTTATCATGAGCATCATGCTGACTAGTCCACTTTAGTTTTTATTTTTTGCAGTTGTTTTTTTTGGAACCTGCGAGTCTCTTGTGTACCAGAACACATAATTTTTGGATCATGATGTGCTGAAAAAAAAATGAAAACATTATCAACATATATATATATATATATATGCTATATTTTCATGTATGATGTAATGATGATCATGGTTTTACAAATTTTGCAAATGTCTATCTAGAACATAATTAGCCAATGGATTTGTTACTGTATTCATGTGTCTTGGAATATGTTGATATGTGATGTAATCAAAATTTATTTCTAAGAGAATAACACGTAGATAAAATCTCAAAATTTCAGGGTTTCTGATGGAATATTTCCCATTGAGTTGAACGACAACAAGCTGTGAATCAAGGTTTACAACTAGTTCTCTAAGCCAAGAGTAATAGCTTCTGACAGAAGTTCAATGAATAACCTGTACTCAACAACATTTTTGGTTGTATGACCTAAAAAGATACCTTTTAGATCAATTAACTCACCATTATGGTCATATATTACCCATGCTACAAAGGAAAGGTTATGGGTTCTACGGAAAGCACCGTCAGCAAAACCAACATAAGGATTTAAATATATCTACAAACCAAGTAAAACGAGATAAGAAGGAAAAATGATTCACAAAAATCACAACAAAACCAAACTATACAAAAATGAAAACACACTAATGT
Source organism: Pinus albicaulis (assembly GCA_034641835.2). Taxonomy (NCBI): domain Eukaryota; kingdom Viridiplantae; phylum Streptophyta; class Pinopsida; order Pinales; family Pinaceae; genus Pinus; species Pinus albicaulis. Next base: position 414,083,195 of record CM076572.1, read on the forward strand.
ACAAAAGTAATTATATGAAATAAATGACGCATAATACTTGTTGAGGTAAAGCCCATTCCAAGGATTATCCAGAGGGTAACCTTCATAATCAGTTAAATCATATGCCCATTTTTGAAAAACACATTTGACAATGTATGGCCTATGCCACATAGGTTCGAATTTCCATGCCCCCAGTTTATCGTGAGCTTGGTCATATAGAAGAACCAAGTCTCCTTCAAAGAAGGCACAGGGAGAAACAATCTAATCGAAGTAGGATTTTACCCGTTTCTTCTGAGCTTTAGTGACGAAAGTAGCAAAGTGACGAGTTTCATCAAGACTTTCCATATATAGAAGATGTTCCACTTCTGGTGAGGTATTTGGGGGTAATTCAACAACTAAATTGAGTGAAGGAATCTTGCATTCAATTGGTAAATTTTCTTCTAGACCATATACTGACTGAAAAGGAGTAAATCCTATAGAAATTATATGCACTAAGCATGCATATGTCATAGATTCACCTGATCTCACACTATTTAAATTTATGCAAGACACTGAATCATTCCACTTCTTAATCTTTTGCGGAAAAATTAATTGCACACACATGTAAAGCATAAATAAAAATAATCGCACATAACACAGTTGTTTTTAACCGGGAAAGCCTGAAGCTGAAAACCCCAAATATATATTATGTATCATGGAATCATATGACAATCCTCATACAAAGCTTATCAAGCTCTCAGTATAGTCCAATCGTCATACACTAATCAGGAACAATCTTGCAAATCCATGCACTGATCTCTGCCCTCCTGCTAGCCTGCCTCCACTATGCAATCCCTGTTGAAGAATAGCACTGAATGAATTTGAATTACTCTTGCCTTGAATGTGAAATCCTCATTGGAAAATCCAATTTGTGTGTGACGCAATCAATGCATCACTATAGTCAGAACAAATAGTCTATCTTGCCCTTTCACCTATCTCTCCACTGGGTCTCCACTGAAACTGCCATGCACTGTAGTTGACTACTGTATTGTTCAGTTGATTAATGAGTTATTATTTGTGAATTAATTAACTAATTAATTCACTCCACTCTCACTACTGTATCATTCAGTTAGACTAGATACAACTAGCTCGACTGAGTCTAACTGAGTTAAACTGAATACAACTCCATAACTACTTCTTCCAATTGTGTCATAACTCTGCCACTTGAGTTCTAACTGAGTCCTCCATGCATTAGCTCTAGTAAACCCTTGGGAATTGCGTAATTACCTCAGTCCACTGATTTGCCACATCTGTGCACTGAAACAAAGTGCTCCAAGAGAATAAGTTGTTTTTTAGTGTCTGATTATTATTAAGAGCTAATAATAATTGACATGCATCTATTTTTAGATCAGTGATCTATAAATAGACTTCGCCCAATATTCTAAAAATAGAATTTCATATATTTTTCAAACTTGATCAACCATCCACAAATAACATCCTGCAACTTCTGAAATATGATCATCATGTCTAAAAATAGACATAGTCTAAAAATGGACTTGCGCCAAAAATAGCCTGTGGGCCCACTTAGTGAAGGCGACTCTTTTCACTAAGCTCATAATCTTGTTGAATCTCAACACTCCCTCTCAACAAGATAGGGATTATCCTTCACCCCAATCCTACCTCTATGGTATTCGAATTTTCTCCTGGTGAGTGCCTTCGTCAAAATATCTGCATCCTGATCCTCCGTAGGAATGTACTGAAGCAACATGATCTTCTGCTGCACAAAATATCTGATATGATGATACCGGATATCAATATGTTTAGATCTATCATGAAACACAGGAAGAACCGAGAGTTTAATGCAACTTTTATTATCACAATGTATCACTATGGGATCTAAATGTGAACCGAAAAAACCAACCAGGATCTTCCTCATCCAGATAGCCTCACATGCAGCTTGAATTGATGCCATGTATTCTACTTCCGCTGAACTGAGTGCCACGGATATTTGTTTCCTGATGTACCAAGAAACTGTCATAGATCCGATACTAAAAATCCCTCCTGATGTGCTCTTTCTGTCTGTTGGGCTTCCTGTCCAATCTGCATCCGTGAAGCCATGCAACTTCACCTCATCCATATGTCTTTACCGTAAACCATACTCAGATGTGCCCCTGAGATATATCAGGACATGCTTGCCTGCCTTCCAAAAGATCTTGGTAGGCTTAACCATTGCTTGTGAAAGCTGGTTCACCACAGAGCATATGTTCGGTCTTGTATTGACTAAATACATGAGCGAACCCACCAACTATCGATAAACAGTGGCATCCACTACCTCTACCGATGTAGCATGCTCTTTCTTCCAATTTCCTAGAACAGGAGTGTCGATAGGCTTGTAGCCTTGCATGTGAAGCTTCTCCAGTATCTCCTGGGCATACTTGCCTTGAGACACAAATAGTTCACCTTCTCGCTGCCATATTTCCAATCCAAGGAAATCATGAAGGAGGCCCAAATCCTTCATCTCAAACTCCTTTGCAAGATCTGCCTTGCATGAGTGTATCAACTGCTCATCACCTATTAGTATTAAATCATCAACATAAAGTACAATGATTAAAAGCTTACCCTCCACCACAATTTGGTACAGGTTTGCATCTTCCTCACTCTTGGTGAATCCAAGTCTAGTGAAATAGCTATTGATCCAAGTGTACCAAGCACGGGGTGCTTGTTTTAGCCCATATAGCGCTCTTTTGAGCCTGCACACATGTGACTCACTACTGAAGATCTCAAATCCTTCAGGATGCTCAATGTACACCTCTTCCTCAATGATCCCATTAAGGAATGCAGTCTTCACATCCATCTAATGAATTTTCCAACCCATCTGTGCTGAGAGAGAAAGGATGGTTCGTATGGAAGAATACCGTGTGACAGGTGCAAAGGTTTCTTCATAGTCAATCTCCTCAATCTATGAGAAGCCCTGGGAAACAAATATTGCCTTATACTTCTTGACGCTCCCATCAACAGCTTGCTTTACCTTGTAGATCCATCTTGATCCTACAACTGATTTTCCCACCGGCCTTGGAACAATCTCCCAAGCACTGTTTCTGACAATGGAGTCATACTCCTCCACCATGGCATCTACCCATGTGGGCTCCTGCGCTGCTTCTTCAAAATAATATGGCTCTGTCACAATACACTTTCTCATAAGAGCCATGTAGATCGTAGTCGAATTGTTGTCTCTATACGCGGCGTGATGTAGGAACTCCTACATTCTATGTCGCATCCACCTTCAGTCTCTCAACTTCTATGGTAGGCTTCCTACCTTGTCTGATGTTTGGTTCTGCATGAGTGGACTCCTCTACTCCATGAATCTCCTCCTGTGGCTGATCCACATCTAGAGGCTCATCTTTGGGAACAAGAAGTTCCTCTTCCACATGCAAGTGTAGCTCCCTCTCAAGCGACAACTTCATGGCTTTCACCTCATTGAATTTTATATCCCGTCGCACAACAATCATCCGACTGTCTAGAAAATACACACGATAATTATGGGGTGTTTCTGTGTACCCCACAAATATCCCAACTTCTGTAGTTGGCTCCAGCTTCTTCCTGGCATCCTTTGTCACATGAATGTAAACATGTGAGCCAAAAATCTTCAAATGATAAATATCAAGCTTCTTACCAGTAAAAGCTTCTTCAAGTGTACTCATGCCAAGTACTCTATGAGGACAATGGTTTTGCACATAAACCGCAGTGTTGCATGCTTCCACCTTAAAGTGCATCAGTGAGCCCTTGATGGCTGGTCATGCAACATGCTCATGCGGCCACCCACGATCATTCATTTCTTTCCTCTCAGCGACCCCCATTCGATGTGGGTTATGAGGGCACTATGAGTTCTCTTGAAATTCCTTCTTTGCTACGAAGTCTTTGAATTTTCCGAGATGTCCCCAACTTCATTGTCATCGTAGAGCTTTCCTTGCCTTTCACAGCTCCTTCTCCTGATACCTTGAACTCATAGAACTTTGAGAACGTTTCACTCTTCTTTTTCATGAAGAATATCCAGCATCTACGAGAATAATCATCAAAAAATATCACATAATACCTGTGTTTTGTTGTTGAAGCAACCGAGAATGCTCCACACACGTCTGTGTGAATTCTCTCCAGGATCACCAAAGCACGATTCTCCTTCTCATGAAAATTGGTCTTCACAAACTTACCCATTGTATATCCTTTGCACTGATCTGACTATGCAAGAGTACCCTTGGGAAGTCCAGTAGAAATTTACTGCAAAATTTTCAAAGCGCCATGGTGAAGATGGCCCAATATCATGTGCCATAACTCGCCCTCATCCCGGCTCACCACTTCTTCTGCTTTGCCCACCATTGCAGCGCAACCATCTACCTCTAGCTTGTAGAGATTCTTAATTCGAACCCCTATCTTCTTGGTTTGAACCATTGTTTTATGTCGAAGGAAGGCTTTTCCCTCACTGAAAACAACATTATAACCCTTGTCTTCCAACATTGCGACTGAGACCAAGTTCTTCTTCGGATCTAGAACATGCATAAAATTCTTCAACAAGAATGGATTACCGGACTCCCTCTCAAAGGTAATGGTCCCAATTCCAGTCACACTGTACCGACCATCATCGCCTATCTCTATATGCATCTGGAGGTCCTTCTCCTCCAAGTCACTAAATAACTCTTTATCTCCCGTCATATGGAAAGACGTACCACTTTCAAGATACCACACCAATCCCATGCAACTTGAAACCAAGCATGCGATCAAGGAAAAATCTAGCTCAAATTGCGAGGCTAAGGCCTTTCCAGCTGTAGATCTAGCAGCTTGCTTATTCTTCTTCTTCTGTGGACAATTAGTGGCAAAATGTCCATGCTCGTGACAGTGAAAACACTTCACTTTGGACAAATCTTGCTTCTTTCCTTTAGCATCGGATTTTGAAGAAGATTTCTTCCCCTTCCCTTTCCTTGCTTTGGTAGCCAAAGTGAAATTCTCTTCATCTTCATTCTTTGATGAAGATCCATCCCTGGTACCCCGCCTTATCTCCTCTTGCACAAGATCCGACCAAAGTCGCTCCCATCCTGGCAGTTTCTCCCGTCCATTGATAGATTTTTCGTAGCTATGCCAACTCTTTGGAAGCCCAAGCAGAGCCAAGCTCACCAAGTCTTATTCATCAACAGTAACCCTCACACTTCCCATCTCATCCCTGCAGTGGACAAACTTTGTGAGGTATTTTGGAATATTTTCGCCTTTCTCCATTTTTATTTTTATGAGCTTGTCTTTAAGTGCCAACTTCCTCTGGTCACTTCTGCTTTCGAACAAGTCTATCAAAGCCTTCCACATTAAGAAAGGAGTGGTTTTCCTATGAATTCTAGACACAATGTGGTCGTTCACACCTTCCAACAGAATACTCCTCGTCTTTGTTGTCTTATTTTTCCATGCATCAAGTAATGCAACATTGTTAGATCCCGGCTTAGGAACATCACTATCGATGAACTCCTTCAGCCCATTATCCTCCAGCCCCACCTCCATCTTGTCCTTCCAGGCTATCTAATTCGAGCTCCCATTAAGGGCATACTCCAATCTCAACCCATTGAAAGACATTTCAATATATACTCGATTTCTGCACCAAGAATCTTCTGTTGCAAATTCGAATTGTCCACCAGCACAAACTCACTTCACAATTGCAATATTCAATCATGATACTCGTCTGTAGAAATTATATGCACTAAGCATGCATATTTCATAGATTCACCTGATCTCACACTATTTAACATTATGCAAGATATTGAATCATTCCACTTGTTAATCTTTTGTGGAAAAATTAATTGCACACACATGGAAAGCATAAATAAAAATAATCGCACATAACAAAGTTGTTTTAAACTGAGAAAGCCTAAAGTTGAAAACCCCAAATATATATTATGTATCATGGAATCATATTACAATCCTCATACAAATCTTATCAAGCTCTCAGTACAGTACAATCGTCATACACTAATCAGGAACAATCTCTCAAATCAATGCACCGATATTTGCCTCTTGTTAGCCTGCCTCCACCACGCAATCCCTACTGAAGAATAGCTCTAAATGAATTCGAATTACCCCTGCCTTGACTTCACAATCCTCATTGGCAACTCCAATGTGTGTGTGATGCAATCAATGCATCACTATAGTCACAACATATAGTATATCTTTCCCTTTCACCTACCTCTCCATTGGGTCTCACTGAAACTACCATGCACTGTAGTTAACTGATGTATTGTTCAATTGATTAATGAGTTATTATTTGTGAATTAATTAACTAATTAATTCATTCCACTCTCACTAGTGTATGAATCATTTATACTAGATACAACTAGCTCAAGTAAGTATAACTAGGTTAAACTGAATACAACTCCATAAGTACTTCTTCTAACTATATCATCAATCTGCCACTTGAGTTCTAACTAATTCCTCCATGCATTATGTCCAGTAAACCCTTATGAATAGCATAATTCCTTCCATCAACTGATGTGCCACATATGTGCACTGAATTGAAGTGCTCCAAGAGAATAAGTTGTTGTTTAGAGTCTGATTATTATTAAGAGCTAATAATAATCGACATGCATCTATTTTTAGATCAGCAATCTATAAATAGACTTTACCCAATAGTCTAAAAACATAATTTCATCTATTTTTCCAACTTGATCAACCATCCACAAATAACATCCTGCAACTTCTGAAATATGATCATCATGTCTAAAAATAAACATAGTCTAACAATAGACTTGCACCAAAACTAGCTTGCGGACCCACTTAGTGAAGGCAACTCTTTTCACTAAGCTCATCATCTTGTTGAATCTCAACAAATCTAGTAGCATTTTTGGCCAAAGTTTGGTAATCCCAAAGAGCTTTAAAAGTCATGGGATTCTAATTTCACTTGTACATCCCAATGGTGCAATGAATCATGGTAACTAAGACTTTTTTGACTACTTCAACTTGGACATTGGCCTGAGGGTAATAAGGAGTCGAGTTGTTGTGTCACAAACCCAAATGAGTGGTCAGCTCAACCATCATGTAATGGCAGAAATGGGAGCCATGGTCAGTGGTGATGGATCGAGGAACTCCAAACCGGGCTATAATGTGATTGAATAGAAATTGAGCAACAATTTTACCATCAACAACATATGTAGGCATCACCTCGGCCCATTTGGTGAAGTAATTGACGACGATGATAATATTGGAATGTCCCCCAGCCGAGCGAGGTTTACATGTCAGAAAATCAATTCCCCATTTAGTAAAAGGGTCAATGATAATAACTGGGTGTAAGGGTGCGGGTAGGGTACTCATTTTTCGTTGATAAATCTCGAAGGCATGAAATTTTCGGATGGAAAGAATGCAATCCTTGAAGATGGAAGGCCATAAATACCCAACACGAAGGATACTCTGAGCAATGGCATATCCAGACATATGACCGTGACATGCTTCAGAGTGGTAATCATTGAGTTCTCTCTCAGCCTCTTCGAAAGTTAAGCATCGACGAAGAATCGAGGAGATGAAAATGCGGTACAAAGTATCTCATATGATGCGATAGGGTTGAGAGTGATGTCGAATGCGTCTACGATTAGCTTTAGTCAACTCAAAGAGAAAATTTTGGGTTTGGAGATACACGATGATATCACCGTACCAAGGGTCGATAGTGCTGATAACAAAGAGAGTATCATCTATAATCTTCTCATCAAAACATGAAGGGGAAGATGCAGAGGGAAGGGATCATATTAAATTGGTAAAGCCAATTATTTTTTTGATTTGGTAGTAGTAAATTCAAAATTGAATTCTTTTAGGATGACAATCCATGTAGAATACTTTCTCCCCAGTAACTGACGAGTCAAAATATAGGTCATGGGGTTGAAATTGGAGATCATTGTAGTTGTGTGAAGTAAAATGTAATGTTGAAAACGTTGAACAACGTGAATTGCAGATAAATCTAATTTCTCAACATGGGCTTATCGAGGCTCAGTATCCATGAGATTGAGACTGAGGTAGTAAACAATGTGTTTAGCGCCATCATCATCATCTTGTACCAGTACCATACCAATAGTACTGGAAGGAGCTGCTAAGTAAAGGAAGTAATCACGATGGTAATTTTGGGGATGCAGTAAAAAAGCATTGATCACAATAGAATTTAAGGCATCGAAGGACTTTTGAGCAACCTCATCCCAAAAGAATGGGATGGCTTTCTTAAGAAACCATTTAAAATATTTAGCTAGCTCAACGTAGTTAGGTACAAAACGACGAAGGAAATTGGCTTTTCCTTGTAAGATCTGCAGCTGATGTAAAGATGAAGGAGGGGGTAAGTTAACAATAGCCTCGAATTTCAGAGGATCGAGATGGATGCCTTCCTTGGAGACGACAAACCCGAGAAGTCTGTCAGATTCTATGCAAAAGGCACATTTATGCGGATTAAGTCAGATATTATAATGTTTAAAGTGGTGAAAATTTTCTGGAAGGTGGGGAGGATGGTCACGTCGCTTAGATAAATGGGTGGGTAAATCATCTAGATAAGGTTGAACGATGTGTTTAATATCATGAAAGGAATATGACATCGCTTGTTGAAAAGTGGCTCCAGCAATTTTTAGGCTGAAAGGGAGCTTCTTATAGGCAAAATTTCCCTATGGATAGATGAAAACATTCTTATGTTGATCGATTGGAAGAATGTTAATTTGGTTATACCCAGAAAAACCATCCATAAAAGAAAAGATCTCGCTCCCATAAGAGTCATCAATGATTTGGTCAATGAAAGGAGTGGGATAGTTATCTTCAGGGCAGACATGATTTATGTCATGATAATCAACACAGACACAGAACGTACCCTACTTCTTATCAACAGGGACGATATTACAAACCCAATCTGTCAAAGGGATCAAATATATGAACCCAAATTTGAGAAGCTTTTCAACTTTTGCCTTTATAGCGGTTACTTTTCTTGGCCGGACGGGGCAGAGTTTTTGACGAATAGGCTTTGCATTAGGATAAGTGGGTATCTTTTGTGCCAATATACTGGGATCAATGACAGGGATTTCTTTATATTACCATGCAAAGACATCCCGGAACTCTTGAAAAATATTGCTGTAAAGCTTGATCTCATCCGGAGAGAAATTTACCCCGACATGGATCTTCTCGATGATTCCTGGATTGAAAGAAATGTTGATAGGAATCATAGAAGTGATTTTTCATATGTTTCCTTCAGAAAATACCTCATGTGTTAATATGGGTGTCTGAAGTTAACAAGCCAGAGCATGGGAAGAAACATTTTCAAGACACAAAGAAATTGCTTCAGAGTTTGGAAGAAACAAAGAACGATGAAGGATATCCTCCCAGGGTGTTTCCTCGAGAGACATGTTCTCCACGATAATTTCGTCAGAAGGAAACATCTCATTAAAGGGATCAGAAGAATCCTAAGAACCAAGCTAAGGAGATTGAGAATACGCGTCGAAGTACATACTAGGAGGAGTGTGATCAGGATCGGGAGATGAAGCTGAGATAATTTCAGAATAATTGATTTCAACAGGGCTTAACATCATAACATCGCCAAAGGAATCAATTTGATTAGGAGAAGGAATGATCCAAGGATAATATGAGGTAGAGATCATGTTGATCTAAGGATTATTTTGTGGTGGGATAGAAAGAAGACCCATTAAGGCAGAATCTTTAAAAATCCATGCCTCCACACTCTCATATGGTGCATTGGTATGCTCCACATATGAAACATTATTTATGAGGAAGTAGAAGCAAAAAGGGACAATTGGTCGACAATTATGATCTTCCCTTGATGTGGGAAATGAAGGACATGAAACAGAGTGGACGACACACAAATCATAGTGTGGGTCCAACTGTGACCGAGTAGAAGATTGTAATTGAGTTTAGCATCAACAACCTCTACTTCGACATTGACCTTTTATCCTTCCAAAGTGATAGGCAAGTTAGGGAGAATACCAAAAGGATGAGAATATCTTCCATCGAAAGCCTCCAAGCTATTCAGATATTGGCTAAGAGTCGAAGAGCCGATGGATTTCCAACAAGACACAGACATGATGCAACTAGATGCACCCTCATCCACGACTGACCGATGGATTGTATTTCCATTAATGATGACTTGAATGAGGAAAGAAAGCTTATGGGGAAGGCGTGGGACATGGTTTTATATATCAAAATTTATGAGACTCGAATTAGTTAGATCAATTCCTCCAATTGCAAATAGTAGTGATTTCTGCTGTCAAGGACAGCTTTGAAGAACCTCTAATGCATACATAGCGGAAGGTGCCTAAGCCAAGTCCTCAACAATGTTGTAATGCCGAGCAGCTCGGGAATTTGGATTATAAGAAAATTTTCAAAGCACACCTTTAGAAGGTGGTCGGATAATGGGATTAGGACTAGGCATTTTGATATGAAGAGGACCAAAAGTGGGTGGAGTAGAAGGAGAAGGAGCATCATAAATTTATTTCTTCGTCAACTAACGAGGATGAGTTGAATAATAGTTAGATCTGATGGCCATGGAAATTGGCGTTGTTCCATTCATCATAAACACTTGGGAACCCAATGAGGAAGAATATGGGGGTTGGTCTACCATCTGAGTTTGCTGAGACAGAAAGGTTCTTTAAGGACAACCAGAGTTCCTTGAGTAACTTTGAGTAAATGACTAACTTCAGCCCGTCGGAGGCAGTCTTTAGTGTAACTTTCATCGTAACATATTAGTCCAGGGTACTTAGGATTGCGCTTAGTTCCATAATCATTATTAGGCTAAGGAAAATCCTGTTTCGGGGCATCAGATTTGGATTTACCTTTTCCTTTATTTTTACCTTTGGAAGTTTTGTCTTCCGTGGTAGAGTATACGACATTAAACTCCACAGTTTTACTAGGATTCGAAGGATTATGCGAGACATAATCAGACAAGGAAGTGGATTTCTTCTTACTAGAAACAGTGGAAGACTTTCAAGAAGTCTGGGTAATTGACCCAATGATGTATTCAAAAGCTAGTGTCGTCAGAGCTTTCAAAGTTTCAGGTTTGGTAGAAGCACGCAAAGCATCATGCAAGAGATCATACAATGTTCCTACCTGGGAATAAACTAGATCAAGATACTGTACACGTGAAATGGCTTGTTCCTCTGTAACACATAACCTCATAGAAATATCCTTGGAAATCTCATTGGCGAAGGATTTGGTGAACTATTCAGTCAAGAGTTGATCAGGAATTTCGAATTTGATCAAAAGACATCGTCATATCCATTCATGCATGTGATCAAAGATGTGCATAGTGGTATCCTGTTTCAAGGATGTGAGGAGATGAGTTCCTGTTTCATAGTGAATAGGTAATTGGAAGTGCGTGAGGAAATCCATAGTTAGAGAATTGAAATCTAGGAAATTTCCATGAGGAAGCTCGATGTACCATTTTGTAGTGGCACTAGTCAATGTTCTTTGGAAAATACATAGATGGATGGAGTCATCAACCCAGGAGATAGAAGAAAACCAGAGACGGTAGGTCATGACAAGTGCCTGGGGGTCTTCTACAAAATTTCCTTCAAATTTAGGGCAATCACTTTGGATTTTGGTAGGAACAAGAATCCAATATGGATTATGGAGAATCGGATCATTAGTCAATCTCAACACATCGGGTAGCTCCAATGTTGAAAGAAAAGGAAATTGCGGATTAAAAGACATAATCAGCCTTTGGTAAAGGCCCATTTGTGGATTCAAACCAGGTTGGGATAAATTCTACCCCCCTGGGTTTTGTCCAGAAGGATTTTTCCCATAAGGATTGAAACCTTCAGGATTTTGACCATATCCTAGTGGTGGACCAAAAATGGATTTTGACCTACAAAATACCACTGAGGTCCAGCCTGAGCATAATTCACAGCATATTCATTTTGTTGTTGTTGAAATTTTTGGAACAAATTACCTTGAGGTTGACCTTGTGAACCCAAAAGGTAACCTTGTGAACCCCAGGGTTGACCTTATGAACCCAAAGGTTGACCTTGACACTGTTGAGGAGGGGATATCATGGTACCTTGGGTCTGACCTTGTCAACTGAAAGGATGACCTTGAGTATTTTGCATCATGGTACCTTGAGGCTGTTGAAATTGGCCAGGTTGGCCCTAAGACCCGGGTTGACTTGGCTGAAAAAATATTTCAACTTGTTGAGATGAGGGTTTTCCTTGTTGAACAAAATGATTTCCTTGCTGAGTGCAAGGTTTTCCTTGTTGAACATAAGGTTTTCCCTGTTGAGCATAAGAAAACTAACTCTGGTAAGAAAAATGTTGATCAGATTGAACATAAGGCGGTCCTTGTTGCACATAGGGTCATTTTTTAATGAAACTAGGCCCCTGATGACATGCATAAGCCCCTGACTGAATCCTAAACTGACCTTGAAACCCTTGAGGATTCAGGAGTGGAGTGTGCAATTGTTGAGAACCATAAGGGAGATAGGGTTTTTGGTTGAGTATTTGGTTTTTAAAAGCTTGCTGATACTAATTTTAGGTTAACCCTACCAGAATAAATGAATCGAAAGGCATAGGGATCCTACCAACATGTTGACTAGATCCCAAAATGTGGGTTTTTAATCCACTCACAAATGGTCCAATTGAAGTTTGATAGATATTTGACAGGGATGGCTGCCCTCCGGCAGTAGAAATCAACATAATCGACATTGGTACACTAACGGGAGGTGTCGAAGCACTAATGCAGATAGTTGGCTCTGTTGGAACAGACATAACTATGGTTTGAGCAGGGATAATAGATGATGTACCAAATACAAAAGAACCAGATTTGGGTATCATAGTATTTTTCCAAATGTTGTTGTGGTACAAGGACATGACACTGGAAACACCATAAACTAAATTTCCCAAGGACGTGTAACCAGATGGAATCGATGGCTGGGTAGAGGGCTGAGAGGCTTGCCCCCCATAAGGAAAGTGTTCAGGAGGGAACTAATTCCCCTCACACAAAGAATCATCAATACCACTAATATAACTTGAAACTTCAAGGGGAGATGAGACCTCACCTTCGGAAGCCATAGGTGGAAATAACTGACGAGCGACAACACGATGTGTAGGTGGTGAAGGCACTAAAGGTACACCTAGTGTATCAAACAGACTATATTGTCATTGAGGAGAGAATTCTACGGAATCAAACAACAGATTCCAAGGAAAAATATGTAGCTAAATAGATCTTCAGGACGAGATCAAGTAGCAATGGGTTGAACACTTGGAAGGATTGCAAGCTCAACACTTTGGGCTCCAACTGATCGTGAAGCATCAGAAGAGACTTGGGGTGATGTCCCTTTGGTAGAGGATGTTGAAAGGGAAGCCAAAATTGATGGTTCAGCCACGATGACTTTGAATCAGTAGCAGAAGAGGAAGAGAGGTGATTTATTCAAGGCTTTTAGAAATGTATTTATAAGTAGTTACTGATGATGTGGCCAAGAAATAAATTTACAAGTGCACCATGTTATCATGGGTAGTTGATTTTAGAACTTACAAAAAAATCAAAAAGGGATTTTTCTATGCAAGAGGGTTTACCAAGTATTTGTGAACTGCATAATACCTCATGGCGAACCAAGAATTATGGGCAGGAAATCTCCCCAAATGTTGTGTTTGGTGTATCACGTTTATGAGGTGGCAAACTCAATTACTTGTGGCTAAAGGATAGCAACCTAGTGGGGTCTCTCATTATATACTCGATGGTATGGGGAGCACAAATTTGTGTTGGTGCTATCTAATATGTAACCTCTCAATGAGAGTGTCCCTATATACTTATCATAAGTTCCGCAAGTGATATATACTTCTGTACGTGGGACGGGGTTTCACTCATGAAATGCAACACTGGCTATTAGCGACAGCTGCCAGGTTTATAGGTGTCGGAACACGTCTCTAGCATAGACCTATAAATTTTTTGCGTTAAGTTCCAAATGATCCTTAGATTCATTGAATAAATTTAAAGTTTATCTTGAATTTAAGTTTCGGTTTTAACGCCTTACCGATGTCACCTGAATCCCTAAAATGCAACTATATGAGAAAAAGACAACTATTCATTTCGATAAAGAACTACACTAATTGAGAGGAAGAGGTGCAAAAAATCAATGCAACAGTCAAATTAATGTGCTAGATGACATTTTCCACTACTTCTGTAAGTGCACAATCTAAAGCAAAATGAAAATCTCTTTCACTTTCCTAGTTTTTGCTAAATGCACTAGAAGCAATCGAAATGATGTTTTTCATTTTAGATGCAAAACGGATGCAATTTTTTCTTTTGTTATTTTATATAACCACAATGAAAAAAGACACAAAATGAACTTCAAATGTAATCACTTACTTTGAGTACTTATCTAATGAAATTCCTAAAAATTCTACAATGTGTAATAATCAAAATACTAAAGAGAAATCCCAAATTATTTCCTCAAAACAAAAAATTCTTAACTTTTCACACTGATCGACACAGAAAGAAAGATGATTCAGTTGAATACACACAATGTAATATATTCTTGTTGATGGAAGAGAGAATCAAATTCACATGAGATGGACACTTTAAAGAGCTAATCACAGAGATCAACCAGAAAATAAAAAAGCAACCAAACAAAAAGGTTAAAAATATACGACAAAACTAATCCAACAGAACATCTGGAACCCAACGAAGCATGCAACCATTCAAATGACTCAAAGCACCTAGAAACCCCAGGATGATGATGATGCACAATTTAAAATAAAGAATACCAAAGAAGAACTAATTGAGACAATCAAGTCATTGAACAAAAGAGAACAAGAACAAATTGAGAAGAGAAGGAAATCTAGAAGGGTAAGACACATTGGAAATCAATGAAGGGAAAACCTAAAAACATTTACATAGAAATCAGCGTGCTTATGAGGCTGCACCTCACGCTGGAAGGGGATAAGCACATCTGTCTTAAAACATCTATCATTGAATATCGTGTCTGTTAGAGAATTAACAAAGACGATCAACGAAAATGACAAAAAACAAAAGGGTTTGTTAAAATAAATCTAGGGATATCACTTCAGAAAAGAGATTTATGACTGTAAGTAGTCACAAAATATAGAAACAAAGGATAGATATATATTCGAAAAAATATGGACAAAAAATAAAAATCTCAAAGAGTGGAAAGAGACTAGAGGCAATGACTCCCCTGCAAAGTCGCTAGTTTGTTGTCTAGGTAAATCCTCTTTGCGGATAGAGACGATCCCTCTAGCCCTAGGGTGGGTATAGCAACAAAGGGAGCAAGAAAACACCTAATTTCCTATATTATAAATGAAACATAGAATGAAGGAGATGCCCTACCTCGGTTTGATGCTATGATGTTGCTCTTCGTCGAAGCTTTTTGGTCTTTCGCTCTTCCAAGCTTGATCTCCGCTATTACCAGTGTTCAATTACCTACACAAGTGACCAAAAAATGATAGGAAAACATAGAAGTGCAACATGCATATAACAAAAATAATCTATCTAGCTGATCAAGGAATGCTATACTTCTTATCATAAACATGGGCAAGAATGGAAAATAAATATCATTTGTATCATATTATTAATAAAAGAGGAGTTACAACCTTGGCTTTTACATCGAAGCTCTCCTTCAGAGGGTCTGAATCTGGGCACGTCTCCAAAGAACTCTTTTTTAGCTAAGTGTGAGAAGGCTAAGGGTCCCAACTCTCTCCTTCAATGCCTATGACAATTTAAAACCTTTCTTCACTATTCTTCTCTTCTATTCTGCTCTAACTAGTAGAGCCATAGGAAGGTGATAAATTTAAAGTGATGGGAGGAGGGGCCATGGATCCACTTAAGGTGGGAAAAAGTCTTATCTCCTTGGGTGGTTCCTCTTTTGTAGGAACAAGAGGCCCAAGGGAGGAAGCTCAGTCATATTCTGATTAACAAACATCCAACTCTCCACTCTCGAAGCTTCTAAGCCATGAAGCTTCATTTCCATTTTAAAAAAACTTCTAGAAGTATATTGGCGCAGTTGTGAGGTCCATAATAGTGCCGATTGGCACTGGTCATGGGCTAAGGATGGGCCATCAACACTAGTGAGACATAGAAGAGTCACGTCACTCCAAAAAATTGGGTTTTTAGGGAGCTACTACAGAAATTATCAAAAGAGAGATTGTTCTTCAGATTGTAAGGGATCCAAAGGCATGTTTTCATGATGGAAAAAGTACACAAGGACCATTGTAGGGGTTCTCGAAGATCTAGGAATAGGGATTATAGGGACAATGAAAAAAATTTATGTAACAATGACCAAGAAATTTCCCTTCTTCCATAATGAAAAAACTCTCCTTTGGATTCAGCAATATGCCAATTTTTTTACATTTTATGAAAAACTGCCTTCAAATGCTACAAGTTCTCTTCTTCCATCTTAGAAAAAACTGTGATGTCATCAAGATAAATGACCAAAAAGACATCCTTTTCATTGGAAAAGGCGATATCCATCGCTCGCTGAAAATTTTCTCGTGCATTATTCAATCCAAAGTGAATTTTAGCATACATAAATGTACCCCATGGTGTTGTAAGGGTTGTCTTCTCCTTATCGTCAGGATGAACTAAAATATGATTATACTTGAAATATACATCCATCAATGAAAGTCTGGAAGAACCAGCCACCCTTTGCAGAATATGATCCATCTTTGGAAGTGGGTAGTTGTCTTTTAGCATTACTTTATTTAGATTTATGAAATCTATACACAAGTGAAACTCGTCAGTCTTTCTCTTACTGGCACGAAGTTTTACATCTAATTAGAAACAAAAGAGGAACTATAATACCATTAGTATATAACCTGTTCACTTCTTTTTGAATTGAGGGAAGAAACTTGGGATTCATTCTTCTTAGTTTCTAGCGGAAAGGCTTTTGATCAAGCTTTAAAGGAATGGTGTGTTGAAATATATTCATATCATACACTTTTAGATTACAATACTCCCATGAAAAAACATCAGAAAATTAAGACATGAGCATTGCATATTTACCTTTCATTTATGAGCTCGAGGATTTTGAAATCTTGACCATTTTGGGCTTTTTGGGATTTCCAAGATTGAGGTCTTTCACTCCTACTTCTGTTGGCACCATTGTCGCTTTCTGTGCAACATAATCTTGGTCAAAAATCTCCTCCAAAGGTACAAGACCTCTTGGAATGGAGTTATATTTTAACTGAAGTACTTTCATTTATGTTTCTTGCATTTATTAGACATCTTCATAAAACTAATCATCTATTTGTGAACTCACAAACTCCTCTTCAGTCTACAAGAAGTTGCTGATTTACTTGTCATCTTGAAAAACTTTCCAATACTGAACATTATCTGGAACAATAGGGCGGTGCAAGATAATCAGAAATAACATTATTGTCCCTTGGAATCAATGAAAAATTATACTCAGTGAAGGTATTGAGGATATCTAAAACTTCATTGCGGTAAAATAGCATTCTAGGATGCTTGGCGTGTTATTCCCCTTTGAATTTTTTTATTACCAATTCAAAGTTGCCATACACATAAATTTCCTTAGCACCTAATTTCTTGAGAATTTTCAGACTGGCTATGAAAGCCTCATATTCTGCTTCATTGTTTGAATAATCAAATGCCAATTTGTAAGAATACGTACGAACATTAGGAGGAAATTTAAGTGACTGATTCATAGGGCCATGAATCCACACTCCAATTCCAGCTCCTTCCTTACCTAAGGTTCCATTGAAATCCATGGTCCACAAACAACAATGTTACCGACGAAACGAGAACTATTACATCAAAACGGGAACTCTAGCCCAAAAAGACTCAAAAAACATGAAAAAATGCCCCAAAAACAAAAAGTGTGTATTCCAAAACGCATTTGTTTTTTTCTCAAGGTCAAAATTCACCTTTTTATAAAATTATGCTAAAAACGAAATTGTTTCTTGAGAACATGATTGAAAAAACACCCTCAAAACAAAACGAGTTGATGCTGGAAGAACAAAAAAAATCATTGTGTCACACTTTTGACACATTGTAACAATGAAATTAAAGACAACATATTAGGACATTGAAAAATCGTAAAATTCTAAATTTTTTGATAGATGATGTTAAATATAAACAAAATCATGTATGAAGGGCTTATCATTTCGAACAATTTTTATCCATGTCAATAAACATAAAATATCTTAACTCTAAACAACCCTAAAATTGTAATTATTTTCAACCATAACATTAAAGATAAAATTTCGCAGTGCATAAAAACCTTAATGACAAGTTGTCAATCTCAAGCTTTTAAATCTTAAGTTTTCAAGATACTTGAACCATCAAATTATGGAGAAATTATATGACTTAAACAATTTTAAAAAATGAACAAGTAAATGAAAATTTTTATTATTCATATATTTGTTTGTTTATATATAAAAACATATTTTTTAATTTTTTTTATTGTTTTTCTATATTTTAAATTATAATCGTTTTAGTTTTAAGAAACTAAAAATTAAAAATTAAAATCTTCATATATGTTTGTTTATATTTTAAAACATATTTCAATTTTTTTTTATATAGTTTTTTTATATTTTAAATAATAATTGTTTTAATTTAAAAAAAATTAAAATTAAGAAACATTTTTTTTTTATATTTGTTTGTTTATTTTTTAAAACATATTTTTTAATTTGTTTTTATTGTTTTTTTATATTTTAAAATTTTAATTGAATATATATATATATATATATATATATATATATATATATATAAACAATACATTTTTTTTTATTATAAGAGTTTTTGTTTAAAAAATAAATAAATTTTTTAAATAGTTTGTGTTTGAAAAAAATAAAACAAAATAAAAATTAATTTTCCGCCCGCCAAGGCCAGAGGCAGGCTGGGCAGCCCTCGATGGCGCTGCCCGGCCTGCCTCTGGCCCCCGGTTGGGCGGAGGGCGATTTCAAGAATCACCCTCGGCTGGGCGGAGGGTAATTCTCGAAATCACCCTCTGCCTAGCCGGGGGTGATTCTCGAAATCACCCTCCACCCGGTCAGGGGTGATTCTCGGAATCGCCCTCTTCCCAGCTGAGGGTGATTCTCGGAATCACCCTCCGCCCAGCCGGGGGTGATTCTCGGAATCGCCCTCCACCCAATCGGGGGTGATTCTCGGAATCGCCCTCCACCCAGCTGGGGGCGATTCTCAGAATCGCCCTCCGCCCAACCAAGGGTGATTCTCGGAATCGCCCTCCGCCCAGCCAGGGATGATTCTCGAAATCTCCCTCTGCCCAACCAAGGGTGATTCTTGGAATCGCCCTCCGCCCAGCCGGGGGGATTCTTGGAATCGCCCTCCACCCAGCCGAGGGCCAGAGGCAGACCGGGTGGCGCCATCGAGGGCTACCTAGCCTGCCTCCAGCCCTCGGCTGGGAAAAGGCAAGCTGGGAAGCCCTTGATGGCACCACCCGGCTGGCCTTCGGCCCCGGGCTAGCAGAGGGAGATTCTCAGAATCACCCTCTGCCCAGCCAGGCGGCACCGTCGAAAGTTTCCCGGCCTGCCTCCAGCCCCCGGTTAGGCAGAGGGAGATTCCGAGAATCGCCTTCCACCGAGCCGCAGGTCGGAGGCAAGCTAGATAGCCCTCGAATGTGCCACTCGGCTGGGCTAAGGGTGATTCCGAGAATCACCCCTGGCTGGGCAGAGGGCGATTCCGAGACTCACCCCTGGTTAGGTGGAGGGTGATTCTAAGAATCACCCTCGGCTGGGCGGAGGGCGATTCCTAGAATCACCCCTAGCTGGGCAGAGGGCGATTCCAAGAATTTCCCTCCGCCTAGCTGGGGGTTGAAGGCAGGTTGGGCAGCCCTCGACAGTGCTGCCCGACCTACCTCTAGCCCCCGGCTGGGCAGAGGGTGATTCCAAGAATCACTCCCGGTGAGAATCGCCCTCCGCCTAGCCGGGGGTGATTCTTGGAATCTCCCTCTACCCAACCGGGGGTGATTCTCCAAATCGCCCTTCGCCCAATCGGGGGTGATTCTCGGAATCACCCTCAGCCCAATCGGGGGGGATTCTCGGAATCGGCCTCTGCCCGACCGGGGGTGATTCTCGGAATTTCCCTCCGCCCAGCTAGGGGTGATTCTCGGAATCGCCCTTCGTCTTGCCGGGGGCCGGAGACAGGCTGGGCGGTACCGTCAAGGGATGCCCAACCTACCTCTGACCCGAGGCCAGGTGGAGGGAAATTGTCGGAATCACCCTCCGCCTAGCCAGGGGCTGGAGGCTAGTTTGGCAGCCCTCGATGGTGTCGCCTGATCGGCCTCTGGCCCCCGGCCAGGCAGAGGGTGATTCCGAGAATCTCCCTCCACCTAGTCGGGGGTCGGAAGCCAGCCGGGTGGCACCATCGAGGGCTACCCAGCCTGCCTTTTCCCTGTTGGGTGCCAAAGGTAGGCTGGATAGCCCTCGATGGTACCTCCCGGCCTGCCTCCGACCCCCAGCTGGGCAGAGGGTGATTCCGAGAATCACCCCTGGCTAGGCGGAGGGCGATTCCAAGAATCTCTCCCGGCTAGGCGAAGGGCGATTCCGAGAATCACCCTGGCTGGGAAGAGGGAAATTTCGAGAATCGCCCCTGGCTGGGTGGAGGCCGGCCGGGTGGCGTCATTGAGGGCTGCCCAACCTGCCTTCGGCCCCCGGCTGGGTGGAGGTCGATTCTCAAAATTTCCCTCTGCCCCGCCAGGGGCTGGTGGCAGGTTGGGCGACGCCGTCAAATGAAGGAGATTGGGTTTTGAATTTATTTTCAAGTTTAGGTAGATTGGGTTTTGGATTTATTTTCAAGTTCAGGTAAGTTTTATTATAAAAATTTAAATTTAAATATTTTATTTTTTACTTTTTATTGTCTTTATACTAATTTTCTTACTTATTTCTTTTGTACTTTATGATTAGGCACAACACTAGTTTGTTGCCTACCAAAAGGAAGAAATTGCATTGCCATTGAGAAAGACCCAGTGCAATGAAAATTTATTCAACAAAGAATTAACGCTCTTGAATTCCTCCCAGATGCGAAGCAAGAAGTTGGTTTGAGGAAAGGGGATTTTAATGAATCATGTGTGGAAAAAAAAGAAAAGGAACCTCAACCACCATTATATGGAATGACACTTTGGAAGATCCATTAGAAGATGACAATGACCAAAATGAAGTAGAAAATGTTGCGGAAGAAGCCATCAATGATGTTCTAGATGATGTTGAACATGTATTAGTTGATATTGTTGAGGATCTTTAAGTTATGCTTGCAAACAAAGCTCATTTTTTAGATCTATTAATCAGTTTTACTTGTAATGTTTAGACTTTGAAATTTTATGAGAAGAATCCTTATTTTTTGCAAAAAGCATGTGATTACTATTATTTTTTGACATAAAATTAAATAAAAATGTTATTTTCTTAAGTTTTTTTGTTAAGATTTTCCCAAAAATTAGTTTATTTAACATGTTTTTAACAAAAAGTCTCTAAAAGTGTATTTTTTGCATTCTATTTGTATTGAAAATTTGTATTTTTTTGTCATATCATTCAAAATATTGGTTTTTTAGTGACAATTATTTGATGTGAATTGAAAAATTAATTAGAAATACATAAACTTGTAGAAAATATAAACTTTATAATATTGACCCTTTTTTCATTTTTTATCTATGTGAAAAAGTGAAGATATCATTACAAATTTTTATTTTTTTAAAAATTATTTTTTTCTTTTTAAAACACAAGTACATAAATGCACTTAAAAATAAACATCTCACGGAAGAAGAAGACATTAGAAAATGTATAGTGTGAAAATAAATCCTCTAAAAAAACGTTGGTGATGATATGCCACCACTATTCAAAATCGACATAAAAAGCATCACAGAAAAAAAATAAAAAATAAAATAAAGTGCCAAAAACATGCTCAATTTTTTTTTTTGATTCTGCATCACCACTTTTCAAAATTGGGTGTTTTTCTTGCTACGTCAAAAAGTAGGTACCAGTGCAATTACCTATTTCATCGGTAACAGTGTTAAACCACTTTCTTCATCGAGAGCTGCAATTTGGATCATTGATCTTGACTAGTTGCCTGAGAAATTACTACTGTACCAATAGGTTCTATTTCTTTCACTGTTTCATCTCTTTTTTTGTTGATGTAATTGGCTCCAAGCCACTTGGCATCTTTTCTTGTTTTTATTCACTTAAAATCTTTAAAACAGAATTTGAAAATTCTGAATTTTCTCTTTTTTCTTCGATCAAAATTTCTGAAGATGTTGAAAATTCATCATTGAATAAGATAAAAGACTCTAAATCCATGTGAATATCATGTATGGGGTGATTATTAGGCTTTTCTTTGCTACTGATCATGTACTTCATCTTATTTTCCTATTATAGTTTTCTGAGTTGCCCAAAGACCAGTATAGTAGCCTAGGAAAATTCAAGCTGCAAAGTGCCTCTAAGTTTTTCTCCCTGTTGTCATTCCTAGAGACAGCCTTGAGTTGTGAAAGACCAGTGCCTAGGACATCTTATATAGTAAGGAGCATAAAATATGAACCAATACCGTTATTAGAATGAGGCTCTTTACTACTTCAACTTTTACAGGGAGGTGTGATATAGATGGAACTAGAATATTCACAGACTCAACACAATGAAAAGATGATGCAGAGGCAAGGATTGAGTCCTCAATATAGATGTATCAGACAAATCAAAGACAGCTTCCTATAAGGAGGGTTGGGTTCTAAAGTGCTTTATAGAGATTTAAAAGTCAGACGACGTTTGCAGCGTAGAAAATATAGAAAGGATACTAACTACTAATGAGATAGAACTCCATAAAAATATCTAAACATGAGATGGGCTTAAAATGATAAGAATCCATACATGTCAATAGCTTTCAAAGAATAACATCTAACAATATTTAATATAGAGGAATAATGAGTGAAGTGGAAAGTGAAACAGCATATCATTCCTGAGCCATATTTAAAGCGCTAGACAAGCTTAATATAAGTATCAATAGTGATAAATTTATACCAAAATAGTGAGCCACTCGCATTCCAGAACATGATATAAAGGAAGTGGAAATAGCAAAATGAATAGTTAAACAGTATCACATAAGGCAGAGTTACACAATATAAAACATTAAGACCAAAATCCTCACTTAGAGTAAAACTTCTTCTTGCTGAGACCCAACGGGCTCTTCGCATTTCTATTGAGATCTCAACAACAAGCATACAACAATTCTTTCACAGCAAAATTCTTTTGAAAATCTGGAACTCGTTTTTCTCTTCAGATCTTGCTTATATAGAGGCCTCCGAACATGAGCGAGAAGATATTTTTGGGAAAAATATCTTCCTTGCATGCCAAAAATTAGTTAGAGGTCTTTATCAGAATAACCAAAATTAATGATGAGGAATAGAGGCATCTCATCATTTTCAGTTAGGCACTCGGCCATTTTGAATCAAAATATTAAACAACAATCTTGGCAGAAAGAAAAATGCTAGAGTGGAATATAAATTCCACTTGAAACATAAAAGTAATTAACTAAAGTAAAAATAAAAAGGCCATTAGGGCCGAATCATGAATTGACAGTATTTCATTGATGAGAAGGGGTTGAGGCGGTCGCTGACACTGGTGGCGGGACATTTTCTGATGAGCTGGTGATCTGGCTGGAATACTAGGTGCACCTTTGCTGACTGTCCGCTGAAGGTTCTGGCATCGTTGCGAATCCTTCCACCTTGATGTAGGCTTGAGTGAGGTCATTGAAACTTGCCATAGTGGGGATATTATGTTTTATCAGATGAAGGAGAACGAATTCTGGGCGGAGCGATGAAAAAATTGTCTCAGCTTTTAACCGAGCGGTTTTATCTGACAAGATATCCGTCCAGTCCCTTTCTTCCAAGAGACGTGCTTCATACTCTGGTAATGATCGTAGCATGGAAGGAGTGGTAGGATCCCAGAATTATGGAAGTCCTGTCGTTGTGATCTCGACCCAAACTGTATCGAACTGGTCCATGATGGCTGCCACCTATTGTAGGGCCCTCGAAGCTATAATGCGGGCCGACTCCTTATCAATAATCTTCTGGCATTCAACGGCTTCCTTGAACCGACTCGCTATGCCATGCACTAAAACTGGTATAGCTGACACTGGTGGGAAAGCGGAGGGCTTGCCTGATGATGTCGGGAGAAAGAGAGAAAATCTTATTCCCCTGAGCAGAGGTAAACGTGCCTCGATGCTCATCGTAGGCATCTCTGAGCCAGCAAATAAACTCGACCACCGGGTATACTGGGGGGATAATTTGATGATATAAACCTAATACAACCACCTGATATCGATCCCTATTCTCTACATGTCGCCTAAAAAGCTCAGGTTTTATGTTGCTGATGGGAAAAGGGTATTGGGGATCACAGATTTCGGCTTGCAGGTCAATGAAGGGCTCGAACCCGGGAGGGTTTCTGGTTTCAAGGACCTGAGGTGTCTCTGGTTCAGTTTTCTTGGGGGTGCCCTTTCCCATGACTAACATACAAAACTTTTAAAAATGACAGGAAAGCAGAGGGAATATGAGGGACGAAATACCTGTGCAGTGGGAAATTTTCTCAGGAAAATGACACGGGGGTACTGACAGTGACTGGGTAGACCGGGCACTAGCTCCCACTTAGTTTATAGCGTAGCTGGAAAACCTGTAAATTTCACTGCAGTAAAATACAGGAGGACCGTTATCTAAGACTGAGAGTTCTGAGGTAAAAGGCAGAGAGGTGAAGTAAGCGGGGTGAGTGTCATAAGGACACTGACAGTGGAGCACGCGGCATATGGGGATTGGGTGCTAACTGGGAGTTGGTGAACACCGTGTGCCGGGTTTAATACTGGTACGGGCCTTGGTACCAGCTCACCTATAGACTTAGCTTACCTTTCTGCCACATAAACCACACGGTTCTTGAAACATATTCTTCGTAAGACTGGTTAAATACACAGCATACAGACCTCTAGGGCCCGCACTTCACTCTGCCACATCACCCTTGCCCGCTCTTTGCTTTGCCACATCACCTTTACCTTGGGTCCACCCCGTGACACGACACCATAATTCCGTGGGGGTATGAGTCTCTTCCCCCTTCCGCTTCTTGACCCCCTCGAAATTTCACATACGGGGAGTTCCCTCACATGCGTATTATGAAAGCGGCGAGCCTTATAATAATTTCGTTTTGCGTCCTTTACACCATATCTTTTCCTTTTTGCATTACCTTTGCCCTTTCACTTTATGTTTGACCCCTTTTTTGACATATGTTTCATTTTAGGCACGTGACTCGTCTTATCATCGTTTCTATTAAACCATCCTTTAAATGTTTCACGATCTATCATAACATTCGATACTTGTTTATCCAAGGGTTAATTCAACAAATGACTAATGTTAATTAATGATCAACATTGGCTCCACCTGGGGATGGCACATTCATACTTGAGCATGTCAAGAACTTCGCAGACCACCTGTTTATCTTCTGTGGACACCATTCCTTAGCCCTTGTAATTTTCCTCTTCACGATTCATCACGACACGCACTTTATTCAAACAAAGATGAAAACAGAAACTAATATACAATATGATACATCAGGCTCTCTCAGCCTGAATCAGAACTGGAAGTAAGGTTTGAGGAACTAACCATTTATAGGGGCATTGAGCAAATCTCCCTGTAAATTATCCAATCTGAAAGTGTTGTTGCCCCCTTGTTCCACAATTTTAAAGGGGCCAAACCAGAGGGGGTCAAATTTACCGTGTTTCCCTTTTTTAGCCCTTCGGATATCCCATCTGAGCACTAAATCCCCGATCTGCAACTTCCTGTCCTTGGCATGTTGATCGAAAAGATCCTTCATTTTCTCTTGATATTCAATTAGCCTCTGACTTACCTGGTTCCGTGTTTCTTCTAGCTCCACCAGATGGTTGATTCTCCTGGTCACATCATCGGGTTCTTCTTGGCTTTCTTGCATGAATCAAGCTACTGGTAATTCTAACTGTACAGGGAAAACTGTTGCCCTCCCATATACTAATTCATACGGGGACTTCCCAGTTTCTCTCTTGCTGGTAATCCTGTTGGCCCATAGAGGGAATTTTAGCTGGGAATCCAAATTTTTCTGATTTTCATTGATAGCCTTCTTCAGTGCTCTCACCAGCGTTTTATTTGAAGACTATGCCAGGTCATTTCCTTGTGGGTAATAGGCTGTAGAGTGACCTAATGCGATGTTATACTATTGGCAGAAACTGATGAACTTTGCAAATTTAAAGGCCTGTGCATTGTCGGTCACTATATTAGCAGGGCAGCCAAATCTGGATATGATATTTTCTTCCATGAATTTTATTACCATAGTATTTTTTGCATTCCTGGTAGGTATAGCTTCCACCCACTTTGTGAAATAATCTGTGGAAATCAGTATCCACTTATGCTGACCACTTGACGGAGGATGTATTTCATCGATAAAGTCAATTCCCCATTGCTGAAATGGTTCATCCACATGAACAGGGATCATGGGCAGAGGGGCTAGCTTCTGTCTTTCAGCAAATCTTTGGCATTTTTCACAAGCTCTGACCTGGGAAAACACATCCCCAAAGAGTTTAGGCCAGTAGAAACCAGCTTTCAGGATTTTGTGGGCAGTGGCCCTCCAGCTGTAATGACCCCCACAGATTCCTTCATGAAACTCAGCCATTATACTCTCTACCTCTTCTTCTGTGAGACATAGGAGTAGGATGCCTAAGGGGTCTCGCCAGTACAGCAGACTGTTTGCAACAATGTACTTCTGTGATCTCAACCTCAGTGTTCTATATTTGGATTTGTCACAGCTGGGTGGGCAACTGAGTGTTAGAAGATATTCCACAATCTCTTTGTACCACAGGCTGATGAGGTACTTCATATGTGTCTTCTGGGAAGCTATCTCTGCTCCCTGTGACTCTTCCTTCTTCTTAGACTCCTCGTTTGCTATCATGGACAGATTTATACCCAGAGCCTGACAGTTTGATTCGGACAAGATTTTGGCTAACCGTTGTCCCTTGATTAGTTTGGTAGGGCGGATGTCTAGCTCATTCTCTTGTATTATGGCAATCCATTTTCCTCTTTTTCCTTCGCTATCTCCCTGGATAAGAATATATTTAACTGCTACTATAGGCACGAACGTCGTGATATGGGACTGCAAGACATGCATACAAAATTATTTAAGAGACTTTACCAGAGCATATGCCTACTTTTCTAATATGTTATATTTCAGCTCAGCATCATGGAGCACCTGACTGAAAAAGGCGATAGGCTACTCATACCCTTCTTCATTCTTCTGCAATAGAACTCCTGCCACTGTATGAGGTGACGCAAAGGAAAAGATCATAAAAGGTCTGGCATAATCTGGCCCAGCTAGCATAGGGGCTTCATCAAATGCATTTTTAATCCTGGCAAAAGCCTCTCGTGATACTTGTGACCACTTTACCTCATTATTCTTCTTCAGCATGTCAGTTATATGTCTAACTATTTCAGCATAGTTAGGGATGAACCTCCTCAGAAAGTTAATCTGGCCTAGGAACACCTGAACTTCCTTTTTATTTCTGGGAAGGGAAATGCCATTTATAACTTCTACTCTCTTAGGGTCTATATTTACACCATATTTGGTCACAATATGTCCCAATAGCTTGCCCTCTTCGAGTGCAAACAAAGACTTCTGTGGGTTGAGGGAAAGACCATACCTTCTGCATTTCTCGAAAATTCTACACAAGTGTTCAATGTGCTCTGCATCATCTTTTGAAAACAAAGTAATGTCATCCAAATATACGACCACAAACTTATCTTGCTCTCTGACAAAAGAAATATCCATGGCCCTCTGAAAAGTGGCCCCTGTGTTAATCAACCCAAAAGGCATTCTGGCATACATAAACGTCCCCCATGGAGTGGTAAAGGCAGTCTTCTTTTGATCTTCTGGTAGTACAGCCACCTGATTGTACCCAGAGAATCCATCCATCATCGACATTCGAGAAGCTCCTACCACTTTCTGCAGGATGTGATCCATCTCTAGCAATGGATAATTATCCTTTAAGGATGATTTGTTCAAATTCCTGAAATCAACACATAGCCTTATTTCTCCATTCTTCTTCCGTACAGGGACTAAGTTTTCTACCCACTCAGAATATCTCAATGGTACAATGATTTTGGCCTTCAACAGTTTCTTAATTTCTTTCTCAATAGAGGGTAGCAGCAGGGGATTTATCTGTCTAAGCTTATGTTTATGTGGTTTTGCATCTCCCTTCAGTGGAATTTTATGCTGCATGATGTTGATATCAAATGTTTTTAGGTCTTGATAACACCATGCAAACATATCTTTATATGACTGGAATAATTTATGGTAGAGCTATTTATATTCTTCCGGGACCTTCTTGGACAACTTCACGATTTTGGGGTCAGCCTCAGTGCCAAGATTCAGGTCTTCTACCTGATTCTCCTCCACAACTTTGTTCGGCTATAGTGTAACATCATTCTTGTTAAACAGCCTTTCTAAGGGCACTAGTCCTCGGGGAATGACATTCCCTTTCAGCTGCAGAAATTTGTGGCCAGCCACCTTTTCTTCCCATTTATCTCCCAAAGTGTTTTCAGCCTCCTCTTCTTCACAAGTATCAATCTCCATGTTTGAAAATTCCCCAACTGCTTCCAAGAATCTCTTCACCTATTCTTCATCTTCGAACACTTTCTAATGTTTGATGTTGTCTAGGATTGATGGCCGATATTGTACCTCAATTTCATATCTCAAGAGATGGTTCTGAGGTGAACGGAAAGTACTGGCTGCCACTGCAAGGGAATCTTCCATCCTATTCTGCTCCCGAGGCATGAACTGGATATTGAATGCTAAGAAGAAATTCTCCACCAGATCCCAAACTTCATTCCTATAAGCCCTTAGCCTAGGATGTTTGGCTTGGCACTGATTCTTCACTTGTCTGACTACCAGTTCCGAATCTCCCAGAACCTTTAGAATTTTTATGTTCATGCTCCTGGCTATCTGCATCCCTAACAGAAGTGCTTCATACTCAGCCACGTTATTGGTGGCTTCATACTCCAACTTGAATGACAAAGGGACCCATTGGCCTGCAGGAGAAATCAATAATACTCCAGCCCCATTTCCTTCTATGGAGTTGGCTCCATCAAAATGAAGTGTCCAGATTTCTGATTCAGGACTCTCTATGGACTGCTTGGTCTTGATCTGGTAAAATTATGGTTCATGAGCGTACTATTGGTCTTCCTCCAGCATCAAACATGATAAATCTCCCTCCCTGCTATAAAATGGATAATTAACTGAGTCATCTACCTTGGTAACTGTCTTGACAAATCTAGTTTCCCAGTACAGTCTCCTCTCCTGGCCACCAAAGACAGGGATAGTGGCATAGGTTAGGTCTAGCTTGATTGATCCACCAATTTTAGTCCCCCAAGATCTTGACAGTAGCATGCCGAAGCGAGCTGGAATGTCAGCCACCACGATGTCCATCACTACACTTTTTGTTGGGATCTAAGCCAGATTGACCACTAAGTCCTTTATCATGCCCAGGCATTTAACTCTTTTGGAGTCAAATGAATAAAGGTCTTTGTATGGACAGGTGATCTATAGTCCTAGTTGTTCCATGACCGAGAGGGGCAAAAGGTTATGAGAGGCTCTTGAATCTAACATACAGTTATGCAGTAGCAGGTCATGTATTACTAAAGACACATAAAATGGGGGAGTGGCAGCATCTAATTCTTCAACATGTGGGCCAAATAAAACCACAGGCCTTTCTTCTTGAAGGTTCAGACTGTCTGAAATATGTATTACTTCTGGAGGGAGCATAAAGGATGTGACCTGGGACTGATATGCAGGTTGTTTTAACAATTCGGTCAAGGGAACTTGGATTTTCACCTTCTCAAGCTCCTTTTGTAAACTGAAGGCAGAGGAGGACCTATCTACTGACACTTCTTTTTATTATTTATCTTTTGAGTCTTTGTTCTGGAGGAGAGGTTTGACTTATTTTAACATTGGCTTGACATTAGGGAGTGTAGCTCCTTGTGAAGATGAAGGAATTTGATCAGCAGACTGCAAGGATTGGTTAAGAGGCCTCTTACCTTTGTCTGGGGTCCTTTGAGCCGTTGCCTCCTTCTAAGTAGGTGCTTCTTCTTGAGGTGTGTTCTCCTAGTCCTGAGTGCGAGTTCTCTTCCTGGAAGATCTGAGGTCATATCTTCTATTAAACTGAGCTTGCATGAAATCGACGAACTGCTTGCAGTAGTCATCAATCTCAGGATCTTCGGTGTCTTCATTAGCTTTCCCCTCTGTGTGTGTCTACACCTCCAGTTTTTCACTTTCATGTAGGGGGCATTCAACTTCATCACTGTTTGAGAAAGCAAGGTACGCCTCCTCTTGCTCATAAGTGGTGTCTTCGGTACGACCATCTACTTTACCTTCCAAGTATAGAGGGTGCAGTACCTGGTCTTGCTGCTCCTTCCATTCCCTTTGCAGTATCTGTAAGGGTGGCTTCCTGTATTGAGAATTATAACCTCTATTTGGAGCATTTTGGAAATTCTTGGAGGATGAATTCTTAGCCTCCATTTCAAGTTTAACCAGCTTACCCAAAATATTTTTAATCATCTTGTTCATCTCCTCAATCTTGTCATTAGCTAAATCTCTATTTTGGCTCGAGGTGGATACCTCTTCTTTTCCCCTTCTTCTAGTATCCTGTTCAGATTTTCCCTTGGATTTACCAGTGGAGGCAAAGTTTTCCTCAAGCTCCAGTGCATCTGTCTGGGCATCATCCAGGGTGGCCAGCTTTCTTTCTCTTAGAGATAAACCAAACTCGGAGTCAAAAGCTGCCATGAAAACTACCTTGGCGGCAGTCTGGTGAGGTTTCATATCAGCGGGGAGGCTCAGATACAACTTGTTAAATCTATTAATAAATTCAACCACCCCTTCATTATGTCTTTTATTGAGTGTGTTAAACTTAGTAAGACAATGTCCATGATCTTTCTTCTCTCCCCATTTTCTGAGAAAAGTATCCTCCATTCCTTACCATGTGGTGATGGAATGGTCTCCTAGTGTCTTGAACCATTTTCTGGCTTCACCATCAAGAGATTTCACAAACAGTCTTAGGACTACGTCGAGATGTTCCACATTAAAATTTTCTGCGAAAGAGCAGAAGACCTCAAGGTGTTTTTGAGCTTCAATCTCATTTTCCCCATTGAATCGGAGCAAGATCTTTAGATAGTCCTGTGGCATATCATTCAACACTTGAGGTAATGCCAGGGGGGCATATTTATTCAACAGGAAGCCAGGGACATTGGCCATTGGAGGAGGAGGTGGAGGCAATAGGATGGTTTGATGTGTAAGAGGAGGAGGAGGTGGAAGTGAGGTGTGAATTAAAATAGGAATGTATTGAACAGCAGCTTGGGATGCTAATGAAGAAGACGGAATATTAACAACCAATACTTCAGTGACTTCTTTAACTTCTTCAGTGTCTGGAGTGGGATGGAATGTGTAACGAGTGGTATTTATTGATTCTACCTCGTATTTGATTTGGATGTTTCCCAGAGGTAGAATATTTGAGTAATAATCAGTTTCTCCCACAGCAAAGTCAGAACCTTGCACTTGGGCTACTTGAGAAGAAGAGGACGAAAAGTATTCAAAGGAAAATTGCGGGTTCTCAGTATGGATGAATTGTCTTCCCCTCCAATTTCTTCTATGTAGGATTCTCTCTGGGTCAGACACAGAAGGTGTCTTTGGCTGAGACGTATCTAACCTTAGGTGTGGCTTCCAAGGAGCCAGGACTGCAAATAAACTTACCTGAAAAATGAATGTGGAGTTGCCAAGGTGAGGGATATACAACTCGCAACTCTCCATGCTCACCTAATTGAAGAGTGAATAAGGTTTTGTCGAGGCCCAGGTATTTTAATTTCTCTCAACTTCAGTTCCCCAGCAACGGCGCCAAAAAGATGTTTTCATTCCTAGAGACAGCCTTGAGTTGTGAAAGACCAGTGCCTAAGACATCTTATATAGTAAGGAGCATAAAATATAAACCAATACCGTTATTAGAATGAGGCTCTTTACTACTTCAACTTTTACAAGGAGGTGTGATATAGATGGAACTAGAATATCCACAGACTTAGCATAATGAAAAGATGTTGTAGAGGCAAGGAGTGAGTCCTCAATATAGATGCATCATACAACTCAAAGACAGCTTCTTGTAAGGAGGGCTGGGTTCTAAAGTTCTTTATAGAGATTTAAAATTCAAACGACGTTTGCAGCGTAGAAAATATAGAAAGGATACTAACTACTAATGAGATGGAACTCCGTAAACATATCTAAACATGAGATGGGCTTAAAATGATAGGAATCCATACATGTCAATAGCTTTCAAAGAATAACATCTCACAATATTTAATATAGAGTAATAATGAGTGAAGTGGAAAGTGAAACAACATATCATGCCTGAGCCATATTTAAAGTGCTAGACAAGCTTAATATAAGTATCAATGGTGATAAATTTATACCAAACTAGTGAGCCACTCGCATTCCATAACATGATATAAAGGAAGTGGAAATAGAAAAATGAACAGTTAAACAGTATCACATATGGCAGAGTTACACACTATAAAACATTAAGACCAGAATCCTCACTTAGAGTAAAACTTCTTCTTGCTGAGACCCAACGGGCTCTTTGCATTTCTATTGAGATTTCAACAACAAGCATACAACAATTTTTTCACAGCAAAATTCTTTTGAAAATCTAGAACCCGTTTTTCTCTTCAGATCTTGCTTATATAGAGGCCTCCGAACATGAGTGAGAAGATATTTTTGGGAAAAATATCTTCCTCGCATGCCAAAAATTAGTTAGAGGTATTTATCAGAATAACCAAAATTAATGATGAGGAATAGAGGCATCTCATCATTTGCAATTAGGCACTCGGCCATTTTGAAACAAAATATTAAACAACAGTCTTGGCAGAAAGTAAAATGTTGGAGTGGAATATAAATTCCACTTGAAACTTAAAAGTAATTAACTAAAGTAAAAATAAAAAGGCCACTAGGGCCGAATCATGAATTTACAGTATTTCATTGATGAGAATGGGTTGAGGCGGTCGCTGACACTGGTGGCGGGACATTTGCTGACGAGCTGGCGATCTGGCTGGCATACTGGGTGCACCTTTGCTGACTGTCCACTGAAGGTTCTGGCATCACTGCAAATCCTTCCACCTTGATGTAGGCCTCAGTGAGGTCATCGAAACTTGCCTCGTTGGGGATCTTATGTTTAATCATATGAAGGAGAACGAATTCTAGGCGGAGCGATGAAACAATTGTCTCAGCTTTTAACCGAGCGGTTTTATCTGATAAGATATCCGTCCGGTCCCTTTCTTCCTGGAGACGTGCTTCATACTCTGGTAATGATCGTAGGAGTGGTAGGATCCTAGCATGATGGAAGTCCTTCCATTGTGATCTCGGCCCAAACTGTGTCGAACCAGTCCATGCTAGCTCCCACCTGTTGTAGGGCCCTCGAAGCTATAACGCGGGCCGACTCCTTATCAATAATCTTCTAGCATTCAACGACTTCCTTGAACTGACTCGCTATGCCATGCAATGAAACTGGTATAGCTAGCGCTGGTGGGAAAGCGGAGGGCTTGCCTAATGATGTCGGGAGAAAGAGAGAAAATATTATTCCCCTGAGTAGAGGTAAACGTGCCTCGATGCTCATCGTAGGCATCTCTGAGCCAACAAATAAACTCGACCACCCGGTACACTAGGGGGTAATCTGATGATATAAACCTGATACAACCACCCGATATCGATCCCTATTCTCGACATGTCGCCTAAAAAGCTTGAGTTTTATGCTGCTGATGGGAAAAGGGTATTGGGGATCACAGATTTCAGCTTGCAGGTCAATGAAGGGCTCGAACCTGAGAGGGTTTCTTGTTTCACGGACCTGAGGTGTCTCTAGTTCAGTTTTCTTGGGGGTTCCCTTTCCCATGACTGACATACAAAACTTTTAAAAATGAAAGGAAAGCAGAGGGAATATGAGGGATGGAATACCTGTGCAATGGGAAATTTTCTCAGGAAAACGATGCGGGGATACTGACAGTGACTGGGTAGATCGGGTACTAGCTCCCACTTAGCGTATACCGTAGCTGGAAAACCTGTAAATTTCAATGCAGTAAAATATGGGAGGACCGTTATCTAAGACTGAGAGTTCTAAGGTAAAAGGCGGAGAGGTGAAGTAAGTGAGGTGAGTGTCGTAAGGACACTGACAGTGGAGCACGCGACGTATAGGGATTGGGTGCTAACTGGGTGTTGGTGAACACCGCGTGCTGGGTTTAATCTTGGTACAGGCCTCAGTACCAGCTCACCTATAGACTTACCTTACCTTTCTGCCGCATAAACCACACGATTCTTGAAACATATTCTTCGTAAGACTGGTTAAATACACAGCATACAGACCTATAGGGCCCGCACTTCACTCTACCACATCACCCTTTCCTGCGCTTTGCTCTGCCACATCACCTTTACCTTGGGTCCACCCTGTGACACGACACCATAATTCCACGGGGGTATGAGTCTCTTCCCCCTTCCGCTTCTTGACCCCCTCGGAATTTCACATACGGGGAGTTCCCTCACGTGCGTATTATGAAAGCGGCGAGCCTTATAATAATTTCATTTTGCATCCTTTACACCATATCTTTGCCCTTTTGCATTACCTTTGCCCTTTCTCTTTATGCTTGACCCCTTTTTGGAAATATGTTTCGTTTTAGGCACGTGACTCGTCTTATCATCGTTTCTCTTCAACCATCCTTTAAATGTTTCACCATTTGTCATAACATTCGATACCTGTCTATCTAAGGGTTAATTCAACAAATGACTGATGTTAATTAATGATCAACACTCCCCATGATTGGGAGAGCAACATTCCATATCTGGGAGGAATATCACCCACAACAACGTCCATGAGGACATTCTTGGATGGAATTTTCTCTAAAGACAACACTAGATCTTTAACGAGGCCAAGACATTTAACCCTCCTTGAATCAAAAGAGTAAAGGTCCTAGTAGGGTTTTGTGATATCCAAACCTAGTTTTTCCATGATGGCTTTAGGCATGAGGTTGTGAGATTATTTGGAGTCTAAGATGGAATTATGAAGGATAAAATCATGGATTTTGAGGCTAAGATAAAAAGGAGGGACCTCACTATCTTCTAAGTCACCATCAACAACAAGACCTAATAAAAGTTTCGGGTGATCATAACTTACATTAACCATATCAGAATTTTGATCTACCCTCAGCAACTTGGCTACTTGAAACTTATACTGGTAATTCTTGACTATTTCAGTTAAAGGAATGGAGACTTTCAGTTTTGAGATTTCATTTTCAAGGCTAAAAATAGGAGAATGTTTTTCTACCTCTTTGGATGGTGCATCTTTATTCTTGAACTGGTATTTGTGTGGAATCTCCTTTCTCTGTCCTCCATCTCAAACTTCTTATATTTCTTATGATTGTTGGTAGAAGCTTCATTTCCTTTCATATGACTAGGAACAACGGGTCCTTTATATTTTCTCTAATTTGAAGTAGCTATCTCTTTAGGATGAGCCTCTATTTGAGAATTTGGTTTTTTCTGACTTAAGGTTATAGGCACATTCCTATTTCTCAAACAATACTGCCTATGTACCTGAGCAAGAGCATTATGATGTCCCCTTTGGTAATCTTCTATCCATATCGATAACATATCATCATTTGACAAGCCATATTGTTGATCATCTGATGCATACATTTCTTGAGAAAACGGATCTTCTTCAATAAGGAAAATAGGCTGATGATTTTCCTCAAACAAATGATTTTCTCCTAAAATCTATTCTTCTTATTCATCAGGGCCTTCGATGTAGTTTTGCTAGAATGGAGTTGGAATTTGTTGTTGAATTTGTGGATCCTGACCCCTCTACTCCCTTTTCTTGATCCTGTATTGAGGCTTCTGATTTTAACCACTGAAATTGGGATTTTTAATTAAGGGCTCAGCTTGTCTATCTGTGATGGTCATTTTGTCCAACATTTTCTCCATTTTTTTTATCAAGGTGTCAAATTTTCCCTCTAATGAAGTAGATGTTTATTCCTTGATGGTTACTCTTTTCTCTATCTTGATTTTTGAATCCTTCATAATCAGATCCACTTCAATGCTCACTGCATTTCTCTGCATTTCTTCAAGGGTAGATGGGTTTCTTTCTCTGATTTAGTAAGCCATATGAGGATCGAAACCATTAGGGTAATGAAGTAATGCAAGTCCTCGAGGAGGCTTGATATTTTCAAGAATATAATCATAAATTTTGTTGAACCTGGCTGTGAAGTCTTGTACAAACTCATTAGGATTTCTTTTCAAGGCA
The DNA here is from genome assembly GCA_034641835.2 of Pinus albicaulis. Classification (NCBI taxonomy): domain Eukaryota; kingdom Viridiplantae; phylum Streptophyta; class Pinopsida; order Pinales; family Pinaceae; genus Pinus; species Pinus albicaulis. Next base: position 414,119,486 of record CM076572.1, read on the forward strand.
TTGTATTCAGCTAGAATCTGTAATGGGTTCTTCTTCTCCTCCCATTTTTCCATAAAAAAGTGAATTAGATGTTATGAATTAGCTAGTGAACTAGCTGTTAGGGAGCGAAACCATTTTTTAACCTCTCTTGAGAAATTTTGTGCTAGGATGTGCATATTAGAGTCATAATTTTCAATCTCTTCAAGATCGATCGAATAAACTACTTTGATAATGTGTTGGTGAGAAGTAAATTTTGATGTTCCATAAAAAAGAGGAAATATTTAACAATAGTTCTGAGGTAGTGCAGTGAGCTGTGGCAGTAGGATCAATCAAGAAAATCTAGCCATGACTAATGGAGGGGGTTCTGAAGGTGTTTATGGAGTGAATACTTACAGAGGTAATGATGAAATGAAAGTGAGCGATTATGATACAACTGTGTGATAAGGTGTGATAGAGGTGCTAAATCAAAAGCTTGTTGTTGGTATTGGAAATAATATTTTTTAGAAGTTACTTGAAACTTATCGACCAAACCCTCAATTTTCTAAAAATTAGACCAAACTTCACTACGAAGCTCAAAATAAGAAGATTCATAAAATGGAAAGTAGGTCTCAAAATTGATGGGGTCAAAGACAATTTCTGAAAGAAAGGATTCAGACTTAGGCCTGAACAAAGATGTCTCAAATTCAAAATTAAAGGATGCAATTTCTGGAGAAATTAGCCTCATATGCAAGGATTTTGATTTCACAAGTGGAGGTATAGTCTTTCCAAATTTTCAAGACTTTTTTTTCTACTTTCTTAAAATAATCTCAGGGTCATTAACAATCATCGAGGGATTTGGGTCTAGATTTAACCTATTGTGTCTTATGGGAGCCAGCTTTTTGAGAATTTTCACTTTGGATTGAATTTACTAACTTAGCCTTGTTTGAATGTCAAAACTTGTCACCCAAAATTATAACCTTCAGTGAGCTAAAATAAGTATCCCTAGGTAAATTTTTGCAATCAATCCCTGAAAATGGCGTCAAAAATGTTATCACTCCCCCTGTTTCCCAAGGGTGGGAATGGAACTGAAGAGGTAACCTCAAACCAATCTTTAGGTCTGGTATCTAGCCATACCAAAACTAGAGAGGGCTCTCTCAAAGTAAATTTTACAGCCAACGATATGATTGGATATGTAATGATCTTAGGTTAGTTATAAAGCTTAGTGAATTAGGGTTTTGTTTGTTTTGGATTTTTACTAGATAGGAATGACATTCAAGGAACTAGGTCTAGGTTTTAGGTTTGATTTAAAAGGTTAAGTTGCGGAGACACGAATGAGTCCAAGTAGGTAAAATTAGGAACATACTTAATTTTTTATTTTTTATAGGTTTTTAAAAGAGAGAGAGTCATAATGACCATGTTGAATGAATTCATTCATTAGAAGAATAGAAACGCATTCATGAAAATCTTATAAAACAGAGCATGGAAAGTAATATTTATGTTCATATACTCATAATATTAACATACAGAAGCATAAATGTGATGGAAGTATAACATAAAATTCAACTTGATGAGGTTACAAAGAAAAAACAATGCTCAAAATCATACCACTGGAGTCCCAAAATTATAGCTGCAACATGTCTTTGATTTCACTGAAAAATTTTGTACAATAGCTCCACACTGCAAATAACAACTATCCAACCTCTAAAATTACCTTATTTGGAGTACATATAGAAAATAGAAATCATGACACCTCATTGGGTTCAAATATGATCCAACAGACATCATAAATGCACTCTATAGGTCATTACCTATAATCTAGGGAAGTTAGAAAATATCCCCTCAAATTTAGCCAATAACTAGAAGCATATGTCTCTTTGATTAATTACATGTTTCCTACACAATGAGAGGTAGAAAAAAACTCTCCTACCAAAAATACACCCATTTTCCAAAGGAATCAAAGACAAAAGTGTCGCACCAGTTAGCAGAAGCGTTGCACCTCCCAGCGAAAGCGTCGCGTCACTTTGGAGCTGATTTTGGTCAAATTTTAAGCATCCATTTGAAAATATGAAAGTTAGGCTAGGTATCCTTGTGTGTACTCTTTCCATTGAATCCTTAAAACTGAGAAAATACCACCTGGAAGGCCTTAAAAAACACTTTCTCCTAACCTCGCTCTAGAATCCCCGCATAGAGGCAAAATCAGTGGCAGAAGCATGAAAAAGTGCTATTTTTTTATTTTTCTTCAAAATTGGAGGGTTAAAAGCTAAACTGATATCATAAATGTGATGTAGAATCCAAAAGGAATCTAACCTGTAAAAATTTATTCATTTTTATGCTCTGAGAAAAAGCGTCGCGTCGCTGCGCGACACTTCTCCAATGACCAAATTTCCAGAATTTTCAAAAGACTACCAAAAATGCTCAAAATGCTCAAAATATTCCAAAATTTGGTCTATGACATCGCTAGATGATAAACATAATATTTATGGATGCCTCAACAATCAGGTCCAAGTTATCCTTCTCCTTAAGCTTAATTGGGTTTTCCTTAAGCTTTTTCCTCAAATTCTTCACCCTCACCTTAGTGATTTGGTTACTTGTGAAATAATGTCTCGTAATATGCCTTTAGAGGTTGTTATATCTTTCTACCTTCTTCAAAAACTTCTCAAGATAAATATTTACCCTATCAAGCCACAAATCTTTATCTTGCTACATTTCAGTAGCTATCAACTCATTAAAGGTTAGCTGACCTAATGGTGGAGATGGCTCTCTTTCTCGCTCTTTTTTATTATTTAACCCTCTTTTTCTTGGCCTCTGTGGCTTTGTTTTAGCCTCTGTATCATCCAACTGCTCAGAATCTACCACTTCTTTTCCTTTACCTTTGTTTTCCTCAAGGTTTACCTGTGGTTTGCTTTGGAGGATTTGTTTCACTTTCAACTACATGTTTTCTTATTATAAGAAGGTAATCACAAAGTTTTCCATTGAGAGGCTATCCCTTAGCTCTATTATCTCTGCATATTTTTCCCTTATAATCTCCTCATTTGCATTATCTTTCACCTGCTCTGCCATGTCAACCTCCTTGGGCACTTGTTCCTCATGCTATTGCAATGGTGACTCATCCTCATCCATGAGTGGCTCACTATCATGAATATCTGGCTACTCCATTGTTTGTCTTTGTTCAGTTGTAGTTTCAGGTGCAATAACACATTTTATGGTATTAGGAGAAAAACCATCCTCTTACCTTTCTAATAGGTTTGAGTGATCTCAACCCTAGGCGCCTTTGGAACCTTTTCTTGCCTACTTGAAGATCCAACCTCCTTTTGATGTGTTGGTCTTGATGGTGTGCTATGAACGATGGGTGGGCTAGTAGTACGCACTGATGCAACTGTCTCCATGAAAGTTTCCCAAGGCACCTTGATTGTTGAGAGCTGATGAAAAGCAATAAGCTTAACCAAACCATGGTGGAACAAACTAGGGTGGTGATCTTTTCCTTTTCTATGTACCTTTTCATTCATCTTGACCAAACTCCTAAATAAATAACTAGGCAAATTTTGTGGCTTAGTAGCAGTGAAGTGCATAAATAACCTGACATGGTACTAATACAATCTTGAGAATATAGCTTCACATATAAAATATTTCATAATTAGCTTCATCAAAGGGGCATATTTATCAATTAAAATCCTGAAAGGGAAAATGTGCTCAAGAGCATCTTTGTAATGAGGTTTCAGGAACATTTTACAGTTCTCAAGGTCCAAGTCCATCCCATTGAACCAGATTTATCCATGGTTCAGGATACTTGCTGCTGAAGAAATAAAATTTGTTGATATGGTGAATTAAATTCCTGCTATGATAGCTTTGTCTCTTCTGAATTTAGTGGCAAAAATTCTTGTCAATTGAGCATGACATCCTACCTCCTTGATTCTCTCACAAAACCTCAAACAACTATTGTTTTCAAAACATCTCTTGGCATAAGGAGAAGAATTGATTTCTTGCAATCTATATGGCTCAAAACTAGAATGGTAGCCTCCCTTATGAATCTTATGTTCTCCCTCCACAGTGTTTGTCAACAAGATAAAGCCCTATCGAGATGTAGTGGTTAGGGAAGGTGGAGAATTAGGAAAACAGGGGAGAATGGTAGGGTGGTGTTAGGGACAAAAATGATGTGGAAGGAAGCTAGGAAAAAATCCCCAAAAATTTGGGGAGGTAGGGTGATGAGTTGGCTATAATACAAAAGTGGAATTTTTGGAAATGGGCTTGGGGAAGGTGCCTATACAGTCAAAACACAGGTTTTTTCTAGTTTTCCTGCAAAAATTTAGTGAAAACTAGGGTTTCAATGAAAATGGTGGCAAGGAGGTATGTGAGTGATAGGGAATGTCCGGATAAGTTGTATGGAAGATGTATGAATTTTTTAGATGGTGGGATTATGGTTTATCAAATGAAACAAACCATACATGGAAAACACCAAAAACGTAATGGATAAAATCTAAGGAAGGAATCCACTCATTTTGCTAATGAATTGACTTGAGAGAGGTATGGAGAGTTTCCACTTACTATTTTGGAGGTGTATGAAACTTTGTGCAGTTTTTTTGAACCTTAGATGACTAATTTGTAGCTTACAAATCAAAAGTGTAGCACATACCAGAAACATAACACAACACCTCTAGAAGCGTAGCACTGCCTTTCAGAAGCATAGCACATGTAATTTTGGCACAATTTTCTTATTTGTCTTCAACCCTTTGCAGTTGTGGAGTGTGATGATGATAAGAGAGGAACTATATCTAACATCAAAGGATTAAATGAGTTGAAGAAACATCTTTTTCCTTTTATAGCATCACAAAATTTATTTTTTGTCTTCTAGTGAAATCACAAACTCTTTTTGAAGAAATTTCTTTTTTGAAAAACTTTAATCAACTAACATACTTTATGAGAAAAGGAAATTTTCCTTTACTTATTTTCCTATCTTTTCTAACTCCCTATGTAAATTACTTGTATGGTGAAAATGAGATTTTTTTCGCCTTATTTCATGACATAATTAGACCTTATGGTGACGACATAGAAGAGACCTAGACCCTCACCTAGATGAAGGTGTGGTGAATGACCAAAGACCATAGATGATAATGGATGACATGACCTCTGAAATGATGATGACCATGAATGGAGTGAAGGGAGTAGCATTTTAGAGCTAGAAAACATTCAGTGAACAAAATTTTATTTGAAAATTGACTTGAAAACATGAAATTTTGTCCTAGGTCCACTACCAAGTAAACCTGAAAGAGTATTTTTTATCACTGGGCATGTAAACACTAACAAAACCTACTCATTGTTGAGGTTGGAGCCTCAATCAAGCTGTATCCTAGAGTGATAATTCTCTTGCATATTCAAGTTTAAAGCCTCAATCAGGTTGTATCCTACCACAAGTGGAAAATTTAATATTTTGGTGAGTAGTTGACTCCCATATATTTGGGTCTAGAAATTAGTGTAAAAGAATTGAAAAATGAGCAGAAGAAGAGTTGGAAATTTTCTCCCATTTGGTTTTCCACATAAACAATTGTATCCTGGTGATGTGATTCTATTTTATGTTGTTAATTGCTTCTTTTCATGTTATTGGTATGATAATACATCGATATAACTAATAAAATAACATTTATGGTTCGCTGCTATATGGATGAATGATTAAGAAATATTGTTGAATCATGAAATTAACCTAACATTGATTCAACCCCATCCTCACCTCTTAGTGTGACCTTTGTGAAAAAATTATATGACTGTGTGCATCTTTTTATAAACACAGTACATAATGAGACTGTTGAGATGATTCTTGTTAGTTATAAACACTCAAAGAGGAATTTTCCATAAGGATGTGTTGTATCCTACATATATAACCAATAATATATTTAAATTTAGCAAGCTAAGAAGTAGAAAGTTAATATTCTTGAGGTGTAAGGTTAAATCATTTTTAATATAGGCCATTGAGATGACCATAAAATTATCCTTACATAAAAAAGAACCTAATATTATTTTCTTTGAATGTTGAGGGTTTAAGGCTCTTTTTTACAACCCATGGTATGATAAAAATGAAATATTTCTATAAAATCTATTAGGGATTCTTGTAATGAATCCTTAAAATATACCTAGATAAATAGGTACAAAGCTCTAATTAAAAGGATAATAGGTAATATATAAATATAAATCAACAGAAGATCTTTCACCTATATAGTGTTGAGAAATCTAGGGCATGTATATTAAGTGATTTCTCTTCCATTAATAGCTGCTTGTGAGTACTTTTTACTTCTTTAGATTATGATCTCCTTTTACTTAGGTTATTAGAGTTATTCTTCATCAAAAAAATACCAATGTATAATCTAATCCCCAAGGGTTAGCTCAGTTGGTCGAGTTATCATTACTTAAGTACCTTTCCATTTGGGAGATCACAGGGTCAATTCTCCTCGATGCCCTTGGGGCTAGGCCCTGCTTATTTGGTCGATGGGTAGATCCCTTCGGGTTTGTCTTCCTGGATTTTCCCACTGGAAAAAACTACCAATGTATAAACCATAAAGAGACAAGAGACACAAAATATAGGTTATCATCCAAGGCCAAAACCTCTCATTCTTTGAGAGGAAAACCCAAACAAGTTATTCTTCTTATAGATATTCCAATTGAAGAATGCCAAGACCAAGACCCTTGACCTAGTTTCCACTCCAAGACCAAGACACCAAACCTTCTTCCTCTTCCTTTGATTCAACAATAGTCTCTCCCTCCTTGCTAAAATTTATAGGCCTTCAACTTCAAATTTATCAGCCTTGTTACTGCAATTTTATAGGTCTCTTTCTGGGCATCCTTACTGCAAATTTATAGGTATGCAATTTTGCACTAGTGGAGATCTTTTTAGGCCAAAATAATCTTGTCTTCTATTCCCTCGGTCTTCGCTTGGGGAGGGGCTTCCTCAATGAGACTTCACACTTCTCTAACCACAAACCTATTGTAACTCACACTTATCTAACCATAGACCCATGTACCTGGCACTTCTCTGAATTTTATGTGTTCTAATATTAGGCCAAGCTGCCTATATACTGTGGTTAGAGTCTCATAATTAGCCGAAATGACTTATGGTGAACATATGTGTCCTTTTTATGAATATATTATTATTTATTTGAAGCCGACTTATAGGAGGATGTGTGTGCTTGTCTTGTAGGGTTGATTGACACTTCTATTGACTCATAGAAAAGTTTACCATTCCCAAGAAGGGTCCTTCATACATGTCATGGACTAAATTTTACTTTTAAAACTAGATGACTCAATCCTAAAGGCTCATAATGGGAGCCATTACTAAAATAAAATTCCTTGCTCATGAAACCCATGAGACAAGTATTACAATAATTTTATTTTTATTTAGTTTCATAAATTACATAAAATCACAATTACACATGTCATTATGACGACCGAACCTAGTTACTTTTCACACTCCCTGTTAAATAGGGAGGTATTCATAATGGTACTTAGTCATTCTTAATCTGAATAATTTCTCATAAGAATAATCGGATTGGTAACCCACATGTAAAGAATCATATCAATGAACATTGTCACATAACAAGGCCTTGACTAACAAATCTATCTCTCCATGATATTTTAGCACAATTTCGGCAATACCAATGATGTTTAGACACCCTCATCACTTTCTCTCTTGAAATATACCCCACTCAGGTTCTTAGGGTATGTTCCGCCAGGACTATTATTATCTTGGATTCACAACCCTATTTGAATATTAGCCCTAAAATACTACTCTTATATTGGATGCCCTAATACATCCTCAATGAGCATCAGATTCCAAATGCTTACCAATCCTCTATTCGCTCTTCCCGAGTGAAGACAAGAATGATGTTTCTATTTCTCCCTCTTAATTAGGGAGGACATATCTATTCCAATAAAGGAATGTACTCATTCCTACGGAAGAAATGTACCTAATATCCCTCTTGGCTTAGTAATTTCCAAATTTATTCCATGTAAGAAACTTGTTTCCAAAATCCCTCTTAATTAGGTACCAACAATAGCTCCTTAGGTGGAGATGATGGGACAACCAGTTGCTTCAATAAATCCTCCTCACGATGTCATGAAATTATATTCGTTATCTAAGAGTATTCATGTTTGGGACATATACATAGGGAACCTACCATCCATCACTTTCATCCATGAGTCAGTCATGCCATCATCGTAAATTGGTACATCAGTCCATATCTGGTCTTTCTTTATGCAATGTTTCTTTCTTCATGCCATCTTGGAAGACCTCCATAGTTCTTCCCTTGGCAGCCCTACATAAACCTATCTAGATATTCAAAAAAAGGAATGAACATTAAAATAAAAATTACCTTTTCTATGGTCTTTCATCGTGACATCTACAAGTTCACATTAACATCCTTCATACATGTTGACATATCTCCCATAGATATCTATTTTCAAGGGTCTATTTCTTTTTTAAACGCCATCACATTCTTCATATCTTCCATGGAGATATCGTAGCCAAATATTCTTGGTATTTCAGATGTTGATTTCCTTTACCATGGTTGCATATTCCATGATCTCTTCCTTCCTTTCCTCACACATTCCATTCCGAGGAGCTTCCAACGAAATTTACTCAATGGTATCCAACCACCTTATACTTCATATGAGGACATATTATGTTTATTTTATCTAGTGAATGTGTGACCCATTAATTTCTGCATCCCTTTGAGGGATGATATCCCTTCTTTTGATCATGCTCTTAGGATAGAGCATCGGTTCATGATACCTACAACCATATGACATGAATTACAAAATATCAAATGTAAGCAAACATACCTCATATTTTATTTCTTTGGGTCATCCATACTTCCTGCAATAGCTTCCTTCTTTAAAATAGCTTCAATCCCTTGATCTCATTCACTATTATGTCATCATACCATCATCCCATGAATTCAAAAATATTGGAATTCTTGATGAAACACTTTCTTTCCCTCATAATCGGTGAACCTTTCAATGAATATTCCATCAGATAATATTTGAGGATTTAAAGTATCCCCATGAAAAAATGTTTCCTTTTGACAAATGTATGATGAACCTTATACTAGATGACCTTGTGACTTATGTTCCCAATGAGATTCCCAAGAGATATATCCTTGACTTCCATAGATTCTAACCATATTATATGTGAAGGATGAGGATAGGCCCTCCAAATTTTAAGGTTATACTTGGAATCCTTTGATGTCCATAGCTTTTCGTCTTATGAGCTACTTAACACAAAACTATATGTATTCTATACAAAAATATTTTCTTTTGTAAAAGAGACTTGAATATTTTCCACGATTTCAGGGGATTCATAAGTATTTTTAAGGTAGGAATTTTAGTCCTTTAATAGAATAATTTTCATTTATTTAGTTTTATGAGTTAGGATTTTCATCTAGGATTTCTTAGGTCTAGCTTAAATGTTGAAAAGTAACTACGTTCGATCTTCATAATGACACATGTAATTGTGATCTTATGTAACTGATGAAAATAAAGAAAAATAAAATTCTTGTAATTCTTGTCTCATGGGTTTCATGAGAAAGGAATTTTATTTTATTAATGTCTCCCATTGTGAGCCTTTAATATTGAGTCATCTAGTCATAAAATTCAAATTTAGTCAATTTCATATATGAAGGACCCTTCTTGGGCATGATACACTTTTATATGAGTCAATAGAAGTGTCAAACAACCCTCCAAGACAAGAACAAGCATCCTCCTATAGTTTGGCTTCAAAGAAATAATAATATATTTATAAAAAGTAAATGCATGTTCACGAGAAGTCATGTCAGATAATTATGAGACTCCAACCACTATAAATAAGTTGCTCCGCTTCATCTCGTAACACAAAAAAAATTAGAGAAGTGCGAGGTACAAGGGTATGTGGTTAGAGAAATGCGAGGTATAACATGTTTACGGTTAGAGAAGTGTGGTTAGAGAAGTGTGAAGTCTCAACACGGAAACCACTCCCCAAGCGAAGAAGGACGGACTAGAAGAAAAATATTATTTTGGGCTAAAATATCTCCACTAGTACAAAATTGCATACCTATAAATTTGTAGTAAGGAGGCAAAGAAAGAGACCTATAAAAGTAAGAAGGTCAATAAAGACGAAGTTGAAGACCTATAAATTGCAGCAAGGAGGTAGAGAAAGTAACAACAAGCAAAGGGTTCGGATAATGTTGACTCAAGGAAGAGGAAGAAAGTTTGGTATCTTGGTCTTCGAGTGGAAACTAGGTCAAGGGTCTTGGTCTTGGCATTCATCAATTAGAATATCTATAAGAAGACGAATTTGCTCAGGTTTTCCTCTCAAAAAGTGATAGGTTTTGGCCCTGGCTGATAGCTTATATTCTGTGTCTCTTGTCTCTTTATGGTTTATGTTATCTCTAAATTGGTCATGATGGGCTGCTCCACCAGACAACTTAGAGTTACTCTTTCAAACCAACTTTTGACTGAGGATTAGCCTCTTCCACCTGAGAGGGCTCTCTCAATTTAGCTAACGATTTTCTCAATTAGGACTTAAAACAGATGGCTAACTCTATGAGTGTCTTAGTGTATTTTATTTTCAGGTGAAAAATGGGAAATATTTCACTACCATTGGGCTCATGGAGTCATTAAAAGGATTTCAATGACAAGTATATCTACTTATGGAAACTGAGGCTTTTTTCCATTTCAATGAAAGGAAAACATTCACAGGTGGTTGTAATCAATAGTTCAATGATAAACGGAAGTCAGAGCATGCATAACACGAATTCTGAGTAATTTAACATCAAGGTATTGGAAAAAAGAAACACATAAACTCATTGAAACATCTCAAGGATCTCATGTGAAGCAGAAAAACAATCATTGTCTCTCTATTACTGATATAAAATATTAACAATATTAGTAGTGTCAAAATCATTCTCCAACAGCTCTTTCCTTCATATTTATACCTATTAATATGCTTTTATCCATTACATAGGATCTGCCCAGCTGGCTAGACCATCGAACCATCAACTTTGACACCTATCATAACTAAAAACTTTCTGGAACAGAAAAAGACACCTAGTCTCTAAAGAGTTACTCTTCTAATAGGACTCTACTTTACATTTATTTCATCCACTTCTCTAGTAGTTGGATAATTACATGGATAAGGATGAGATGCTCAAGTGGAATTCTCCATCATTAAGACATGAATGTACCACCAAGATTTAAGAAACAATTGTCATATTTTTTAGGAAAAGATAAACACTATTTAGAACTTTGTCTTCATTCTGATTTGGATGAGTGCCACATCTGCCAAGTAATGAATCTTTGTTGGGATGGCCCACTGTCTGCTATTTAACCTCCTTTTCTGCCCCCTCTATTAATCAAAATGTGTTTGTCAGTTCATAATAACTAAATACCATCGATTTCCCTCATTGGATCTCCATTAAACTGATTTTTTAAATAAAAAGCATTCTTCAGAAATTTCATAGTGAATTTTGGCTGTCAGGCCTAGACCTCGCTACGAAACTACCTTATCTGGCTGAAAATGCAGATTTGGTGATTTTCTTCAAAAAATCATCTTCTAAACCAAAATTGGTGTTACCTACAAGCTATAAAATGAAACAAAAATATTTTAGATCAACTCCTCAGTCCTTGGGTACTTCATCTTCAGTAACAATAGGTTGTACCTCAGGTTCCTCTACCAATATAATATTTAGCCCTCTTTTCTTCAGTTCTTCTTGGATCATGTCCATTTTATCTTCCAACTCTTTGAGTTTTCCTTTCATATTTTTTCTCTCGGACTGTAACTAGAGATTCTGTTTCCTTGTGTTTTTCACCACCTTCCTCAGAGGAAGACTTCTCTTCAGCATCTTCTTGGCATTTGACAATTTTTTATCATACTTATCCAGCTGCTTCTTCATCTCTTTCTCAAAATATTCCATTAGCTATCTGTCTACCTTGGCCTCTTTTAATTCCAACTTGACTTCAACTACTTCTTCCCTGGCCTCTCTTAGTTTCTCTTGCAAATCTTGCACCTCAGTATTTTCCTCAACATGTTATTTTCATTTCCTTTGTAAAAAAACCTCTTCTACTGCTGGAGATAGGTCTATGATGTTCTTTTTTTCTTACCTTCACTAATATTTTTTACTCTTTTTATTTCCATGGAATCATTTGCAAGCTGTGACCTGGTCATTAGCTTCCTTGGCTAGAAAAAGAAACCAACATCCTCTCCTGCAAAATCCAACTTATTGACATACTTACCTTTCTGCATTTTTCTTCTATCTCCTTCAATATCTTATGCATGTACAATTGGGATTCTTCAATGTCTATTTCCTGGAAGATGTCTTCCAAGTTTCCCTTGGAAAATTTTTGGCTCCTTGTTACCCTTCTGCTGCTGTGTTTGATAATTCTCTGTTTTTGTCTTGTAGGTGATGGATGAGGGATATTAGTCTCTTCCATAGGTTCAACTTCAATGTCCATTGGTTCCAAAGGAAGTTTTTCCCCTTCTTCATTAGTTTCTTCTATTACAGCTGAAGATGGATTACTCTTTGGTTTTGAAATCTTCTTTGGTGTCACTGAGTCTACTTCATATCAACTCATGAAAAGAAAAGAGGCCCAATATCTTTTTAACCTTTTTAATTCCTCCAATAATAAAAATTTGCTTAGGCCATGGTGAAAAATAGATGTTTAACTACCCTCAGCCTTGGCCTAGACCTTATATGACATATTACCCAAACTTCTAAATAAAAATAAAGGTAGGTCAAGTGGTTGCTTACCAACGAAATGAAGAAGGAGTCTGAAATCATAAGAGTCGACCATGTGGAACCTCCCTCCGCAAGTAAAATATTTCTGGACCACCAACAACATTTTTGCATACTTTTCTTTCATATAACCACTCGGGATGCCATTTTTCATGTCAGCTCATCTTTGATCTTGTTTGAGAAATTCTTCACAACTTTTCATTCTGAATTTAGTACCTTTGAACCATTCCTCACCATGGATGAGTATTTCTGTAGCTTGAGAGATAGCAATAGATGACATTGTGAGGTTTAATATAGGAACCTTTGAGGTTGTCCCCATAAAATTTGATGCAAGGTCTTTGGATATCTAGACATGAAAACCTTGCAGCTTTTGACAAAACTGTAGGAAACCAACCTTCCTGAAGGCCTCCATAGCACTGGGATCTTCATTCAACAATTTCAAATCCATAGGCTTGTGCCTCACACAGTAACCTCCTTTGTTTTCTTTCTTCTTCAATGCCATTGATCCTTTATACTCCCATTGCCTCCTTGCTTTTGACACCTGCAGAATCAAAACTAGACAACAACCTATTTTGTGTGGTGAGCCAGCTCTCCAAAAGTGACACTGAGATGCTTTTCATGCAATAATTTGGACAATGAATGACAAAGAGAAGCTTAGGGGCAAGGTTTAAAAATTAATTCGAAAATTTGAGGGAAAATGATGACACATGTGACCATAAGAGGCAATGATTACAGAAAATATGACCTTGCATGCTTGGTGACTATTATAACTTATTTTCTGACCTCACCTCTGTCTTTGGCCATCAAAAACTTTACACCTCACATTGATCTGTCGATCTCTCTAAAAAACCTAGTTTCGTATCGAAAATAGTAAAATTGCTGACAGATCTGATAGATCAGCTAAGGAACTGTTAAGAAGTTTCATAGCAAAATTTGTTGTTTTTCCATACAATTCACTACGAAACGGTGAAAAAATGACAAGTGGATTGTTTTTTTTTTTATTTTAAAGCATGGGAGAAAAAAATAAATGATATGGGATGGATTTGACTAATATGAAAATGGTCTAGGTGGGTTTAGACTTAGGATAAATCTTATCACGTGTTTTTTTTACAAATTTCATGAATTTGACTGTGAAACAACATGGAACCTATGGTGACATTATCAAAACAAAATTTTGAAAATTTTGTGTGTGATAACAGTGGCTCCACTGGGATAGTGTGCCCCTGTGGTACAACAAAGAACTTGTAGTTCCACTGCCTTATCTTGAAAAATTGAAAATTTTCTGAAATTGATGAAGACTTCGCCAAGCTCTTATGACATTATCCTTGGGCTCAAGCTTGATGATAATTGTTTGAAAGGCCAAATCTATACATGCTAAAAAAATGCTCAGACTATTTGAGCTTATTCACACACACTTCTACCTACCTTAACAACTACAATCTTCATGTTTGATTCAAGCGACATGAAACCTCCAATAAATCCAGTTAATGAGTTGATCTGATACCTGAACTCCATGCAAATTATATTCTTAAATGATAAAGGTAACAAAAAATGGGTTTGTTTTTCATAGTGAAAAAATAATTGAAAAGTTGGATTATATAACTCTTTCATGTAATCAACTATGGGATCAAAGAAAACATAATTTACTGATATCCATTGATCCAAATTGGATCCTGAATTTTGTGTCGAAATTGAATCGACCAAGAAGGTCTTATAAGCAATGGTTCATTGACTCATGTCATCAGCAGGATCTTGTCAAAAATTGGTAAACGACCAAGATGGTCACATGCAACATTCTTGTTATGTGCAAGAATACAGTTTAACATGATCGTCATCAGCTTCATCATCAACATTAGTGACTTTGACAATATTAGCCAATGTCGTCTCTCTTCATGGAGATGGTGTCCAAAGTTTCATTGACTTGTGACATAAAACCATAAAAAATAACATAGCCATGGTGAAAAATGTAAAGTGCTAAAATATTGTAAATACCTAAGGAAAAATAATCCTAAGTCTAAATCATTAGCACTATAAGTATAAGATAGATGCTAAGTGTTAGTTTTAGGCAAAAATTTTAGAGATTAGTCATGTTATTAAAGACTAAATCCTAAATGCCTAAGTAATAGCACAAAAAGGTTAATTTTTTATAGCTTAAACCTAAGTCTAAAGTCTAAGTCCTAAGTTCTAAACTCTAAACCTAAGACTAGAACCTAAGGCACAATTAAACTTAAGACTAAGACCTTTTGGCCATATGATAAAACTTTATGTTAAAGTTTTAATTCATAAAATAGTCAAACTATGAAGGTGACTGCATGAGAGTTTGGATAGCCATGTGAACAGAGCTAACCATGGAAAAAAATGTCACTGCAATAGTTGTTAGTCAATCACATCAGATCTCCTTACCATGTGAACATGTGTAACAGTCACCACAAGAAGTTGGAGTTTCAATTGTATCAAAACCTTTGGATATGTTAACGGTGACCGCATCAGAGAATTTGTGCATGTGAGCACACAAAACACAACATGTTACACTCCACATCTGCCATCTCGCCAGTCATAGTTTGGCTACATGATAACTCGGCAGACATTTCCATAACAGTTGTTGTCGGCTCCAGAGTTAGCCATCCGTCATGTGAACGCAAAGTTTTCACGGTGGCATCAGGACTACAGTTCACCACACAATTGTGTCAACCATAACCATCGGTGATATCCTTATCACATGTCAACGATATCCGTCAGCAAAAATCGTGACAACTAGAGTCGACCGCAGAGTTAGCCGTCAACTGACCTGATCACATGCTATCAGTACAACCTCCACCCGGTTTGGATAACGATTATGGTTATGTTTTTGTTATAATGTTTTAGAGTGGGTTTTTCTCGTCATGCAAAAATCCATGGACCTAGACACCTAAATGCATGTAAAAACCTACATATCCCTAAAACTATGAGATCAACTTTCAACCAGATATAGTTTGAAGATCTCGAGGATGATTTGAAGATCTCGACTAAAGCTAAAAAGGGTATGAAAGGATGCATAAGAATTAAAGTGTTATTACTAAATATAACATATATTTAAGCATGAATGAATCTTAAACTTCAATGCATGGAGTTGGAGATAAGGTCGAGATGTTTAATCTTTTTTATTCTCTTTTTTAAAATCATAATGATGTTTTGAGAAGGAGAGGGTGTGTCAAGAGAAGAATAAATAAGAGTGCTTTTGAGGAGCATTGGCGAGGTGCTTCTAAGCACATTGTAAAGAGTTTTATTTTTAGGATTTTGTGGAGGTGGAGTTCACCAATTCTTGCATACAATATGATTTGAAGATTGTTGCAGAGCACAGAGTTCAAGATAAAAACATTAAACTCAGTTCAAATACAAGCGTGTAGAGGTCCAATTGATTCATTTCACCAGATAGTGTGTGATGACTTTCTCTAGCTTTTCTTGGCCATTTGAGGGCCTTCTCAAGAAAATATTCAGTCATTGAGAATAAAATTCAGAGACTTTCCTTCCACATTGTCAGAAGTGATGATAGGCGCTGATCAACTGAAAATTCAATGTAACCATTTCTCTCGATTTTCTTAATATAATGGTCGCACACTTTTGAAGCAGACTTGGAGACGTAGTCCAGGAGGGACGAACTCCGTTACTAATTCTTGTAGTCATTATATTTTGATGTTATTCATGATGCTTAAGTTTTGAAATTAAACATTAAAATTAACTGCTTTCCTTTCAAACACTCTATTTTAAGTAGTTTGATTAACATACAAATCATTGATCTCAAAAATTCAGTTATTATTCTTACCCATTCAATTTCTGTCAAGATTTATGAAGATCTTGTTTTTCCACTTTCAGATCATATTTTGGTATCAGAGCATACTAGATCTTTTTCAGGTATAGAAATGGGCAAGAACTCAAGACAACAACTTCAGTTGAAAAGAACTTGAGGAGTTCAAACAATAGTTTCAGCAGGAAAATACTGCTCTACAAAGGATGGTGCAAGCTCTGGAAAGTGACAAGCAGATATTGCAGTCAGAAATAGAAGTCTTGCAAAAGAACAAAATGGGAAACAATACTCTAGTAGAAGGTGCAACTACTAAAGGAAAGCAACCATCCCTATCTCTTGATCAGGAGGATGAAGATAGTTCTTCTCTCTCATCAACTCCAAAATCAACATGATAGGCCATCAGAACCTTTTCCTCACCTACTAAGGAAACTCCCAACATTATAGTATCACCAAAAAGTGATTCAGACTCATAGGAAATTTCCAGTAAGAAGCAAAGTGAAACTTCTGAAAGAAAAGGTCTGTCCATGATGAAGGCTATGGGATATCAAGAAGGAGAAGGTCTTGGTAAGAATAGTCAAGGAATACTTCAACCAATATCTGTGCAAGAAAGGCCTAAGCAGGAAGGTTTAGGATATGGCCTAATGAAGTGTGACTATTGCGAGAAGATTAGTCACATCTCAGATCAATGTTGGTCTCTTCATCCTGAGCTTATGCCAAAGAATCTATAGGACAAGAAAGGTAAAAAAAAAAAATCTACTAGTAGTGATTTATTTTATCAAAACTGGGTTGTAGAAAGTGTTAAGAGAATATATCCATGCACTTTTTGTGGAATTTAATGGAATTTTGTAGAACATTGCTGGAAGTAGAGAGCCTACAACAAGAAAGGTGGAGCTACCAGAAGCCAACCACAAGAATATGATGAAACACTATAAGTGAATAAGCATTCACGTAAAACCTTACTCAATATAACAATGAATCCACTGATGATGAACAACATTCAGGAAATTCAAAGGAAAAAAGTACAAATTCCAAAGAGAGAATTTGTCAGCATTGCAAATTGTCAGGGCATGCTAAGAGCAACTGTCCAATTCTACCACAAGAAAACGCATTGACATCAGAAAAAAAAAGAGCCATCCAATTCACCTGCTGAGGAACATAATACTGCCAAATGGAACTGGGCAGACTATATGCCTTATATCTAAAAGAGTCTGTAAAATTTTTTAGATAGATCTAGTTGAGTCTGTAACCAGGATCTAGAATTATTTTCAATGCATTTACTCAAAATTGTAATAAAAACTTTTGGAGAACCAGATGTTCTTTATGTGGGAATGTGTGATCCAAATTGGATCCTAAATTTTGTGTCGAAATTGCATCAACCAAGAAGGTCTTAAAAGCAATGGTTCATCGACTCATTTCATCAGTAGGATCTTGTCAAAAATTGGTAAACGACCAAGATGGTCACATGCAACATTCTTGTTATGTGCAGGAATACAGTTCAACATGATCGTTATCAGCTTTGTCATCAATGTTAGCGACTTCGACAATATTCACAAATGTCGTCTCTCTTCATGGATATGGTGTCCAAAGTGTCATCGACCTGTGACATGAAACCATCGAAAATGACATAGTCATGGTGAAAAATGTAAAGTGCTAAAATATTGTAAATACCTAAGGAAAAATAATCCTAAGTCTAAAGCATTAGCACTATAAGTCTAAGATAGATGCTAAGTGTTAATTTTAGGCAAGAATGTTAGTGATTAGTCATGTTATTAAATACTAAATCCTAAATGCCTTAGTAATAGCACCAAAAGGTAAATTTTTATAGCTTAAACCTAAGTCTAAAGTCTAAGTCCTAAGTTCTAAACTCTAAACCTAAGACTATAACCTAAGGCGCAATTCAACTTAAGACTAAGACCTTTCGGCCATATGATAAATCTTTATGTTAAAGTTTTAATTCATAAAACAGTCAAACTATGAAAGTGACCACATCAGAGTTTGAATAGCCATGTGAACGGAGCTAACCATGGCGGAAAATGTCACTGCAATAATTGTTAGTCAACTGCATTGGAGCTCCTTAACATGTGAACAGGTGTAATAGTCACTGCAAGCAGTTGGAGTTTCAATTGTATTGGAACATTTGGAGATGTTAAAGCTAACCGAATTGGAGAATTTGCACATGTGAGCATGCAAACCAAAACATGTTACAATCCACATCTGCCAGCTCACTAGCCAGATTTTGGGTACATGATAACTCGATGGACATTTCCATAACAGTTGTTGCCAACTCCAGAGTTAGCTAGCCGTCACGTGAACGCGGATTTTCATGGTGGCATCGGGACTGTAGTTCACCACACAGTCATGTCAACCATAACCACCGGTGATATCCTTATTACATGTCAACGATGTCCGTAAGCAAAAATTGTGACAGCTGGAGTCAACTGTAGAGTTAGCCATCAACTAACCTGATCACATGCAATCGGTACAGCCTCCGCCTAGTTTGGATAACGATTATGATTATCTTTTTATTATAATGTTTTAGAGTGGGTTTTTCTCGACATGAAAAAATCCATGGACCTAGACACCTAAATGCATGTAAAAACCTACATATCCCTAAAACTATGAGATCAACTTTCAACCAAATATAGTTTTAAGATCTCGAGGATGATTTGAACATCTCGACTAAAGCTAAAAAGTGTATGAAAGGATGCATAAGCATTAAAGTATTCTTACTAAATATGACATAGAGTTAAGCATGAATGAATGTTGAACTTCGATGCATGGAGTTGGAGATAAGGTCGAGATGTTTAATATTTTGTATTCTCTTCTTTAAAAGCATAATGATGTTTTGAGAAGGAGAGGGCGTGTTGAGAGTGGGATAAAGAAGAGTGCTTTTTAGGAGAATTGGAGAGGTGCTACTAAGCACATTGTAGAGAGTTTTATTTGCAGGATTTTGTGGAGGTGGAGTTCACCAATTCTTGCATACAATATAATTTGAAGATCGTTGCAGAGCATAGAGTTCAAGATCAAAACATCAAACTCAGTTCAATAACAAGCGTGTAGAGGTCCAATTGCTTCATTTCACCAGATAGTGTGTGCTGACTTTCTCTAGCTTTTCTTGGCCATCTAAGCGCATTCTCAAGAAAAGAGTTAGTCATTGAAAAGCCAATTTAGAGAATTTCCTTCCACATTGTCAGAAGTGTTTATAGGTGCTGATCAAATGACAAGTCAATGTAACCATTTCTCTCGGTTTTCCTAATATAACGATCGCACACCTTTGAAGCGGACCCAGAGACGTAGTCCAAGAGGGACGAACTCCATCACTAATTCTTGTAGTCATTATATTTTGATGTTATTCATGATGCTTAAGTTTTGAAATTTAACATTAAAGTTAACTTCTTTCCTTTCAAACACTCTGTTTTAAGAATTTTGATTAACATACAAATCACTGATCTCAAAAATTCATTTATTCTTCTTACCCATTCAATTTCTGTCAAGAGTCAATAAGATCTTGTTTTTCCACTTTGAGATCATCCATTTTAAGCTCTCAATGACAAATTGATCTTGGATATCCTTTTCATTTTCTTCATCAAGGCTGAACCTTGATTCCAACTCTACAATATCAAGCTCATAACCATATTCTTCCTTTATCTGTAAGTCAAATGGTATCAAAAATCTCTTTTTTTGGAGGAGGAAGACTTTCCAAGAACTGTTTAGGATCTTGGAAATCATATGATTCAATTTGAACTTCCAATAGTTCAATTTCATTTTCTAATCTTTCAACAACTAAACAAAGAAAAAAAAAATATTTTTTAGGTGTGAGTCAACTGGATTTCAAAGAACAGAATACTATTGTTGAGAAATTTTCATCTATCTAAAATTCTGCTAACTCATCCCTTACACTTTGTAACATTTCATCATATAAAGGCTTTTCCACATACCCTATCATCTTGGATCACCATCAATGTTTTGAAATCTGGATTCTTTGGCAGTGAAGTCACTCTGAATTTTGAAGCTCGATATCTTGAAAAATGGAGTTGCCATGTGAATGGTACAACCTTCCAGTGTTTGACTTATGTTCACCATCAGAAGTCAAATCTGAACTTTGTCGTTGTTCCCGGAGAAAAATTACACCTTCGATTTCCCAGCAGACGCACAAAAATGTTATCTAAATTGGTCCTGATGGGATACTCCACTAGATAACTTAAAGTAACTCTTTCAAATCAACTTTTGACTGAGGATTAGCATCTTCAGCCTGAGAGGGCTCTCTCAATTCAGCTAATGATTTGCTTAATTAGGACTTAAACCAGATGACTAACTCTGTGAGTGTCTTAGTGTATTTGATTTGCAGGTGAAAAATGGGAAAATTTTCACTACCATTGGGCTCATGGAGTCAGTAAAAGGATTTCAATGAAAAGTATATCTACTTAGGGAAACTGAGGCGTTTTTTGTTTCAATGAAAGGAAAAAATTAACACATGGATATAATCAATAGCTCAATGGTAAAAGGAAGTTAGAGCATGAATACCATGAATTCTGAGTAATTTAACATCAAGGTACTTGAAATAAGATAAAAGGAAACATATAAACTCATTGAAACATCTCAAGAATCTCAGGTGAAGCAGAAAAATAGTCATTGTCTGTCTATTACTGATATAAAAGATTTACAATAGTAGTAGTGTCAAAAAAGTTCTCCAACAACTCTTTCCTTCCTAGTTATGCCTATTAATAGGATTTTGTCCATTACATAGGATTTTCCCAATTGGCTAGACCATCGAACCATCAACTTTGACACCTATCATAACTAAAAACTACTTTTCTGGAACAGAAAAAGACACCTAGTCTCTAAAGACTTAGTCTTCTAATAGGACTCTACTTTACATTTATTTCATCCACTTCTCTAGTAATGGGACAATTACATGGATAAGGATGAGATGCTCGAATGGCATTCTCCATCACTAAGACATGAATGTACCCCCAAGTTTTAAGAAAAAAATGTCCTATTTTTTAGGAAAAGATAAACACTATTTAGAAATTTGTCTTCAAGTTGATTTGGATGAGTGACACATCTGCCAAGTAATGGATCTTTGTTGGGATGGCCCACTTTCTGCTATTTAAACTCCTTTTCTACCCCCTCTACTAGTCAAAATGTGTTTTTCAGGTAATAATAACTAAATACCATTGATTTCCCTCCTTGGATATCCATCAAACTGATTTTTTAAATAAAAATCATTCTTCAAAAATTTCATAGCGAATTTCGGCCCTCAAGCCTGGACCTCACTACGAAACTGCTTGTTTTGGATAAAAGTGCATATTTGGAAATTTTATTCAAATCTCATCATCTAGACCAAAATTGGTGTCACTTGCAAGCTGTGAACTTCAACAAAAATATTTTAGATCAACTCCTCAGTCCTTGGGTACTTCATCTTCAGCAACAACAGGTTTTACCTTAGGTTCCTCTACCAATATAATCTTCAACCCTCTTTTCTTCAGTTCTTCTTGGATCATGTCCATTTGATCTTCCAACTCTTTGAGTTGCCCTTTCAGATTTTTTCTCTTTGAGTGTAACCACATATTACTTTTCCTTTTGTTTTTCACCACCTTCCTCAGAGGAAGACTCTCTTCAGCATATTCTTGGAAGTTGACAAATTTTTGTCATACTTGTCCAACTTCTCCTTCATCTCTTTCTCAAAATCTGCCATTATTTGTCTGTCCACCTTGGCCTCTTTTAATTCCAACTTGAATTCAAATACTTCTTCCCTGGCCTTTCTTAATTTCTCTTGAAAAAATTTCACTTCAGTATTTTCCTCAACATGTTCCTTTCCTTTCCTTTGTACAAAAACCTCTTCTCCTGTTGGAGATAGGTCTATGATGTTATTTGGTTGCTTACCTTCGCTAATATTTTCTGCTCTTTTTCTTTCCATGGCATCCTTTGCAAGCTGTGACCTGGTCATTGTTACAGGTCAAAATACCTCCTCATCATCTTAGAGGAGAAGATAAATATGGAAGGAATACAAAGAACTAAACTAAACCTACTCTTGCCAAGGTAACGCCCCACTATAACAGCACAAGAGCGTTATAACACACCTGATCAAAGAATAGTCCGCGTTAGTGGCTAGGGAAATGCTTTGTTTACAATAGAGGGCAGAGTTACCCGTGTTTTGGGTTTGGAACGGGAAAAACCCTCGGAAAATGATTTGAATTTCCAGCTTTTTCTCACAAGAGAGTCAGTACAAAAAGGAAACTGCAAAGCACTAATCTCTTATTGGGCCTTGCCAAAAACAATTGAACTCTCAAATAAGGAAAAAGCATGGAAGTTGAGGAAACATCTTGGTTTTTTCTATTCAGAACTGGTTGAAAGAGAAGGGCAATGATTGCTCTCTCCATCTCCTATAAAATGGAGCTGAAGGCTCTTGGTTCAAGGTCAAAGGATTGTCAAAGTTTTGAATACTTGTGAAGTAGAGCATTATTGTTGTAGTGTGAAAGTCAAGAGTCAAAGAAGTTCATTGAGAACTTGTTGACCAAGACATCACCACATTGAGAGATAGAGAGATTGGAAGGCTGAGGAGGGCTTGGTACAACTGACGGTTGTAATCCTCCTTTTTATAAATCAATAGAATTGTATCTATTTTGTCCATTCTATGTGTTGATATTGTCATTTTTATTCAATCACTTATATAGCATGAGATGAATGGCTTAGATTTGAATAGTTTAAATTTTTATTATATATTGACTTAATTGATAGGAAATACATGTTATGGTAGAGATTACACGGGTGCTTTGACTGATTGCAGGGTTGATATTTGGAGCTGGTAAAGAAGGATCTCTACTTCGCTGTTCAACGCTCTCCAAAAGACTCCAAGATCATTAAAGAGGTAATCTTCCATATTATTCCATCAAGTTGTTTTAAGTTAATATGAACATCTATGCACCTTCTTTGTGAATTATATAGCTAATCTTCTTGTCTGCCTCGGGCACCGGAAAGCCATGAGAGGGATATTCAATAACCAACAACCCAAGAATTTTATCCTATAGCAGAATTGGAGACTCCGCTAGGGACTTCCCCCATAGTTTCCGGACTATATCTTTCCCCCTTTCTTCTTTCCTCTGTTCACAGACCCTTCTGACCAATATTTATGCCCAGTAGACATTTTAAAAGCTCACACAGTTCAATCCTGTTTCTATTTTACCATATGAAGAACTTTACCCTGGCTAACGCTACCTCTGTTGGTGTTCCAGTGCGTTATAACGCCAGCTCTGATTAAATACAGTGCATTAGACTATGGATTAACGCTGCCTTTACTCAGAGACAGTGCATTACTCAGCCAAAAAAAATTTGTTCAGCCCTGTGATTGTGTTTTGGTTGCAGAGTTGTTTGGCCATCAGTATCTCTCCTTGACTGAATCCCTGTGCTTGTTTACTAAGCTGGCATTTCTGTTTTTTTGCTCTTGTTTGAAAAGTTAGTGTCAAAAGCATTTACTTTTTAGAGAAGAATTTTTTTTTAGTTTTTCTACATCTAGCTGAATTAATTCTGAAAATTTCAATTCATAGACTGTTAAGATGAGGTAGATAGAAGTCTGAATATTTAAAGTTGAACTGTTCTATTTTAATGTTAGTGCATGGATGTTGAAAAGAAACCTCTCTTTATAGAAATACTCTTCATCGAATTGAATATTTAGAGCATATTTTTTCATGGTTTCTTGAGTCAGAGTCTCATTACATTTCATACGTCCACTCCCCCTCTACAAGACTAATAATCAAGTACACTAAGAATCAAGCGATAATAAAATCAATCACATTACTCTTTTTGAGCTCACACCAATAGTAGTTCAGGCTAGGATATTGGGTTAGGAAAAGTGAGAAAATCACCCAAGATCTCAAAAATTGATACTAGAGTCATTAATGAATGAAATCCAACTGCACTCATATTATCGGGACCATTCCTTTACTGGAGCTCAGCACGAGACAAAACTTGGGTGCACAAGAAGGTAGCCCTCCTTCGACTGCATCCGGTGGGTGTGCTATATATTGGGGTTCCCTTCGGGGATGTCGAAACTAGATCGGGGATCTAGGTATTCTGCCCATATAGCATGTTGTCCTTGACCGTGGACCCCCCTGATGATGTTTGTGATTTGAGGTATCTTTAGTGGCCATAATTTTTAGGGACTTACACAAGGTGACTGGGACAGGCTGTCCTGGTACCTGAAACAAACGGACCACCTCTATCTTCGGTCTTTAGGAGGGTACTCGTCTTCACGAGAGTGCTTACACCTATCGTATGAGGTTCGGGCGAAACTCTAGAGTGACCGTAACTGTACTTTTGACCAACCCTCTCTGTATGCTATTGTGATACTGGATTTCATCACCAGCAAACGGTAGTATTCAGACAGGGCACCCTATTCTGGCTGCTTGCTGATTGATTTTAGAGAGTCCTTTTTTCTTTTTTCTTTTTTAGGTGTGTGGTTACTGTCATTGAGACTTTATAATACATCACAATTTATTAAAATTTGTTAAAACTAAATAGGTCACCATGGCGTCATCTGACCCACTCCGTCTATCTCGAAGATAGCAAGGTCTACCTCCTCTGACTCTTGAGGAAGAACTGAACCTTGGTGAACCTGTGCCTTCTGCGGAAGAGCAGTCTCCATTGACAAGCCGTGATTTTCACATAGCCTCATATCATACGGAGTTTCCAGAGGACCCTTTCACGGAAGGGGTCATACCTCATTACAATCCTTCACTCACGGATCCGTTGGGGCCTGTGATAGTTCAGATTACACCACACACTAACATGTCTTTGGCTGCATAAACATCCATTTCTCAACCGGCATCCACAGGGTTGATGCCAATGGAAACCATCCCAGGTTCGCCGCCATCCTCCCCGCCAGTTGTTAGTTCTATGCCATTACTTGGTAACCCCAGCAGTCAACATATACCTAATCCCAACCCTATGGTCATCACAACTGTAAGTAACTCTCCAAGTCCTTCGGGATCTAATCCTACCGTGACCACGTTGGGACCTACAGTTGCTCCTCCCACGAGTGTGACTACTTCGGTTCCTTTTAGCAACCCTTTCGGTTGGAACCCTTTGCTAAGTTAAAACCCCTTGGCCACCATACCATGGGGCAGTGTCACCAGCATGCACATAACAGGGAATATTTCACTACCCCTGCAATCGTCAGGACAAACCAGACAACCTATTGTTAACACTGTTCCCTTAAGTGGTTTAAATATCGGTGTAGGTTCTATGTCGTTGCCAAAATATGCAAGTAGTAGCATGCCTCCGGGAAGCTCTATTGCATCCATATGGACTAACCCACCCTAACCTCCATCTAGAATGGGAGGGCACTTTTACACTGGGGGCAACCAACCGTTCGCCCCGCAATAAAATATGCTCTATGGATAGCAACC